>JAMRXY010000280.1:2400000-3000000 GCA_024447195.1 Panagrolaimus sp. LJ2414 | reverse complement strand
AGTTATTTCGAAATAAGCTTTATACATGTTTTTTTTAAAAATGGACAGAAAAAAAATGTTGAGATCATAGATAAAAGAAGATAACAGAAAAATGTATTGATTTTAACAATCTTCGACAAATCCTTTTAGCAATTTCTTTTCAAGTGGCTTTGGTTTAGGTTCCCATAAGATTGTTCCAAAACTTCCTATCATATCATATGTAGGTTCATCACGATGGGATCTTCGATTCCGCAAAATTTTCAATAGTTTACTGTTTTCTTCAAAATCTTCTTGGCTGCTTGAATCCGAAGTTAGAGGATAATCATTATCTTCAACAATTTTAAAGAACATATATTTTTTCTAAAAATAATTTCTTCCGTCAAAAAAAGGGTTTCAATATAATTTTTTTTAAAGAAACTTACATTTTGTCTCTCTCGAGCACCGTAGGATTGCCTTAAAAGCAAACAAAATAGAGCAAAAATGTACAAGAATTTCATTTTCATTTTGATCTAAAAAGGAAAAACAATTCCTTCTTAAAAACACGTGTGTTTGATTTCTCCTGAAAAAAAATATGCTGATATCACAGATTAAATAGAAGAAGAATAATGAAAAAGTGATAAAAATGTCAAATGCAGAAAAAAGAAATACCAGGGTTAACAATAAAAAAAGAGTCAATTTAAATGCTTAAAAGAATGGTATTACTATGGTACTCTTGAACAAAGTATTAAAGAATTTTTGATTCCCGTTTATAGCCAGATTTAAAAATAATAGGAAAAAAGTTCAGGAACATTATTTTTGGCAAAAATAATAAAAAACGAAAAAAATAAAAACAAAGAAAGTTCATGAAATTTTAATTAAAACATAGGTGGAATTTTAAAAGAGATATGAGGTGATGCATGTCTCGCATCATGTTTACCTGAAAAATTTTAGAGTAAAAAAATATTTTGGACTATTCTTTTTCAGACATTTTATATTATTTTTTTAAATAAAATCATAGAAGTGTCAAATGGACATCATAAACTCTGAAGCCTTAAAAATACAGGAAATAAAATAAGAATAACACAGGCTACGCCTTTTTTTACGTCATTTTGCACTCAAATGTGTTCCTGCAATTATAGTTTATCAAATTACATTTTTGAATTTTTGGCTATAATTTTAAAAAAGAAAAAAAATAATAGTGATCTAATAATTATATAGGATAAATGCCAAAGTGGTAAAGCCTTTAGCCTATGATGATTCACTTTGTCACATGCTATCATCCCTTAAAAGAATGTCATAAACGATGAATTGGTTGAACTATGAATAATTAGTCAGTCTGGCGATAATTCTTTAGAAAACAATTATGTTAAATAATTATCAGCTTAAAAAGTTTCCAAAATGATAAATGAGATAAGAGCAAAAGTTTAATAGCAGTTTTTTCATCATCTCACTTTTTATTTGTACTTTCAGATAGAAAAAAAGAAAGTGTTAATATCAGCTTTTTTTCAGTATTTAAAAAATAAAAATAATAATTTAAGCAAAATTTGGATAGAAAAACGTCACACATTATTGAAATCCAAATTTAAAGGTTAAATTTGATCATACTAGATATTCAAGAATTTCAAAAACATGGAATTTTGTATAAAAAAAGTGTAAAGAGCAATAAAATTCTAATGATCACATTACTTAAACAGTATACTTAGGAAAAATAAAGCTATGAAAATGTGACCCAATTTAAAAGAAAAAAAGTATTTCCTTGCACAGGTACAAAAATAATGACATAAAATTTTATTTAATAAAAATGTAATAAAAAATTACATAAATTTAAATTTGAATTAACACACACAAGAATAAAAAATGATGACGAAATCAAATTTATGTAGGTTTTAACAGAAAAATTGGACATCATACTGTAGAAGTTTGTGATTAATAGTATTCATGATTTTTGCATAAAAAAAGTGCAACAATGCTTTTTTACCCTTCCTGCAGATAATGATATAAATTAGCATAATATAAAACGTTATAATGTTTATTTGTCATTTTTAAAACGCAGTTTCACATTTTGTTGAATACAGCAAGCTGTTGTTTTAGTGAAGCAACAAAAATATGGAAACCGATCGAACACAATCAACAAGAAGCGCTGCAACAATTTCGGTTGTCTCTGGGGAATCGAATAATTTTCGAACTATCAGCGATGGTCGACAATCAAGTAAGTGTTTTTATTATTTTTTTTGAGAGTTAACATTCTTTCAAATATCCTTTGATTGGGTTTTTTTTATTCGGGTTATTTACTAGTTTCATCTGATCATTGTACCTCCACTAAACAACTTTTAATAATTTTTTTAATATTTAAAAATGTTAACCTTTATTTTTTCAGCTTCTGGCATGGCATCATCATCAAGCTCTGGATCAAATATTGCAATGATTTGGTTTACTCCAACTTTATTGTGCTTAATTTCCTTGGGAATCGTTCATTATCTCATCTACTATATGTTTATTGGGTATCCTCGTCTTCATGGATTCCTTCAACTTGTTCTTGCTTATTTTGGTTGGGAATGGTATGATCTTTATGGGGCAAGACTTACCCGAACAGAACGCTTCTTCTTTGATGAAAAGAATATTCTTGCAACGAGCAGTGGATTTGATTTTAATTCGGGACCTGTTTTGGAAGATACAACTCCAGGTGGCTCAGGTGGATGTTGTGGAAAATACCCCTCTGCTGGTCTTATCAAAACTCTGATGGCTGATCCAAAAGAAGCTGAAATGCAAGCTGTAAGTTGTTTTATAAGTTTGTAAAATGATATAGAATTTAATTTTAGTTCTACAAACAACATTATGGTAACATGTATGATGTTGCTCTTCGTGCAAGTAAAGAAGCAAAAGCTGCTGAAGCAATTTCATCTCCAACAATTGCATCAAGTGACTCTCTTATTACTGTAAAAACTGGTGCCTCATCTTATGTTACTGCTTCTTCAAAAGCATCAGATTCAGATGAAAGCCAAAAATCATCAAAGAAAAAATAAATTGTCATACAATAATGTTTATCTGCATTTTCTCTTATTTATATGCATCTCTTACATTATTCTAAATTATAAGAATGTTATAATTTTATTTATTTATATTAATAATTATATTATTTCTTATGGTGTATTTCTTTTAGTAAGAAAAATAAATATTATTTAAAATTACGAAAGTTCAAAACGATTTGATTAAAAGCAACATTTTTTATTTATTAATGAATTAGTATTCCGTGTAATATTGTATGCCTTTAATTATAATAAATATGTGACACACAATCACTCTTTGCCGTATTTGGTTCTCCTTTGCAGGCAGGTCTTTTTATAAATGCAAGGTGCCATGGATACCAATTTCCATTTTATTTTATGGACAGAAAAAAATCAGGATTAGCAAAAAATTTGTATGAATGTCATTGCTTTGAATGACTTTCTTTTAAGCCAGCGCTTCATTATACTAAAAGCTCTTTTTATATCTTTATTTTTTAACTTTGATTTTACTTTCTTCTTCTTTTTTTTCAATAGGAACTATAAAAATGTATCTTAAATTTCGATTAATGTTCAAGCGGATGCAACCAAAGACTTTTTCCACTCAAACCTGAGCGCTGACCGCGATCAGGCTCTTGACAATAACTGCATTTTTTTCTGTATCTTTTTTTTTCATTATTTCATTTTTGAATCATTTACAATAAAAAAAACGAATTTATGATTTTCATTTCTATCGATATGCATACATATTTCTTTTGTAATGTAAAAAAACGTACAATCGATCTATTCTTATACAGTTTTCTTTTCAAAATTATACTTTCAAATAATATTTTTGCATTATCATCAAATTTTCTTTTCTTCTTGAAGCAAGCATCTTTGTTTTTAAACGCTTCCCTAAAACAGACGTTGATATAATAATACAATTTTTACACCATTTTTTCTCAAAAAATAAAAAATTTGATTGTAATGTATTGTCTTACATTCTTCCAAGACACATTTTCTTTCGCCAAAGGCTATTTATTTCAACACCTTAAGTTATCTCTATTAAAACTTATTATTCTTTGACTTTTTTTTGCTAACAATAGGCAATTGGCTACTTTCCCACTTTTTTTCTTCGCATTTTGACATAAAACTCTTAAAAAGTATTCTAAGACTTTTTTATGACCACTTCAAAATCAATCCAATGTAAGCTCGCGCAATCCCTCTCACCCCCTTCTTTCTGTAATTTCTCTTTAAAAAATGGGAAATGGCTGCTTTTTTTGGAATTAGGGTGATCGGGTCATAAATTTGTTAAGTATGCTGAAAGTGGATGCTTGTTTTTTTTATATTCCCTTTTTCCATAGACCGGATTCCTTTAGCTTCTGCGCATTGATTCAAGACGATACTAACGCTAATTCAAATTTTAAGCCATAAGCATTCCTCCCTTCTCCCCTCTTTTTTCTTCCCTCTTTTTTTCAGCATCATCATCATCTTAGAATTTTCATGTAACCTGTCATTGTTGGTTTTAAACGTTTTTACATATTCATTTTTTCTTTCTCTCCTTTTTTGTTGTTAAAAAAACTATTTTTAAATTGTCCTTAGCACCAAGAAATAAAATTCACGCATCATAAAAGCGGACATGACAATTGCCGGAGGGGGTTTCTACACTGTCGATAAAAAGAAAAAGATCGCGCTTTATTGGACCTTTCTCTTTTTTTTCTAAATTTTGGCTTGTCGCCGATCAAACGGCTTTTCTATCCCTTTTTTTATTGCATCTTCTTTTTTTTTATTATTTTGCGTTTAAAAATTTGTTTGATTACTATAAAACGATTTTTTTAATAGTAATAAAAAGATAATAATGGGAAAATATTTATCGACGTATTTTAAGGCATTCTATAACACAAAGTTTTTTCTTCTTTTCAAGTGACCGCTTCGTTTCTAAGCGACGAAATTGAGCTGCTTATGGGTCAAGTTTATTCCCCCCTCTCTTTAAAAACAAATTTGTTTTAGCTCTTTTTTGTTACAAAAAATGAAGGTTTGTTTCCGTCTTACTAAACTTTAATAAAAACTTATTAAAATTTCATTTTGTTCTGACATATTTCTTTATTATTAAACTTCTTCATCTTTATTTGACGACCTCTAATGACCCCATATTATTATTATTTTTTATATATGTAACACAAAAATGGTGTCTGTTTCTTCGTTAATCCATCCATATTTCCTCCATACCCAATAAAAATACGAAAAAGCACCCACAAGGGAAAAAATATTATATGTTTTTAACGGTGCACCCGATTTTAGCTCACAATTGTCAGTAATCCTCGGCGTATCGTTTTTTAAAAAATAAATAAATAAAAACTTTTTGATTTTTATTTCATAGCTTTATTTTTATAGCATTTTTTTAAAATGCGTTAAAGAAAGGAAAAACAAATTTATTACCTAAATTTTTAAAAGGATATTTAAATGTAATTTTGAGAAGTTTTATTTAAGAAAAATCAATTTGATCGTGTTCAAGTTATAATTTGAATTTTTCAATGATTTTGATTTTTTCAACTACCACCGTTATATCCCTATTTTATTTCCTTGTATATTTTGAGCAAAAAAAAAATCAAACCCCATATTAGTGATTTTGTGGAAGATCTAATTGTTAGGTTTTGAATTTTCCCATTTTTCTCTCATACCGTCCTTGGATTTTTTGTTTGCAATATTCTACCATCTTCACCACCCCTATTTTTAACTTTATTACTTTTTACGAAAAAAAACAAAACTCCAATTAAAGGTATGATCAAAGAAAAACCAATATATATATATAATTTTAAAGACGTTTTTTTCTCTTCTTTCTAAATGACAGCCAATGGTTTTGTTGTTATTGTTACTAGGCTTCTTGCTTTGATTGTAAAATTTTCTTTCGCACTTTGTCACTTTTTTAGTTAGTTTTTAAAAACGAAGAATTTGTTTTTTAAGCTCAAAAAACTATTCAAACATATTTTTGTCTATTTTTGCTATTGTATATCTTTTTTTATTCTTGAACGAAACAAAAATTTGTTAGTTTCGGTTACACGGTTCTTTTTTTCCGAACGCTTTTAAAAAAAATGAAGAAATAGACAGAATTTGTTAAAAAATATATGTTGTTATTTTTGCATTTGTTTGCATTTTCAAGTTTGTCAAAAGAAAGGAAAAAGATTTTGTTCTTTCTTTTTATGTGCCGTTTTTTGAGATATATTATTTTTGTTTGGCATTTGTTTAAAGAATCTTTTATTTTTGCAGCTTAAAAAGGAAAAACAAGACAGAAAATAAGTGGAAGCAAAAGCAGCAATCATTCCACGTTCAATTTGTTCCGATATTTCGGTGATGGCAGATTCGGTTAGAATTATACAGTTATTTGATTCACTGATAAAAGGGTATCAGTAAGTCACATTTTTTAAAAAAATTTCATTTGTTTGAATTCTTCTATTATTACATCATTTTTAGAGCATATCAAGAATTATATGCATCAGAGATTACAGACTTGAATAAATGTTTAACGGCATTGACCGCACCTCAAACTTCTTCTTCTTTGACACCTCATCCCAAAGAATGCAGGAATGAATCCACGTCTTCCAGGGATGAATCAGAAGAAGAAGAAGAAAAAGAGGAATCGTTAACTCCACTTTCACCATCAACAATTTCCGCTGAAAAAGGACGGCTCAATAATGTATGAGTTTTTTCTTAACTTTTTTGATTGAGTCAATCTTTTGACGTTTTTTTGCTTGCTTTATCATCTCCAAAAAGTTTAAACCCAAACATATAAAAATCATATGAGAGATATTTTTATTTCTTATGTTTAAAAATAGCTTTAAGCTGCCATTTTTATTTGTTGAATAAAAAACGTCAACATAATATTTCTGGGACTTTGATTCCTTTTTATTTTTTCTTAGTTTCGATACCCATATTTTTTTTCGGAGATGTTGCGATTTTTGGATTTCAAAAAAAGAGAATAATAATATTTTCTGTTTTCTATTTAGGAAATTGCCCTTGCAGAAGAGAACAAACGTCTTTACGAAGCTCAACGAACCCGAATTGAAAAACTTTTTCAACAATATAACAAATTTTTTGAGGATCACCGAAACCAATTTGGCATTGGTAAGTTTCTTTCCGCTTGATTTCCATTGCATTCATTTTTGCCATTGACCTTGCTTGAAATCGTACACTTTTTCAAATCTGTGTTTTCTTTTAGCATTCTTGCTTGGGAATTTTTGTAAATGGTCACACAAGAAAAATAATATAAACGATGATTCAATATCTGTTTTTCTTTACTTTTTTTCCCACTGATGACCAAAAAGTTTCGGCTTCTCTTTTTTTTCTTCTTCTTTGAGTCATTTTTTTTAATGTTAAAAAACGTCTCACCCTTTTATTTTCACATATTAGTACAATATTACGATTTCTTGTTTTTCAAAATCAAAAGAAAAAATACGATGAGAAAAGAAGGAAGATGCTTTACACATTTTTGCATATTTACAAAGATGCGCTTTTTTATATTAGAAAATACAATATTTGGCAAAAAAAAAAGAATTTTCTTTCACATGATAGGTTCAAGTGGAAAGTGGTAGATATCTATATGTATATGTATTTGTCTTTGTACTTTTAGTTTATTGCATTCAACTCAACCCCAAAAAAAGACAAACCATGGCGAAACGCGGGGTCAATTCGCGGCAGACTAACCTTTTTCGTTGTTGTTATGGAATGTTTGCTGCTGCTTGTTTTTTTCTTTGGCGAAGCTGCTGCTGTTGTTGAAGCAGATGAACATTGTGCCGACAGTGTCATCGCTATTTTCGTCTTCCGCCTTCCTTTTTTCTGTGATTCAATAAGTTTTTTTGAATGTTTGCTGC
Source organism: Panagrolaimus sp. LJ2414 (assembly GCA_024447195.1). Classification (NCBI taxonomy): domain Eukaryota; kingdom Metazoa; phylum Nematoda; class Chromadorea; order Rhabditida; family Panagrolaimidae; genus Panagrolaimus; species Panagrolaimus sp. LJ2414. The sequence goes on along the minus strand of JAMRXY010000280.1, from coordinate 2,992,193 downwards.
GCAAAAAAAGAAAGGCAGGATATTTGATGCTTTTAGGGAAAAAGAAAAAACAACCTTTTCATTGTTTCATTTTTTTTTCTTTAAAAAATAATGCATTTTTTCCGTTATTTTTTTATACATTAGTCTTTTTTTAATGGATTTCTCGAGAATTAATGCTAATTTAAAGTTTTTAGTTATTTTTCTTACAAATTTTTCTTTCTCTTTAATCTCACTTTTGTCACTACCTCCTTTTTTTCTTTTTACCGTGAACAGGTTCATTTTTCTTTGATCGACCTTGCAATTGTCCTCCAATATTCCGCCTTCCTCATTTGCATAAATACCTTTTACCTCTTTTCTTTGAAGCGATGGACTTTCCTTTAAATCATTGGAATTGCCAATAAATATTTTGCATCAATTGCACGTTTACCTCCAAAAAGGTCGTAGCATATCTCTCTCTATCTTTCAACCTTCTTTTTTTCTGTACCTTTTAAAAATCTTTGTTACCCTTTGAAACAAGAAAAAAGAAAGAAAATTTGTTTGCATAAAAAGTTGCGCTTCCATAAAAAGTACTTAGTGAAGCGCGTGTATCAAATGAAAGTCATTGCTAAATCTTTGAAGCGTGAACGCTAAATTCAAACAAAATGACGTTATGATTGCGTTCGTTACCTACCTACCGACTACCTCTTTTCTTTTCCTTCTTTTTTTGTTTCTTGCCTCAAGCAGCCCTCTGGCTGACTGCCTTTATTTATTTGTTTTCTGAAATTTTTCCACGTAAAATTTGTTTTTATTCATTTGAATGGATTCAAACTTTATAAGCTTCTTTTTGCTTCCCTTTACCTTTAAGGCTTTTAAAAATCTTAATGAAATATCTTGTATCACCATTTCGAAAATCTCGTTTTTTTTCACCGATTATAAATTTTTAATTAAATTAATGTTGTTTGCTGCAGCTTTTAAGTTTAAAACAAGTCTGATGACCACTAATTCAGATTACTTTGGAAACTGTGTTTTTTTGCTTTTCAAATTAAGAGTAATGATACCTGTTTTTTTGGAGGAGAGATGTCTTTACATAAATTACTTGCCAAGGCCTTTAATTTTATTACTTTTTTGACACTATTTAAATAGAATCTCATAATTTTTTTTATTCCATTAAAAAAATTTATGGATGAGCTTTAAAGCGTTGAGGACGAAATGATTATAATTGAAAGAAGAAGATGAATTTGAAAAAAAAAACAGGTTCCCGTCAATAATTTTCAACACTAATTTTTATTCATCTTTTTTTTAACACTTTTTTTTTCATTGTTTACTTATTCTTTTTTTCTGTTGGGAAGATGTCCACAAAAAGTTATCCCTCGAAACATTATTTTAAACATTTCCGGAATAAATAATAATTTTGACTAACTAAAACTCAACTTTTATTTTCCCCTTTCCTCTGTATTCCCAATTTTGAATGGATGCGCCCCAATAATTACGCAGATTCGGGGATTCTTTCATTTTTGCAAGTTTTTATATGCTTTTGAAGTGTTTCATTTTTGTTCCATTAACCTTTTTTCATGCTTTATACAGTTTATACCTTACCGAAAAAAAAGAAGAAGTGAAATATTGGATTTTATTACCTTATAAAAAATATCACTTAAAATTTCGTAAAAAATCTACGCAAAAAATTCCTTCCCCAAAGGGCATCATTGACAATCAATCGCTTTTTTTATCTTCATTTTTTGCGTAAATTTTTTTTAAAAAAATATTTTTCACATCTTCTTCTTTTTTGATTTATTTTACTTTCTCATACTCTGGATTGGCAATTGTTTGATTTTAAGTGGTTTTTTATTCTACCCTTTTACGGTTACACTTATGAGACGAATAATGAATAAAATAAATTTTATTTGTTTTAATTAATTAATCGTAATGTATTACTATTTTTTTAAAAGCCTTTTCCAGTTTTTTTTTCGTTTGTGATAGTTCCGTTTTTTTCTCTACAATAATCTGTCATCGGAGTTTTGTTTTTCATTTTAAAAAAAGTTGTTCATAATTTTCAATTAAAGAAATATATTTTCAAGAATAGCAAAAAAAGCTGCTTGACATCTTGTAGTAGTAGTAGCCATAAGGAAAATCTGATCAAAACAAAAAAAGGAAAAAAATTGCAATACGGACGCAGTAAAGACATCCCCGTTGCAAGAATATTAAAACCTGTTTTGCTTTTTTTTATATTTTACTTTTATGAAAATGACTCCGGCTTAGGCGTTGTCAAAACTCCGGAGGAAATGCGCAAAAAAATTTCTAAGATAGGGGTGTAACAATACTAGCCATGAAAAGATTAGAAGTTTAAGCTCCACTAATTCCCGGAAAGTCCGTTTCTTTCTTTTTTTTCTTTTTGTTTTTGAGTTTCAGGCGGAATATGAAAAAAAGAGAAAGAAAGAGGCGAATCTAGTAGAATAACTAACTCTATAATTATGAGCATTGAAAATGGCAGGCAGTTTCTTATATTTTCTTCTTTTTTGTGCTACCAGGTGGTCAGTGTACAGGTTTTCTTTATGATTTTCACTTTTTTCCCGCTGTTTTGATTTTTGAATAGTTTGGAAAAAAAGAAAAAAAACTATTGCTTCCTTTTTTCGTTTTTCTTCATTTACCTTTTTTATAATTGTGCAAAAATAAACGCTTTGCCTTATTTAATTAAAAAATACAAAAAATTAAAGCTTAAAAGTTAGTTAATTACAAGATTAAATGTGTCTCTTTTATTATGCAAACAATCTTATATCTCTCCCTCCCTGGTTTATTTTGTAAAAAAAAATTTGTACCTTTTTTTACTTGTTTGATTTTTTCATTTGCGATAATATTTTAGCTTCAGCTAATCCGAACTGTTCTTTTTTCTTCTTCTTCTTTTTCTTTCAATTTTTACTTGATGCAATGAATTTTTATCTTTAAGCAAACAGTGAAGGTTTCAATCACTCTTGTGACTTTTGTTACATATTTTCAACAAGCTTGATCGTCACATTTATACACTTTTCTTTGTTTGTCCACATTAACTCATCTGAAGATTCATCTTATTTCTTTCTATCTTTTTTTTCTTTCTTTAATATTTTCCTTTAAGGCGCACTTGTCGGTGTTAACAGTTTACTTGCTACCTTTTCCAACATTCTCCTCTTCTTTATTTCTCTCTCTCGTTTTTTTCATTCCCATCTTTTTGTATTATGCTATTTTACTTCATTTTCTTTTTCCCTCTGGTCATTTAGGAGCTCTTGTAAAAAACTGCGCATTTTATTGCTACTGGTTGCTTTTAAAAGTGCGTAAAGAGTCTTACGCTTGTACAGCAGCCACCCGAGAAAGAGATAAAGTGAGATGTGAGAAGAGAGAACTATTTGTTTATTATTGGCAAGGCAGTACCAATCCAAGCGATAAAGCTTTCTTTTTCAATCGGGATGGTCAAAACCAAGCGTCAATAGTCTGTTTTTTTTTCATCACTGGCTACTATTAGCACTAAAAAATCAGTTGTTTTTTATGTTGTATTTGCTTTACAAACATTTTTATCTTAAGTACCTAAATTCTTCTTCTAGTACACCATCAATCTCTTCCTCAAGATTTATTTTTCATGTTCCCTCTTTTCATACTTGTTTCATTTGTGTGCCCCTTTTTTAACATCTTCAGTTTTCTCTCATTAGACAGTGACCATACATGTTTTCAGCGGCTTTGATTGACCTCAAGCCTATTGATTAAATTGTTGAATGTTCAGTCATTGCTGTCAAGATAATTATCTTGCGCTTATTTTTATTTTCTTTTTTGAAGCTCACCGATTTTTTCTTTTAAACTTTTTTATAAGAAGAACATTTTTTTTGATATTTGATTTATGTTTAGGATCAAAGACAAAAAGCGAATCAGTTGCTGATTTGCGGCCAACAGGCCTCGATAACGCTTCTGTAACGATTCAAAGTGGTCATTCAACTGTAACCCTAAAAAGTTCTGGAAGTAAGTGGCGTCTTGGATTAGAGAAAGATTTTTCTGGAACAATTAGTGGATTAAATTATCGTTCGCCATTAATAAATCATCGAGCAAGAATAAACGAAAAGCATAAAGCCGATCAAGCCATGGCATCTATGGAAATGGAAATGATTGGAATGCTTGGAAGAATTCATGTTGAACTTAAAGGTTTCTTGTCTACCGTATTACGTTTTTCAATTTTAAATCATTTTTTTTAGCAATTATTGGTTTTGCACGAATAACAACCGGGGATGTCTTTGAAGTTGTTATAAAACATGGATCACAAAAATGGAAAAGTCGAGGAAAAACACTCTCAGATAAAACACAAAAATGGGAGCAAACTCAAACATATCTTAATTGTCTTCCCGATGTTCCCATTTATATTAAAGTGTCAGAAGTTAAATTCTTTAACACTAAATTACTTAACGAACGAACATTTGATCCATCCAATTTCTTTACTTCCCAGCCACAACTTGTTACAATGAATTTAAATTCAATTGGTACAATTAAACTTCAATTAGTTATCACTTGGATGTAAGCAATTACTGTTATGGATGTTTTCTAATTATTCTCTTTTTTTCAGTCCATTATTGTCATCAAAAAGTGGCATGCGAGTACTTGGAAGTTCTCAAAGTGCTTCACTTTTGCGAAGTCATTCAAAGGTTGGCGATTCAACGCTTCCTCATTCAATTTCAATGGGAATTCAACCTCCTCAATCTCTTAGAGGACCATCTGTCAATCCTAATCCTGATACTGGTAAGAAAACAATAATAACAAAAGATAAAAAAGAAAATTATTTTCCCCTTTTTTAGAAAATCTTTCACCTTCAAAGGTAATTTTACGACAAAAGAAACGTCAACGACAGACCTCAAATTTAAATGAATTAGAAAAAGATAAATGGCGGTCATCAACGGTTATGCTGGATGACATGTATCGAGATATTTCAAAATCCATTCCAACAATTGATGATTTAAATGCTTTGAAAAGTTTAAATAATTCAAAACAACATTTGCATAAAACTACAAATTCTGAAAGTCATATTAATACTCCATTCTCAAATAGTGTCAATGTTTTAAAACCTTCAAGTTGGGCAAGAAGTATTTCAATGAATCATTTGGGTGAAGTTGATGGAAATATTTCATCAGTTAGTACAAATGGTTCATCAACAAAAAGTACCGGACATATGCGAAAAGGTCGAACAGGTGCATTCATGGGAGCATCAAGACCAATGGATTCTGATGACTCTTCTGATACTTCATCACAAAAAATATCATCAATGCGAATTGCAGAAGGCCTAAAAAAGATTGATTCCCTTCTTGAATGCATTGACAAGTTACGAGTTTATTTGAGTTCAATGCGATCTTCGGAATACACTGAACTTGCTGCATTTGAAGCTTGTATGTTAAATTGGGAAGCTGTCTTAAAATTGAATAGAGCAACAATGCTTGAAGATCAAAAAGTTGCACAATGTGGAAGTCAACGTCGAAATGGTGGACATATCAGTGGTGGACCAAAGCGTATAACGAAACGGGCTTCGATGTATGCCCAACATTCACCTTCTACAGTATCCGATGAACTTGATGATAATATTTTAATGAATTCTGGAGATCAAGTTTCGGAGAATGATAGCGGAATTGATTCTTTAAGACAACACATTTCACCATACAATTCTCGAGTAATGCAACAAAGCCATCAACAAGCTGCCGCCCATCAACACCCATCACAAAATCAACAAATTAGTAATTATGGAACAGCTAGTCGAAGTGGATCTGGACCAGCTCAGCGTCGATTTAAACAATTCCGGGAACGTCGAAAATCTCTTGGCATTGTTCTTGATACAATGACTCCAACAGATTACGAAAAAATAGTTCTCAATTCTGATAAATTTTGGGAGCCTGAAATGCAAGGATCTTTGGGATCACATTCTCTTTCCTTGTCGGCTGCCTTAAGCGCTGAATTTACTCAAACTGCTAGCGGCAATTCTGAAGTTGATGATTGCCTTCAACATCATTTAAAGCGAGCTATCTTATCATTGGAAACACTTCGAAAATTAAATGGTCCTTTGGAGTATCGTTTAACAGAAATGCTCTGTCGAATGGAGCAGGATACGGTAGCTCTTGAAGAATTATTAAATATTAGTGATACTTTACCAGCTTTACCAAATATTACTAATTGTAAGATTAATTTTTAAAGATGTAATTAATGTTGAACTCAATCAATTTTAGTGCTTGCTGATCTTGGTGCAAACTCAGAATTACAAGAAATTTGGTTATCCACTAGTTATCCCATTAATGCATTTGTAATGGTTCCAACTGAACATTTGCAACGACAAATTCGTACATATTTAATTCCAGTTGTTGAACGACGATATCCTAAACTTACCAGTAATGGTAGGCAAATAACAACTATGATTCAAACAATAAAACCAGATTTTTTAGTTTTGGATACTGTAATGAATTTACTCGTAAAAACAGGTGATTGGGAACCTCATAGAATTTCACTATTTCAATTTGTTGGATTATTCCGTGGCAAACATTTGACACCATTTATTGAAAATCTTGCACATGAAGCATGGATTACATCAAATCTGATGTCATCAAAGCCTTCGGTTGTTATTGAAGTAATTGATCGTTTATGTAATGTTCCAGTTGTTCCACCACTTGAAAGTCTTCGACATATTGGATTATGTCTTTTACGTGAAAATCGTGAAATTTCTGCTGCTATCGGTATTTTCTTTTTAAATTTTTATAAAACAAGCATCATAAAATTCTTTGCTTCTTTTTAGACTCTTATCTCCGTTCAGCATGCTCGGATTTATCGAATGACCTTACTGCATGTTATACTTGCTTATTGGAACACACTGATGAAGCAAGTAGAAGAGGAGCCTGCCGTGCTCTTGCTATTCTTCAGGTTTGTTGTTTTTATTACTCTTACAAAAATAATTTCATGATAATAATAATTTTAGCAAGAAAATGTTGTTGATTCTTTACAATATGTTGCATCGGATGATAGCAGTAAAATTGTTCGTGATGAAGCCCGTGAAGCATTGGATTCTTTGGGATGCGTTTATCATGATTACGAAGAAGTAACAAAGGTTTAAAAAACCAAAATGTGACTTCAAATTACCCCCGAAAGTTGCTCAAATTTATTTTCTTCTTTTTATTATTTTACCTCTTTTCTATTTTTTTTAAACATCAAGCCATATAATGTTTATATTTACAACTTTTATATTAAAAAAAAAGCAAGCAATTAGCCGGGTGGTTTGAATTTAACAAATAAAAAATTGTTCATTTTACGGGAAAATTTATTTTTGTGTAGTTTTTGAATTTAGTATGTTTTTTTTTCATTTTATTGTCAAAATTTTTTGCAAGACAAAAGTTATATTTTAACATTGTTTCGAGTGCTTTCGAATTTTAAAGAATATATCATTTATCTTTTTGGTTGCATTATTATATAAAACTTGTAAAAATTATTGAATAAATAATGTTTTCGAACACAATATTTTTTTATTAAATGAGAGATGATGCACTTCCAAATTCAATGGGCACAACTTTATCATCTTCTGCTTCAACACGAGAAGCTGATGCTCTGCTAAAATTGTCGAATTATATAATAAATTATTTTTTCTCATCTGTTTTGATTTACCTATTTTTAACTCCATTTGAGGGTCCAACTCGGATTGGAACAGCGTTTACGCCTTTCATGATACGACCTTTTGAATCAACAAGATTCGTTTGAACAATCGTATTTACACCATAATTTTTACCAGCAGGAGGTGCTTGCTACAAAAGGAAATCTTTTACTTAGTCTTTGGTGCATCAACTTACAGTAACCCGAGGAACAGTTTTTTGTGGTTTTACAATGGCTTGTTTTTTGACACCTTTTTGAAAAACTAATGGCGCCTTTGCAGCTGCAGCAGCAACTTCTTCAGCAGTTGGATGGCGTCGTCGCTAAAAAAATATAATATTTTGCTTACAATTTTAACACTTTTTTAATTTCCTACTTCAACTTCATGAGATTTGTCTGATTTTTCTTCTGGTGAATTAAGTGCAGCAATCATGCGTGATCGAAGGGAAAGATTTGGAGGTGTTCGAACATTTGATGGAGCTTCTGGCTAAAAAATAAAAGGGGGAATGTTTTAAATTTTAATTACAATGTTTTTATAATACCTGTGGATCATTTACACCTGGAATAATAGGCTTTTCAATTTCTCCAACTGCTTTTGCAGGTCGAAGCCCGGGTGGTAATTCAATTGCAACGGCAAAAACAGCAAAAAATAACAAAGCACCACAAATCCGAATCATTATCAAACTTTGTTTAACAAATCTTTTCAAAAAACTAGGATTTATTCATGTTTAAAGATAACACTTCAAATGTTCTTTTCAAGAATGAGGTCATCTCCGCCCTGCAAAAAATCTTACGCACTTTTTATCTCATCTGCAATTTTTTCAGTTTTTGCTATCAATAACTTGTTTTTTTTTTCACACATTTCAATAATTTATCAAAAAAAGATTTCTAATTTTTTTTATCTAAACATATCAAAACCCTAAACGATAATCAATACGAAAAGAAAATTCAAAATCCATAAACTGAAAAATTAATAAAACATAACAAAGATGTGGAATGCAAACAAGATAAAACAACTCTAATATTTTGTCCATTATTTGGATGATGATGGTTCAGCTTTCTTAATCTTTTCAATGATTTCTGCCTTTTCATTTGCAGGTAAAAATGAGGATTCAGCTGCATTCAATTGCTAAAAGATATTTTTCAAAATAAAAAAACATTTGACAATTAAAAGTGCTTACACATTTCCAAAGTTGATGAATACTTAATCCAATATCTTTTTCTGCATTGAGCATATCAGTGAGTACGGTATTATCAAAACATGTTGGATCATCAGTATTGATTGAGAAATTAACATTATCTTTTGCCCATCGTGCAATTGGATGAGCTTTCCAGTCATGTGGTACAGCACCAGTTAACTAAAAATTATCAAACATGCATTGAATTATTAAATCACAAGAATCTCATACCACAGAAGAATACGGGCATGCTTCAAAATGAACTCTTTCTTCCAAGGCATATTTTTTGTAACTTGTTTCATCATTTGTTAATCGATATCCATGCCCAATTCTTTCAGCCCGCATTTCAGTAACAGCTAGAACAACTTCCTTTGGGCCACCACTTTCACCTGCATGAACGGTGCGATGAATTCCACGTTTTTCTGCTTCCTTAAATTGATAATAACAACTCATTTTTAAAATGTTTTACGATAGAAATAATACCTGAAAGACTTTAATAACACTTGGTTCATATTGTTCATCAGCACCTTGGCTGCATCCAGCGACATCAATTGCAACAACACCCAAATGTTTTAAATTTGTTGCTAAAAAATTCTAAGTTCATTTTTTTTCTTTTTGATGACGTTTTATTGAGAGGATTACCGAGTTCGATTACTTCTTTGTTCCAATCTTCGTAACCACGAATGCAGCACAAAATTGAACGTGCTTTTACGTTAAAATCTTTTTCACCTCTATCAAAACCTTTTTTAACAGCTTCAACGACACCTTGGGGTGTAAGCTTAAAAATACATGTTCTTTGCTGATTAAAGGTTAAAAAAATTAAAACCCTCGTACCTCTCCTTTTGCTTTGTAAACTGTGTCTTGACTCCAAACTTTATGATCATTGATGGAATTAGACATAAAATGTGGACTATAACGTGCTTCAAAATAAATTACTCCACAATGAGCTTGAGTTTCACAATGTTCATAAGCAATTCGTTCAATGGCATCCTTGTCTCCAGCAATACATGGTAAAAATAGATCAAATGCTTCAAGAACTTTTGAGAGATTTGCTGGGTCATGACTAACTAAGGTATCTTTAACTTCTTCAACTGTTTTTGCACCTTTTAAGTCAATATTTTTTTCCCTAAAAATTACATACTTTTTTAAAGAGGAAATCTACAGTAGAAACTTACTGAGCAAGTTCTAAAAGAGTTGAATGTCGAACAGCTCCATCAAGATGAAGATGAAGTTCAACCTAAATAATTGAAACTCAACATGATTAGAAAAAATATCATGTTAAAAAGCTTACTTTAGGAAAATTATAGGCTTCACGAGTCTTCGAATCAACCACCGGTGGAGAGACCATATTGTCAGAACTACCTAAAAACAAGAGGATTAATGCATTTTTATCTGTTTTTTCAAAGCGACAAAAAGAGAGATAGATAGAAAGGGAAAGGTTGTCGAACATGAAATGGATGCAGAATTAATTGTCTTCTTCCTCATCGCCATAAAATAAAATCAAAGGTTATAAAAGCTGAAAAAGAGAGAAAAAGAAAAGAAAGAAGCAAGCAATAAATCATAAGCTGATAATAAAAAATGGTAGAACAAAAAAGGGAAGCACATTTTAAAGGATTATAATTATGGGTGTAACATACAATGTTTTCGGCATGTTCTTTTCATTCTTGTTAACAGGGTGAACTACTGAAGAATTTCGATTGTCTTTGTTTTACTGAAAAATTTATTCTTATTCACAAAAAAAATTAGGTAAAAGAAAGAAAACGTTATCAGAAAGTGCAAAAACGATGTTGAAAAAAAGAGGCTTTACTTCAGACAGGACGCCAAAAGTAAGACAAAGATGAGAAACATTGAATATTAGGGGGGTCGGGAAAATATTTAACTCGCAACATTTGTCGTTATCTCAGTAGACAACAACTTTTTAGGAATACTTTTTTAAAGATGCGCAGAAAAATTATTTGGCTTTTAACCTTATTTTCTTTCACCAAATTTAATTTGTTTAATATGAAAAAAATAGCTATTTGAATCATTTATAAAGGTTTTTTGCAAATTTTTTTAATGTATTGGCGCCGCGAAAAAAAAGAAAAAGAATTAATACAGAATTGTTGGAAGGCGTCAAAGACGCATTCAAAAATGAATGCGTTTAATATTAGCTCTTTTTTTTAACCCGAGAGCGTTATTTTTTGTTTGGTCAATGAATGAAGCACGTGTTTATTCAAACTATTTTCTCAGCCTCCTCAAAAATAATAGAATCTTCAAAAATTGACACAATTACTCAAGCTTGAATAATGTTCCAAAATAAGTTCTTTTTTTGATAAAAAAAAACAGTGAACTCGGTAGAGAAACCTACCATTAAATTCATTTTTGTTTTGCAGTTTAAAAAAGACGAACACTTATTATAAATAATAAAAAAAAAATATATACATTGTTGCATCAATATTGTGTGACGATTGCTGAAAAATTGCTTAAAACTTTGAACACTTTCACATTCAGTTTGTGGTAGTAGTGATGAAAAAAGAAGAGTTACGACACGTTCGTTTTTTTGTCAAAATTAATGGCTTTTTTGATTGTTTGTTTTTTTGGTGAAACAAAAAGACCCATAATTTCAGAAAAAAAAGTGTAAACATTTGTCAAAAATGTTGTTGTCATTTCACGCAGCTGATTTAAGTTTTAAATTTAAAAACAAATGTATTTTACAAGAATGTTTTTTTCAAAAAGTTTTGCGTAAAGAAAAAATTTATTAACAAAAGAAAATCTCCAAAGTTAAAAAGGCAACAACGCGCAATGAAAAAACGAAGAAGTAATTAATGTATTTGTATTGATTAATGAGAAAAGTAGAAAGTCCATGGGCTTTTTTAAATTCTTTTTTGAATTTTGCATTTCTCATTTTTTTGTTGAGAACATTTTAGACACCCGCCTATCCATTTATGAGCAATGAAATATGTGTAAAAAACAGCTGCTTAAAAATACGGTAAAACACAAAAAAATAAAACTATTTGGCGTTTTCATTATTTGTGGATGTTTCATCAACAACTGTTGTGGATTCACTGAAATTTAAAAATTTCTTTAAAAACATATCAATGCAAAGGGTTAATATTCACCTGTTTTTTGTAGAATTTGAAATTATTTGTTGTTGTTGTTCCTGATGTTGTTGTTGTTGGTGTTGCTGTTGTTGGGGTGGTGTTAAATGAATCGATGGTGTAAGAGCAGAAACTAATGGATGTGATTGAGCTTCTTGAAAACCAGGCGGGGGTGTTCCACTGGGCGTTATTGCACGACTTGCATTTGGAGTGATCGGAGTTGTGGGGGAGGACGACATTCGCATTGCCTCTTCATATGAAGGAGGATATTTTGCAAGATCTGCCAAGTCAGGAAACATTGGAAGATGTGTTCGAACATGAGGACTTAAAGATGGTGGGGGATTAAGATTATTTGGTCGACTTGGAGATCGTGGTGATGTAACTGTTCGTGAAGAAACTGTCTATAAAAATACATATTTTTAAATTAAACTTTCAAAAACAGATGCCCAAAATAAATTTACCTCTAGTCTCTGATTAACTCTAGATCGCTTTTTCGAAGTTACAAATAAACATATAATTGTGGTGAAAGCTGTTAAGACTCCAATTGCAGCAATTACAATCATAACAATACCACCAGCAGACAAAGAATGATCAAATCGTTCGATTGCTCCCATCTTTTCCTCTATTTTTTAAGATTGGGAATTTCGTTACCTGCAAATAAAAAATTCATGATAAACAAAAAACAACAAGGCAAAAAAGGAAGCTTTGTGAAATATACATTCACGAAATTATGATAAGAAAAAGAAAGTAAGAGTTTGCTTCTTAAAAGGTTTAACATGTGATGTGATGGGTTATTATAAAACTTTTACGCACGACGCATACAACCTTTTGACATTTTTTTTAAAACTTAAATAAAAAATACTGCCGAAACACAACGAATTCTAGAACTCAATGAAGAAAAGAGCCGCCTTGCAATCGAAACACTTCTTGTTTTACCCGACCTATGCTCCGGAAATTTGAAAACGTTAAGTAAATAGAACTATTTTTTTATTTTATATTTGAAGCCTCTTGCGCGCTATTTTTTTTTTCTCAATTTTTCTGAGACGAGCAAAGTGTAGTAAGCATCAAAAAGCTATTTAACGTGAAAAATGTTTCGTAAGAGTTGAAATAAAATCACAAAATACAAAAAAGCTTTGTGTTTTTTTAAGATTTTAGGAACATTTTAAGCAGAACCGTTCACATTGTAATTTGGAATTAACATTCAGACTTTAATTTTTAGAAAACATAAAGCATAAAAAATATGCCCAAAGACATATCCCTTAAATACAGTAAACGGATATATCATGATTCACTCATAAATTCAATGATATCAGAAAATAAAAGAAAAAAGAATTTGGAATAACCTTGTTTGCGTCATTCAACAAAATCTGTTTCAACGTTTTAAAGGTTGAAGAATTCAATACAAAACTATGTTCATCGAAAATGTTATAAACTTGATACCCCCGATGTTTACATAAAAGGGAAATGACGCTTCGTTTCCTTATTGTTTTTTACCTCCAACCTATTTTTTCACGTCTGCTTTTTAGAATTAACCAAAAAAAACTATAAATCAATTTGTTTAAGCTATTATTAGCAGAAGCAAGTGTATTTACTAAAGACTTGCAAAAATAGAAAGACTAGTTTTGATAAATTTCCTTCTTCCATCAATCTCGCAGAAATAATAAGTAAGCAGAAAAGAAAAAGAAAGTGAAACTAACAAGAAAAAATAAATCATCAAAAATTTAAATTTTAAATTTAAAAAAATAAGAACTTTATGTTTTGTTATTTAAAGTGTTTCAAAGTTAAAAAAAATTATTTGCAATATTGTTTCTTCTTCTTCTTTTTCTTCCTCGAATTTTCACAAGGTGTCCATAAATACAGGAGTCTTTTCTCTACTCTTTTCACGCTTTTTGTCAACATTTTTCAATGTTTACTTACATAAGTTCTTTTTTTTCAACAAAACAAAAAAATAGAATTCGAAGTCCAAACATTTATCACAAAAATATTGTATTATGTGTTTCCAAAGATTCAAAAAATCATCCGAAAGATTTTTTCAAAACAAAAACACTTCTTATTTGATCTGCTTTTTGCCCACAAATCATTTTGGAATTTGTTGACAAACATGTTTCATATTTATTTAAATTTTTTAGTAAAAAATTTAATATTACTTTTTTTGTTTCAAATAACATTGTTTTTTCTCTTTTTTATTTGAGCTAGAAAGGTGATACAATTACTTTACGAATTTTTTTGAAAATGCACACTTTTTTTGCCATTGCAACAACAAAGTACATAAAATATGAAAAAATGTAAGCGTTACACACAAAAAAGAAGTTTAAATAAACACAAAAGAACAAAATTTTACTTTAATTTTTGATGCTATGATTACATTCATCAAATAAAATAAACCCTCTTAATATTACAATGAAAGAAAAAAATAACTGTTTTTTAAACGATCAAAATCAATTTCAGAAGGATTGGTAAATTTTAATACGATTACAAAGTCACTTTTAAAAGTAGCAAAAATTGGGAGTAAGATTAAGTTTACAGTTAAAACATCAAATTTTACATTTTAATACATACTATCGACGTCTGAGACATCTGGGATTTTGGAATTAGTTACAGTAAACACATTTATCATATTCACTTTGGTTTCTGAAGATTGTCTAGAAATTTAATCGTCAAAAACGGATTTTCCATTACTTTACACTTTCGCCCTTCGGCAACCATATTATGATTGTCAGGGCCCCCTTCCTTTTTTTCATGACTTTATTTTAAATATTATTATCCTTTTACTTAATTAGGATAATCTCATTTATGATACTCGTTTCCTTCAATTCATGATAAATCTCATTCTTGGGGATTACACATATTTATAATTTTTAAACCCATTTTTTTCATGAAATCTGGTTCACCTTTCATGATTTTTATTTTTTGGAAATCATAAATTAAAACACACGCATATTCACTAAAATAATAAACAAACATGAAAGCAATTTAATTTGTCTGAAATAAAATTTGCATAAAATCTCATTAATCTCTTTTTTTGATAATATCTCATCCGTCTAATGGATATTGAAAATCAATAAAAAAATGAAAAGTCAATTTCATTTTTATTCGAAAATTTAGTGAAAATTAATGAAGAAAAATTTTTGAGTGAAAATGAGTTCAAAGTTAAAAATTAAATCAAAAATTATTATTTTAATATTTTATTATATTATTTGTTGGCATTATGCAGATTTAATATTTACAAGGAAAAACTTAATTTATTATCCTCAATTTAGTAAAGGTTTGATAATCCATCTATGTATTTATGTTACCTTTAAAATACCAGTTATAGAAGCAGATAAATACCAAATTAATGTATCTGCCTTGATAACTCCACAAAAACTACCATCGTGTAGCTTCTCTCAAAAATTGCTCATTGGCGTTGTTTCAATGCCATCAGAAATTGGTCGTCGGCAAGCAATACGGAATTCCTGGGCAAATAACACCAATGTGAATTCCACATTTACTAAAGTTGTTTTTATTATTGGAAAAACGGTATGCAAATTTACATTAAAAGATTTGCAACGTGTTAATGCTTTTAGGAATCCCAAAAAGTTTCAATTGAATCGCAGCAATACCAAGATATAATTTTTACAGAAATTCATGAAAACTATTATAATTTGTCTCTCAAAACATTTGCAGTTTTGGATTTTGCTTATAAGCAATGCTTTTACGCTGAATGCGTTATCAAAACTGATAGCGACAATATTTTGAATGTTGCAGGCTTTGAAAAGTTGTGCCAAAAGCAAATTGGTGCGTTAATACTTTTTTAATAACACTTTTCATATAAACAATTTTTAAAGCTTCCGAAGAACTACCGCTGGGATATATCGGAGGAGCATGTGATCCAAGCTTGGATATCCATCGGGAATACCAACACAAATGGCATGTTCCTTATTTTGTTTATGCCGAAGAAAAATTTCCAAAATATTGTTCATCAGGTGCTTATGCATATTTTGGTCAAAATGCTTGGCAAACAATTTACAAATCAATTTTTGAATCGCAATTTTTCTATTCTTCAAATATGCGACATTTACCTGAAGATATAATATTTACTGGAATATTGGCAAGTTACACTGGCATACCTCGAATTATTGTTCCAGGATTTTCATTTCATGATAATGCAAAAATTGTATGCAGCGAAAATAGAACCTTATCTTACAGTATCCATCTGCATCGAATTAAACAAGCTTCCGATGAAACGGAAGCAATTACTTCTTCGGCATTTAATTTTTTGCGTTACCAAAATCATACATGTTCTGCACCAATAAATTAAAATCATTATTTTTTCTTTGATTTCAAACAAACAAAATCATAAATTTTAATGACTTTTTTGCAAAAATTTTTATTTTAAATTTGAATTTAACACGCCAACGCGTGGGATTTTGTGAAGTTTTTTTAAATTTTCTTTGTTAAACTTTAAGAACAAATAGCTAAAATTGCATGTTGAATTTAATTTTTAAATGCCATTGGTTGAGCATATGTTTTGGTTTTACATTTGTATTTAAGGTAACAAGGTTGCTGTAAAAAAATTAAAATTTAAAAAAGTTTAAAACTCTTGAAATCACTTAAAGATTTTTGTTGAAGCTGTTTAAGAATGTTGTATCTTTTTCCTGGTGGAGATGAACTTGCCTTAAATGACAATTCTTTAACAACTGAAGAATTTATTAATTCAATGATTTTTTGTTCTGAATGTATCTTGGGTGGAATGCAGGAAAGTGCAAAACATTTGTTACTTACCGTAACCATGCACGGTTCTTTTTATTTTGGTTAGGATTTTTTAAGGTTCATTACATTTTGTATTACTGTAATTTTTCAGCTGTTTGTTCCACTCTCATTCATCTCTCTCTTATAATTCATGTTTCTAATATTTCAAATGTTAAACTGACAGCCTTGAAATCAGCAATAATTTCTTGTACCGTAAGTTTTTATAGCAGTGTTTATTTAAATAAATTATGCATGGGAATGACCACTTTTTTTCAGTTCATTTTTTCAATTTTTGGATACATCATGACTGCAGGTGCATCTGTCGTCATCAAAGAGGAACCAGCATTTTTTATGCTTTATGACCTTTCATTGATTATTGGAACCTTTCAACTTTTTGTTTATATTTTATGGATTATTGGTATGATTTCCATCGTCAAAGGTGATGATGATGAAATCTTTGACGCAGATGGAGAGACAACTTTCGTCTAAAACAATAACATTCCTTTACACTTTGCATCACTTTTTTGTATTCTTTGATCTTTTGTATCAGTTTTAATTCAATTTAATTTAAACTAAAACACAACAATCAGACATAAAAATGTTTTTTGTAGAAAAAAGGGTTACTGCAAGAATGAAAAAAACGAGACAATTTCGAAATAAATTTCAAATTAAAATCACCATTTCTCTCTAAAGTAAATAGAGTGGACATTAACTAAAAAAGTTTGTGTCCGAATTTCGACAGATGGTGCAACAATCTTTGAGGATTGTCGTCGTCGTCCTTCACCACCACGTTTTCTTTTTTTTACGTACATATATCATTATTATTGTGGTGGTGGTGACGAACTACCTTAAAACCACATCACAAAAAAAACTTTTATTTACATAATGATTTCATAAAAATAATCGCATATTTTGTGACTCTTAAACAGCCTTCAAATGGTTAAGTTCAAAACTTTTGTTATTCCTCGATGAATAAACTTTTTTTCTTTTTTTACTCATTTCTTCCTTTTGTAATGTAGCGATAAAACGAAGAAGAAAAAGAGGAAGAAAAGAATTCTTCTTTACCGCCCTATTAATCTTTTAAAAGAATTTTTATATCAAAAATAACGAAACTTTTTTTTGTTAGCATTTTTGTGATGTGTTGCGTTTTTGTGGTTGCAGTTTGTGCTTTCTGCGAAGACTATCATTGAAATTTTTTAAGCTCATTTTAAGTCTTGAGTGTGCTTGAAATTTAATCAATTTCTTTTTCTTCTTTTTCATTGATTCTCACTGTCTTTGATTAGAATAAAAAGATCCAGAAATGGTGAGAGATTTTTTAAGTGCTTCTTAATGTTTACCCATTCCTATGAATCATCATCAAAAAACTCAAGTCAACCCTCATCGAATTCTTATAATATCATTTTTTGCCTCACCCAGTCAATGACTCTTGCTTCCTCAAAAAAATAGTTTTTTTGCCAAAACTTTTGTGGTTTTTTCACCATATTTGTAAAAAAAATGAATGATTACCTTTATTTATGTGGGTGGTGTATATTTGATTGCATAAGCATAAGAATGTTTATGGGTTTTACGTCAGTCAGTCAAACAATGGAAAGGCCACTTAAAGGGTTTCGTTTGTTTAAGAGTTGAATGCTTAAGTAATCTAGGCGTGAAAAAATTCTGCAGTCTCGAAAGCTGCTCTTTATTTTTTTCTTTCGTCCTTTAAATAATCAACTTTTTTTGCACCAAAATATTATAGGTAAAAAAATGCAGCATTGTAAAAAAAACTTTTTTCGTGTTGCTTGCCTAAAAATAGGAATTTTAGTTTTGAGTCATTCTAGCATGCTGCTGCTATATATGTGCAATACTTTTATCACATTTATTTTTCTTTTTTTCTTGTTTTGTTTTTCTTTTATCAATTTTGTTAACGTGTTTCGTTGGTTTAAAAGATCTTTAATATTTTACCGCCTAAAATTTACAGTCATTTTGTTTATGCTGAAATATTCCTTTTAGTTAAACTTCAAACATGCTGGTTGAAGCAATTCCAAATTATGAGATGCCTCTCAAATCCAATGAAGAATTAACGAATAATGTAAAAGTTGTTCGATTAGCTGAAAATGAATCGGCAAATATCAGCTGCCGAATTTATGATGCCGGCTTTGTTCCAGAGTCACTTTCCTTCCTAAAAAATGGAAAACCTGTTTCAAACGCCCCTTCAGTGGGTCATACTTATCAAATAAAAAATTACAATTATTCTACTGGACCAATCAAATTTTACTGTTCTGCAAAAAGAACCAACGGAAAAGTTCAAGTAAGAGAGATGCGAGTTACCGGGGGATTAAATCGACAATTATATGAACATGAAGTGCCATGTGCGGTAAATAAATGTAAAAATGATGGATTATGTGTTTCACAAAAAGAATTCTCAAATAAAGATATCGAATTTTGTATGTAAGTTTTTAGATAATTCTATTTTTGAAGAAAATCTTTACAATCGTTACTTATTCAGATGCCCAATAAATTTCCATGGCAAACAGTGTGAGACATTTTCTGCTATTCATGGCAACAGAGTTCCGGCTACTACAAATACTAATTATCTCTACATTTCAATGGGAGTGCTATTCTTATTTGCTATTGTTTTTGCTGCTCTTTATGGCCGAGAAAAGTAAGCATTATTTTTGAAAAAAAAACCCATTTTAGCTTAACTTTTGATTTTCTTAATTTTAACAAAATTCATCAAATTGCAGTGGTTTCAGGCTAAAGCGAGCCAAAACAAAGAAACAGCTACAAAAGCAAGAAGAAGAAAGTGCTTCTTTACAAGCCTATGAAGTTTGTGATGGACGTGAAGTATGTTTTTATTTGTTTATTGATCCAACTTGCTTACAAACAAATTATAATAATTTTAGGATGCAGCATATGCTGAACAAAGAATCTCCAAAACTTATGTTATTAATGAATATGATAATGTACCAGTAGATGAAAGAAGAAAGCTTAATCCTCCTCCACAAAGACCTATTATTCGTGGAATGAATAACCGAGATTCGATAGGTGTTACAGAAGAAATAGCTCGAACTGGCCGATTAAAGCAAGATTATGGTCCTTCTGTTGCAAAACCAATATTATCAGATTCTCAGTCATTTTATCCTTAAAATGAAACCAAAGCCAACGAAATATTTGAAATGGAATGACGTTGAAGAAAAATAATTCGTAAAAAAGATCTGAAATATTTATTTACATTTAAAACATATCTTTCTCTTTTTTCATCATCTCAATAAAATGCATAATCATAAATAATTTCCTAAGATATGTTTCTTTCTCTCATCCTTGAGATCTCTAAAATGATTAGTCATATTTTGTTTGTTTGTTTTTATTTTGTTACGAAATTTTCCTTACAAATTCTAAGTATTTTTTTAATCAAGCACAAAATTTCTGTTTTTTTCCATGATATATTTGTTTGATTGTTTATTGTTTCAGTTTATTTTTACAGTAATTACAATGTAATTCCGTTCTTTCTTTTTTTTTAATTTTTAAGCAATAATAAAGTAAAAATAAATGAATGAATGAAAAAAGTATTCACGGCAATCTTTAAGGAAATCCGATTAATAAATCGCTAAAAACAAAAAGAGAAACTTTCGTTTACTTTCAACCTCAAAAACCACAGAAGAAACGCATACCCGTTCATCTGTCACTTTATTTTCTTTCTCAAAAGGTGCAGCAACTTTTTCTTTGTCGGCTTTTTCTCTTCTTTTCCTTTGTTGTTATTAACATTTCCAAGAAAAAATGACGAGAATTTTTTTGAAGTAAAAAATATATATTTATTTTTAAGTTGACCTAAACCCTACAGAAGAAAAAAAGAGACGAAGAAGCACAGGAAAAAGAAAAAAAACTATCTAAAAAAGAAGGGGAAGACGCCATCTAAGGTGACAACGTTGAATCATAAAAAAGTAAAAAGAAGGAGAACGCGACATTCCTATTTTTTTCAATTCAAGCCTTTAGTGTTTGAGGCAAATTTTATCGGTACATATTGCCGCTCTCTTCTTCCCAATCACTGACACTAGTGACACCCTTTTGATCAGCCAAATAAGACGAGGGGGAAAAAAGTTTGTACACTTTTTGCTGAATCCATCTTCTTTTTTGTTTACGTTTATATATTTTTGTGAATTTTTTTTTATAATATAAGCAATGACGTCCATCTTCATCTTCAAATTATTATTTATTTTTACATATTTTTCTTCAATATATTCAGCTAATCAAATTACATATACAATTGATGTTCATACAAGTAAGAGCTAATTTCGTTGTTTTTTTTTCTGTGTGCGTCTCTCTTTTATCACATATAAATATATAATAATATCAATGATAACTTTTCTTCATGGTCTCCTTTTTTTTCAGTTAAAACAGATGAACCATATAAAGCTTTATTCCTTGAAGAAGTTGATGACCTGCTTATTACATGTGGTCAAGAAAATATTCAATTAAAAGATCTTAAAACTTATAACAAATCTGAAGGACATGATGCAACAGTATTAAGGTTGTTAAAGTAATGTTATTTTGAAACAAAAAGGCTCATCTTTGCATAAATTTTAGTAATCCATTTCGGTTAACATTTCGCTCAATTTTTCATAATGGTAATATTATTGTTTGTGGTGGAAAATCTGAAGAAACTGGAGAAGAAATGTCTGGTGTTGTCCGCCTTCTAACCGTTTTAAACAAACCTTTTTATAATAGCTGGTTGAGCTGTAAAGATAAAGATTACTGTCAAAATCATGGACAATGCTATCTTGATCCAGATAATCAAGCAACAAAAATTTGTGTGTATGTCGTTTTTTTCACCCTTGTTTAAGCCTTCCCTTTTGTTAAAATCTTTGCAACTTTTTTAGTTGTTCGTCATATTTTGGTGGTGTTAAATGCCAAACTTTTGTAGCAGGTAATCATCTTATAACCGATCATGTGGTTGTACCCAAAACGGTTACAGACGCAAACACAATCACATTTTTGATAATTGTTTTTCTTATGACATTAGGATTAATATTTTTTGGTGGTTTGGCATTATGGTATCGTCACAATCATAAACAAGAACAGTAAGTCAATTTTCGAAGAAATAATCCTTGAATATAAAAATTTTGTGGTTTTAGAAAACTTCGTAGACTTCTTGTATGCAGCGAATGCAATAATAAAAGATGTGGGGTTGCAAAAACTGAAGATGAAACGCAGACACCAGACGGAAATACAAATACAAATAATCATAAAGAATATAATAGGTTACCTCAAAATGGTCCATAATGTTTATTATTTATTTTTATTTCATTTTTCCTATATTTTTAAGCTTTATTTCCTTTTCTAAATTTTTTATATAAACATTGATTTTAAAATTGTTCTTTATAAATAAAGGATAAGTGTGAATCGACGAGAACGGTAACACCAAATGTTGCAAAATTAAAAGAGATCGTTAAAATTAACTTTTATTTAACGAAGAAAACAATTTCTGCGTTACTATAAATAACAAATCAACGAATCATGCCTATCTTAATGTTTTAAACTGAAATTTACAATTTCAACTATTAAAATTAAAAGAATATAAATTTTTAAAAAAACTTAAAAGTACGATTTTCAGAACGAGTTTTCGTTACATATCATATGTTGCACTTGAAACTCTTATAGAATCTGATCCTCATTTTCTTGAATAATTTGAATTCGATTCAACAAAGCTTAACAGATAATTATGAGAAAAAAACAGAATGACTAAAATTCGTAAAAATAACTAATTTTTCACATTTTTTTATAATAATTTGTTATTGAAATGTCGTTTTTCTTTGTATTACAAAATCTTATGTTTTCTTCCAAATTTGTGTTTAAAACTAATGACTTTGAAATACTTGTATATTTTTATTCAATTTAATTTAACCAACCCTTCAATTTCTCGATTCCATATTTTTTGTTTTAAAAAGCTTTGACATAACACATTCTTATCAGTGCACTGCCTCTATATTTTCCCCCCTTTTTTCCTCTGCTAATTGAAAGTATTTGTTCTTTTTTTCTTTTTGCTTCATCGAAAAGCATCGCATCCATCACCATGAAGCTTATTTTGCTTCTTACAATTTTTTACGGTAATAATTTTGTTTTCTTTTTCTGCAAAAATTTGCATAATTTTAGTTGTTACTGCTCAACAACCAAAAGATGTTGAATTTGATATTTCGGAAAAGGTCATTAATTTGATGCCATTGAACACTGCATACATCCCTTGCACCGATGAAAAATATATGTATTGTCAAGTAAAATTTTGTCTTTGAACGATTTTTTGTTACAATATTTTTACAGAGTCAATTCAATAATTTTATTGGTTATCAAGGACAATGGACTGATGTTGATCAATTCATCCACACAATTAACAGTTTTTACAAATCTGATGTTTCTACAGGATTTTTAGGCCTTTGTCATGCTCGAACCTTGCTCTTCCAATGTTTTGGAACTGAATATCAATCTTGCACATCCCGTTTCCAATTCATGAGAAAGGGTGCAAATGTTACTGTTGCATATCAGCTTTCTGGTGTCTTCAATAGCTTAGATTTTGAATGTAGTGGAGGATCCATTCGTAAGTTATTTACCTCTTTAATTTAAAAATGTTTGTTAATTTCACAGAAGCCACAACAAATTGGGGATGCATTTGGACTGTCTGGAATTCTCCCAGTTATCAAGCTCAAAAAGCAACTTGTTTACAAGTTTTCTACAATAATACTTTCAATTCACAAGATCAAGTTTGTGTTGCTGGACAAGGCTTAGCTGTTTGTTTATCCCTTCAATTTTCTCTTCCTTCAATTGCACCATGTAATATTAATGATGTAAAAACATTTTTTTGAAGTATTTTACTTTCCTAATTTGCATATTTTAGCTTATCTGGTTTGAATGTGAACGGATTGTCAATCTCTTCCAATTTGATGGACTTTGCTCAAACATTCGTTGTCAAGTCAAAAATACCTTCTTCGAAAATCAAGCTCAACCTCAAACAATTGAAGAAGCCTTCCAACGAAAGCTTACCCACAACGAAGGCTTAGCAGCAATTCATTTACCCCGTGAACGCCGCTTTGTTTAAATCTAACTTTCTCTTATTATTACTGTAATACTTAAATTTCATTTTTGTCGGATAATGAACAAATAAAACGTATTTAAGCATAACTGTATTTTAAACATGACGAATTAAAATTATTTTTAAAGCTTAAAAAGTACTCAATTAATTGCGTTTTTCATCGTTTTTTTCCACACCCAATTCACTAATTGCCTTATCGTTAAAAACTGATAGCAAAGAAAGGCTCAATAAGCTTGCTTCTAAGACCAACAAAAAATTTAATGGTTAAAAGTCCTTCTTTCTCTTTTTTTGCACATTAAATATCTTAAATCAATATAAGAGCTTTGTGAAGTAAATTATTATAATTTTTTTAGGTTTGACAATGTTGTCATTCATCAAATTTGTTTTGTTATTACAATTTTGTAAGTAAATTTTATGTCCAAATTTTAATAGAATTCACATTTTGCAGTTGGCATTGCATATGCTGCAAAAGGAAATTGCACCACAAATGCCATTGGAGCAGCTCAACAAGCTTTCAATCAAAAATTAGGTATCAGTAGTACCATCACATGGCAATATCCTGTATCCCTTGGAATTGCAATTCAAAATGTTTACATTAATGGTGTCGCAAATAGTGATCCATCAACATCAAATGGCCTTGTTGCTGTTTGCAAGTTTGTTGTTATATTTTAAAAGGATTTGCTTAAACTTAAATTTTAGCGCATACAATCAATTCTTAGGAGTTTTGGTTCAACAAAATGTTGATTATAATTCATGCCTTGACCCAAGATTTATTATTAACTCGGATTCTGATCCTATTATCGGTTATGCATATGCTGGATTGATGAGAATGGTGGAGTAAGCATGCCTTCAAAATTTTTATGTTACAGTATGCATACTGTATACCATTTCAGATATTCATGTGGCGCTGGACTTTTTCCTGCAATTGCATCATGGGATTGTATTCAACACACTTATGCCAATAGAAATACGACTTTACTTGGATGTTTAAATGCTCTTCATCTTGATTCAGAAACAAATATTACGGCTGTAAGCTTCAAAATACATTTTTGTTCCATCCATTTATTCTAATTTAGGCATGCAGTTACACAAAAACCGCAATTACTTGCTGGCAACAACAATTCCTTCAAACTTGCGGTAATGACAATGAAGTCAGTTACTATGCTTGCCAAACAATTCGCGCATATACCAGTGCAGCATATGGTGAATGTAATGATCGTTGTTTAGGTATTTTCTTTTTGCTCAAACTTGGATTTTCTTAATTTTTATGTTTAGTTTTTGGACGTGCCAGTTATGCCATTGATGAAGAAATTGAAAAACTTCAAGAAATGGATAAAAACATTCAAAAGCAGCCATCCCCAAAACAAGCTCTTTTGGAAGAAATTAAAGCTAAATATATGCGAACTTAATTGTCTTTTGTTATTTTTCTTTATATTTAAGACAGTGTGAAAATATGCAATAAATAGTTAAACTTTTTATTTTTTATCTTAATCAATGAAAAAATGATTAGCAAGAAATCAAAATCAGTAAAAAACGATAATTATCGTCAATAAAACTTTTGACGCTTTAATTTTAAGTTTTATTGGGCGTTGTTAGTTTCTTTCTCCCTTTTTTTGCCTTAATTGGATTCACTTAAGGACTTTTTTTGATAACAAAAACGTCCAAGAAAAAAGAACCGGGTAAGCGGAAAAAATTTTTGGTGATTGTTTGCAGCAGCTGAATCAATTAAGAAAACTGTGTGTTCAGTGCCAAACAATAATGAACAAATTTGCATGTGTTTTAGTAATTCTTGGTAAGTGTAATAACTAAAATATAAAAATATTGTACAATTAAATATTACAGCCGTAACTGGCAGCAGCTATGCTCAAGTTCCTGGCATGAATTGTGATATGAATAATTTTCAATCATGCACCAATGTTTTTGCTGATTATCTTGGTGTCAGGTAAGATAATTCCTAAAGGGCATACTGTAATATTTATTTTATTTAAGCTCAACAAATGTTTTTGATGAATTATTTCTTTTGCGAGCTCTTTATAATAAATTTACAACTGGACAAGGTGTTGGTGATGTTGTAAATCTTTGCAAGTAAGCAATTAATATTTTAAAAACAATGATTAAAAATATCTAATTTTAAAGTCAAATTTCAAATTTTTACACTTGTGTTACCGTTGATCAAGTCCGTCAATGTATGTCACCCCTTGGTTGGGTAAATCAAGGCAAATCTCCTGAGCAAGCCTATATCAATGACGGAACTCTTCGTCAATGGGTTTTCATGTGTGGTGTTGGATTAGATCGTAAGGGGGAAAAAATTAAAATTGAAATTTTTTTATTCTTTTTTTTACAGTTTTCCAAGATCCAAATTCATATGATTGTATTAAAAGAACCTTCAACAATAATTTCAAACAACTTGTTGATGGTGCTCTTTATCCTTACATGCAAAATGTTGCTTTTGATCCTGCAAATGCCTGCAAGTAAGTTGTATGTGTTTTTTTGAAAAAATATTAGCATGATAAATTCAGCTATTCTGAACAATTACAAATGGCTTGGACTAATATTTTCTACACTTCATCAGCATGTTACAATGATCGCCGTGAATATGTTGCTCAATTTGTTGGTTGTGCTGCAGCACTTGAATATACCAGTGCACAATTTAGTCATTGTATGCACCAAAATTCATGCAAATGTAAGTTTTTGAAGAAAACAATACTGTAAGATTATCATACAAAAACTTTTAACAGGGACTGCTCGATGGACAAATCCTTCATATCTCAAAGAGATCAATGGTGTTATGCATCTTAAAGTTGTTCCATACTGGCAAAAAGATAGCGAAGGAAAATTGTATCAAACAAAAGAATCCTGGATGCCCATTAATAATTAAATTTGTTTAGTAAAATTTTTGCTTTGAATTTGTTGCAAAAACAGAATCCCTTCAATCAATAAATTTCTTTTAAAAACTAATGATCGGCATCACAATTATAACACATTAAGGGGTAATTAAAAGTCAATATAAAATTTTTATATTGCATACAAAAAAAAGCGTTAGCTATTAATTTTATTATCACACGATTATTACCATCGGTTAAATTAAAAGCAGCTAATTTAATTGTTGACTGATAAGTGTTAGGTGTGGCGCTTCCTCATCTTCTGCATATTTTTGTCTTTGCTTCTTGGGAAAAAATAATTTTTTGAATAACATCCCGAAAAATAATTGTGTTGTCACCAGCAGGGAACAATTTGGGAAGACAAAAAAACAAAAAATGAAATTCGTTCTTGGAGTGCTTTTTGGTAAGATTTATTTAAATGTTACGGTATAAATATTTTTTGTAGCACTTCTTTTTGTACAAACTGAAGCACAACAGGCAGTTTGTCCAGATGCAAATTTGTTGCATTGCACCGATACCTTTGTTAATTATGTCGGATATCCAATTACCCATAATGCTGTATGGAAAGATTATGCAACGTTTATAAATTTTACTGATAATCTTTTTACACAAAATATTGGTGATCCAACTGGCTTGGTAACAATTTGCAAGTAAGTTTCCTAAGAAACACAATGACCAGAAAATGATTTTGATTTTAGCGCTTTGGAACAGCTTAAAGGTTGTGTTGTTCCATATGACTGCTTTTCACCTTTTGCTTTCTTAAGACGTCAGTCTTCAGCTGTTGATGCCTTCATCTTTTCTGGACTTTTCCGAGAATACGATTTCCGATGTGGTGCCGGCTTTTACAGTATGACATATTTTTACCAAAATACGTATTACAAAATTCATACTCTTTTAGCCATTCTCCGTGAAAATTTCCCATGCGTTCAACGGGTTGTTGCTGGTCACAGTAGTCAATTAAGTGGTTGTTTAACGACATATATCACTAATTTACAACATGATATGCAAAATGCTTGCACGTAAGAATATTTACAAGTGATCCGCAGTGATGCGAATCTTTTTAGACATGTTGGAAATTATATGACTTGCGTCTCAGCAATCTTTAATCAATCTGCTTGTGGATTTGCTGGATCAACTGATCATTGGTGGGCTTGTGAAAGTGCGTATCAATTAACTCAGTCAGGTTTTCCAAATTGCAAAGTTTCGTGTGCAAGTAAGAATAAAAATTATTGAAATGCACTGCAATAATTCAATTTTATAGATGGTGGCCCAGCTGGTTTAAGAGAATTTATGGCAGAAAACACAAAAGTTGAAAATGGCAAATTTTGGCTCAAGCTTCCTTCAATCTTCAAAAATATCAATGGAAAATGGAAGCTCTCTGAAAATGATTGGGTAACTGGTTAATTGATATAAATAAATAAAATCCAATTTATTTTTGTTTCATTTTTTAATTAACTGAATTTTTAAAATAGAAAAGTTTCAATAAATAATTTTCTTTTACAATCACTTTTTTACAAAGTTTGTTGAACATGTTCCGTTTTCATTTTCTAATTATTGTTCGCCGCAGGTGAGCATTTTTCAAGATTGGCTTTGAAAAAAAAAGATCAAACAGGATTTAACTTCTTCCTTTTTTCAGGAAGTATTTTTCTAGTTTTTTGCCCATTTTCATTCCATCTTTTTTCATTAACCCCCCGATGAATTCCATACTTTTTTTTGTTGATTCCTTTTTTGTGAGCTTAGATTTTCATTATATATTTTTTTCTGCGTAACAAAAATGTATGAAAAGTTTTGACAAACTAATTGTCTATGTATACTTTCTAATAATATAAAAAAATACTTACGCACATTCAACTTTAACTTGACACTATGCTTTTTTAGAAGCTACGGATATTTTGAAAATTGAAAACAGAATTCTCTCTTTCCTGTTTTACTTTTTTCTTTTCTTCCAAAAATCGACACCAGAAATCTCTCTATATACTCCGCGAGGATGCTTTTTCACGGACAGCCATTTATTTTTTTTCTGGATTTTCTTTTTTCATTGTCGTCGTCGGCGTCGGAATACGGGTTCACTTTCGATTTTTAATATAAAGTTAAAATTAACTTGTGCGTTATATTTTTTTCTAATTGGATAGAAGAGATACATTTCTTAATATTTCCAGTCCCTTTTTCCCTTTTCTTTCGATTTCTCTTTTGTTTGTCTGCCGAGATTTTAGTATAAATCTCTGTTTAACCAGAATGACAATGACCGCTAGAGGGTAGTAGTAGTTGTTTGGGAAGCCGTGATGTTTATTGTAAATCTGGTTCTTTACTGACGTCGAGAGTGAAGAAGACGCCCTTTTTGCATGCGCTTCTTCTTTCTTAACGAAACAACAAAATTATCCCTTTTTCTTGGAGTATTGCAAGCCCTTTGCGGCAAAAAGAATGCGCAGTCATCGTAATGTGTTCAGAAATGTTACTACGTTTCAGAGTTCAAACCGCATTCATAATTTTTTGTTTTTATATTTCAACAGGTAATTAAATTAAAAATACTAATTAGTTTTTAATTTTGTAAAAAAATTATTTCAGTATCAGGATGTATGCCTGGTTATGAAGGTGAAAGAGAAAAGCTTCGCCAGTATCTTGGCATTGAATGGGTCCCACAAGGCCTTAAAGAAATGGATGGTACTTTTTAAAAATCAAGATTTGCTTTTGAAATTAAATTAATTTTTAGCACAAAAGCATAAAGCAGTTCGACATCCAGAAGAATTGAATTGTGATTTTACTGATCCATCAAAATGTCGATGGATGAATAACAAAAATTTGGATACTTTAAATTTTCATCTTTTTGAAAAGCAAGATCATACAGTCTTTCCTGCATTACAAGTGAGACCAGGGCCTTCAAAACTTGAACCGGGTATAATTGTTTTTATTTATTTATTTATTCATTAATATTTAATTTAAAGGTGACAAATTAATATTTGTTGGAGATAGAAAGAAGAAAGATCAAAGTGCATTATTAACCAGTTGGCCAATAAGGTGTCAGAATACTACGGGAAAACTTACTTTTAAGTAAAAATTTTTTCTTTTGTCAATATTATAATTTTTAAAATTTTTATTTATAGCTTTTGGGTTTATAATGGTGCAAATGTTGAAGTTATTATTCTTGAAGAAAATATGGACACGGGTGTCCTTCAACAAAGTGGTGAAAAAATATATGTTGATTGTGGAACTGTTACAATGAATACAGAATGTACTGTAGATATTCCACCAAGGGAACTTCCATTTCGAATTGGTATTCGAGCATATGATATTAATAACCCTGAAGGAAGTTTTGTTATGGTTGATAATATTTATTATGATGCATCATTTTGTAAAGTTTCAAGTACAAAATTTTATTAAACATTTAAGTTTTTTTTGAAAAAACTGATTTTTAGTTGAATTTGGACCAAATTTTAAAACTGAAAATCTTATGACTGGTGCTGATGGAATGCCGATTGAAACTGCACATCAGTTAAATTGTAATGACTTTGATAAAACCTGCCGATGGAGAAATGGTGGCCATGGCAAAAGAGTAAAACTGTCAAAAATATTTTTCCATTTTAAACAGTTATTTTTCAGATTTGGAAAAAAGCAACAACAGCCCCATCGGAGCAGTTGATGTTTAATGAAACTGGTACTTATACAGTGCCACAAGTCCCATTCGCTTTTATGTACATTGAAGAAGATTCAAAGAAGGACGATTTTATGGCACTTATTTCTGATCCAATTACCTGCCAATCAGCTTCTAGCTCAACGATATCTTTTCGGATTTGGGCAACAAAAGGTGTTCAAATGTCAATTTGTACAATGGATTTTGAAATGAAGCCTACTGAATGCCAAAAAATTTCGATGGGACGATCCCCTGCACCTTCGATTCATCATTTTGAACAAGTTGATGATTTTATGGTAAGCTTATTTAGAATGGTGATGGAGAATAAATTGCATTCCATTCATTTTTATAGTATGGATTCCGAGTAGATTCTGCAAATCCTGATTTTGATAATTTTGTTGCAATCGATGATATTACATATGAAGCAACAATGTGCAATGAAGCAATAAATGCACTTGATTTTGGAAAGAATTTTTATAGTACTGCAATGTTGAGTACATTATTGAATAGACCAGTGCAGTCATCACAAGATTTAGAATGCAGTTTTTCCAAACGTGCATTAGATTGTTTTTGGGCAAATTTAGAAGGTGAAAAAGGGCAATGGGAAATTGGAGTTGGAACAATTGATAAAACAAAATTTGCATCTCTTACCAGACGTTTAACATATCCAGGTAATTAAGGTTAAATCAGTAATCAAAAAATTTGAATAACTTTAGATACTGAATTTGCTGTTGCTCGACTTAATCAACGTAATCTTAGTGCTGTTTTGGCATCAGAAACAATTCGATGCATGTCTGATAAAGCAGTTTTATCATTTCGATATTGGCATACTGGAGATGCAGTTTTATCAATTTGTATTGTTAAAAGTATATCATTTGATGTAATTGATTGTCAAAGAGTTGCTGTTAGTGATGAACATGTTTATGTTGATATTCCACAAATGGATGAAACAATTAGAATTGCATTACGAGCTGATTCTTTTGAAGGAGAAGGAATTGTTGCAATTGACGACTTAAAAGTGGAGGTAAGGAAAAAAAGAGAGAAAGAAAAAAAGCAAGCAGAAAGCAAAAGACCACCCATCATGAATGCGATTTTTATAAAAAAAATTTTAAGGGAAAATTTTGTCCAACTGTTGCATTTTCGCCAAATTCTGGCTTTGGCTCTAAAAAAACTCGACGACCTGCAGAAAGGCATATTCAAGGTTCACCAGATTCAAATGTCTGCAGATTACTTTCCTGCAATTTTGATAAAGAAAATTTATGCCTTTATGAATCCAAACGGGTTGCAAATAGTTTAAGCATGTTCTCTGTGCATAATGGTATGGCACATACAATGTTATTTGAAAGAAGTCGAGTATCAATGCTAGAATCCACTTCTTTCCATTTGAATGCAGCTGCAAGGCTTCATTTTGATTATTCAATTGTGGTAAGAAAAATATATATTTAAAGTTTAAACGGAAGAACTGTTTATTTTTTGTTTTAGAAAGGATTTGCTCAAATTTTTATTTGTGAAGATAGTGTTGTCCGTGAACTTGATACTTGTTATAAAGTAACATCTTCCAAGCAAACAGAAAAAGGAGAATTTGTGCATGATTTTATTGAAATTCTTCCAAGTGATATAAAATTGTATATTATTGTTAAATTGGAAGAAGGCTCCCGAAAAGCCAGTGTTCGAATAGATAATATCTCATTGACGGATATCGAGAATCATCCAATATGTTAAATTTATTTATTTATAACTTTAATTTATTGAATTACTGCTCAATTTTTCTTTGTTATAATTTAAATACTTTGGGTAGCTTTTTCTCTTTTTTTATTTTTCCTCATTAAAAAAAATCATGTACAAAATAAAAAACAATACTCGTAATACAAGTAAAGGCACCAGTAATAAGTAAATGACATAAAATTAACTATTATTACATACAATAAAATTACTTATATATAAATTGTAACAATTTTACTTTTAAAAAGTTGATTAATGAAAACATTCTTGTGGCCATTGATGGAATTATGGCATATGAAATAATTCAGAGAGCTGACATCCAAGTATCTTCTGATAAATCATAATCTTCCTGGATTCCATATTAATAAATTACACAACTCATCTTCGGGTTAAAAAAATCCAAAGCTATTTTTAACTGTCACAGAGCGATTCACATTGCTTGATCATTAAAGATCTTCCAATAATAATGATCAATGGAATCACTCCATTTAACAAAAAAATTTATTTTTTTGTCACAGAGCGATCCACATCGCCTTTCCTGCCTCAGGTTTGAACCTGCCTAAAATGATATGGTTTTAATAATTATCAAAAACTTGAAAGCAAAAAAGCTTACCGCACAGCCTGATGACGGATTTACCATCTTTCTCATTTTTCTTTAGATGTTATATCTAGACAGTCCTGCCAAGGCCATCTTTTTGAAAGTGGTGTTGACAGGACGTCGGGGGGAAATGAAGAAAGATGGTGAGCGGGGCACCTACAGAAATACCCAAAAGAGGGTGATTTTCTAGTAGGTGGAGCCCTTCCATTCAAAGGTTTTAAGCCAAATATTGCTGGTACTGTCTCATGAACAGAATCTTCTTCTGATGTCCAACATGCATACCACTGGAGCTAACATTAACCACCACGAAGTATATCACCAGAATTACATTTACAGGCCATTTATTGGATTTATTTAATCACCTCAAATACTGTAATATGTTGAATAATTGTTTCACTGCATTTGAGCAGTTTTGTAGTTAAGAGAAATTATTCTAAATTCCAGAGGTTCAGCAAAAAAAACCAAAATTAAATTCAGGATGTCGAAATGTTGATCATTATACTCAAGTGTGGATGCAGATATTTATTAAATCCAACATAACCATTTTAGGCTTTTATAAAACTTTATCACTCCAAAATAGTTCACCGTAATTTTTACATTCTTTTAACACTAATAAATATTAGTATAACAAAGATATGAGGATAAAGCAGTAAGTAACCTTAGAAACTATGCAATTTTCATTCAATATTTCTAAATGCATAGTCGTGGCTATAGTTTTCGAAAGTGCACTTGTGTTTCGTTGGAAAAAAGTCTGTCCATCATTTTTATATGTTCATTTTTAAAGGGACAAAGATGAAATCAATGTGTATGTGTGTTTGCTTAATGTTACAAGAAAGAAATGTCTCATCTTTCTTTTCTAAAGAAAAACTTTCAAAGATGACACATTTGCCAACGCAAACTATTACGAAATGATTAAAGAAAGAAAAAAATACTTTCAAATATTTTATTATTTTTAATACAAAAAGAAATTGAACCCGTAAAATCTTATTTAAAAGAGATTATGGGCGTTGCGTTGAAATTGGTAAAGTTGTAAAATTTCGGGAATTTGGACCTGTTTTAATGAATAACGGTTTACTCGGTTCACTGGTACCGTAATCATTTGAAGCTTGAACATAGGTGACATAACGGGTATTTACTTTTAAATCATCAAGATTTATGCATAAATCAGAATTTGATCCCTGCAATTATACGAATTGTTTTTTAATGTTTTAAAAGGTCAATTATACTTTTTTAATGCTGTCAGGAGAAATTTCATGAAAATCTATTTGTTCATTAACAACTGATTCATGGGCAACCATTACCAAAGTATCTCTGGGTGTTCTTTGACTAGGAATTTGTTCACCTGATGGGACAAAAAGCCTACAAATATTTGTCAAAAAAGGTTTAAACGAATCAGAATATCTTACGAAACGTCACCAGAAAGCATCATTTCAGGAGTTTCTTTTAGATGCACAGAATACGTTACACCTGTTTGTGAATTATCAGAAACTTTCCAACATAATTTCATTCCATTTGCACTATTTTCAAGTCGTAAACTTTTTGGACTTTCTGGGTATAATGCTTTAATTTTATAAACAATTTTAATGACCTTAATTTTTCAAAATGTTTTTACTTACAATATTGTTTACTAAAGCATTCAAAAATTTCTGGGAGGTAATACAGGCATAAACGATGTGATCGTTTCAACATCTAAAATTGCATTCCTCTGTATTTTTTTTAATCATGAATTTTTTTTCAAATAATTCTTACTCTAAAATCATTTGAACAAAAATCAAAACAAAATGAAGGAACAGATCGTTGACGACAGCATGGAATGTAATTACGATGGCCGCCATCAGTAGCACAATAAAGAAAATTTTTGTAATCGTCGGTTTTGCAACTATAAAAAATTAGAAAAAATAAATTCAATTAAAAAATAACAAGTTTTAAAAAGAATGATGATTCACCTTGTGGGGTCAAAAAAATCCAAGTGCATGTCTCGAGGTTTACACATTGCTCGACAAAGGGGTGAAATGCCTTTTTCAATGCAGCATTCTGTATGGTCATAAGTAATATTTTCATGAAATCCTGCTTTAAGACCACTTTCTAAAAGATGGTGAAAGTTTTTTAAGCATTATAAATGAGGGACAAACAAACCCAAAACATCTAATTGAAAATCTAATTGTTGTGGGAAGCCAACAAGTTGACAACGATATTTTCCAGCATCTTCAAGTGTAAGATTTTTAATTAAAAAGGTGTAATCCTCAGTAACACATGTATCTGAAAAAAGACAAAAAATGGGTAAAAATTTAAAAGATTCTTTTAAAAAACCTCTTGTTTGATATTCAGGATTTTGAGTTCTTTGTAAAACAATATTTGAAGGTTCAAAGCCGGAAGTCGCAACTAAAAATTATTAAATTAGATTAAATATGCAAGTTTGTAAAAATTAATTACCAAATTCAGTTCCATTAAAAATGATAACATCATCTTTATACCAAGCAATCTAAAAATAATTTTGAATTGAATCTTTTTTATCGTCAACCGTAGCTTACAGATGCAGGGTCCCAACTGCATCGATAAATAGAACATTGAAATCTTGCAGTGAAGCCAGCAATTAAAGACATATAATTTTGATTTGTTGATGTCAACTGTACATCATTTACAGCAAAAATGCCAAAAATAAAATAAATGAAAATAAATATTACTGAATAAAATAGCGTCATTGTTTATTTTAAAATAAAAACTGAAAAAAAAAGAGTTTAAAGTAACCCCATTCCTTTTTTTATTCAATTGCAATAATCGTTTGATGCTTACCTATCTATTATTGTCCTTCTTAACCTTCTTTTTTTTCGGTCGTCTCAGTTGTTCGAACTTTGTACGTGTAAATCACACAGAGTGGACTGTCCGCTAAACGTTCGCAGAAAAAAAAAGTTAAATGATTCTTTGAGGGCAACAGTTTTTGGAGAAATATAGAAAAAGATGTTTAACCAGAAGCAAAAAAATTGTATTTTTTGATCAATAAACAAGGCGCCGGCACTTCTGAATTTCAGCTCTAACCGCCCTAAAGGCACGAGGCCATGTTTGTCCGTGTTTTACTAACAAAAAAAACTTTAATCAACGACGTTTCCGTCTTCAATCATTATTTCCGTCGCGCGACCGTGATTCTTTGCCATTTACCCCTTCTCATAGATTCTCTTTCTTCTTCTTTTTCTTTTATTCTGCAAATTTTAAGGCCATTGTTTTTTTTAATTCATTGTTTTTTCTGCTTTACATCCGTCTTTTTTAATGCAATATTTAGTTCAATCAGTTAAAAAAAGCAATTTATTTTTAAATATCCAATTAAATTAATTTGTAAAAGAGATAAATAAAACTTTTTTTAGAAATCTTTTTTTATTAATTTTCTTAAATTTTATTGGTAATAAAAAAAGGTTAATTTGCAGACAAAAAATTAAAAGGACAAAATTATAGCAGCATAAAAAACATCTACTTTGATCTTTGGGGCCTCAAAATTTATTTTAAAATTAAACGTTTGGTACTTTTGAAAGAAAAAAGGTAAGGAAGTAAAAGTTAAAATATCTGAATTTCGTTGCAAATTTTATTAGAAAAAAAGTGATAAAATAGTTTGTAAAAAAAGCTGAAAATGTGATTAATTCATTTTTAAAAATGACAATGTTAATGAACGAAAAAATGCTTTAAATTTAATTAGAAAATCTCATCTTTTAGAATTTACAGTGTCATTTTTAAAAGTTGATTTACAATACAAAAAGAAATCTCTTAAATAATTATAACTTTTGGCAAGATTTAAATAAAACCCGAATAAAATAAATTTAGGAAATAAAAAAAATATTTAAAAAATTATCGTGCTTCCTTAATAACAAAAAAGGTCGAAGGATCCGGTAATTTGCTTTTAAGTTGTTGCAAGCAAGTTCCGAGTGATACATCATCTAATTGTAAGGCAGTTGAAGCACCAAATCTCTGATCTTCAAAATGAATTTGCGCAGTTTCAGGTTCAATTCCACATGTGGTTGGAATTTCCACTCCATCACTGTAACTTAAATTTTCAATTTCTTTCTTTAAACCAGGCCAGATAACATCCATTATCATGCCTAAAAAATTACTTGTTTTAAAAATTTCTTTCAAAAGCAATCAATTTACCTTTGACAAGATCTTGAACGAAGAAATTCCAAGATGAAGGGAATGCACCGCGTTCCATTTTTATTTGAGTATCTAACAGGTCAACTTGAGTTTTAAAAATACCATTTTCAATTGTCGGTGCCAATTGAATATTTAAGGTTAAATAAAATGAGACAAAAACTGAAGTAACATTTCTAACAGGATTAACAACTTTAAGAAAGATACGGTCACTTCTATAAATAAATTTGACGGTTAAAATTTTTGAAAAATATATTTTATAAACAAACTTTTCTAAGACAATACTTTCATTGACGGCAGCAATATGTGGGGAACCATTCGCAGAAACTTTAAGCAAAAAGTAACAATTTGTGCAAAGAGTTGACAAAAATTCCCTTGTTGCGGATGGTAATTTTGGGCTTTCAACTGGAATTTCTTCCACCATCCACTCAA
Organism: Panagrolaimus sp. LJ2414; assembly: GCA_024447195.1. Classification (NCBI taxonomy): domain Eukaryota; kingdom Metazoa; phylum Nematoda; class Chromadorea; order Rhabditida; family Panagrolaimidae; genus Panagrolaimus; species Panagrolaimus sp. LJ2414. The sequence goes on along the minus strand of JAMRXY010000280.1, from coordinate 2,955,179 downwards.
AATCCCATCGAAATTGTTGAAACATATCATTTAAAACTTGATCATCAACCCACATGGTTATCCTTTCAGAGGATATTTCAAGATTGGCACCACTTAAAAGAGGAGCATCACGTAAAGTTGGTTGCTGCTCTTTTAATGGTAATTCAGTGGTCGTCCAAACTTGTACTGCCTCGACATTATTTTCTTCAACCAATAGTTCACTTGTTGATGTAACAGGAATACTACCTAAAGGAGTTGAAGTTGTTTGAGTTGTTGGATCAAGGACTGTAATAGCTTCTTCGGTGGTTCCAATTCCAATCAAATGTTGATTATTGTTCCAATCGACTGCAACACGAAGTGATAACTGCTCATCACGGGCTTGGGAAGTTGCCAATTGTGCAATAAGGGTTGAATTCGGCCATGCAAGATACTGCTGGAACTTCTCTGGCACGACTTGGCTGAGCCCGATTTCCCTACAAGAGGGCCAGCGTACTGTTGAGAAATGTTGCGAGTTCGGCGCATTCCGCAGAACTCGTTTCCAAATCCCCAGGCCAAATTGATTTTGTAATTGTAATAAAAACCCACAAGCCAAATCGATTCTCAAAAACTGAGAGGGAATCAGCTATCGAACCGCAAAGTGATTCCTCGATCATTGATTGTGGAAGGAGATGATGAAGAGGGGCTATGAAAAGATTGAACAAAATGGCACGATCGAGTGAAACATCAAGCCTTGTTGTTTCAAGGATACATTCATGAAGTTTCACATCAAAATCGCGAACATCAAGTTTGAGAGTTGCACGGGGAATCTAGAAATATTTTCATTTTGGACCTAAAGGAAAGTAAGTAAAAAGAACAAAAGTTCTCCATTCAAGATGACATCATAAGGCAGGAAGCAAAATTTTTTCTGAAGAAAAGCAAGTATTGAAAACAGCAGCGAGCAAAAAAACTGTTAGATAAAACTTGTGATTAACAATTATTGACATATAAAAAATGGCACCACATTCACAAAGGACAAATGTTACCGACCTCTGCATGAAGATGGGCAGTATCTTCACCAAAAAGAAATGGTAATGGTAATAAATTTATGTCAGATGTAGATTTCAGAATAACATCATACAGGGATAATTCAACCATATCATTATCAAAATTTACAGTAAAATTTTTTAATGAAAGCTTCGTTTTTGATGAAACATGTGCAATTTTATTGAAATATGGCGTAACACCAGTTTGTAAATTAAGTTTAAGTTGACGAGGCTGCCTTAAAGCATAGTTCAAACAATGGGTAGCAAGCTTTCCAGCAGCCCTTGATCCCAAATTAACTCCTAAATCTGCCGAACCATCCACGAAATAAAAGATGGCATTAATGGTTGCCAAGAAAATACAGAAATTCAAAAACATTTGGACCATAATTTTTGATTGGAAAGAATATTAATAAGTAAATTAAAGTTAAACTATGCAATTGGTTCCAAATGACTCATTTCGCTTTCAATAAAGGTGATAGAATACACAAAAAGCGACGACAATGATCAGACGCGCGTACCGCATAAAGAAATTACAGAGCGTCAGACGACAAGCAATCGCAGATGGAATGAGCACACGAACCCTCTTCTTTCGTCTTTTGCAAAAACAGAAAAAGAAGGCGAAAGTTGTACGGCTACCCCCCGGCAAAAGTGATGGAGGGAAAAAAGGAAGGGAATCAACATTCACTGAGCTGGTTAACGATGCGGCAACGGTCGGTCTCAAGAAAGAAAAACCAGAAACATTCGCGCAACATGTCGCACAAATGCGCACACGTTTATATTTTATTTTTTAAAAGGATGAACGAGTTCATGCCATTTCATCGCTTCTTTTTTTACGGCGGCAACCATCACCTTTTCTATATTTTCTTACAAAAACGGTCACCAATAGGAATTAGTTGCGCAGTGTTACGTATGTTCTACAAGTGTGTCAAAAGGGTCTTCTTCTTTTTTCTAAAAGAATCAGAGAAATTGCTTTCAAGGCCAATGTCAACCTTTTTAAATGTAAGCGATTTGCACAAAGATAATAACACTGTGAACAAATAAATATTAATTTAATCAACTTTCTGATATCATTTATTTTATAAAAGCTTACACCAATCAATTTTTTTACTCAAAAAATGCTTTTTGTACTTTAAACTTGTCGTTTTTGTGATTGATACTAAACTCAAATTGAGATGACTATATTTAATTCATTTTTGACAGAACAAAGTTTAGTGAGAATCGCTTGTCTATTTATTGGCTCCGAACAAGGTTGAGGCCAAAAAGTTTTATGCTCCAATATTTGCAAAAGGTAAATGTTTCAATGAAATAATGAATCAATGCTAATAAACTCTTTATTCAAAAAAATTACAAAGAAATGCACAATAAAATACTAAAATACATCAATGGGAAAGTCAAATTTAGAAAAACACGTATATTTTTTTAGAAAAAAGCTGATTTAAAATGTAAAATCTTTAATAGCTTTATATCATAATAAACTAGCTTTCTTACAAATGCTAATCATATCTACTACAAAGAAATTTATTCTTCTTTTGGTGGCTTAAGTGGTTGATTATGGAAAGAGAATGAAGCAAGTCCTAAAAATTTTAAATGGATTACTGTATCAAAAAACTGGGAAACAAAGCATACTTGAAGCACTAATCATTTGGCTTAATTTGCGCCCTTCAATGCTAAGAGTACGCATAGATCGAACTTGTGCAGCTGGAGTTGAATAATAAGTTGATAAAACAAGTTTAGGTAATAAGAAGCTAATGTTGTAATCGGGTAATGGGGAAGAGAAACCATACATTGGAGTAGTGGCTTCCCAAGCCTTTGTATCAGGATCTGCCATAGCATCTTGAATCTTTTTAATACATTTTTTGATATCTTCAATGAATTCTTGAATAACATTGTCTTTTGTTTGATTCAAAGTAATGCAAACCCGTAAACTGTAATAATTCATATTATTTTTTTGTTTGAAAAAATGTTAATCTTACGCTTCGGGATATTGTAAAAGACCAAGATTCCAACCGAGTTCATTTAATTCATCACCAAGCCAATGTGGAGGAATTTTTGAGTGAGAGGTAGTTGTAAAGGCAATGATTGATGTTGAAGGTTCTCCCAAAATTTGAAGAACTCCATCAAATTCTTTTCTAATGCATTGTGCAAGAAACTGGGTAGCATCAAGAACAAGTTGAGTTTTTTCAACATATCCATGACGTCCATGATAAAGCAAAGTGGACCAAGTAAGGGCAATTAATGCACCAGATCGATTATCCGTAAGTGTTGGAGAAACATAAACGCCTCCAGGCCAATCAGTTTCAGATGAACATTGGAATTCCAAAAGTTCTGGATCACGGTAAACAACAACCGATGATCCATTTGGGCAATAAGCATACTGTAATTGGTTGAAAAAAATTACTGAGAGTGGGAAAAAGGAAATTACTTTATCAAGATCGACAGTAAGGGATGTAACACCAGAAACCCGAAAATCAAATGGCAATGCAGGAAAATCACATTGTTCCATGAAAGGAAGAAGGAAACCACCGTAACTGGCATCTACATGAAGAGGAACGCCATAATGAACAGCGAGCTTAAAATTTTTTTTTATAACAAAATCTCTAATATATTTTTTGAAACCTGGGAAATTTCTTCAATGGGATCCATCGTTCCTGTAACAGGAGATGGAGTGGAAACTACAATCAAACAAGTTTCACGATTAATTGCACGTTTAATAGCTCCAATATCAGCTTCATAAACACGGGTAAGGGGTAATTTGACAATTCTGATGCCTAATGTTTTACCAGCTTCCCAGTAGCCAATGTTTGCATTTTCAGCAACAATAATTTCAGGTTTACGAATGCCAGCTTTATATGCGCGATTACGGTAGGCTGAAAAGGGAGATGTAATTTTTTAAGAAAATCGTCAATATGTACCATTGCAAACAAGCAAAATGGATTCAGAATCACTCGTAGTAAAAGTTCCACAGGATTTTGGTCCACCATGATAAAGACTACACATCATACGAACAATTTCAGCTTCCATTTTACGGATGGCTGGGAAAATGTCAGGGAAAGCGGCATTTGAAAAACAAAACAAAGGAAAGACCTAAAAGGATATTAGCAAAAAATGCTAATAAAAGATAAAATCAACCTCTTTGAGTAGATTCATCAAATTGTCATCAGTATCCGCAAAAGATGAACCACTCATACGTCCTCGTTCAAACAACAAATCACTCATTGCTCGATAATCTGCTGCTTCCCCAATAATATCCGATGGCAATAATCCACGATCAGGCAAAAATTTATAAAATTCTTTGCGCTGATCAAATTTAAGCATCTTTTCATCAAGCTTTTTCAACAAGGTATCCTTGTTTTCATCATACTTCTTACGAACAAAGGGAAGAACATTTAACAATAAATCATTAACAGCTTTGTTGAAAGTAAAACCTTCTTCGTATTTAAAGATTTTACGCATCCATTGAATAAAAAGGGTCCAACTAATTGTATAAAGTACAATTTGCCATGGCTCAAGGTGATCAAAATTATGATTAAAATAGATGCGCCATTTGTCCACAGTATGAACAACGACACGGTAAGGTGACCCGTCAATGTCCATCTGAAAGGGTATACTGTACTATTCCTTTTCTAAAGTCAAAGGAAATAAAAGAAAGGAAAAAATAATAAAGAGTCCGCGACTCGTCATAAAAGATCACGGGAAATATTAATATTTAAAAAACATTCATAAATACAAAATCAAAAGTGGCAAAATAACAACAAAAAAATGAGAAAAAACCAAAAATGAAAAGTGAGATTCAAGCTGTATTTCGACGCATTTCTGTAAAAATATCTTTGTATTGTTGAAGGGTATCAATTGCGGCATAAAGAGTTCGTCGTTGTTTAACGTATTTTGGATAACGTTTTTCTCCATCATTTAATAAATCATTTGTAAATTGAACCAACAAACCAAGGCAAGCAGTAATATACGCAGTTGGACGGAATTCAATTTCAATAATAGTTCCCTAAACATGAATATTACATAATATTTAAAAATTAATAAAAATTACTTTAGTAGTAGAATTAGCCATTGATGCAACACCAACTCTAATTGTAAAATCCCGATATGTGTATTCCATTCCATTACATTCAAAAGATCCAGCATGTTCAGGTGTAAGGCCAGCTTTCAATTTGGGTAAAATAAGATCAATGCCACGATCAGCAATACATCTGACTTGTTTACCATCAGCAGAAGTTGTTCCCAATAAAAAGGAAGATAACGGAAAATTTGAGTGATGAAGTAATCCCAAAGGACTAATACCAGGTAAATTATTAGTTGGCTTATAATTCAAATAATCAACATGAAAAGGTCGATGCGGAACTGCTCCTAATTTGGTTACCTTCTCTTTCATTGACTTCACTGATTCTTTAACTTCCAAAACCCTAAAATTTATTAATTACAACGATTTACAAATTCGAAAAAAAAGTTTAACTCACCAAGCTACGCCAGCCATCTATCTATGTTCTAATGGTTGACTTCTTTGAAATAAGATAGCTTTTTCAACTTGATGCTGAGCAAGTTCCAACAATAAATCAGGAACAACCGTAACTCTTTTACAAACAATTTTACCTTCTTCACGAGAAAGCAAAAAATATGCACAATCACCAATAGCGATAGTACTTATTTGTTCCGGATCTAATTCAAAGCTAAGTGCAGCAGCCCAGTCTTTAATGAAAAAGGGAGAAAGTTGGATAACTTTTGCACAAATTAATGAATAACCTTCTGTACGATATTTAAATGTTTGACAACTATCACGAGAGAATCGCATAACAGCTGCAGCGCATTTTTTTGAAATACAGATGAAAAAATGAAGAAGAAAATTGTATCCGGCTTTTTTCAAAGTAAATAAGACAACAAAGCTCTTTCGTGCCAAGAAAGAAGTTTGTTTATGTCTGTCGACAAATACGAAATTAAAAAACAACAACATTTCTCTCATTTTGTGGTTTATGGTTCAATAATCAATTTTCTTTCGGGACAGACAAAATCGAATTAAAATATTTTACAATAGAAAAAAATTTTAAAGTCACAAGCTTTTGATCAAAAATGAATAGGTTCTTTTTTTAAAACATGTTTAGCATAAGATTTTTGTTGTCTTGACAGACAAAAAAGATGTTAAATTTTATTAGCCGTTTGTTCATTCACAACAGTAAAATTTTATTTCACAAATATAACAAATATATTAATGCTGACAATTACAAAATACAGAAACAAAAAAAACAAGAGATGATGTTTAATGCCCGCATCACCGAGATTATGAAAGCGCACTTTTTGACGATTACATGATAAATTAATAATACACGCATTATGAAAGAAAATCTTGCAGCAATGTACGACGTTTACATTCAGCTACATGCATCTGCTTTTCAAGATCTGCACGATCAGTCGATTCTGCTCTTTCAACCTTCCACGAAAGTTCTTCAATTTCTTTTTCCAACTGAGCTTGTTGATATTCAAACTAAATTATCAAAATACAGTAATCTAAACTACGTAAAATCAAAACTTACAAGTTCTTTTCTTTGTCCACTTTCAAGATAGTATGCGAAAGGATAAGTATATTGTAAAGTATATCTGCATTTGGTTAGTAAACTAGCTGCATCATGAAGATATTGCCAATCAATCCATGTTCCTTCATGCTCTTCAACTTTTTGTTCAATTTTAGCAATAATTTTAGCCCTTAATTCTTCTTCCAATTTAAGTGATTTGCTATGATTATCAAAACGTTCAAAATAATGAAGATATTTTTCGAGATCATGACGAGCTTTTTTATACTTTGCTTCAACAGCAACGGCAGGATTTTCTTTGTAACGAGAGCATTCATAATATTCACTACCATGAGATTTCCAATCTAAAAGCAACCAATATAAAAATTGCTATTAAATCATTGGCAAATTTACCTTTGAAGCACATCCAACAGAAATGATAATCACATCTTGAACATTGCATATGATTACAACCACCATTCTTTTCTATACAAGCGGAACATTTAGGACAATCTTTTGTATGTGCACTAAAAGAATATTATTATTAGATATCGTCTATCAAAACTGTATAAAATATTACCGAATATAATTAGCTGTTTCACTGTCATCACCACATTTCTTTCTCCATTGAGCCATTATTTCACAAGAAGATGGAGCATGATAATCAAAACCACATTGAACACTGAAACATAAGAATAAGTTCTTCAGTTACATGAAAGGTAAACGAACCAAAAACTTGTTTTACAGAAATCACAGGTAACCCGATGAGACTTTTTAGATTCACAATAAATAATACCTTGACAATCTGTTCCAGGACAGTAACGATAATTGGGATGAGCTAGAATAGAATCTCGTGACACTCTATCCAAGTATTGCTTTAATTCATCAGGATATTCATGTAAGAATTCAGTGACAAAGCCACTAAGACATTGAATTTCACATTTGGATTCCATACATTCAATTTTAGAAGATATTCCTAAATAGTTATACGTTATAAGCATTTCATAAAAGATAAAATTACCTTTTTGAAGAACATTTAAAAAGTAATGAGTCCAACACGGAGAACAGAATTCATGGCCACAAGATAAACAACGCATTCCATCATATTCGCAATAACAAATTCGGCATAAACCAGGTGAACTTTTTCTTGGTGATGATCTTTGCTGTGATCGTGAAAATGGTAAAGAAACTTTAAATTTCTTACGAGGTAATAAAGGAGGTATAGCATCTGCGCGAATTTTACATTGAACAAAAAAGTTAGTACCATGATTTTGCAATTCATCAAAAATCTTTTTTTCATCAAAATTAAATTTATGTGCTAGAAAGATTGCTTCATCTTCTTCAATTTTACAGCGCTGAGCTAATTTAGCGATTTCTTCTTTGAGTAGACGAACAACTTCATCATGTTTATAACATTTATAAACTACAAATTCTGGATCAGCAATTACAAGTTTTGTTGTTTCACAATTTTCTTCAGCTTCATATTCATAATCATAATCACCTTCTGAAGAAATATCTGACGAAGGATGATCGTCATCCATAATTTTTTTTGTTAAGCTCCTGTAAAAATTAAAATTAAAAGTGTCGTTAATAAATTGGAAAAATGATGACAAAGAATGTTTGATATATTTAAAATATAAGCAAAATTAATCAACAGCAAAGAGAAAAAAGTTTAATAAATGTTGAAAAAAGAGAACAAAAAAGTTATAAACGAATGTTCTCGCACTCTTTTTTCTTCTTCTCTCTCACACACTCGATCCTTCATCCTGAAAATGAACGATAATTGGCAAAAAGCGCGGAAAATTTTTTGATGTTAAACTTAACGGAAAAATTGTCTGTCTTCAAATGCTTTTTTCAAATGCTTTTTTCTTTTTGAGTTTACTTTTTTAAAATGTGTCAACGCTTTGATACCACTAACAACCAGCAGGTTTAAGTCGTCTGTAGTTTCTGAATAAAAAAAGGAAAATAAAAAGCATGGTGTAACAGTAATCATTTCAAAATTATTACTTTTGAAAAAATGTAATTTTTTGTTGTTCTTCTTTCTCTTTTGGAACATGAATTTTTTCATCCCTATTAAGGCATTAAATTTGACATTAAACTGCAATTGTTTTTTCCTTTAAATTTGAAAAAAAAATTTATAAAGGTCGAAGAACGTACATAAACTTTATGTTATTAAATGAATAAAAGAAAATTTTGCTACAAATGACGACGAGAAAAATTATGATCAATCAATATATGTTGATGCCCTTGGGTATGCACAAAAGAAATTTGCGCAGATAAAAAAAGCAATCAAAAATCAGTCAATGACAAAAAGTTTTTAGTGAAGGTGGTAGTAGGGTAATTTTTGTCTACTTTTTTGTTGCTGTTCAAGATGAGCAAAGAACGATCTGTTCGATTTTCAACCAAAAAGCCTATTGAACATGAATCGTTTGATTACGGGGATGATGGAAATACAGATTTTGAAAAAATTATGCGAATGCCCCCTCCAGCAATGATTGAAGATAAAAAGTTTGATCAATTAGATATGTGTACTGCTGCAAGTTTAGGATGGGAATTTGTTGAGGTTTGATCAATCATATATTTAGAGAGCGATAATTTTTGAATTTCTATAGAAAATTGCATCAACAAGTGCCGAATATTCTGTTAAAAAGAACGTTGCAGAATGGTCACCTTTGATGTATGCCGCTTATTTAGGTCATGTACAAGTTTGTGAATTTTTGTGTTCAAATGGTGCATTGTTGGAAGATAAAAATGAATTGGGACAAACTGCTTTAATGCTTGCAGCATCTTGCGGTTCAAAAGATATGGTAAAACACGAAATGTTTAATTAAATTTTTTATAAAAATAATTTTTAAAAAATAGGTTGTATTTTTGGTAAATCGAGGAGCAAAAGTTAATTGTCAAGATAAATCTGGTCGAAGCTCATTACATTATGCAACACAATATAATCAATCAACAATTACTGAAGTATTAGCAAAAGCAGGAGGTGACCCAAATCTTCCAGATAAAAATGGAATGACACCAATGTTAAATGCCTGCAAAGTTGGAAATGATGCTACAGTATCCTTGCTTTTTGAATACGTAAATAAAATAAAATTTATTTTTCAAACATAAACAAATATTTTATTCCAGAAAGGTGATCCAAATAGAACAAATTATGCCGGAGAAAACGGGGAAGCTCTTGCAGCCGATCAACCAAATGTTTTAAAAGCGCTTCAAAGTGTAAGGCTTACCAATTAATTAATTTTTTTTAACATAATTTCAATTTAGCGACTGACAATAAATGATGTTTTACGGCAACTTGGTCTTGAAAAATATATTCCAATTTTTGAAAAGAGTGATATAACTTTAAATGTCTTTTTGAATCTTAAAGAAAAAGATTTAACAGAATTAGGAATTACATTATTTGGTCCAAAAAAGAAATTGTTGAATGTCATTCAGCAGTATAAAGAAAATGGTATAATTGCAACTGAACAAGATGTTGTAATTTCTCAGCCGCAATTAGAAATTCCACCAAGAAGTAGAGAAAACTCATATAATAGCCTTAAAAATTTCAGCAATCAAAATGAGGTACGGTATCTTTTGTGTAAAAATCTGTTTTCTGACTTTGGATATTTTTAGAATGGCAAAGTTACAACAACGATTACAACAGCAGATTTACAAAATCAGCTTACGATAAATGCTGATGTTCATGCATTGCTTTTTAAATTAATTGAAAATAAGCAGGTTGATGATCATACAGTTTTGCAATGCAAAAATTTAATTCAACGTATTTGTGCGGCAAATGACCGTTTGAATAACCTCTAAATTCTTACTGTAGCCTATTACAAAACTTTTTTAACATTAAATGAATAAATCAGTAGTCTTAACAATTATTTGTATACAAAATTCAAATTTTTGAAAGATGTAGAAGCAAAATTTATCCAAACAAGTTTCCAAATAAAAGTTTTTATTTCACAAATTTGCTACGTATAAATAAATTAGCGCATTTCAAAAAGCACAAGAAAGATTTAAGTACCAGGATTACGAGCTTTATGCATAAATTCTTCAATTTCTTCAACAGTACGAGGTAATGCTTTGCTCATATTTTCATTTCCTTTTTCCCAAATAACAACATCATCTTCAATACGAACACCACCAATACCACGATATGCTTTAAGTGCTTCAACATTGATGAAACCTTTTAAGTTTTCATCTTCTAAAGCACGATCCAAGAGCTAAAAACACCAAAAATAATTAAAAGTGAAGAAAAAAATAAGCTTACTGTATCAATAAAGTAACATCCAGGTTCAATTGTAATGCACATACGTTCTTTAAGTGTACGAGTTGTTCGAAGACTTTTAAGACCAGGAAATTGTGATCGAGGAATTGCATCTCCAAGATATCCACCAACATCATGAACATCAAGACCAATAAAGTGACCTAATCCATGAGGCATAAAAACAGCTCCAAGACGCTTTTCAACCATATCTTCGACATTTCCTGTTAATAAACCATCATTTTTTAAATGAGTAAGAATAACACGTTCAGCGAGAATATGCATATCTGTCCATCGAATACCAGGTTTTGCTGCTCTGAAGACTGCATCAGTAGCAGCAAGAACAGCATTATAAACAATTTTTTGTTTATCAGAAAATTTTCCATTGCATGGAAAAGAACATGTAACATCAGAAGCATAGCAATTATACTCTGGACCCATATCAAATAGACACATATCACCATCTTTAATTAATTTTGCATTTGGGGCATTGGCATGACCGTAATGAAGAATAGCACCATTTTCTCCTCTAAAAATTGAAAAATAGAATAATATTTAAAATTGAAAAACATACGTTGCAGCAATACAAGTATAAGCTAAATGACGACAACCACCTGTATAATATGAGATATGACGAAAGAGGCTTTCCATTTGGTATTCATACATTTCAGGTTCAATTTTTCGCATAACTTCCTTATGAGCATCTGTAGCAATTTTTGTTGCATAACGCAAAACTTCAAGTTCAGCATCAGTTTTGATAACACGAAGTTCAGCAAATTCAGGATAGAGAAGTTTAGTATCTGTTTTTAATCTAAAACAGCAAATTGAGATTTAAAAAATATTAAAATTTAAACATACTTTTCAATACCAGGAAAAGTAGGAGGTTCCAACCAATTGCCAGAGTCTTCATTGTAAGCCCGCTAAAAATGTAGATAGTATACGGTAGTCCAAAGAAATAATTACAAACCAAGAGTAATACAGATTCAGCTCCAAGCTTTTGAATACTTTCTGTAATGGCATTTCCGGTATGAAAATGAACTTCATCAACTTCGTACTTCTTCTTAAACCAGCTTTCAGGTTCAATCCTACAACATTCAGAACATATAAAACAATTCACACTTTGCAAATTCCTTACTTTCCTAACCAAATAGCATAATCAGGAGAAAGTTTAGGAGGAAATAAAATAGATTTTCCAGTATCAACTTCAATGGCGCCGAAGCAATCACTTTCATGTACACCAAAAGCCCAGAAAAAATATGATTCTTGACGAAATGGTAAATCTTCTGCGTCGGTATTGTACCGATTCTTTTCAATACCACCTTGGAGAAGAATAACACTATGAGCTGGTGCTTTTCCACGCAAAGCTGCAGCTAAACGTTTTCGATTTTCAGCAAAAAGTTTTGCAGAAATATGCAAAGTATGACGACCACGATTAAACGACATATTTCCTGATCCTAGAAAAAAAAAATTAAAATCAATTATATTTATTGAAACGAAGCATAAATGAAAAGTTTGACAAAGCAAAAAACTGTTATCTAAAAAAATCACCAAACAAAGGAAACGAAAGAAAGGAAAGGAAATGTCACCCCACTAATGCGGTTCTCAATCACTATCGTTTTTTACCCCAGAGAAATCTCTGATCAGCATCCTTTAATCGTGGCGAGGGAAAATCAATCTGACTCTGCCTTTTTAGCATTGTCAACTTCTAAATCTTTTTTTTTTTTACAAAACCGTTTAGTCAAGTATGAATAAGTTACAAACGAAAAGAATGAACAATATTTTCAAATGCACTGTTTTAAAGAAAGCTTTTAAATAATTCGCTTTGGAGAATGGTTACAAAAAAGGTAAAGACAGCGCGCCAGTCATCTAAAATGATGCAATATTGCAAAATCAAGAATGATATTGGCAGCACAATTTTTCCCCGTTGGTAGGAGGAGTTATAACTTTATTTACACTTCAAAATATGGTTCAACAACTCAAGTTAAATAAAACCTTAAAAATTTCTAAAATTTAAATTTGCAGAAGTATAATATAAAATTAAAAATAAATATTATTATTAAGAAAAAAATTCTTTAAAAAATTGCAAGTCAGAGGAAAATAATTTGAATTTGGCGCATTTGGTACGGGGAAGCTATGAAATACGTATGATTTTCCTGTTATAGCGAAACAACTGATCAGAGATTTTTGGAAAATTTTAAAGAAACAAAAACGGTGGTGCAATAACAATGACTTTTATCATAATTTTTTTCAGTCTTCACAAAGACTGAAATCTTTACCCCTTTTCTTACAGTAATTCAAAAACCTTCAGTATATTTTTTAGAAAGTGATTTTTGCACAAGTTTTTTGATTAAAAAGTATTAAATAAAAAACACAATAATTCAGAAGACATGTAATAAGTTAGGATTAAAAAGTGACGTACAGTATTATAATGTCTGGCAATCAAATCACACAAACAAATATTAGTAGCAAATGTTAAATGCATCATTAAACACAAAAGCATTTACATAATATAATTTATTTAACTTTGATACAATAAATTTGAGCTATACATGAAAAAATAATAATAACAATAGTATTAGTTATAAAAACTAATCAGATTCTGAACTGGAAAACATGCTTTTTCTCACAACTTTATTTGGGATTGGTTTTTGGGCTTCAGGTGGTTTAGGTACAACTTTTTTTGTTGTCACTGGTTTAGAATTAGATTTTGAAAAGAAATCATCATCTTCATCACTGTCATCAAACAAATTCTTTGCTTTTCCAACTTTTGGTTCACTTTTGGCATTAGACGAAACCATTGATGATGCAACTGAATTTTGGACGTTCATGGAATTATTAGCCTAAAATAAAAAAAAAGTTAATTATTATTTATACATATAAAAATAACTTATAATTCTTACGTGATTAACAGTTTGTCCTCTTTTTGGAGCAACAGGTTTCGATGTCGATGAAGAAGGAATATTTTTTGAAACATTCAAGCTTTCTTGAGCTTTATTAGGTTTTGTTAATCTGCTCACCGGGGGATCATCTTCTTCATCTGATGATGAAAATAATGATTTGTGCTTTTTTGGTAGCGAAGGTTTTACCGTAACCGGTGGAGATTTTTTTGCTGATAAAATAGGACTAGATTTCCTAGGAGGAGCTTGAGGTTGTTGTGGAGGCAAAACACTTCTGGGTTTTAAGGGTGGAACAGAAGTTTTTGGAGATTCAGACGTATTTGAATGTGGCGTCGAGGTTGTATTTAGTTGTTTTCGTGGAGGAGGAGACGAAGGCTTGGGAAGTAGCTGTGACTTTGTCAGCGGTTCTTCATCTTCCTCGTCATCAAACAAAGATAAATTTTGTTTCTTTTTAGGCTCAACTTTATTAATAATGGGTGCATTCTTAATAATTTCAGCAAGATTGGGTGGTCCTCTGTTGTTAACAGTAATGGAGGTTACGGTACGTGTATCACTTTTAGCATCATTTGAAAGTTGACTATTTTGTGATACAGTATCAGAATTTTTAACATTTCCATTGCTTTTTATTGACGGAACCGGTGAGGGGGAAATGATGTCGGGTGATTTCTTAACAGAAGATACTTCACTATCAACCAAAACATTTTCGTTTGAAGGAGTTGATAATGCTGGAGATGGTAAAGGCTTTTGAGGAATTAAAGAGGGAGATGGTATGACTGTAGATACCGATATAGGAGGTAAGGGTGGCGCAGGTGGTTGTACAGTAATTGGAATACCATTAAAAGAAGTATTTGGAATGTTGTGAGAAAGCAAAGGTTGCGGAAGTTCAATAATAACATCGTCGACAGGAGATACCGCGTTTTTTATATGATTCTTTGCAAAACTACCCGTTTCAAATGCACTTGACCCAATTAAAGGAGGTAAATCACGTATTAGATATGGATTCTAAAAAAGATCTTTTTTAGAAAAGATAATGAAATAAATTAATACATACAACATCTTCAAAGACTTTTAAAGTTTCATCTGTCATTTCAGAGTGCACTTCTACACATATTTGTTTTTGGTCAACAATTTTTAAACCATTTTGTACAGAATCATGAACATATTCTGCTAAAGATTTTGATTTTACTGGTTCAGGCTAAAATTTTAAATATAAATTATTTTCAAATAACTTATAAACTGACATTTGAATTAATTTTTGGTGGTTTAAAATCATCTTGCAGAACAATCTGAAAATACTTGAATTATAAAGAGGAATTTTGGAAAAAGGAATTACAACCTGTGGAACCATTTGTTTATTTTCACATAGTTTAATTTGTGACTCATCGTTGTTTAAACGACAAACTGAAGATGCCAAAGAACTTTGTATATTTACTTCTTTTTCTTCTAAACTCTGAATTCGATTTTCCATAAGATTCCATACTTCTTTAATACATTCAAGAAGCTAAACGGTTATCATTAAAATATGTTGGTGAAAGATAAAAAATATCTTACAGCCTCATCTTTTTCAGCATTTTCACCTGTAGCAGATACTGCTTTAAGTTTTTCGTCCATAACAAATTATTAAATTAAAATACCCATAAATTCATTACCTTTCAAAACAATGTACAAATATAAAATAGAACAACAAAAAAGTTTATTTAAAACAAATTATCATCTACATGGAGCTCTCTTTTGTCTACTTTAAAAAACGCTGCTAATTTGGCGTTTTGTTCTACTTTTCAAACATGTCCTCTTGGTTAAATTTTTTTGCGACACAAAAAATGTGTTTCTTCAGAAATGTATCACTTTTGCAATCCATGCATTTACTATGAAACAATTCTCCCAAATTTGAAAGATGGAAAATCATGCAAAAAAATTAACCAAATTTTTGCATGTTCTGGAAATTTTATATTTTACTACGGTAGAAAATAATGATTTTGAGCTGTTAAGTTAAAACTCTGTGACAAAAAACTGATCAGCAAATCTTTCCTCTTTACTGACATACAGTAACCAACTAATCCAAAAACGTCAATATATTTCTACAACTCTGAAGATGACCTTTTATTTAAAAAAAAGTTTTACAATAAATCTTTCTTTAGTTTGGGATAATTGTATAAAGAATAAAATAAAAACAAAAATAAACAAAATGATGTACCACAACGATCTGAAAATGTTTCAAAAAGTAGTGAAATCTAACATCCATTTTTTGTGAACTCATCCAACTGTAAATGGGAAGCAGATATAAATTTACAGCAAACGTTCTTACGAGGAAAGTGTTTGATTTGTTTTTCAAATCTCTCAATTATTTTGTAAATCTGTTGTAATTTTTCAGAAGGAATAAAATACTGTAGAACATGAGGATTTTTAACATTTCTGAAGTTTTGATATATTTGATCAATCGTTTCTTCAATTTTCACTGCTTCTTAGTACATGCAAGATTTAATTTTATTTATTTAATTTAAAAAAAGCTATAGATTGAAGTAATGATATTCCAATAATTCTCGTTTATTTCAAGATGTGTATATGTATATAAACTTGTTTTCAGACTTTTACTGTAATCATCACAATTGTTTAATAATTTTTTGACTGTAGATCTTTCTTAAAACTCAATTGTCATCTGTACTAGTATCATTATTGCACCAATCCACAGACAGTATTTGTAATTGTTGTTTTTTCACATTTTTTTCTACTTCCTTATTAATTTTCATTAAAGTTACGCATAGAAAACAAAGATGAAAAAACTATCTTCGTTTAAAAAATGGAAAACAAAAATGCTTTTTAAACAGCCAGACATAAGTCTAGACTGCACCGTTATTGCATCATTATAATTTTCAACAAAAATGATGGAATGTGAGAGAAATTTTCAGTCTTACGTTTGAAAGCCGGCTAAAGATTTTGTAAAAAGTGTTGCGGGAATAATATATTTTTCAATATTAACAAATTTCAGCTATTTTTTATTTTTACGTAGAGCTTTTAAAATTTACCAAAATTACTTTTAAATTTTTAACTTTTTATTATTGCCTAATTACTTTTGCGTGTTAATTAATCATCTTAATTGTGATTATAAAAATTTATTTAGATGGCAACAAAAGATCATTGCAAGTATCTTATGAGGAAGAATGATATGGCTTTAAATGATTCAAGTGATCTTTACAGCAACTTTTCTTTAAATAAAAGTCATAAATATACAACAGCATTTGATCATAGACGCTCAAAAACTGCCGAAATTGGAAGCAAAAAAAGATCAAATTACGGTAAAAAAATTAAAGGCTGCATTCCTTTAATGTTAACCATTTTATGTACATTGAAAATCTGCAAATTGGTTTAAGAGGATAATCCTACAACATGCATATTTTTTGATTTATTACTTGACTGAAACATGCAAAACTAATTAGAAAGGACTGCAGTCTTAATTAAAAAATCAGATGTTTCTAAAAAAACTGCTTCACAAAAAGATAGAATTTCGACGAAAAAATTTCACAAAAATTTATCAGAAGATTATTTTACAACAAATTTGAATAAAGAAGAAACCAAAGTCGAAGATTTTTCAATCTCTAACAAAAGCGGCAGCACCCTTTCCCTTCATATTGCAGCATATGAAAATCTTCTTGAATCTCAAGTTAAAGATTCTCTCGTTGATGGAGAATTGAGTAAAAAGAAAGGTACAACATTCACAGCACAACAATTAACTAGCTCATTATTTAATGTAAAAAAAAGCGTTTCTCTATCCCAAAAACATGATTTAACATTTTTATAGGATCAATTAGAATTTCCCAGACAACAAGAAAATGTCCCTACAACACCACAAGTTCAACAATTTACAGCAACCCAAAATTTATTTTCACCAATTCAAGAACCTGTTGTCCCTCCAGTTGCTCAAAAGTCCGGACCGGTTGGTTTTTCGTTTTCATTAAAAATAAATGAGGATGGTAGAAATTAAAAATACTATAACTCATATGACCTTAGTTGAATGTCAGCAAAAGATTGTGAATTCTTTTTTAAAATGTTTTAATTCTTTTCTTGCGAAGCTCTTTTAAGACTTAAAAGTCTTCAAAATGGCTCACCTCCTCCAGCTGATCAGACAAAACTTTTCATTATTGTCTCAATCTCAACATTTTTTTGCATATGTACAAGAGACTCTTGCATCGTCACTGCGGCGAATGCTGGAGCATGTAAACATGAAATGAGCAGATGAATTGAGATAGGTTTTTACAAAAAATGCAAAAGTGTTACAATTTACTTCTTACCTTTCAAAAAGTTTATTATTTTTTACAAAACTTGGTTTTTGGTTTGGTTTTCTACCACGTTTCCAAAATATTCGCTTAACTAATAAAATCATATTTAAAATATTTATTAAGTTGTTAAGTCATGGCCGTCGGATATATCCGACGGGCATAGGAAAACTTTTTTTCTGCGTATTCTTCAAATAAAAAGAATAAACAATAAATAATGCATTTTTGTGTTAAATTTCACAATGACAGTAAAAATGTAAAAGAATACAAAATGTTTTGGTTATTGTCATTCCTGATAGTAACCGTAACCATAAAAACCATTTAACATATAAAATTTAATAAAAAAAATTTTGGACCGATTTTACAAAGGTTTACAAACTATTACAAAGGTATACAAACTGTTACAAAGGTCTACAAAGTGACAACGGTATATTGGAAACTCCGAGTGGGGAGCGAACCCACACGGTGTGGAACAAGAGCCGAAAGCTCTTACCACTGCTCCACCGTGTCATTTTCGACGGCGTTGAAAAATGTTTATGAGCCGATGCAAAGGAAAGAATGAAGACTCAAATTTTCTTTGCAAAAATTTCTACCGGCTTATGCAAATATATTTGAAAGCTAATTAATTAAAAAATGTGAACCAATATGATTAATAATTATTCTTTTATGAAATCCCCACTTATTTTTCAGATATTTATCAAAAGCTCGGGAAATAGTTGAATTTGTTTTTACAGTTTTATCTCATTCAAAATTATCTTGTTAAAAACATTCATCTCATTTTAGTTAATACAGTTGTAAAATCCACAACTATTTAAAATGGTGTTATTTAAACTCATTCCATGAAAAATAATTCACCTTTTTTCATTCACGTTATTTTACAGTACTTTCATCGTGTTTTCGAATTTCGCTTTTTCGAAAAAAGTGTTTTTTATGAAAAGTGTAAATTGTCAATTTTTATAACTCTTCAATTGAGCAGCCAAAATTTTCTGCATCTTTAATATTATCCAATATTACACTAATACAGTTTTTTTTTGCATTCGTTGCAAAACAGTACTTTCTTAGCAACCACTTCCAAATCACGAAATTTTACCAGTAAAAAGGAAAGTTCCGTCATTCATCTCAATTTACAGTTGTCTATTCCCGTTAATTTGCATTATTTTTTTCATTTCCATGCAATCTCACTTTCAATGTTTCCCTACTTTTCAAAATGGCCACCTCTGAAAGATGAGACAACTCTTTTTATTATTGCCATCTTAACCTAAACATTTAGACACCAGTTGGCGGATCAAGATTCCACTGACAATCAAACAAAAGGTGACTTAGGTAATTTTCTGCAGTGCTGAAAGGAATCAACAACACCAAAATATTAAAAATTAATTGGCTACAAAATTAAATACGAAATTTGCAAAGAAAACAATAAAAATAAAAATGCGATGCTCCTGAGTGGAAATCATTTTCTTCTTTTTTGAGTACTGCTTGTAAAAAATTAATTTGTGCTGTGTTAAATTATCAATTTTTTGTTTGTAAAAAAACATACAAACTTTTCCCTGTTTTTTAGTAATTTTTATCCCAATATTTTAATTCATTTGCTTTATTAATCGTGCTGCTGTTGATATCAATTGATTACCATTTGTTTTTGCGAGATATTGTTTAATGTGCTGAATGTTGTATACTTTAATGTTGCTTTAACTTTTATTGATTTTTTTAGAATGGCAAAAGTAATTCGTAGTCGATACGTCTTTAGACCTCATAATCGTTGGCATCGTTATCTTCCGCGACGGAATGATGGAAGAATTGGAGAATATGATTATGAAGCAAATGATGCAGCACCTTCACAATTTCCTGATCCTTCAACTGAACCACCATCAAAACTATGGCTTGCTTGGTTATACAAAGATCCAACAAAAGATATCAGATGGACAAAAGAATATGTTAAGAATTTATTTGGTGAAAATCCAGAAGCGGGAAAAATGCATATTTTTAAGAATACGGCAGCCGTAAATCGAGAATTATGGAAAATCAAGCATATGATTGAATTACATCCATTATATTTTCCTAATGGTGAACCAACTGAAGCTGATATTGGTCATATTGAAGTACATCCTGATGGCCGGTGTGTTATTGATAAGAATTTGTCTACTGTGGATGAAGAAAAACTAAAACTTTTGAATGCGAACAAACAATTTACTGTAAAACAATATGCAAATAAATTGCAAGCACGGTATCACAATTTCAAAGATGTTTATGAAGATACTGTTTATAATCCAAAGAATATTAGTATTGTTGATTAATTGTTATTTAGTTTGTTTAGTAAAAATAGTATAAAAAGTTTTTATCAATGTTGTTTAAATATTTAAATATGCGTTTATTGCGCTGGTACTTGGGATATAGGTTTTTGTTGCATTGGAGGGCGCGGCTGCTGTGGTGGCATTTGAGGATAAACAGGTCCACGATTTTCAAGTCTCATAACATCTTGTTCACGCTAAAATTATATATTTTGTTTTAAAATTTTTAATACATCAAAAGCCTACTCTTCTTGTTTCATCTTGAATCTTTTTATCTAATACATTTTTAACTGTTGTAATAGATTCAGCTAACTTTTTAATCGCAACTTTGCATTCATCAATATCCCGTTTAAGACCACTATTTGAAACATCCGATACAGGACTTGGGGCAAAGCTGCCGCCATTTAATTTATTATATGCATCTTGTAATTCTTTTATTGCAAGATATCTTAAAATTTTGAAATTAACCTTTAACTTCGTTTCTATAGCAACTTTTTTACCTTTCTTCTTCTTCTTGGTCAATTCTGTGTGTTAATTGTTGTTTAAGATTATCAACTTTTGCTGATAATTCATTTAACTAAAATTATTTAAGATTTTGTATTACTAATTCAAGCAAAATTTATTAAACTTACATCCTCTGGAATTTGACGTTCTACTTTATCCCTTACACGATCCTGCGTTTTTTCAACTTCATCCATAATTTCATCGAGTTTATTCACTTGTGCCCGCACTTTATTGATTTGTCCTTTGTCGTTTACGTCATTTAAAGTGTCGACCATGGCTTTTCTATCTCTATTCAGGCCTTGTTGAATGCGTGAAATTTTTTCTTCTAACTTTAAAAGCCCTTCCATACTCATCTTATTTTTATCAGCAGAAATTGATTCCATTTCTCGTCTTAATGCATCTGTATCAAGAGAAGGCATTTTAATATTGTCTTTTCCTGCTCTTGCATCTTCCACTGATTTACTAAGACCAGTAAGATAATTTGATAACTTTTCTTCGACTTCATTAACCTTTGATAACAATCCTTTTTCATGAAGTTTTCTGAATAAATTTTTTTAAATATGCCAAAGGCTTAATTCAAACCTTGATTGTATTTCAGCTGTTAATATTTTATCCATTTTTTTGCTTCCTTGTTCCATGTGATGTTCCAATGAAGCCAAAGCTTCATTTACTTTTTGGAATTTTTCTTTATTTTTATTTTTATCGTTCTGTTGAACGCCTTTCAAATCTTCAATAACCATTTCCTGATGTTTAATCCTTTCTTCCAATTTTTTCTTATTGTCTTTGTCGTTTTCCAATTGACCGTCATGTTGTTGCTTCATTGCCTAAAAAGTTCGAATTGCGAAATAAAATGATCAATGATGCAATACCGCTTGCATAGCATTAAGTTTTTGGTAAATATCATCTTTTAATTTATGCTCCCTTTCATTCATATTTTTTGTTACTTCATTTGTAATTAACTGAATCTTGTCATTTAAACGTCGATTTTCTTCACTTAATTTTTCTTTATCCAAATCACCTTTGCGGCTTAAATTTGATAAAATATCATTTTTGCTGCTTTCTTGTTGCCGTATTATGTCTTGAAGTCGATTTATTCTAAAACATTTTTGTATGTTTAAAGAAAAAAATTTATTTACGTGTCGGTTTGTTGTTGATTAACTCTTGCACGATCTTTTGCTTCTGCATCTATCGCCAACTTTAATTGAGAAAGTTGTGTTTGTAAATCTCTTATTCTAAGATCCATTTGTTGTGTTGATGTTGCAATTTTCTAAAATCTGTTTTTTATAATTTAAAAAAACACATTAATTTTACCGTTGGATCAACAACTGGTCTATTTTTGACATCACTGTTTATGCCCATTATATCTGCGGTATGTCTATCTACAGTACCTTTAATCAAACCAAAATCTTGTCCCATCATTGTCAATTTATTTTCCATGCTTCCCAATTGCCGTTTTAAATCATCCATTGAACGGGCCCTAAAAAATTTTTTTGATTCCTTGTTTGTGGTTTTTGAAACATACGAAATGGCATTATCCGCAGATGCTCCGATCTTTTTAGTTATTGCTTCTTGGTTTGCTTCCAAGCGGCGACGTGCTGCCTTTAGTTTTTCTTGTTAATGTTTTTAAATAAAAGAATAACAAAAAAAGTGTTACCTGTTCTTGATTTGCCAAATCATTGTATTGTTTTCTTAGTTGTTGAACTTGACTTTGAAGATTATTTAGCGCCGACGTGTCAGGTTTTTGTACTACAATTGTTTGAGCTGGACTCTAAAATTTTAACACTTTTTTTGCAATTTTTTAAAAATAATGTGAATTGTGTAACACTTTCAAACAGGATAAGGGTTATGTGATTTTATTCTATTTATAGGGTAATATCAAAAACTTCATTTCAAAAATAGCACTGCACTCAATCTAACCCTTGATTTTTGGGTACTCGGTAGCCTGTAATAATCGTAATCAGAAATAGTATTTGATCGTCTTGGACTTTTTGCTGGAGTTGGAGTTACCGAACGAACCTTTCTGATTGGGGTTTGAGCAATACCTTCTTTTGGTCTTCGTGGGCCTCTTCCTGATGGCCTGTAAAAATTATTGACTTGAAATTTTAATTCTTATTTTAACTTACTCCATTCCCAATATGATATCTTTGGCAGTATCACGGGTTCCATTCTTTTTCGGGGTTTTAGAAGAACTACGCATTTTACTTTTTTTATGTTTTTGCTAAAATGTCATTTTTTTCTTTGTTTTTTATTCTCGTTTGTATGTGTAATCCGTTGCTAGAGGACACTTAAACGACGGTTGCTAAAGGTAGCCGCCTTTTTTTTGTTTTTTTTTCTAAATTTTTTGCTAATTATTTATGAAACACTGGATACTTAATTATTCATTATCAAAACATCATCTTTTATTTTATTCTTAATTGAACTGAACTTTTAAAAGTCATTGATTTGTTTATTGTTGACAGGTTTTAATACGCAATGAAGGCAGCATGCAGCCTTCATTGCTACTGCAGTATTTATGAAACTTGTCACAGACACTTCTTTTCTCGTTGTTACTTAATTACTTTTTCTACTTAAGCGTTTTTTTGAAAACATTGTTTGCGATTTATGAATTGATAATTGAACTTTTAAAGCAACATGTTAGATTGTGTATTACTTTTCAAATCAAAAAGATAACGTTTTACACCGTTTTTAAAATTTCCCTTTAACTGATAATTTTCAAAATCCCTGATTTTAAAAAAAAACTTTGTTTGCTTAAAACATTGCATCATTCCTATATTTAGGGAGAGGCAGATAACACTTTTTTTTCTTTTTCCTTTTTTTTCTTCGTTACAGTATGATAAGTTCAACTTTTTATTCAAGAGTAATTATCTAGCCTAACAGACGTATTTTTTTACGCTGATTCCGAATATGTAACTTTTAAAGTTTTTTTTTTATGCAGCTAATACCTAAAATTTGCATTTTTAGTGGTTTTTACAGAAAAACATTTTCATACATTGAGTTGCATTCATAAATTTAGTACCATCGGATAGCCATTCAAAAAATACATCTTGGGTCAAAAAGAAAATCACCCCAAAAAAAGAAACAGCGATCGCAGAGCTAGAATTTGTTAAAAATAACAGAAAAACAAAGGAAAGAAAGGGAGATGAACTTTTTTGGCCACGCGCCTCAAAAAAATGCATTCTTTTTTCTGCAAAAAAGAAAAGGAAAAAGTGTTCCTTTTTCTTCTTTTTCGACGAAGAATTTTTACTTTAAATCGTTATTTTCGGCATTTTAACTATTTTTAATAATTTTTTTAACTTTATTTTCGGCTTATTCAGGTTCAAAAGTACCTAATAAAATAATTTTTTTTCAACTTTTATTTTCGAGGTGCCTCTCCCTACCTATATTTTTATTTTCTTGTTTCCAAAAAATGCCATTGAAATTATCTTTTTTAGGATGGTTTAAAAAACGGAGCAAAAAGTTGTTTTTGAGTGTCAAGTAATACTTTATTCAATTTATTTAATTTTTTACTTTAGGTATACATCAAAATGGCTAACAATGGCAACGTTCAAAATAAAGTTTGTTTAATTGTTATCGATGGCTGGGGTCTTACAGATGAAAAGCATGGTAATTTTGAAAAAATTTTTTTTCTTTTAAATTCTTTTTGCAGGCAATGCCATTGCAAATGGAAATACACCTGTAATGGATAAACTTTGCTCTGGTAATTGGCAACAAATTGAAGCTCACGGTCTTCATGTTGGTCTTCCTGAAGGTTTAATGGGTAATTCTGAAGTTGGTCATTTGAATATTGGCGCTGGTCGAGTCGTTTATCAAGATATTGTTCGTATTAATATGACCGTTAAAACTGTCAAAGATACAACATTTGCTGAAAATGAAGAACTTATTAAGCTTGCAAAACGTGCTAAAGAAGGAAATGGCCGCTTTCATTTATGTGGTCTTGGTAGTGATGGAGGAGTTCATTCTCATATTAATCATCTCCATGCTTTAACAATTGCATTACGTCAACTCGAAGTGCCAAAACTTTTTGTTCATTTCTTTGGTGATGGTCGTGATACAAGTCCCACAAGTGGTGCAGGTTTTCTTGAAGAAGCTATTAAATTTACAAATGGTGCTGGATATGGTGAAATTTCGACAATTGTTGGTCGGTATTATGCAATGGATCGTGATAAGAGATGGGAACGTATTCGTGTTGCCTATGATGCTCTTATTGCTGGTACTGGTGAAAAATGTACGGTTGATAAAGCTGTTGATCTCGTTAAAAAACGTTATGAACAAGATGAAACGGATGAATTTTTGAAACCAATTGTCTTGAATGATGAAGGTCGTATTCAAGATGGTGATACAATTTTATTCTTTAATTATCGTGCAGATCGGATGCGTGAAATTACTGAATGTCTTGGAATGGAACGTTACAAAGATCTTGGAACTGATGTTAAACATCCAAATAATATTGTTGTTGCTGGTATGACCCAGTATAAAGCAGAATTTCCATTCCCAGCCCTTTTCCCTCCGGTAACACATGTCAATGTTCTTGCTGAATGGCTTGCCGCTCAAAAAGTATCTCAATTTCATTGCGCTGGTTCGTTAAAGTTTTTTGGATATTTTAATTTAGCTACTAAATTTAGAAACTGAAAAATATGCTCATGTTACTTTCTTTTTCAATGGTGGTCGTGAACAACAATTTGAAGGTGAAGAACGATGCATGGTTCCTTCACCAAAAGTTCCAACATATGATCAGATGCCTGAAATGAGTTGTGCTGGAGTTGCTGATAAGGTCTGCTTTCATTTTTAATTTAATCGTTTTTAGCATAAAGTTTTAAGATGATTGAACAAATTAAAGTAGGAAAGCATCCATTTATCATGTGTAATTTTGCTCCTCCAGATATGGTCGGTCATACTGGTGTTTATGAAGCTGCTGTTAAAGCTTGTGAAGCTACAGGTAAATATTAGATTATTTTCTTCTAAACAGGTTCATTTTTTTTACAGATGTTGCCATTGGACGTATGTTTGAAGCTTGTAAAGAACATGGTTATGTTATGATGGTTACTGCTGATCATGGTAACGCTGAAAAGATGATTGCTCCAGATGGCGGCAAGCATACTGCTCATACATGCTATCGAGGTATACTGTCGTATCTTTTTCATTTTTTAATAATTAATTGATTCAGTTCCATTCACGTGTTCATCTGATAAACATATTTTCAAGCAATCTTTATCTGATCGTGCTCCTGCATTACGTGATGTTGCTCCTACTGTTCTTGATATCATTGGTCTTCCCATTCCTAAAGAAATGGATGGTGTTTCATTGATTGAAAAAAGTGCATAAATGACAATGAAGAAAAAAGCTTTTGTAGGGTCATGTCTTGATTTACGTAGTATTGTCATTGTCATAGTTTTCTGAACCTGGTATTATTTAAATTTTTTTGTCTGTAGTTTAGTTTTTTTCTGTATACAGACTTCTATAGTTCATAAATTTTGCTTTGTCATTGAAATAGTTTAAATAAATAAAATTAGTTGGAGAATTAATATTTTATCAAAAAACTATGTACAAAATAAATTAAACACGTATTTTACATACCAGAAATATTCAAAGAAGGAAAGAAAAGGCAATTGCAATAATGTAGACTAGAAAACAGAAGGCAAATAAAAGATTATTAAAAGTAAGGGCAACATGAGCATATGGACCTCGTTCGGCAGCTTCTTCAGGATTTTTAATTTCACCTGCGCCATTTGAAAATGGTAAAAAGTGATCGACAAAATTGAGAGTAGTTGTGACGAAATGTGGTGGAGGTAGAGTGGAAGTAGAATTGGCCATTTTTCGAAGGATGAGTGAAAGAACAAATAAAAGTGCAGTTGTAAAAAGGTTAAATCCAGCAAATTTTACTAAAAATTTTAAAATGATTTTCTTGGGATTTCATTATAAAAATAAATTACAGATTGTTGGTGTTGCTGAGCTAAAATCAGGTAATCGAGTATTGATTAGAATCAATGACAGAACTTGAGAAACGATTGAAAAAGATAAAAGTAATGGTTGCATTGTTGAAAGTTGAAAAACAACTGCACTCAATGTCAAAAGAACATTCACCAATGCTGGTAATAACATTTCCTTTAATAAAAATTAATTGTAATAAAATGTTTAAAATTTTGTTATTTTTACCGTAACATAATATGCTGCATTTCGTCTAATCCCGAGACAGAGTTCGCAATTATTTGTTTGTACATCAAAAGGATTTTGTTTCCAATTACCTAATACTTGAACAACATATTTACTATCCTATAAAAAGTATTTGGATTTTTTTTTTATTTTTTAATTTTATTGAACTACCGTAACATCCAAATCAACAATATTCCATCCACTAACATGTGCTTCAGAAATAGCTTCATGTTGTCGATTTTTAACTTCTGGACTAACTCTAAATCGAACTGTGAAATATCTTTTATCATCAAATTTGTAGCAAATTTTTTGATAATCATTTGGATAATCTTCATATTCAAAGTGATATGGAGCAATAAAGCTAAAATCTGTCCACATATAAACTTGACCAGTATAATTTGCTGCCAAAACTTTGCCACTAACAGTTCCAGCTAATGGATTTGCACTATAAAAGCAAAACAAGATAAAAGGAAAAAATAAATTATCATAAATTACGCATTTATTTGAACAATTTGTGGTGTCCATACTTGGATCCAATAAAAATTCAACCATGAAATACCCCATTGATCTTTATCCCAAGCAATTTTCGAATCATTCCATGACATAACCATTCGACCAAAAACTCGTACCAATTGTTTCATTTCATCCTAAAATTATACCGTTACTTTTTTCACACTTTGATTATAAAATTCGGGGGCACATACAATATCAACATGTGTAATTCGAACACTTTCAATATTAACCATTTTTGTTGCATTTGAAGTTGAATTATCGTAAGATGAAGCAATATGGGTTCGCAATTTCCATGCTCGATCGCCTCCTTGACAACTTTGACATGATCGTCTGCAGTTTGCCATCATCCAAACGGCATTTGTTTGACATTCGCCTTGACTTGCCCATAAAGAGCATTTTGGATCAGAATCCACACAGCTTGAAGATTCATCACCTTTCACAACAATGACAACTAAATTTATATTTTTTAATTAAGTATTATAGAGTGACAAAAGTTTTACCTAAAAATTTTAACAAAATTAATATTGCTGTTGTTGTACTCCAAGACATTTTTTTCTTTCAAATTAAAATTTCTGCTTTGCAAGAAGAAAGAAAAAGAAGAAGATCAAACACTGCTGCTTGTCCTTTTAATAACAAACGTGAACAAAATAGCGCGGTAAATCCGAGAAAACAAATCACAGACCTAGATCTTCCAGGATAAAAAAATGATTGTCGGCTGCTCATCTTGTTCATCCAGAATCCGTAAGAAAAATAAATATCTCTTTTTTTTCCGTACGCACAATCAAAGATTCAAATATGTTAAGTGTGTGTTTCAAAATATATCGACACACCAATTCTCTTTCCTTCTTCTTCTTTTTTTCCTCCCTTTTCTCTTTATATTTTGTCATTTATGGAAGCGTTCCAGGGCAGAAACCGAAATCTTTTAATGAATTGTCTCAGTCACTAGATTTAACCCATTTTTTGTATGTTCTTTTGCAAAGATATAAAAAGTGAGTCCGTTACGGAGATGTTGTTGGATGTTAGAAATCCCTTTCTTTCGTTTTTTTTTCTTTATTCTTCTTCTTGTGGTTTATCAAAGAATGAAAAGAGAAAATGATGAAAAGAAAAGTGAGATTCTGATCGCAACTTGCTTTTTCTTAAGCAACTAAACTTCAATTAATGATGAATTAAGAAGAAACAATTAAAAGACAAATTCAAAGTTCCGTTTCACTTCTTAACAATAAGAAAGAAGAAGAAGAAGGAAAATGTCATATTTTTTAATCGTTTTTCAAAATTAGAACATTTAAAAATGAGATAAAAAAACATAAGAGAAAAGTGATTAAATTTTTAAATGATTTTTTTTATCATTACAGTTTCACACAGAAGCAGCAAAAAAAATGATTCGAAGAAGGAAATGCACAAAAAATAACAAAATAATAACAAATTTTTAATATTTTTTTGTCATTAGCTTAATCTTCTTATTGTCAACCACCCGTCAATTAAATTCAATCGACATTTCACTTGAGGTTTCTGCTGCTTCGGCCATATGGTAATAAAGGAGGAGGAAAAGCTTCCCTGCGTGAATATGCATGACAGTTTCTTTCCAGCATTTTTTCTTCCCTTTTTTTATGGATTACTGGAAAAGGAAATATAAAAATTAGCTGAAATAATAATAATAAAAATTGTGGTCAAAGGAGTCATTTTACGTGTCATAAATAAAAGATCATTTTGCAAGTGTTCGAGCTTTTTTCAATGTTTTTTCTTTATTTTTGAGCTTTAAGGTTAATAAATAATTGAATAAATCAAACTAATTAGCGCAAAATTTGTCATTTTTTGGTCAGTTTCATATTAAAACAAAACCCGATTTTTTTTATTGGAGTTTTATTTGCTATTAAAAAAGTAGCAGCAGTACGTAAAATGTGCAAATTTGTTTTCTGCTTTATTTTCAGAGTGTTTCTATTATTTTGCTATTTAGATTTTATTTAAAAAAAAAAGAAGCCGTCGATCAAAAGTGTCAAAGCTTTATCCGTCTTATAAACAAAAAAATATATAAAAGTATTTGAAGGTAAAGCTTTTTACCCCTGCGAATAACAAAACAATACTGACACAATCTTCTGTCATCATAAGCTTTTTTTGCGCATATATATCCGTTTCATTTATATTTAATGACAAAAAAGCAGCTGTTGCTTATATTTATACATATATCTTTCTTCTTTTTTTCCTTATTGTATTTATATATTTGTCGGCAAGCAGTGATTTAACCTTAAAATGTTTTCTTCTTTCTTCTTTTTTTTCTTAGCTAATTTCTTTATGTCTTTTGAAACCTTTGGTTACTGTTTTTTTTTTATTATTTTCTTCAATTTCGGAAATAAGACTGTAAAAATTGTTTATTCACCATACTTCCCGAGCGGGAATTTTATTTTTGATCTTAATAAATTGACTGAAAGCTGTTAGAGAAAAAGGAAAGATTCTTTTCTCTCTACCGTTTACAGCTTTTTTGCGCCATTTGTGCACCTGGTAGCGCCTGTTTCCGCTCTTGTCAAATCTTTTTATGCCGAAAAAGAAATCTTTTGAGATCCCTAATTAGCGATCATCGGTCATCAAATATATGGATATAAATGTATTGTTTCATTTTCTTGTCTCAATCTTCAAAATTAATGTAAGCTTCTTTTGTCGTCTATTCTCTATGCATGTATGTAATATAAGGACAATTTAAGGATTTTCTTTTTTGGAAAAAAGAATATTTTTCAATCTGTGTTTTTCCACTTAAGTTTTGATGGTAAACCTTTAGCATCCGGTTTTAAGCAATTGAATTATTCCACTTGTAACTCGATATTTCTTTCTTTTTCTTTTGTTGTTGTTGTTGATGATGATGATGATGTGAAGAATCTGTTTTTTTTTCTTGCTTCTGCTTATCTTGTTAAAGAAACAACCAAGCAATTTTAACGATATTCATGAAACCATCATTATTGCGCATTTTTTGTCACCTATTTATTTACCTTTTTTTTCTGATATAATTGTAACTACCACTTGAAGCGTGTAACTTCTAGTGTCTCCTTTTTTCATTCATTTTTTCTCACACAAATAATTGTTGAAAAGCTTCATCATATTTTTAACACATATAAAACGATGAGAAGTAAATAGTTTCCAAACAATTCAGATCAAATTACATAAAGTATTTTAAGCTTTCTTTTTTGCGCAAAAAATCTCAGACTTTTTAAACCTATCGTTTTAAAAAAGAAGGAAATAAATAAAAAAAGAAAGTAGAAGTAATTCTCGTGCCAAGCGTGTCCCTTGAAGTTCACAGTTGGAAGTCCATTTCAATGTCGCGCACAAAAATAATACCCAGCTATTATTTCATTCAAAAATTTTTAAAGCCTTGCTTGTTTTGGATTTCAAGTATCTCTTGGGAAAGTTACAAATCCAAGATATTTTTTTTCTCTTCTTTTCTTCTTTTTTTTCTTGAAAAGGACACCTGCATTTGCCATACTCAAGAAAAATCCTTCTTCATCTTCAGAATGGATGATCGTAAAAAGAAATTATTGTCGACGGCCATTCTTTTAAACAAAATAATAAAAATTAAAACCAGTGTGGATTTTTTTAGTGCTATTAAAAAAAGTTTTATTATTTGTCAACAGCTTGTTTTTCTTAGTTGTTGAACTAAATTGTTGGAATTTTATTGTTGAAAACGTGTTATACGTCAACTTAGAGACCACTTAATTCCATGTACTGTGACTCTCTCTTTTTTTTCTTTTTACGAACTTCGTAGACGATAAAAAAAAGTTTCAGGTGAGGAGAGAAAATATTCATTGAAGGAGGGAATGAAAATGCTCTTTTTTTTGATAATATATATTATTTTTTTATATGAAATAAGAGACATTGAAGGTTTTTGTTATTCGACAAAAGCGGATTACTAGTTAGTTGTCTTTGCGGCAAAAGCCTTTTTGGAATTACAATAACACTATCCAAGAAAAGACGCCTGATCCCATTAAATATGCAAGAAAGAAAGAGAAAGAGAGAAGAATCCCTTTGGAAGAAGAAAAAGAAGAAAAAAAGACAGAGCGGTGAACTTTTTTTTTCTTTCATTTTTTTGCTGCGCAAAAAACGTATTGTTATTGTTTGAAAGGCATGAAAATATGGTGCTTCAGAAAACAACAGACAAAAAAAGAGAAGTATTGACACCTTCACCTTTTCCGGTGAATAATCAGCTCTGTGTTGTTTTTTTTTCATTCATTCAAATAAAAACAGAAAATTACTTTCATTCAGTACAAAAAAGTTTTTTATGTTTCTTTGATCATTTTGTTCTTGTCTTTATGACTCAAAAAATATTCTTTTCTTGGATTAATTTTCATTTTTTAGGCAAAGTTTTTTATACGCATTTATACAATATATATATATATATTTAGTTATATGTATGCATAAAAAAGAGGTGTTTTAGTTGGGCATTTTAGATTCTGCGCGGCTGTTTAGGCATTTCCCTTGAGGCAATCATTTTTGTTGCACCACTTCAACACTTAATGCGGCAATTTATTCCTTTTGGTATACACCAAAAAATGTGTAAAGCGAGATGCAGCGGGACTAGTCCAAAGTTTTTTTATACATATAAGCATTATATTTGCCTATCAAAAGTGGTAATTATTGTGCCTTAAGGCGTTGATTTCATTTTCAAGATTGGAAACACACATTCTTTTGCTTTCTAAAAAATATTATGTTTTTTTTTCGAAAAAAAAGTGCAAGTATAAAAAAGGGATAGTAGTTTTTGGCGCATTTTGTGTATTTAAATAGAGGCTACCTAAAGTTTTAATAATGCAAAAAAGAGAGAGAAAGAATGAATGATCCGTCCGGAAAATTATCCTTTATGAAAATTTTTTCCTCTATTGTTTTTTACTTTTTATTGTGGTATTTGATGTCCAATTCAAGACATTAATTTTACTCTTTTTCTATTTTTTGCAATTTCGTTCCATTTTTTAAAAAATGTTGGAACAAAAAATAAGATGAAAAGCCAAATTAAAGAAAAAAAGAAAAAACTCCTTTGACCATTTTTGCTTCAAAGGTTTTTGGTTTTTTTGTCGTCTTTTAAAAAAAGCCATCGTTTGTTAATCAGCGGAAATAAGACAAGCAAGCACAAAAAAACGACGCGTGCCTAATTGGCCAAATTACAAAGACCCTCTTTTGGTAGTCCTTGTTTGGGTTTGATGTGTTTTTTATTTATAGTATCCGCAGTGTTATTCCTTTATATTCATTTGAATTTGTGGGATGGTTGTTGTTGCGCAATATAACATTAAGCTCGTCATCATTTCGGCATCTACAAAAGCTCTCTTTTGCTACAATGACTTTCTTTTCGTTTCTTCCCATTATTTTTGTTCATCTTTAAGGTCAATCTCAGTCAGTCACCTTAAAGTTAAAAAATATAAAAAGGATTTAGTTGAAGAGAGAAATAGCCATTGACCATCATGTATGTAAGCAAGCATTGGTGAAGAAGAAAAAAATAAATAATTTACTACTCAAGTTTAGAATTGTTCTTGTAAAACATTGCTTTTTAGCACTTTTTTTCTTCTTTCACTTTTTTTCTTATTCATTCCGTTTTGCGCAAATGGCCAGCAATGCCCGATTGTGAATTACTCGACAAGAACATATGTCTGAGTTATTGTTTTCTTTTTTTAAGGAAAGCTTTTTTGTTTCCAGGCGCTAAGCTTTTTTGTCACCAAATGCCGTAAGCGCTCTCCTGTTGAGCTTAGAACTTGTAAAGTAAAAAAGGAGGCTATAACTAATCTGTTACTTTTTTTTCTATTCCAAGGAGTCTGTAGAAAAACTTTCTCTTGGTTCTTTCTTCTTCTGTTTTTACAGTTTGTGTCATTGCAAAAAAAGCAATTCAATGAAAATAGAGACATTAAAAAAAGGCATAATTTTTTGATATTAAGCTGAGCTATATAATCTTTTGCAAGACATCAACATCCATAGTTTTTTGCATTATATTTTTGATGATGGTTATAGATCTATACATTATGCATGCGTTTTGCTTGTTGCTACCATTATCTCCTCTTCTAAGCTTTATACGATCTGCTTTTCCCAAAATATTCATATGCTTTTCTCCCTTTTCTTCTTCTTTTTTCTTTCCATCTCTTTCTTTTTCATTTTTTTTGATACTATATGTTTATTAATTTTAATGTGCAAATTGGCTCAGCTCATCTCATTTTTGATGATGATGATGCTTCGCTTCAACAATCCTTGAAGCTTTAGCCTTCGACCATTCCCACCTACCACCTGCGCATTGAACCTACATATTTTTCCCTCATATTTTTTTGTTGTTCTTTCAATGTTAAAAATGCGTGTCAAATATGCATGTTTCAATCTTTTTTATTTTGCTTTTTATTTTTCTTTCAAAATTTTTGTTTTGTTTTAAGCTACTTTTGGTGGTTTCATCTTGCATTACTTTTTAATTCTTTGGTTCCGATTTAATCATGCTAATTAGACGACTTCGAAAAAGAAGAAGATGAAGAATAAAAAAAGGGCCGGACTTTCCTTTGGTCATTCAGAGAGCCACTAAGTGATGGTTGCAAAAAGATTCTTTTAAGAATGCATAAATTTTGTTTCTCTTCCTTTACACCTTTTGCATCAAATTCATTTTAATAATAGTACTGTCAAAAAATAAAAAGTAGCAAAAAAATTTAAATTTTTAAAATAAATAAAAAAGTTTTTGAAATTTTATTAAAACAATTTTTTAACCGGATATTGAGCCCTCTCTCTCTCTTCTTTTTTCGCCCATAAAAGTTGTTATTATTGTTCTAACCTCAGGTAGTGTTTGTCAGGCGTAGAAAAGCTCTTCACAATTGCTCATTTAAAAAAATGCGTGCCGCTGCGCTAAAGAAGTGCGATTGAGCGTGTATAATTTTAGTTGACAAGCTTCATATTATGCAGGAGGACGCATCTCACAGCCTTTTTAGCCAAAAAAAGAACTCATTTTTGGTGTTTTTTCTTCTTCAGGATTTTTTGAAGGTTTTTTTAAATATCTGTTTATATTTTTT
The DNA here is from genome assembly GCA_024447195.1 of Panagrolaimus sp. LJ2414. Lineage (NCBI taxonomy): Eukaryota > Metazoa > Nematoda > Chromadorea > Rhabditida > Panagrolaimidae > Panagrolaimus > Panagrolaimus sp. LJ2414. The sequence goes on along the minus strand of JAMRXY010000280.1, from coordinate 2,920,783 downwards.
TCAAATCCCAAAAAAATGCAGAAAAAAAGTTTTGTTTGTTGCAATATGAGTCCCTACAATTGTTTGTGTATTTATTTGTTTTTGCGCATTGCGGCTTTAGGATATGTGTCGAAAAAAAGGTCTCAATTGTCTTCCATCCCTTCTATTTCCTTGGAGAAGGGCATCACCAACAACAACAATGGCAATGGCAATGATTGTTGTTTCATTTTTTTCATTAAGCATCTTCTTTTGGTGATCATTACAAATTAAATAAATTAGCATTTTTTGCCCTTTATTTTTATAGATGAAAGCAAATTTGGGTGTAATTCACGCTAATTTTATCTGTTTTTAGTGGTCATTGTTAAAATCATAAAAACTAGCTTTTAAAAGATGGGTAAAAAGATGTGGAGAAAAAAATGAACAAAGCAATTCTCCTTTATAGTTTTATATATTTTTATTGCAGCTTTGTCTTTTGTGGAGTACTCTTGAAAGATTTTCCATCAGAAGAAGACATGTCTCGGAGTTTCTTTTTCGGAGTGGATTGTATTTCCTGTCTTTTCGTTGTCGCGCGTTTCCTTTTGGTGTGTTCTGGCACACAAAAAAGTGCCATCCAGGAGTCCTTAGCTTTTTTCGAAAAAGTCTTAAGGTCACTCTCCACCATCAGAATAAGCAAATTTCATTACACACTTCCACTGATGACATTTGTAAACTTGATGCTGCATGTCTGAGAAAGTGTTTTTTAAGATATATTAACAGGATTGAAAATTAAACCATAGTTTAATTTTGTTTTCTTTTTTCTGTCTTCAACTGTTAACATTGACACATTTTTTTAACCATTTCCTCCTTCCTTTTTTAAAGTCATTTTTATGAAGGGAAATAAAAACACTTTTTTGACAGAAAGTTGTAACACAAATTCTTTATAGCCCTATTCATATTTTAGTATTTTTGATGAAGTGGATTCTTTCTTTGCTTTGAATTACCTCATTAATTTTGTTGTTTTTTTATTTTTGTCCTTGATTCTTTTACAACTTTTTTAAATATAAAAAACCAATATCCCTACAATAAATTTTGACCGCGAAATTCAGACATCATGAAATTATTTACTTTTTTGGCGCCAAATGAACTGTAAAATTTCTTTTTTCTTTAGGTTAATTACGTGACATCAAGAAGCTGAAGCCGCACACACAAGAAAGCGGCATCTTTTATTGCCCTATTTTTTATTAATATTTTTTTGGGCAACCTCGACCAATTGTTGCTGTTATAAACCAAATTCTTCTCCTTCATCTTCTTTTCCAGGACTTTGAGGAAATACATTCTTTATTTTGGCAACTATTAAAATATGCAAATTTTCTGCGCAACCAAGCGCAAATTCTTTGCTAACTCTTATTCCTACCATTTTTTCTCTTAAAGACAAAAGTCTTAAATAATAAAACACTTGAAAGTAAAAGGTGTTTGCCTTGAAAAAATATTTCTTTTTTTTTCAAATAAAAAGACAATGGATTTAACTCTTGCATTTATTCTTATTCTTATTACGGGTATTAGAGGATCAAGAAGGATACGACATGCAGATAATAATGGTATGGATGGCCCTTTTAAAAACATCTTTCAATTAGCCTTGAAACTCTTTCTTTTTAGATATGTATGAAATTAGAATTTATGATAATGCGGCGCCTGGCACAAAAGCAACTCTCAATGAAGCATTTGATAAAGTTATGCGAGAATCAAAGAATTGTTATGCCCAATTGGATACAGATGTAGATTGGATTGAATTTGATTCAGATTTGAATATGTTTCTTACAATTTCAAATGTCCCAAGTACTGTACAATTGACACAACCTGCAACTTTACATTTAATGTGTGCCTCGCATAAGGTAATTAACAAAACAAAAAAGTGCTTAAAAAAGCATATTGTAAAACATATATTTTCAGATGCAATCAATCAATTTTTCAATTCATGTTACCCGACGAAATAGACATCCACCAAAATTTTCAAAATCTGATTTTACATTTTATGTTCCTTCTGTTCTTCAACCAGGTTTTGAAGTTGGCAGACTACATGTGGTTGATCATGATCCAATTATTTACAATTCTCAACTTGGTTTATCCATTTTGGGGGATCAAAGTCATTGGATGTCCGATAAAAATGGTTCAATTATGATTCGAAAAAGTATGAATGATTTAAAGCTCTATAAACCTATCAAATTGCAAATGCTTGCCATTGATTATGGATCTCCACAACTTTTTTCAATTGCAAATATCACGGTTATTCCAGTTTCGGTTTCACGTAAGAAAAAATAATAATAGCGAAAAATTAATTAAGCAAGTAATAAAATTTTAGAACCACAAAATGTTCGAGTTAACATTGCAAATACAGAATATCAAATTTTTGAATGGGATGCTCCAGAGTACGGTATTGCAGAAAAGTATCGTATTACAGTTAAAAGACAAGGTGTAACAATTTATGAACAAGAAATTGATGGACAAGAAACAACTGCTTTGTCAACAACTCAATTTGCAATTGGATCGGATTATGTTTTTATTGTAACTGCCATGGATGTTGAAGGTGAAACTCCAAGTGATGATCACCGATTTACGGTCATCAAAGATGGTAAATCCAAAATTTAAATAAGTTACTAACAATAAACAAAACCTAAATTTTTAGATATTCAATGTGAAGGTGAATGCTCAGATGGTGGTCGTCCAATGTGTTTTTATGGGAAGTTTCATAAAATTGAACAATATCGAGACAAATCAGGTCTTCATTGTCTTTGTTGGGATGGTTTTAATGGTCCACAATGTGATGTCATTGAAAGTTGTCCAGGTGAACGTTCAATGGAACCCTTTGGAAATGTCAATTGGCCGGATACCGCTGTCAACAGTAGTGCATTCATTCGATGCCCATATAATTCAGATGGAACAAAACTTGAAAGAAAATGTTATTGGGATGATAAATATGGGCATGTTACATGGGAAAATGTATCGGCAAGTGATGTCTGTAAAAAGCAAAGTTCAATTTTGGTTCATCTTGGAGTTTTGGCCAATTATGCCCAAAAAGAAGCCCAAACAGTTTCGGGAATTGTTGCAGTTCAAAGATTCTTGGATACAATTTTAACATTTCCTTCTTTTGAACCAAATTCAACTTCAATTCAATCATATGATTCAAAAGTGGCAGAACATGCGGCTCAAGTTATTGATACCATCATTTCTCGGAATCTTAGTGCAATTCCTGGAAATATTTCAAATATCCGTTCACAACTAGACACTTATCTTCATCGATTCTCGAAACGAATTCCTGTTCCATTTACACTTGAATCCAGTCGAGAAGGATTACATTTTAAAGCTTTTGAATGGCATGCCGGATTGGATACATACCCAACTACTGTAGGTCGAAGATGTTATGTTCATATGCCAAAAAGTATTAAAACTGATAATATTCGAATAATTTGTATGAGAAATACTACGCTATATCCCATTCAAGAAGGTGACGCCCCAGTTATGTCAATTGAAACAGATGAAAGTACTCCAATGCCTCCAGGAACAAAAGCTTTAATCGGTCTAAAACCAATGCATCATAAAGTTAATTATACTTGCGCTTTTTTTGATGAAAAAGAAAACGGCTGGTCAATTGCTGGAATTACGGTATTGTCAAGAAATTTTGAAAATGGTTATGTTCTTTGTGAAACAACACATTTGAGTCTTTTTACGTTGCTTCCGGTTTGTTTTTATAAAAGTTTTTTCAATCATATGATTATAAATTTATAGGAGTCCCTTTTTGAAACTCAAACAGATTGGTGGGGAATTGCAGGTAATATCGTACCAATTGTATCCACATTCTTATCAATTTTGGTAACGGCTGCATTGCTCTTGCTAATAATTTGTCCACAAAATCATAATTCTGATGCAACAATGATTGCATTCTTAAGTACAATTTTATTAATGCATTTTGTTCATATCATTTTGCTAGTTGTTCCCCAATTTATATCTCTTCAACAATATGATATCCAAATTTACATATTATTAGAATATTTTATCCTTTTATTGGCAATTTTAATGGCAATGATGAATATCAATATTAAACACAGAATTAAACGTGTAAATCAAGATTTTCAAGCAGAAGATTATGAAACAACTGAAAAAATGCCGGCTTGTAAAGTTTTAACTGCCATTGGTAAGAATCTTTTGAAAACACACGTTACAGTAATCACAAAAAAAATTTTTAAGTGCTTTCAACAATTTTTTGCATTTGCTCATATTGTTTTAATGGTATCTTATTTTATCGAGTTTCAACAAGAAAGCCGTAAGCTTAAAATCAACGATAAATAAATTTTTTAAAAATTTTGCTTTTTAGTCAATTACAACCAATTACGGTAGCATTTTTTGCAACATTTGTTGCACCATTTGTAATTTTTATGCTTACTGCAATTTCGTATGCACTTCACAGCATTTTCTTGGGTAAAAATGGGATAAAGAAAACACCTCGATGGGCAGATGATCGTGAAAATGTCATGAAAGAGCTCACAAGTGCTGCAGGGACGTCATTGCTTGTTATGATTGTTTTGTTTACGGATGCAATGCTTTTTGTTGCAAAAACAACTATGTTAAGGTAGAGTGTATTTTTAATTGAAATATGTATGTTCAAATTAAAAACATTCGATTTTTTATAGGAATTTTGTAATTGCAATAACTCAAATTGGACTTTGTGGAGCATTGTTCATTTTTACATGTTACATGTGCAGCGTTCATTTAGGATCTTCTGATTCTTCAACTTCAACGGGATCTGAATTTGCTGGAAATGCTTTAACAAAAGATCGAAGAAAGCAAGATCTTTCCCGTGATCGGCTTTTAGATAACACAGATAAATCTGCAAGTGTTTCACCCGGTAACGCAACATTACATGGTTTCCGTCCAGGATCAAATGCCGGATATTCAACTCAAAATTCTGTGAATTCTGGATTTTCATCTTTCAAACCTCCCATTGATTCAATATACATTGATGAACGTGAACATTCAGGTCCACTTGTTAGTATGGTTTAATATTATTAATAAATTTCCAAAGATTTAAAAAGGAAGCATTCTTGCCAAGTTTTTAATTGTTAAATACATTCCTCTTTAATGTACATATTTGACATATTTTTTGTTTTTGTTTTCACATATAATTTCTTTTTTTACAATAATAAAAATAGATTTACGTCAAAGGCTTTCTTTTTAAATACGCATATCTTCAAGCAAAACTAATGAAAGTATTTTCAAATCCATTCGTCACGTTTACACATATATAACAGAAGAAAGAGATAATATCCTCCGCGCTTTTAAGCAAGAACAAAAAAATATATATAACGAAAATTTATATAACAGCTGACTCCGAAAAAAGATTTCGAGTAAAATACTACCTTTCAATTGTTATCGATTCATTATCGCCGCCACAAGGGGCCCCCATTGTTTTCATTCAAGAAAAAGAAAGTTAAGTTACAATCACTTTTTTATAGATAAATTTTAAAAATAGTCTAAAAGTGACAAATATACATACCTTTTATATGAATCAACATTGTTTTTTTACACATTTGTACATTTCCGTTCCCCAAAAAAACGAAAGAAACCCTTTTTTTCGATTCTTTCGCCTTAAAACAATACAAGCTGATTAACCATTTAAAGACATCGTAATTTTTTTTCTTTAATCAATTTTAAATTTATTATTTCTTCTTCTTTCTTTTTACCTATTATTATAAAGAAAAACGATTGTTCATTTTTTTCATTTTCTCGCATTTTTTTTACCGCAATAAATACCTTTTTAAAAAACTATATTTTCGTTCCATGTCTCCCCCTTTATTCCCTTTAGGGGAGTGAAAATTAAAGAAAAAGAGCAAAAAAATATAAATAAATATATGTCGCTGTTACTACTTTAAAGCTCGTAGTGCACTGTCTTTTTCTCTTTCTCTCTCCCGCGCAATCTCGAACCAAACTTTTTTTTGTACTCCCTTTTTTTCGATCGACAAAATCAGCAACCACCCGGCTGGCTGCCCACTAACGGGATTGTCCGGTGTATAACATGAAAAGAAAAATCATAAAATAAAAAGAAAGAAGAGCGAGAGGAAAAACTGAGAGACCGTTTGATACGCCGTTACAAAATAATGTCGCCTTGACCAACAAGTGAAAACCACATTTGGCCGCACACTTAGTATCGCATATAGATTCGCGTAAATTTGCATGTAATATCTTTTACACATATACAAAAATAAATAAATAAATATCTTTTTTTTAAATAACTTTTTTTAAGTTACACATTGTTTAATTTCTTATATTTATGAGTCACCTACCCTTTTAATCAATTTTGTTTTTTACCGGTGTATCTCTTTTCGGTTTTAAATTGCAAGAAAAAAGTTCTTTTTATGTAATTGCGGCTGGTACTAAACAAAAAAGAAAATTTCTTTTTATTCATTCTTTTTTTACGCCGAACTAATCACTTTCGCGCAACGTTGTTGTTGCCGACCCTCAAAAAGGCTGTCGACTTTTGTACTTCGTTAGCAACATCGCTAGTAGTTATAAAGTAGTAGTTTGTACTGGTTTCTCTCTCTCCATCTTCCCTTCTATTGTTTTGGATTAGAATAAAATCCGACATGGTTAAAGAAAAAAAAACTTTTTTTTGAAAATATGTTTTTCCATTCAACAAATTTAGGAAGAGAAGATGAAGAAGAAGAAGTAACAGTTACAAGCAATAAACCTTTTTGTTTAACTTTTCTCATCTAATCGCTGTTGTCGCTTTTACACGTAAAAAATGGAGAAGCAAAATATAAAAAAAGCTGTTGTTATTACGGGATTTACATCAGCTGCTACTTTGTTTTAAGGAAGAGGAGGTAAGAGAGAAAAAAATTTTAAAGACATTAAGGATGAAAAGGGATATCCAAGAGAGGGGATGATCGAAAATTGAACAAAGCGCTAGAATGAACACCTTTTCCCTTTTCTTCAAAGCTTCTACCTTCAATTGACTTTTTTCTATTTTCTTCCACTTCCTTTTTACCTCGTGTTTTACATCGATTGATTTGTTTTGTGTTTCTCTTATCGACTATTATTATTGCCAGTTAAGGGGGATGTTAGCTCACAATAGAAAAAAAAACTTAAATTATGTTTTTCTTTTCAAAGTTTTTATTCAATTTTTTTTTTGCAAAAAATGACCTTGGTAACGTTCATTCCAACTGACGTTTTTTTGTTGTTGCGCTTGCCTTTAATTTTGACAGTCTTTTTTTCTGCCTAAAAAAAGCAAAGGAAGGAACGTACGAGGATGATGTTTCACTGCTTCTGCGAATGCTTTTTCCAATCTGTTACATTTAAATCAGAAATAAAAACTTTTAGTCATTTTTCTTATTTTGCCTTTTTTAGCTTGTTTTCTTCTTCTTCCGATACCCCTCTTTTTTTCTGATGCCAGGAGTAACACCCCCATTTGGCTTACAAATTTTTGCCCTGCTATGATCAGATGAATCATGGCAACATACATATTTCCTTTTTGCCTTCTGTCTGCAATTCCTTTGCCTTCTTTTTATTTTCATTAAAAATTACGAATTTTTTCACTCGTACAAAATTTTAGGCATTGTGTTAAGGTGTTCGTGAAAAAATTTTTCCGTTTTGCTTATTCCTAAATTAGCTTCTTGAAAAATCTTTTTCATTCTTTTTTTTTTAAAGATCAAATGACGGAACCTGAAGAAGATCAAGTAGGAGATGAGCCAACGCCATTACCGCTTTGGCAAGAAATTCAAAAAAGAACCTTTACAAATTGGGTGAATTTGAGATTGTCACCTTCTTTCATAAATGATTTGGTTTGACATTTCTTTTTTTTTCCATGTTTTTTAATCAAGATAAACAACATTTTCTTCTTCTTTAGTTTGTGGACATGAGTGATGGTCTTCAACTTATCAAATTGATTGAAGTTCTCACCGAAAGATCCTTAGGAAGAAGGAATAAAAGAATTGAACATGTTAATCAACGACTGGATAATGTTGCGATTGCATTAGATTTTTTACAAGATAAAGAAGGAATAAATTTAACAAATATTGGTTAGAAAAATTATCAAACTACGGTATTTCATTTTTTTTCATTTTAGGGCCTTCTGATGTTGTAGAAAGAAATCCAAAACTTATTCTTGGATTAATGTGGATTTTATTCCGGCATTATACCATTGCAAAGGCGCTACCAATGATGCCACATGAAACTGGACAAAAAACCAATGATAAAGCTCGATTACTACAATGGATTCGAAGCAAACTTCCTGCATCATTTCCAGTTTCAAATTTAACTTCAGATTGGAATGATGGATTTGCTTTGGCGGCTTTAGTTGAAGGATGTGTTCCAGGCCTAAAAGTTGGATGGAAAAATTGGGATCCAACAACACCTTTAGAAAATACTAAAAAAGCTATGGATCTTGCACATGAACATCTTGGAATTGATAAGGCATTTTAATCATTTATTTTTTCGCTTTAATAAACTTACTTTGTTTAGATGATTGCCCCTGAAGATCTTATTAGTAGTGATGTTGATGAAATTAGTGTTATGGCGTATTTAACAAATTTCCCGTTAATGGTTGAAGCAAAGAAAACTCGAGGCACTTTGTCAAATATTGATCGGCATCCAATTGCGGGTATTCGTTCAGCTTTCAATGTTCGAATAGTAAATCCAAATCACATTCCAAAAATTAATATTTCAAAACCTGGTACTTCAACACAGGATTCTTCAATTCCTGTTGAAATTTCGCCAACAAATGATCCACATGTTTTTGATGTTAGTTATATCCCTCCAATACCTGGACCATATGATGTAAGTTAAAACCTTTGATATAGTTTTGCAAACATAAGTATTTTTTAAAGATTACTCTTCATGTTTCAAATCCAGAAGAGCCCGATGAAAAGCGTTCATCTGATGCTGTGCTAAAGGTTGAAGCCGTTGAAGGTCCCGGTCTTAAAGGTCTTAACCCACATTCATTTGTTGGAGAACCACAAAATTTAAAAATTTATAATTGTAATCCTCAAGATAATGTAAGAGTTGAAATAATTGGTCCTGAAAGTACCCGAAATCTTATTCCAATGCAATGGAATCATGTTAATCGAGAATTTGAAGGCACTTTTAAGCCTGAGAAACCTGGACATCATTCTGTCAATGTATTATGTAATAGCCGGAGCATAAAAGGAAGTCCATTTCCAACAAGAGTTCAAGAATTGCGTAAGAAAATTGAAATTAGCTTTTTTTGGAAATTTGTAAGATGAGTAATTTTAAGCTGTTCCTGAATTTTGGGGTCGAGGAATTTGTGAAAGCTTACGAGCAGGAGAAGAAGCAACCGTTTGTGCAGAATATCCATCTCATATTTCATCATCAGATGCTCAGAGGTACTTAAAGAACGCAAAAATAATTGTGTCTTCAAATAATCGTATGTTATTAAATTTATAAAACTATTACCCATCAAGATTATGTTACAGAAGAAGTCCCAATTAAAGAAAAAATTGAGGGAAATACAAAAACATTTTCTTACATTCCAGAAGATGTTGCCGTGCATGAAGTGAAAACATATTTCAATGATAAATTGATTGGAAAACATTTGGTAAATATTAATTATACCTTTGAAAATAAATTTGTGTTTTTTTTATTGAGAGAGGATAATCGCAACAAAGTATTCACTGAAGCGTAAACCCATTGGAAATATATTTTTTAGGTTAACGCACAATATCCAACTGCACTTAGTCGAGCCTTTGGACCTGGTACTGAAGTTGGAATGGAAAATCAAAAAGCAATATTTGTCATTGATCGGGCAAAAAATGAAGAAGTTCAATTTGCTGTTGAAGGGCCAGCTCCATCAGAGTTAAGACGAAATGATATTGATGATAAAACTGCAATCATCGAGTATACGGTAGATAAATAGTTTTATTAATTGGATGTTTTTATTTTTTTGTACATTTTTAGCCAACAGCTCCTGGAAAATATTATGTCAGCGTGCTTGATAATCACGGACAAAATGTCAAAGATTCCCCGTTTGCTGTAAATGTCAAAGACGAAGTTCAAGGCTTTTATCCCGGGAATGCAAAAATTTCCAAACTTCCATCAATTGTTCGAGTGAATGAAGTTGTAGAATTTACTGCCGACACTCGGCCGGCTCATAGTATTGTGCCGTCTCCTGATTTATATGTTTATGATCCAGATTCAGAGAAAATTGAAACTCGAGTCCAACAAAAAAGTGATAAAACTTATAAATGCAGTTTTTGTCCAAGAATTGTTGGGCATCATCAAGTTTTTGTTGCCGTTGATGGAGTTTCCATTCCACCTTGTCCAGTAACTGTTACATGTGTTGATCCAGATAAAATTCAATATTCTGGTCCAGGCATTGATTCACCACTTTATTGTTCACCTAATCAAACACATTTTGTCATTGATGCTAAACAAGCAGGCCCTGGAAATGTTGAAGTTCAAATGTTCACCGGCGAAGAACAACAAAAAGTTGATGTTGAAGTTGTTGATGAAAATGATGGATCTTATACTGTAAAGTATTGTGCTCCAAAAGCTGGTGCTTATAATGTATGAGTTTTAAAAAATACTATTAATGAGATAAAAAATGTGGTTTTCTAGATCAAAGTGGTATTTGCCGGATTTACACTTCCAAGCTTTGAAATTAATGTTCAACAGCCTGCAAATGCTTCCGGAGCTGTAGTTGAGGGTTTAGATAACGGTTGGTTCTTTTTCCATGTTGTTTTGTTTCGAAAATATGTAGTGAAGTGAGTGATGTCTTTTGTCTAGTTTGAACTTAATTTTTGATATTGGTTTTTATTCTCACACTTTTGTCTCGTAATTTTTTATTCGTTGTTTTCTTTCTTTTTTTCTTTTGTTGTGTGAATGTGGTGTTGTGTCAAATAAATTTTTTTGACGACTATCAACAACCTCATTCTCTTTTAGCAATTGTTACGGTAAATACTGAAAAAGAAGTGCATGTCTTTACTTCAAATGGTGAAAACTTTCGCATTGTTATTAAAAGCCCCTCCGGTCAACTCATTGAAGCATTTATTGAATCAACTCCAAAAGGATTTTGCTTTAAATTTACACCTTCTGAAATTGGAGATTATTCTATTGATGTCACTTATGAAGATTATCCCATTGCAGATTCTCCTTTCTTTTTACATTCTGTTGCTCCTCCTAAAGATCTCAATTCCGCTGAATCTCAATATTTTGCACAAACTTCAGGGCCACCAAATGCGGACATGGTTCGAGTTGGAGGTCCTGGATTAGGTCCAATTGTTTCAACTGGACAATCTACTTCTATCTTAATTGATGCCACAAAAGCTGGCTTCGGAAATATTGATGTCTTTGTAGATGGCCCAACTCGAACTCCCATCCATTGTATAGATAATGAAGATGGTACTTGCTCAATGCAATATGTACCATGTGTCTCAGGGATATATTGGATTAGAGTTTTATTTGATGATAATAATGTCCCTGGTAGTCCTTTTCAAGTTTTTGCTTCACCAAAAGATGATGAAAAAACTGATATAAAAAGTTCAATAAAAGATAAACGAGCCTCTACTCAAAGAGGTAGTACTTTATATCAACGTAGTGAAATTGCATAAATCTCAATTTGTTGTTGTCTTCTTCTTTTTCCACCTCTTAATCTCTTAAAGGGTATTTGCCTCATAAAAAAATTATTATATATTGTTGTTTTTCTTTTTTTTTAAATTTTGAATTGTCTCACATTTATAAAAGTTCAAATGTTATAAATACATTTAATAAAAAAAACACTTGGAAATGAATTCTTTGCAAAAAAATCACAAAATTGTAGGAGTTGATGAATGTGAAAATGAAATAACAGATGCATCAAAATGTGTTGCAACCGGTGACGGATTGTATGAATCAACTGTGGGTGAAATTTCTGAATTTAAAGTTGATACTACGGTATGTTTCTTCAAAAAGCGGGAAAACCTAAATAGAATTACAAAAATTTAGGAAGCTGGTCCTGGAGATTTAAGTTTTTCAATTGATGGACCAAATTCATCAACAACAATTGTGGACTATACACCTGGAAGTTGTACTGCAGTTTATAGCCCAACCCATCCTGGAATTTATAGAATTTCAGCATTGTTTGGAAACTCTGATGAAGATAGAGAACATATTCCTGGTAATTCAAAATGCAAAATTATTACTGATGAACGTATTAATTTCCTTTTTAGGATCACCATTTACAATGGTTGCTGATTATCCTCGAGATCCATCAACTATCGCCGTATACGATTCAAGTGATTCAACATCAGCGAGAAAAGTGCCGGTGGGGGTTTTGCAATCTTTCATTGTTGATGCAAGTAAAACTGCAAAAGATGAAATTTCTTTGGATACTGAGAGTCTCGGAAAACGAGACGAATTTAGTGTAACAGAAGTTGAGCCAAGAATATGGAAAATTGAATATGTATTAAATTCACCTGCGGGTCGAACTGTACCTTTGGATATACGGTATGGAAATGAATTGCTTGCAATTGGACCCGTCGCAGAAGTGGTCAATTATTTGTCGGATAATTTAAAAGTTAATAAAATTAGTCCTGCAAGAGTTAATAGCTTAGAAACCAATATTGAAATTGATGTCAAAGATGTCGGAAAAATTGGTCGATTAACAGCAAAAATTGAAGATTTAAATGGAAATGGTGAAGCATCAAATGCACTTGTAATTGAAAAGGGTAACGGAATACATGAAATTACTGCAAATCCTGAAAAAGCTGGTACCTATGGATTGATGGTTTTTGCAGATGGACATTTGTTAAACAAAAATCCATTTGAATTTAAAGCTGTTAAAGATGGTACTGCAAAAAATTGTCAAATTTTAAGTATGCTACAGTAATCATTACTACTTTTAATTTACAAAATATAAATTTCAGATTCTCCAAGTGAATGGGTTTTCAATAAACCAAATGATATCCTTCTTCAACATCATGGAGAAGATAAAAATGTGGATGTTTTGCAAGAAAAAGATCAAGAAAATTTAAAATATGAAAGCTTTTCTGCAAATGCATCAGATTTATATGAAAATGCTCATCCAGATGATAAATTTACGATTGTTAGATTAACACCTGAAAAAATTCAACAATATGATACACAAATTTTGTATGATTCACAGCCCGTCCAAAATGGCACATTTTCATTTATTCCTGAAGAAAAATCTGAAAACATCAAAAAGAAAGGCGCTGAAATTGACGAAAATCGATCATATAATTTTGCATTGGGAAAAGAAAATGCTGAAAAAGAAATTGTCGCATTTGCATTAAATTCTGATAAAGAGCTTATTCCATTGGAAGTTAATCATGTTGACGATGATGGAAATGCCAGAATCAATGCACATTTCTCAAAGCCCGGTCAGCATGTTTTGTTCCTTTTTGCCGACAGAGAACTTTTACCAAAACATGTCATAAAAGAAGTTTTAACCAAAGAAGAAGCAAATGCCTTCGGAAAAGGTCTTGAAACTGCCGTCGTTGGAGAAACTTCGTCATTTGATATTGTTTGCCCGGATCGTGGTCAGGTCAAAGTAAATGTTAAAGGACCAAAAAGCGTAAAAATTCAAATGGAACAAAAAATGGTATGCATCTGTCTTATAAAGTTACAAAAAAAAGTTAAAATTTTAGGAAAATAGTTGTACCGTACATTGGACTCCAGAAGTTGCAGGAAATTATGAAGTTTTAATTTATCTTAACAAATCTGAAATTCCTGCAGCTGGTTCTCCGTATATTGTAAAAGCACTTCCGGCTTCAAAAACAACAAAAACTCGAAAATCTTCATGCTTTTCATATTCTGCACCTTCTGAAGTCACATTTGATTGTGGAAAAGATGTAAGCAAAGAAAATTTAACTGCTACCGTTCGATCTCCGGATGGAAAAGTTTCACAATGTGGTGTCCGTTTAATTGGTGATAATAGAATTGGTGAGTTTAAATTTTTTTGTAAAGATATATTTCATTTATGCATTTTTTAAAGGTCTTTCAATGAAACCAAAAATTGTTGGAGATTATGAATTTAAAATTCTTGAAAAGGGACAAGAAATGCCACATTCGCCATTCTTTGTTAAAGTTAAAACTGTTGACTTACCTGATCCAAAGAAAGTTAAAATATTTGGAAATGGCTTACATCATGCTGTTGCGGGACAAGACAATGAATTCTTTATTGATTGTCAAGGAGCAGGATACGGTAGTGTTTTGGCAGCAATCGATGGTCCAGCCGATGCACCAATGAGTTGTGTAAGGACTCGAGATAAAATGCTAAGAATACTTTATCGTCCACCAATTACTGGAACATATCAAATAACAGTAAAATTTGATGATAAAATTGTACCTGGTTCACCGTATCTTGTTGAATGTCATGAAAGTGATACAAAGCAACAAAAAACTCATTCTCCCGTTACCCTTAATAAAGTGGGAGAAAGAGGTCAGACAGATCCAAAACGAAAAGCTGAAATTCATTTGTACATTCCAAATAGTGACGCATCACGGCTGCAAGCAAATGTCACAGATCCATTAGGACATAAATATGCTGGAATTGTAACAAGTCTTGGACGAGATTATTATTCAATTCAGCTTAAACCTGTTGAACATGGAAAATATTTTGTTCATGTCACTCAAGATGGCAAAGATATTCAAGGTACAATTTTTAATTAATTTTTTAATAATAAATGCTTCCTTTTAGGTTCACCATTTTCCTTCAATGCAGGTCAAAAAGAATCTAGTCAAGCAGATAAAGTAAAAGTTGGAGGAACTGGTCTTGAATATGGTCAAACTGGGCAACCTCAAAGTTTTATGATTTACACAACTCAAGCTGGTCCAGGTCTTGTTAGTGCTGTCATTGATGGCCCAGAAAAACCTTTCACCAAACTTAAAGATCTCAGAGACGGACGAGTATCAGTTGAATACACTGCCAATACACCAGGACACTATTTCATTAATGTCCTATTTAATGGTACTCCGATAAGAAGTACGCCATATTGTGTTTACATTGCCCCAGGAAAAACGTCTTCCAAAAAACGTCAAAATGGTGTTAAACCAATTGCTCAAGCTCCATACATTGAAACCCCGCAAGAAAAAAGTCCACCTCCACCATTATCTCCAAAGAGCAAAGAAATCAGAGAAATTCAAGAATCAAAACAAGTAAAAGAATTAGCACATTTAGATGTACGAGGACTTTCACACATTATGACTGGAAAATCAACGGATTTTGAAATTGTTCCAACTTATCAAGGTGAATCAACATTCTCTGTAGAAATTTATGGGCCTTCCAAGGTTAAACTCACCACTGAAACAACAAAAGATGGAATAAAAGTTAAATTTATTCCATATGCCCCAGGAGAATACGTAATTACTGTAAAAAATAATGGTATGCAAATCGACAGACTTTAATAACATTATCCATATTTATTTTAGGTGTAAATGTTGGTGAATCACCAAAAAAAGTTCGAGTTGAAGGTCATAAACTTGGTGGTGAAGGAGTAAATGAATCTTCAGTTATTTATGCGCGATATATTTCTCATACTTCTACGACTGTCACAAAATATGGTAACAATAATGTTGACGAAAAACAATACCAAGAAATTCTACCACAAATTGAAAATCGAGCACAAGATCTTGAAATTGATGGATTTGGAATTACACAATTTAGTCCTGGAAAAGCTGCAATGTTTAGAATAAATAATATTGGTAAATTAGAAAAAAGAAGACGAAAAATTTCAAAATATTATTATTACATAATTTTAGGTAATAAAACATTATTTGTTGGTGTTGTAACTGCAATGGGTCCATGTCAACAATGTTCAGTAAATAATTGCGGAAATGGAAGCTTTTTAGTTTCATACATTATTTCTGATCGAACTCCTGGCTTTGTTTATATCCGATACGGTGACGAAGATCTTCCAGGATCACCTTTTCAAACGCTACCAACTGCTCGTTAAAAACTTGCAATGAATCTGCCTTTTTTTACAAATTTTTTTTAATTAATAAGCTTAATGTTTTGTTTAAATAGCTCATAGTTTCATATTTTTGCTCGCATTTTTTTCACTTAATTTTTAAATGGTTACTTTGCTGGTGCGTTTATATTTATATTATTTATGCCATGACAACTGCTGGCTAAAGTTATTGCTTTACTTTGTTACTTTCAACCCAAAAAAGAGATATATTAATTAAAATGTGTAATAATAAATGGTAAAATAAATTTTTAAAATAAACCAAAACGATTTCTAAAAAGTGTCATCAAGTGTGAAAACATACAGTATACTCCAAGATAATTCCCTTGACTTTAATTTTTTTCAATAAAAAATGTTCCTTTACTTTCGACACAAACACGGACATTTTTAAATTATCGTCTTTTAAAAGGATGCAAAACTACTTTAACCAAAAATAAATCTCCGGGACAAATACGTTTTTTTTCAAGACAAAATAATTCTCAAAAATGTTTTTTAAAAACTGCAAATGTTAAAGTAGCAAATTGTTTGAAATTTTAAAACAGATAATAAAAAGTTTTAGTTTCTTTATTACCTATAAAATAAGCCACAACGAAATCAACAAATGCTTCCCGCAAATAAATTAACAAAAAAAATACCGCGAATATCACAGATATATAAATAATGAGCACATAATGAAGAAATTTAAAGTTCAGTTTTGACATATTTGGGCTTGAGTTCATTAACACGTTCAATAAATTCACTTTTTTCACTGCAGCCTTTACAAACTTCACCCCAATTTTCGAGAATCTTTTTGAGGTCTTTAACTTTCAATTTCTTGAGATCAATTGTCTTCCAGTCAATTTCTTTATCAAATTTGAGATCACAAATTTGGGAATCTTTGGTACGAAGTTTTTCACAAACTTTTTCAGCTGGCATGGACCATGAAAGTGGTTTACTAATTTCATTCATGACGGAAGCGGCAGATTCAGGTAACGCTCCAATATAGTTACACTAAAAAAGAGAAGATAAATAAAAATAAATTCGTAAAATAGGAAAAAAAACTAACCAATTTATTTTCTTTGCCTTTAGTAGTAGCACAATGTTCACGAATGGTTTTTGTGATAGCATCTTGGTTATTACTTTTTCCAGACGGCACCTTTGCAACAATATCCTTTAAGACTTTAGTACAAACTGCAAAAGAAAAAAAATTTTATTTTGGATAATAAATTTGAAAAAAGACATACCTTCACATTTATCTTCTTTAGCAAACGCTACAACAAAAATAGCAATAAAAATAATAATAGTTTTCATACTGATGCCAGGGGCGCCGTCGGGATTTCTAAAAAATATAGGTTTTATTAATCATTATTTAAAAAAATTTAAAAAAGAGATAAAGAGAAAAGCAGCACGAAAGGTTAAAACAAATGATGAGTGAAAATATACAAACGGAAGATGAGGCAATCCCTTTCATTTCATTTATTTAAAGGCGACGTGTCATAACGTCGTTGTCTGAATTTTGTTTTTGTCTATATGTAAAAATTCGTTACAAGACTTTTTTATAAGCGAGAATAATTATGGGGAAACAATGTTCTCGA
Source organism: Panagrolaimus sp. LJ2414 (assembly GCA_024447195.1). NCBI lineage: Eukaryota > Metazoa > Nematoda > Chromadorea > Rhabditida > Panagrolaimidae > Panagrolaimus > Panagrolaimus sp. LJ2414. Next base: position 2,903,286 of record JAMRXY010000280.1, on the reverse strand, counting down.
AAAGTCATTGAAAAACAAGCAGAAAACGGACAAATTTGAAAGATGTCTTTTTTTGTTATCAGTAAATATTTAAATTAATCTATGATTGCTTGTTACATTGGTCAAGCCATATATAGTCAATTCACTCATAACATTCATGTTCATTCCAGTTATTACTTTAATATCTTATTGCAGTATAAAGGATAAGCTTTAAATTTATAAGGTTTCGCTAGAATGAGGGTAAAAAAACCCTATAAATACTCTTTTTTGAAGACCCATATTGAAAATGTTACAAATTTTAGTTTTGAATTGTTAGTATTTAATTTAAGAGCCCTTTAAAGTTTAAACGTGGTCATTAATATGATCACACAAAGAAACTGTTAATTAAAATTTGTATTTTGTCAGTGATATTTTAATATTTTTTGGTACATTCAAACACAAAATGTTTCAATTTATATTTGGTGCATATTTTGACTTGATTAAATGAATCATCAAAGTACACTAAGATAATCGTCAAAACTTTGATTCTTTTTTTTGCCGCACTTTATTTTTGCAATCCGATTGAATGTATTTATTATTTTCAATATTGAATAGATTAAATGTAAATCAAAAAAATATTGGCTGATTTAGCAACATTATTATTTTTTGCACTATGAAGTGCTTTTTTCTTCTTCTGTAAAAATGTAATGCATTAACAGGCGGAGTTGGTTACGAACAAAAACAAAAAAAACTAAAACGTGTAACGTTTCTATTTCAAAGATTTTGCCATTTAAAAAAAAGAGAGTCCGACTTGTGCATGAAACATCGTTGCTAGTCATTGTTCAAGAGCGGCATCCCAAAAAAACAAAGAAAAGGAACCCCCTTTTTAGTCTTCTTTTTTTGTTTTTATGCAAGTTTTTTATGTCTTTTAATAAAAATTTGATTTAAAATGATTTATTCATTGTCAATGGGTATGTGTCTAATTGTTGAATAAAGTATTTCTCTTTCTGCTTTAATTTGTTTGATTTTTTTGCTTTTTAAAACGCATTCTATCCGAAGATTTATAATCTTTTCTGAAAATTATTTAAAACTTTTTTTCATAAAAAAATCGAAGGTGTTTTTTTAAAGAGATGTATGAAAATGAAGAGCTGCCAGCAACGCTTGAATGGTACAAAGATCAAATTGCAGGTCATCATCCATCTGTCGTTAAAAATGGCATCAGACAAATCGGTTTGAATTCCCTCTTTTTTAATTTAAAATATATCTTTGACCCAAAAAAACTTTTTTAGGGATAGTCAAAGAACGTGGAAAAGAACAAAATTTGCTTAAACTTGTTCAAGATGGTATGCGAGGTATTAGTGAAGTGCAATTTTATGATAGTATTTTTCAAAAAGATCAAAGTAATCATACAAAAGCTCAAGCAGTGGCCTTAGAACGTTTAAGAAATTTTGTTCCACATTATTTTGGAAAACGGGTTATTGAAATTGCCTCTCGTTGTAGGTTTTTAAGCATACTGTAACTATAAAAAAAGTTTTAAAAAATTTAGCATACGAGTTTATTGAACTCGAAGATATCACACATCAATTTAAAAAGCCTTGTATTATGGATATTAAAATTGGTAAAGTCACTTATGATCCCGATGCAAGTGAAGATAAAAAGCATACTGAAAGTATCAAATGTCCACATCAGAAGGAATTTGGATTTCGAATTCTTGGATATCGAGTATGTGCTTTTTTGTGAGTTACAGTATACATATCAAAAACATATTTTTTAGTTACATCCAGATGAAAAGGGACAAATAAGAGTACGCGATAAAAATTGGGGACGTACTCGAACTCCAGAAAATATTCAAGCTGCATTTGATGAATATTTTCAAGCAATTCCAAGTCAGAAATTAAAAGCTGATGCAATTAAAATATTCCGAAAAGAATTGGCAAAGATTTCTGAATGGTTTGATACCCAAAAAGAAATTCAAATGTACTCTTCTTCACTTCTTTTCGTCTATGAAGGAGATCCACATTTTCATACACCTGCAAAAATGAAAATGATTGATTTTTCGCATGTTTTTTATGAAAAACAGCTCGATGAAAATTATATTCATGGCTTAAAATTTATTGATAACGTGTTTAACAGTATCGAAAAAACAGATGCTATCAAAGAAAAAAAGTAAATAAATATACCGGTATTTTTTGATTCGAGTATCTTTTTTTAATCACAATATTCACTTGCATGATTGTTTAATAATAATATTAATATAACTATCTTGATTTTTGTTACAGTAGCACAATGGCATAAAAACAAAATTATTTATTAATCGAATATTGAAAATTTAATGCAGTGTTAATTTTTTTAACATTACAATTAAAGTAAATCTATAAATTTGTTTTGTACATTAAACATTTTTTAAAAGAATTTTATTCCCGCAAAACTTTCTTACGACGAAGGCGTCAAAACACTTTTTTTCGCGCAATTTTATTCAATTGAGATACAACTTTAGTTGAAAATCGAACCAACTTTTATCGTTTAGATTTTACTTATCCGCGCTTAAAGATTTTAACAACTAACTTATTAACTGTTTTATCCTCAATGGCTCATAACATTGAAGATCTTGTAAAGCCATTTAATGGTGATTTGAATTCTATCACTGAAGATTTTTTGACTCAACCATTTCTTATTGATAAAAAAGGAAGCGGTTATGTTGATGGTAAACTTCAACATGATCCTGTAATGGATTTTCCTTATATGAATGATTCTGATAAATATATTATTGATAATATGGATAAATCAAATTACTTTGCTCGACAATATTGTTTTTATTATCGGACAAGAGTTTCACATTTGGCTCCAAAAATTCTTGAAAATGCAAAAGTTATTCTTGGTAAATGATATATTACTTTTGCCCTTTATGACAGATATTTTTAGGTGATGACTATGTTGAACCTGTTTCTCTTGGTGAAGTAAAAGCTGATAAGAAATACCTTGTTATTGGATGTGTATTCAAACGAATGCAAAATCGCATGTCTGTTCTTAAAGATTTTGATAAACAAGTTAAGGAAAACGTTGAAGCTCGTTTACATCGAGAAGAAGAAATGGAAACTTTGGCTCTGGATAGTGATTATCTTGATATTGAAGACATTGATAAACAAGTAAGACAGCCTCCACTTAATCAGTTATTTATGTATATTTTAGAAAGCAACTTTAAAAGGCAATTTTGATCCATACAAATTTGTTACTGGGATGGTTGTTGGTGTTTATGGAACACAAACTGATAATTGCTTCAATGTTGAACAGATGATTTTACCTGCTTTACCACCTTATGTTGAACGGCCAATGTTGGAAAATGATGTGTAAGAGAACACTACGATTTTTCTGATTATCTAATATGTTATATTTAGATATGTTATTTTGATTTCTGGCTTTAATATCAATGGCGAATGCCCTTCAGTATTGGGTGATTTGAGTAATTTTGCTACTAAATTTGTTCGTGTTTTCTTTACATTTTTATTTCTTTACAAGGATACCTTTTTTAGTTATGTGAAAAATATTACAATAAAATTGCTCGTATCATTTTTGCCGGCAATAGTGCTATTACATATTGTCAACATTCTTGCTGCAAGGTAAATGATAACCATTATTAAATATTAATCAGTACAGTATTTTAGACTACCAGTATTAATAATGTTATGCCAATTGGGCTTACATTGGATGCAGATAAAAATGAAAGTGCTTTACTTGCTACTAATAGCATTCGTAAACTTTTTGTAAGCTTTGTAAGATAATTTTTGATGGTTTTATTTCTCCGGTTTTAGTCTCATCTTGATGTTGACATGATGCCTGGTGAAGGTGATCCAACTTCTATGATGCTTCCTCAACAACAATTATCCCGTGCTTTATTCGATGATACTCCAATCGATGTTGAAGAAGCTAATGATGAAGGAAATAATGAAGTAGATCTTAAATATTTGAGTCTTTATTAATCATTTTCGTGTTTCAGAACTTTGAAACAACTGTTGAAACTTTTAAAGTTAAGATTGATGGTGAAGCTCAACCTGGAAGTTTTGGTCCTGCTGATTATTGGCGTTTGGGTTCTTCTGGTATTTATCCTAGTCCTAAGCCTTTTATTAATACTGTCACAAATCCATATTGTTTTAAAGTTATGGATGTTGAATTTCATGGAACATCCGGTTTGTTTGTTGTCTTTTCTGTAAATATTTACAGTACATTTTTTAGGGCAAAATGTCAATTCATTTCGAAAATTAACAAAAGATGGTACTCCAACGCTTGAAATTATGAAAAATATTATTGAAACAGGACTTGTTATTCCAACCGCACCTGATTTTATTGACTGTTTCCCATATAATCGTCCAAATGGAGCAGATCCATTGGCACTTGATCAATTGCCTCATGTTTTCTTTGCTGGAAACCAACCAGAATTTGCTTCTAAAGTTGTTGACTTTGGAAATGATCAAAAAGTTCGAATTATTTCTATTCCAAAATTTGAAGATACTCGCTCCATGGTTTCCATCAATTTACGGACTTTACAAGTTGCTCATATTGTTTCTGAAAAGAATCGTGCTAATTGATTGAATTTATTTATTTTTTTCATGTTTTGCATTTTTGTTATTTGTTCATCTTGTTACAATTAAAATTTATGTTTTATGTTGTTATCTGCCATAATGCCTTGCACATTTACAGTAAGAACTCAACTTATTTTTGATGTTATTGATTCTTTTCATTTTTAAAAATTAAAAACAAATGATTTTTGAGTAATTCAAAAGATTTTTTAACCGATGATTTGGCTTTACAAGTGTCGGGTAAAACACAATTGTGTAAGCAGCGTTTTTACAAAGAAGATCAAAAACTTTGGTTTAGTGTATGAATAATAGGATTATTAATAATAAAGTCATACTTATGTTATTTTAATTTTATTGGAAATTACCCAAAAAGATAAATATTAATTTTAATATTTTGGTATAAAAATAAACTCAATTCATATTCATAGGAATTTTTGCAGTATTATCCAAAAATATAAAAAAGGAGCAAGAATAAGTTGTCACTAAAGATCTTCATGGGCGAAAAAAATGGAGAGCCTGCTGCCAGATATAGATTTAAGCAATGCGTCACCTAAAAACACTGAAGTAGAAAGAAAGTAGCCAGTGCCGAGGACGTTTAGAGAACAGAAGCCTTGGCCGCCGCCCTGCGACATTCTTTATTTTTCTGTTTCTCCTCTCTCTCTATCTCGGTTTCTTTTCTTTACGTAACACAAACATCTTTCTTATTTTTAGCCAAAAAAAGAAGCAGAAGCCAAAGAGAAAAAATATTCTTTTTTTGCCATGCCATTGGGCTACTACTGGACATGCATTGCACTAAAACTAATTGTAAGCTTGGGAAGCTTGCATTCAAAAGCATTTTTTCCGCGCGTGCGCTTCTGGCACTGCAAAATAGAAAAAGAATAAAGAAGGAATGAATATTGTGGTCAGTCACTTACTTTGTGTGTGGCAATGCTTTTTTGGCTTCTTCTTTTTTCTTCTTCTTCAGCCCCAAAAACTACTCACTTAAATTGGCATCTTATGGAATATCCTTTTACAAAAAAATGGGACAAATATTTATTACTTTTAAGTGTTTTTTCTGTCTTCTGCCTTTTTTTCTATTTTATTTTTTAACTTGTTTACCTCATAATTAATTGCTTGCTTATTTGACAGCAGACAGTTTACTGCTGCTGCTTTTTTTTCTTCTTCTGTGCATTACTTTTTGCTATTACTTTTTATGCAACAAACCTTATAAATAAATGAATTTTCCGTTTTCTTTAAGAAGCCAGTAGAATTTATAAACATTACTTTTTTGTTCCAAAATTTTTTTTTATTGATTCTCTCCTTCTTTTTTCGTATTTTTAAAATATGCATCTGATTGTTTAAAAATATTATGATTGCAAATAAATATCTTTTTATAAAAAATAATTACATTTAGGTTAAATATTTGAAACGGAGAGCATTCGAAGTGCACCAAAAAAGCGGCGGTAGTGCCGTTTTTGTGCATTAACTTCGAAATGCTTCCATATAATTCAGGTGTGGCACGATTATATCAGCAGCAGCAACAGCAACCCCCTCCACCAGCTGGACCACAAAGAAATGTAACAAGCCATGAACAACAAAAGCAAAGACAAGAAATGCTTCATCAAATGCGGTAATAAATATTGCATATTTTTACGCATAAATATTTCTATTATTTATTTATTTTTTATTACGAAAAAAAATTATGGAAATGCATTTTTTAGTAAACATCGTTCGCTTGATGGAGCACAATTCATGCGTGAATTTGATCAAGCCACAAGACATGCTGCCACACATTATCCTGAATATTATCAATATGATAATTATATCAATAATCAAATTTATGATCCTCCTCCACCTTTACAACAACCAGCATTTTATAGTCCACAAGGAACAAATGCTATGGGACGGGGATACGATATGTAATATCTTTTTTAAAAAATTCATTTTCTTTTTTTTCATAAAATTATTTTTTTTCTTTTCTTTAAGAAATGATCCCTTAACTGTGAATGTGCCTTCTTCGTCTGCTACGGGTTATTATCAGCCGCTTCAACGTGGTGACACGGCAGCCCTTCAAAGAGAATACAATGCACTGAACAAAAAACTTAATTATGTTATGAATTCAATTCGAACTTTTTGGAGCCCTGAACTTAAAAAAGAGAGACAACTTCGTCAAGATGAAACAATACGTTTAAATTCATTGCAAAATAAAATTTGTCAACAAGCGGTTCGTTTTCATCTTTTCTTTCTCTTTTTTAGTTAACCTTTTTTCATTTTTTTTGCATTTTTGTTTGGCAAAAACAAAATATTATAAAGCTTTCTTTTCCAGGCTGAATTGCAAGTAATACAAAATGAACTTGAAAAAAGGGAAAAAGACATCAGTCAGCTTCTTTCGGAGTCCGAACTTTTGGATATGGAAGAAGAATTGCGGCGTCTTCGAAGGCAATTGCATGAGCCACGTAATTTTACTGAAAAATCTGTCAGTATGCATGAATTACAAACTTTAAAAACTAAGATGGAACGATCTGAAATGACGTTGTCAGAAAAGATGCGAGAATTAGCATCCGCTGAAATGAGAGCAAAATGCGCAGAAGAACAAAATGCAGAATTAGAAAAAAGAGTTGAAATTTTAACACGTTCAAATACTGCTCATGAAGCTCAACTTCAGCTGCTTCAAGATGATTTAGGTGTTCTTCGACAAAAACTTGAATCAAGAAATCAACAAATTGAATCAAAAGAAAAATTAATTAAAAAATTGGAACAACAAATTGAATCTATGAGAACTCAATTCACGGATTCTAGTCATGTCATTCAAGTAAAATTTCAAAAACATTTGAAAATTAATTTTTTGAAATTATTAAATTTTTAAGGATGGAGAGCATAGAGTGGCACAATTGAAGCATCGATTAGACCAACTTGAAACGCTATTGCGCGAGAAGGAAGCAGAAGTGGATCGATTAAAGCAACGACAATTACAACAACCAAGTGTTCGAATGGAAGCAGAACTTAAAATGCAACTTGAAAATGCCGAACAAGAAAAGCTAAAGTTACAAGAAAATATTGATGTTTTACGAAAAAGTTCTGAAATGGATAAACAGCAGCAGGTTTCTTTTACAAAATCAAAGTGCCATTAATTTACACTAAAATTTCAGCTTAAAACGTTTCAAGAAGAAAATCGGAATCATTTAATGGCAATTGATTATTTACAAAAAGAATTATCGGATCGTGAAATATTATTGGCTTCACAAAATGAAAAAATTTCACAGTTAGATAATCAATTAAAAATGACAAATGGCATGTCATTTATGCATAAAAATAAATCGGATATTCATCAAGAATTGGAAGAAACTCAAAAAGAAGTCGAAAAACTATTAAGAATTGTTCAAACTTTGGAAAAAGACAAATCACTTTTAACAGCAAAAATTAATATTTCAAATTCTGAAAAGCCTTTAAATGATTACGAATACGGTACATTGGAAAGAGTTCAAAGAGAAATGGGAATTGATCGAAATTCTGAAAGTTCAAATCTTAAAAGAAGGTAATGTTTGGAAAGAAGTTTGAAATATAAACACATTGAATATTTTAGAATAGAGGAGCTCGAAGAAGCTTTACGAGAATCTGTTGGAATTACATCAGAGAGGGATAAACAAATAACAGAACAAAAAAGTCTCGTTCAACAACTTTCTAATCAATTGACAGATCTCTTTAAAGAAGGTGGACGAGAGAGAGTTCTTGCAATGAATAATGTTCTCATGAATAAAGATTTTAAAAATGAAATTCAAAAAGCAATGGACGAAGAAAGAATTCAATATCAAAGGCAAATTACTGCAATTAGGTAGTGAAAAAAAATGCTTTTCAGTTTTAATTACAAATTTAATCCCTTTTGAAAAAAATTTATTTAGGCGTGAAGCTTTAATGGCACAAATTCGTGAGAAAGATGCAGCTATTCAATTATTACAAATTTCACCTGAACAATTCTCTGAGCAAATACAAATTCTTACACGACAAAAAGAGCAACTTCGGCATAAATTATTGACAAATGATAATGAAGCAATTGGGAATGCCGCAACAACTGCCGCCGCACTTCAAAGTGTTCCACATGTTCCGTATATGGGAAGCTTGGAGGCATACATACCCCAAGTAAATACTGCAATTGCACAAGTAAAAGCTGGAGGTCCAATTACTGCATCAAATAACATTTGGCTAAATTCTGCTCAACATGCATTTGATAGAGCGTTGAATAGAGTTGACATGGCATCAACGTATGGCCAACAACAGGTAATTAATTCATAAATAAAATCATACAGTAATAATTTAAAATTTAAGGACGACAATGGTGATGATGATGGTGTATGGGCTTAACTTGTATGCAACAAAGAAAAAGAATGAAATTGCCAAAGCCTTTGTATAAAATTTTGCTCACAATTAGATATAATTAAAATTTGAAAAAGTTATTAAAAGTTGAAACTATAAAAAAATTGAAAATAAATTCTTTCCCTCATAATAGCAGCATAATAATATGTACAAATTGAACTGTGGACAAAGGCCAAATATAGAGAAAGAGCAGCCGGACATTGAACACTCGAAATAAATCAGTGCACATTTTTTGGAAAAAAAATCAGACCATCAAAGGGGAGATAGAGATAGAGAGAAACGACGACGGGGTGGAGGACGTTGACAAAAAAGGGGGATTGCGCAAAATAGAAAAAAAAGAGAAACTTGGTTCCATTGAGGCAGACGTTTTCATGTTGCTTCTTTTATGCAAGCGTTTTTAAAGCTTTGACACGTTTTTTTGAAAAAAACGGAAAAAATGGAATTTGAAAAGGCAGTTTGGGGCTGTCGTTTTTTTTGCCTTTTTCCTTTTTTTCTTATTTTGTGCTTATCTTTGAAAAAAAACAAAGTGGTTGTAGAACAACAAAAAATATGTGTTAAAATTTGAACCCCTTTTTTTGCAACGATGATAAACAATGACACCTTTTTCAAAAATTACGATATGTGTCTTTTCTTTTGCAACTTTTTTTGAAAAAGAGTGTTCTTTGTTCCCTTTGGAAAAAAGGTACAATAATTAATTTCAATGTTTCAACAATCTGTCAATAAAGTTTCGTGTTTATTCTCATTTTTTTTACGCTAAATAATCTGCCAATCATCGTGCTTTCTAAAATTTATCACGTTATCATAATTTTCGTTTGATTCTTCTAAACTCAAGGGAGAAAAAAGACGATTAAGCCAAAAGGGTTAAAATGCAAAGTTCATCAGCTGAGTTTTTCGTGAATTTCAAATGTCTCCATTTTTTGGACTTCCTTTTTTATAAAAAATTGTTTTTTTTCTTGCTTCGGCAAACCGCTTTTCCATGGTATTTCTCCATGGTTTTCCTCAATTTAGGTTTTAGAAATATTTTTTTATTTTTGATGTTCAATTTTTTAAGGACTGGGTAAAACAAAAATATGGTTCTTCGTGAAACTGATCATAAAGATTTCCATATAAAAGTTGAAGGAAAATGGATGTTAATTACAAAAGAAATTTTGCATTCGCATCCTGGTGGAGTTGCTATTTCGGCGTATAAAGATCGAGATGCCACTACAGTATTCCATACATTTCATGCTGGCTCTGCACGTGCATATAAAATGCTTCAAAGTGTTTGGAAAGAGCAAAAAGACATGACTTTCAATATTCCTGTTGAAAAGGTTTGTTTTTTTGTTGCAACTTTTTTTCGAAAGAAATAAACACAATTGGTTTTACGAAAACAACTTTTTTCTTTATTTTTTTAGGAAGAAGTTCCAATTCTTGGTCTTGATGATATAAATATGGGAAAATTTGATAAAAGTGATGAAGAATCAAAACAAATTACAGAAAATTTTGATAAATTACGGCATAAAGTTCGTAAAATGGGTCTTCTAAAAGGAAGTACAACATTTTTTATTGGAAAATTCTTTCAATGCATTGGAATAATTTCATTGGCAATTTTTTTACAATTACAAGGAATTTATATTCCATCGGCACTTTTAATGGGATTAGCCTGGCAGCAATTGGGTTGGATGATACATGAATATTGTCATCATCAACATTTTGAAAATCATTATACCAATGATCTTGCATCTTATATCGTTGGAAATCTGTTACAAGGGTTTTCATCTGGAGGCTGGAAAGAACAACACAATGTTCATCATGCTGCAACCAATGGTCTGATATCGATCTAATGAGGGGTACAATAAATATTAATGTTTTAGTCGTTGGAAGAGATGGTGATCTTGATTTAATGCCTTTTTGGGCAACAGTAGCATCAGATTTAAAATTCGCTCAACATGCTAGTTCATTCTTGCTTCAAATTCTTCCTTATCAACACATTTATTGGACATTTGGACTTCCATTTTTACGTTTAAGTTGGCTTCTTCAATCAATTATTTTTGTTTCAAAAATGGATAGAAGTGAATTTGAAATTCATAAAAGTCGAGCTCGTTATGAACAAATTACACTTTTTATTCATTGGGTACTTGTTGGCCTTCAACTATATTATCTCCCAGACAATAATACAAGATTAACGTATTTCCTTGTTTCACAATTGGTTGGGGGATTTCTACTTGCCCATGTTGTAACATATAACCATTACTCAACGGATAAATTCCCAAGTGAGTCTAAACGTTCCTATTTTTTTTTCAAACAATAAAAAACATGTTTATTCTATTTTAAGATAAATCTCGAATTCTTGAAAATTATCCATGCCTTCAACTATATACAACCCGGAACATGAGACCTGGACCATTTATTGATTGGCTCTGGGGTGGACTTAATTATCAAATTGAGCATCATCTTTTTCCAACAATGCCGAGAAATAATTTGGGAAAGGTTATGCCACTTGTCAAAGAATTTTGCATTGAAAATAATCTTCCCTATATGGTTGATGATTATTTAACTGGTTGGAAGAAAGGAATTGAACAATTTCAAAATGTTGCGGATGTTGCATATAAATTAAAAATGAAGCTTATGTAAAATATTAATAATAATAATACTGTGTAATAATAATAATATGTGTTTTTTCTTTCTTAAAATCTGCGACGTAACCATTTGTTTTGATTTTGTTTCTGTTTCTTTAAAAAAATGACTTTGTGGCAAAAATGAAATGAAAAAGTGACAAAGAACCTCGCCTTCAAAAAAAAATTTTAGAGGAGGAAACTCTCAAGCAGAAAAAAAGTTTTAGTTTTTTTGGAGGAAAAGTAAAAAACAAAAAAAATCAAATAGTTTGAGGGTTCACTTTTTATTTTTCATTGAATTTTTTATTGCTTTATATCGTTCGTATATATATTATTTCTTATAGAATTTTATTGATATTCAATAATGAATAATTCAAATTCCGTTCGACCTGTACGCCCAAGAGATCCACGTGATCCACGTCGAGCTTCACAAAGTAATATTAATCCATCCCCAACTATCGTATCACAAAAGCGAAAAGCTTCAGAAGATTTAAATTCATCAAGTTCTGATGATTCTAAACCAAAATCAATATTAAGGCTTTCAATAAAAGATCCTCGAGAACATCAAGCTAATCGAGCTTTGAATGAAAGAAAAAGTTCGATAACTGAGGAATCAGGTTCAGATGATATTGAAACAATTATATCGAAGGTTGCATTAAAACTGCAAAGTTCTTCTTCTACAAGTGTTAGTATAGGTTTATTATCAAATTTTTTCCTGAATTATTATAGAATACATGAAGAAAATGTTATGTATGCATGGCATAATGTAATAATATAATTGTATTTAATTTTAGTTTGTATTTATTTTAATAATTTTTAGGCATTTCTGGAGTTGGAAAGAACTTCCCAAGAAATGTATAATACAAATTTACAAGATAAAATTTTAACAGCTTTTTATTGTTTAAATGATGCCCTTGCAAATGCCTATGAATTATTTGATCGAATGGCAATTGACTTTACAGTATTTGGTCCATCAGCATTTTTGTAAGTTTTTATACATATTCAAATATCTATATTTTTTACAATTGTAATTCATTACAGTTATGCTGGAATGATTGCAACTAATGAAACAATTACAAGACTGCAAAAAGTTTTATTTATTTGGACAGATCGGCGATGGTTTTCTGATCAATTTATAAAACTTTTCTGCAATTCGATGGACGAAGGAAAATATTTTGGAAAGCTAATTTCCAAGGACAATACATTTAATGAAGCTTTGCTATGGACGCTACCTGAATTTGTGAAATATTTTGAGAGCAGAGTTGAATATATTCAATCACATCGAAATAAATTTATGGATAAAGCTCTACAGCGTCCTATTGTTTAGTAAGTTAAAAATATGTAAAATATAATTAAATTTTTGGATTTGTAGTGAACAATTCAATAGCATCTATGATGATATTAAACCTTTGCTAACTGCTGACCCAAGTATATTAGCAAAAAATATAACCCATTTGAATCAATTGAGTGAACAAGTTGACAGGTTATATTCAGAATTAAAAACTTTTTGTAATGAAGAATTGATGCTTCGATCTGTGATTGTAATTATAACTACGCTTATCAAATTTATGAACAAAACAATGTCCACTTTGAATATGGCTTTGCTTCCAAATGAATAAAAGAATCTTTTTTTTGTACAAATTTATTCTTTACATTCACATACACAAAATACAAATTTATTTTTTCAAAGCTCTTTTGTTTTGTGCCCGTTCATTCCAATATAAACTATTCTTGTTTTTTTTTGCTTTCATGTTTCAGGTAATGGTGTTGAAGTTCTTTCATTTGATTTTTCTGCTATATCCATATGTGTGCTCATTACTACAGTATCATTAATAAGGCTATGGGCTCTATCGAGTAAATCTTTTTCAACTTGTTCCAAGTCTTCTGGCAAAAATAATAAAAATGAAACAGTTGCAATTGGAAGGAATGTATGATAAGCTTTCTTAACATGATCCAAAGTAATTTCCTCCAATGCAGAACCGTAATATTTCAATAAATTAAAATGATAATACTCCAAAAGTCTTAGCAAATTTTCATGTCTTTCATCGGCTCCTAAATTCCAGCATATTGCTTTTGCTACATCTTCACCATAACAACCTGGATGGGCTTCTAAAAATTGCAAGTTAGAATAAATTGGGTTTTTTGTGTAAAAAAACATACGAGTCCAATCTAAAATTGCAATAACTTTTTCCTTATTTGCGAGGAAAACACTATTTGCAACTGGATTTCCGTGTATTAAGCATTGTGAAATTTTCATATCTTCACATGATTCAGAAACTACATTCGACATATATGTTGGAGATAAAAATCGGTTAAGCATCTACAATAAACAATACTTTTAAAATTTTACTTTGAACATTTCTTGTACTACCTGTAATTTGCTTTCATCAAAGTATTCCTTATTCTTTAAAACATTCCCAGCAAATTCAGCAGTCTGCCGGTAAAAGAATGGTGAATTCTCTGCAATCATTGTTGTCCAATCTGAACTTTTAAGGGATAATGCATGAACTTGTGCTAAATTCTTTAAAAGATCCCGAACTGCTTCCACATTTAATCCAGCTGCTAAATCTCCCACCAAAGCTTTTTCACTTAAGTCTTCCATTATAATTACACCATTTCCAGCTTCGGTTGCTTGTTTCTAAATAAAGTAGTATTTGTTTTTTATTTGCTTTTGTTTATTTTTTTTGCTGATTCAAAAAAAGAAAACTTTGACTTACTTTTAGCACAAAAATCTTAGGTGCAGGAATTTTTTTATGCTTGGATAACCATTCATAAACGCTACACTCTCTGTAATAATAATAAAAGAAAGAAACGTCATAAATTTTTCTTTGTAAAATCATTGACCTATGATAAATCAGTTTTCTCCTTTTTTCTCACCTTCGAAACATTCGAGATGCTAATTTTTGTTCATCTGTTGCATCATCCTGTTGTTGGACACAAATTTTGAGAACAACACTTTTAGGTAAATTCTCATTTTCCCAGCCAAAAGTAACTCGAAGTACGGTTGTTTGGTCCAAATCTAAACAAAAAAGAAATATTTTACGTCACAAAAATATATAGTTCCGTTTTTTGTTAGTTAATGTTTTTTCTTCTTCTTCCCTCTTTAAAATAATGTTGTTATTGTTTGAACGGTGTTTTTCGAGGATAACAGCAGGGAGTCAAAGAAAACAATTGCATGCACATACCTTTGTCACCAATGGCATTTAATCTTTCTGCAATCCATTGTGGTTCCGGTTCGTCAGTACATTTAAATTTTTCTGTTAATCGTTGATACAACCATTCCAATGATACATCTGTATCGCAAATATACTGTAGTTGCTGATCTTCATTTGCAGAAAAATCTGTTGCAATACTTGCCCGTTGACTCATACTCGCAATATCAGCAACTGATAAACGTGGCTGTAAATCACCATTACCATTTCGATTTAGGGGTACATTCAACTGAGCTTTTGATGGATTTAAAATTGTTACGGGTGTTGTTTCAATTACAGCTTCCTTTGAGGCGGATGAAGATCCACACCCCATTTTTGAGGAGAAAGAGGAATAAAAAAAGGAATTTATATTTAGAAGGCAACAGCAAGTCAAAGAAAAGGCAACTACCAATACTAAGTTTGGGAGAAAAATGGCACAAAAATGAAAATGCTAAAATTGCCGCCCTGAATTTCCTTTTTTAGATGGTTAAGAAAAATTGTGAACAATAAAATGTGAAGAAAAAAAGTTGAAAATTTTAGTACAGACAAAAGTGTATTTATTTTAAGCAATTAAAAATGGTACAAAAATAATATGACAAAAAAATGCTAAAAAAATTAATTAAAAATCTTCATCCGAACCATTTTGTTTTTCTTCAGGATACTAAAAAGAGTAATTATTATTTTTAGTCTTAATTAATATGTAAATATTTTTGATTAACACAAACATTTGAATGTTTGCACTTACCATTTCAGTTGCTGCCTCAGGGTTAAAGTTTTCGATTTCTTCTGTGTCGTGATTTTCCAAAGCATTATTTAAGCCATTTGTGAGTTCTAACTCATCCTCCCCATTTTCCGATGGAATATCAAGAATGTCATCATCGTCGTCATCATCATCAAGGTCATCGTCATCCTCTTCATCATCAGATAATCCGGCTCCAATCATATTACCATAAATTCTCATATGTGGAGCTTTTTGTTGATCTTCATCATCAACTTTAATGTCAACCCTATAAAAAAGTTTATTTGTTAGGAACATACTTTGAACAATATTTTGACTTACGGTGGAATTCCATTATTTTCCATTTTCATTTTTTCGACGGCAATTCTCATATTTCTCTCTGCATCAACACTCTTTTCATGATCAACAATTTCGATTTCATTCATTTGTTGTTTCATAAATCCAAGATTACGGTAGACAAGAACATATTCCTGATACAATATTTTTAATCTATCTTCAAATCTCTCAAATTCATCACGATTTGGTGGCCGATATGATTGCAATTTTGAAAGACGCTTTTGTAATTGCTCACATTCAAGCTTGCGTCTTTCAATTTTTGTATCCAAGTTTTGTTCGTCTTGTCCTATGTTATTCAATTTATGCTCAATCTCGGCTTCTTCTCGTGTTGCCTTTTCTGTCATTTGACGGACAAGTTTTTCAACTTCACTGACATTCAATTGTTGAGATAATGCTCGCATACGGGCTTCCTGAATTTATTTAATTTTTAACTTTAAAATTTTAATTAATGAAAACCTTTGCAAAAATTTCTTTTGATAACAAATCATGGATTGTTGCTCCGCCAACAGGAATTTCAGAAGCAATCTGTGAAGCCATTCGAATTTCTTGTTTCTAAAAATGATATATTTTTTCTACAAATAAAATCTTTTGAAACTCTACTTTTGCATTGATTTGATTTCGAAGAACAGAAACTTGCAAATTTTCTTTATCATCTGAGACATCATTTCGGGTGGTCTGATAAAGTAATTTAAGAACAGGCATAAGTTCTCGTACCGAGTGACCATCAGACTAAAACACTTTTTATATTTTAAATTTTAAAAATGGATTGCAAAAGTACCATATATAAATTTCTTGGATTAAGCTTAAGTCGAGCACGTTGCATTAAAGCCAAAACGCAAGTTTTTACAAACAGAATCCTGTCGCCTTCTGTTTCTTTATTTTTTGGAATTCTTGTATTTGGATCAAACCTAAAATCAAAAGATAAAAAAACTAAACATAATTTGAAAACTAACTTTTTAACAACCCATTCTAAAATTTCCGACATAAGCTCAAAATTTGGAATTCGAAAGTTTTCAATGGAAACTAATCTTGGATAATCCAAAGCTCGTAAAATTTCAGTCGCATCTAAAAGTTAAAATCATATTTATGTAAAATCAATTAAACAAACCTCTTAATTCTCTAAACGACATCTTGGATATCTTTTGATAACCTTTTACATAAAATGTTTTTTTTACATTTTTTGTTTTTAACGCAGCTAAACTTGTGAAGTTGTCATAGCAACAAGGTCTTATGTAAATGTTTTTTAAAAAAGTAAACTGATGTTAGAAAAATTAAAAAATACATTTTTGAAAGTTATTTATGACACAGTTATTTTTATAATGAGAAACATTTTAAAACAAAAACATCTGTAAAGCATTTGTTCGGTTATAACTTATCACAAGTTTTTAATCAAATTGCTCATTAAAAAATCAAAATACAATTGCAAGTTCAAACTTTGAAAAAAATGTGACAGAAATTTTAATTCAATCCTGTTTGTGTTTTAAAATTGTAATCATGAACTACATTACAGTATCATTTGGAATATTTTTGTCGCCATTTAATAATTACTGGTAGTTATACTACAACAATAGTATTAATAATGTTGCCATGACTACTGTATTTAATAAAAACTTGAATCTTTCAATTACATTATTCATGTGGTTCTTTATTTTCTGAGTTAGAAAAGTGTAAAATGTTTTGAAGAATAACTTGAGTTAATGATCTTCTTTTGTGTAGAATGTTAAGATTCTTCTAATCTTGGCGTGATGTTCTGAACTAAAATTCATAAAGAGTTACATATATTGAATGTCCACCAAAGTTTGATTTATTCAGAAAACAAATAAATATTCTATTTACTTCAATGCAATTTAAATTAAAGTTATGAGAATACGAAGATATTTAAAACAGTCACCCAGAAATTTATTACTTATTTTTTTATTTGCTGTTGTAATATGGAATGAATATTTGGCTTTAAAAATTTGTAGTTTATTCTGGATAACTCCCATTGAATCGGGTAAACATTATTCAATTCTAATTGTCTCAGATCCACAATTAATTGGATATAGAAATGAAAAATTTGGAGGAATTGCTCGATGGGATTCTGATAGGTACGCCTTTGTATTAAATTTAATTTAATAATATCCATTTTTATTTTATAGATATCTCAAAAGTGGTTTTGAAGCTGTGATTGCTTCTGCTCAACCACAAATGATATTGTTCTTGGGTGATTTATTTGATGAAGGTGTAATTATGAGTTCACAAGAATTTGAATGGACTCTGGAAAGATTTGAAAGTATTTTCTCACATATCAAAAATATACCTGTATGTCTTTTTTTAAAAATTTGCATATAAACACCTTAAAATATTTTAGACTATTTATTTACCGGGTGACAATGATATCGGGGGTGAAAATGAGCCTGTTTATGATAGATTAGTGTCAAGATTTAACAGAATTTTTGTACATTCATTAAAAAATCTCGATCATTTTGCACAAAATCATCTTGATATTGCTGCTGTAAGTTTTTTATTTTAACTTTTAAGAGGCATTGAATTTAAATTATTTTATAGACTATACCTTTGGAAGATGGAAAGTTTAAATCAATTATTCAAGCAAAAAATCCAAGAGTAAAAATTTTATCAAGCCATGTTCCACTTCTTCGAAGTCTCCATCGCGCTGATTATGAAGTTTGAATTTTTATTGCTTTCACATTCTTTACACACTTATTTCTTTTTAGACTGTAGAAAGTTATTCTCCTGATTTAATTTTAACTGCTCATGATCATACTGCTGAACTTTATCTTCGAAATCGAACAACTCCGAACTTTCAACGATATGCTTTCAAAAAACGACTAGATTTCTTGATTTCATCCAAGCATCCAATAATTGAAATCCAGAATCCGACTGTCAGCTATCGTATGGGTGTTCCAAATATGGGATACGGTGTTTTAACATTTTATGATGAAAGTCCACTCGCTGCTGTATATACTGTATTTTGGTTACCTGGACGTTATCCTCAACTTTACCTTTACATTTTTGCCATAATTGTTGTTGTATGCTTTATTCTGATTCGATCTATCCTTTTTTCATCCGAAAGGCTGATGGAATTAACAAATTCCAAAAGAAAGAAGAATATTGTGTAGCAAAAAAGTTTTTGTATAATATTTGTATGTTGAAAACGGGTGTAGATATTTTTTCTTTATTTTTTTATGAATAAACTTTATATTACGTTTAAAAAAAGTGTGACAAAACATTGTTTTTCTCTTTCCTTAACGATCATCTGTCAAATATCGACACCTTCGGGGGACAGGATTTGTTTAAACCCCTTTGAAAATGGATCTGTCAAACTCTTTCCTTTCACAATTTTTTTGCAATGTTTTTTTTCTTTTTCAAAAACCTAATACCTTTTTCTTCTTTAATTTACAGCTAATTTAACGATCAAAAGAAAGTTGCTTATTCATTTTTTTGTTTCAACCGAAACATTATTCCTCAAAAGAAATAATCCGTCTTTCATCCCTAAAAAATATGCGAGCAAGAATTTTCTTTAAAAATATCTTTCGCAAATCCAGCACACGTCTGCTTTAAATTTTTTTTCTTCATCTCTTCTCCCCCATTTTGCCGTTTTGATCATCATTTGGCATTGTTCTTTTTAGCTTTCGTTTGTTCATTTTTACTCATTTTCCGTGAATAAAAAAAAGGAAGAGGAGAAGAGGCAAAACTAGCTTTGCTATATTTTTAGGAATTTTTGTTATTTCTGTTGTTTTTTTTCTCTGTACCATTGCTTTTCCCTTTCATGACGATCCTTTTTTGCGCGACAGCTAATCGCCTTCCACCGGATGACAGTCTTAGAATGACATATGTTTTTTTGAAACTTTTTTATTCTGCTTTCATGATTTTGATTTTTTGTCCTTCCTTTTTTATATTTTTTAGTTTATAGTGTTTCAAACTGTTTTTTCATTTTAATCTCATTTTAGAGTTGCAATGGCTTCCGTTGAAATGGTAACGGTTAGAATGTCAAGGGGTGACATTCGAACTCCTTGGGGTTTTGAAATTATTCCCCCATGTACTGTAACAAGGGTATGTCTTTTCCCCAATATTTTGATTTGAATGATTAATTTTTAACAACCTTTTTATTTGTCCTTTGGACATAGTCTAAAAAATTCAGTTGCAAAAATTTTTAAAACGACTTTATTGCATCCGTTCTCTTTCTTTTTCTTCTCGCTTGAAACGGCCACCTACACTCATTTTTCAACGTTTTTTGCTGACAAATGTGTAAAGTCATTTGCACCTTTTTGCTTTATCATTATTAAAAAAGCCTAAACAAAATTTTCAAAAATAGCTTTTTGAACATGTGGAGCAAACATGCAATTTATTTTAAAATACAAACAAATAAATAAACTTTAGATTGTCGGAAGCAGTTTAGCTGATCGAGCTGGACTTCAAAATGGCGATCATATTGATGAATTACAAGGTCTACAAGGTATAAGCTATGAAAGAGCTCTAAATTTATTACAATCTGCATCACATGAAATTGAGCTCGTAGTTTTACGGTATGTATGCCCTTTTAAAAAAAGAAATCATTTTTCAATAATCTCGTTTATAAAAAAATTCATACAATAGACTTAAATATTTTATTTTAAAAAAAATCATTTATCAATAATGACCCGAATTTAAATTTTGAAAATTTAAGTGAAAAAAGGGAAAAAATTTTTGTCATTCATTTACATGCGATTTCATGGATGTGCTCATTTTTGCTGGCCTGGATATATCAACGCAAAGCGATAAAAAGAAAACCTTCACTCTTTTATTAAAATATAGTTTTCTCTCCGAATTTATGAAGAACTTTTCAAAAAAAAATGAGAAAAACTGTTTTTCAAAAAAAATTCAAAGTTTTTGTATGAATAATTACAGTAACTACTTTTTTTTCAGTGACCCAACGATAGCTTCTTCAACGGCAAGACTTTGGAAGCCTCAAGTTACGGTAGATAATATGCCAATAAATAATTTTCAAGGTTATCCAACAATTTCTCCACAATCAAATGCAAATTCACAATCATTCACATCAACATATAAAAATGATTATTCTGCATCGATTTCACCCTCAATCAAAGTATCCCTTGAACATCAACCAGCGGTAAGCCGCCTATGGATTTATAGATTATCCCCCCTCGCTCTTCTAATATTTAAAAACATTTTTTTCATGATTTAAAAAAAAACATTGCGAATTTACAAGTGTGCGCAAAAATAAAACAGAATCAAAAAACATGTAACAAGGAAAAAGAAATAGAAGCGAATATAGCCAGCACGCGTCTTATACTTTTTTTTGCCAGGTGCAAGTTTATCTGTTTCAAGAAAAAAATATGCTGCTAGAGATTTGCTTTATGATGATGATCCAACGTACAAAAATGAAGAGTGTGCGCAAAAAAATTTGTCTTTGTCAAGTGGCTTTGTGAGATTCCTTAAAGCATGCAAAGAAGTCCGCCTGCGCATTTGCTTGTCTTGAACTAGCTTTCATCTAACATAAAGAAAAACTTTTAAGCTTACTTTTTTTAAACTTTTTCCTGTTTTACATGAAATTTTGCAATTAAAGTGCGGCATATGCTTTTAACTGTACTTTTTGATAACGTTATTTTTACTTTTTTTGATGATTCTTATCTCTTATTTTTTATGACGTTTTTCCTCTAAATTTTCTACTTTTAAAAAAGGGTCAAATAATTCACATTCTTTAGCAAGAACCCAACGTTCCTGGTTTTAATCGATCCCCTCAACCTTATCACCCAACCGAACTCAATAATAATCAAGTAAATTATTCAAAGCCTCTTGATTTTTCTTATTCGAATCGAGCAGAACAATATCTTCTTGAAAAAGGTGGCTTATTCGGAACAGAGTAATTATTTTCAAGCATTTCTTGCAGAAATTATTTTAAAAAAACAATTTTTAGTCCCGTTGTAATGAAAGCTCGAGAACAGCCATCATATTTACAATCTGAAACTCTTAAACTTATTCAAGAAGAAGAAAAAAATGGAAGGCAACGATCTCGAGCCCCAATGAAAAGTGAGAAATATTTTATTTTCTTTAAATATTTTAAAATAACAAAATAAAATACTTTTGTAGCTCCTGATGCAATTGCATCTCGTGAAGTTAATGGAAATCAAAAGCTTCCATCATGCTTTGTTTGTGGACGAAGTATTTCGTAAGTTTTGAAAAAAAAATTTTATCCAAGTAAAATTGCACCTCCAGTTCTTTGAAAATTTTGTCGATATTTATGAGGTGTTCGTGAAGTTCTTTGAAAATTTGTTGATAGGATTGCCATTAAAAGATTAGATAAATTCATTCGATGAGGGCTTGATAGTTGTGAGGGAGATCTAAAAAAACAAATTTTTTATTTTATTTTTTTATTTATCTATCATTTCGAAAGAAAAAACATTACCTAAAAACTCTTCCAAAAGCGGATTCATCAACACCAGATTCTGGTGAATTGAAAAAATCTGTAAAAGATTTTTTTGAAATTTGATGGATTTTAATATATCGGGGTTTGTAACTGTATAACTGACCCTAAAAACGTAACATACTTAAACATTTAAGATTACTAAATTTCTTACACTTGAAGATGTAATTGCAACAACAAATAAACTAATACCAAAAAATAAAAGAAATCTCATTATGCAAATTTTAGAGGTATCACTTGTCGCATTAAAGATGCCCTTGTTCACCCGGAATGCTTTCAATGTTCAACTTGTGGAAGTTCGTTGCGCAATGTTGGGCACCACTTTATTAATGAAAAATTTTACTGCGATATTCACGGACCTCAGCGTCAACAACAACTTGGAGGAGGAAACATTAAAGGAACCCATTTTGTTTCAAACACCCATTTTAATCCTGACCTAGCTGTGTAAGCCCTTTTTCCATTACATTTTTTTCTTCCTCCTTCTTTGTTGAAACTTTCTTTTAAAAATTTTTAATGAAAAATAACATTACAGAAAAATTCCTCCAACTGCAGCTCAACCAACTCGTGTACAAGAGCCTCCAAGGGGCTTTTATCAGCCTGAAATACTTTCCGCTGGTCCATTATCTCCTCCACAGCCGCCAATGTAAGGAAGATCTTTTTTTTTGATATTTTTCACTAAGCTTCTTCACATTTCAAAAAAATTTTTAATTAACATTTTATAAATATAAAATAACATATTTTATTTTTCTTTAAATTTTTAGTCGACCTCCATTAGACAGTTATAGTCGAACAACGGTTTACAGTAATCAACAAGAAGCAAATAATGGTAAGTTTAAAAAGTTTTGAATTTAGATTACTGTAATTGTCCGCTTATGCTTTGCTTATGTTGTTTTTTGTTGCTTGTCCCGTCCATGCTTTTTTTAACAAGTTTTAGATGATTTAATTATTATTGGAAAGCAATCAACATCTGCAACATTAGAAGCTCGGCAAATGTCTCGAAATTTTGCTCCATTTATTCGGTCACGAAGTGTTAGAGGAATTCAATGGCCACCTCCGCCTGAAAAGGCTCAAAGAAATGCTGACGCAATCAGATATTGGAAAATGCCCGCAGAACCTGCAGATCGAGAGAAGAAATCCCTTCAACAATTGATTTCAGAAGATTCTGAAGTACATCATAAAAAACCGCTGCAAATGAAAAAGAGCCCATCACCAGAGAGAGCAAAAATGAATGCAAAAAGAGTTGTATCAACTCCACATCGATTACTTCAACCAATGAGAAATCCTTTGGATGCTTACAATGAAAAAGTTCGGTCACAACTTGATTTAAGTCAAGAAAGTCCACAATCAAAATCAACAACAAGTTTATTAAGTTTGGGGCAGCCACCAGCTGTTAATATTACATGGTCTGAAGTGGTTAAAGCCCAAACAATGACAAAATCTCCAAGTCAAAAATCAGATGGAATTGAAAAATCAGTTGAATGCCTTCAAATTCCGGACAAATCTCCTCGAAATGAAGAAAGCTCTCCTGAACCAAATAGTGAAAGTCAATTCAATGAAGAATGGCATGCGAAATCTGAAATTCTAGAAGAGAAAGATATTTTAACAGGTAAATAATTTATGAATTTACAAAATAAATCGACATTATTTAAAAAAATCCCCTCCAGATGCTTCATCAATTCGACACAGTGATGATGAAGATATTGAAGAAGAAAGTTTTAATTTACCAAGATTTGATGAACGAACAAGTCAATTTCTAAGTGAACAACGACTTTCTGTTTATGATGACTCTGTTTCACTTTCACCTTCAATGGAAGATTTAGAACGAAAATCTATTGCTTCTACGATCAAAGAAGGCGATGATGAAGATGCTGTTTCAATTGCCGAAAGAGAGAGATGGATGAGAGAAGAGGTTGAGCAAGCAAAAAAAGAAGAAGCTGAAAAGCAAAAACGTTTAATGAATCCTGAAGAATATCCAGAAATAAGTGAAAGTGTTGAAAAGATAATTTTGGAAGAGCTTGCCCAAACTCCTATACCTTCAGACGACCAAAAAACCCCAGAAATCAATGAAAGAAATTTAGCAATTGATGTAATTAAAGAGCATCAAGAAAATCTTCAACAACAACAGAATCAACTTTCTGAATTACTTGATAATGCCCTAAAATATCTTAAAGATACGGATTATCAAAAGCCAATTGAAAATTTAGATATTTCGGAAACAAATAACAATAAAAATGTTTCACCGTTAGTTTAAAAGAAAAAACAAAAGAAATAAAAGATTTTCTTATCTGTTTTTTTAGGCAACCTTTCAATTATGAAGATAACACACCAGCTGCAAAAATAATCCGAAGTTTAAACGCTTTTGAAGAAGATGGTTCGCTTAATTGTTTCTTTTTTTGCATGCTTCTTTTTTTTTCATTAACTTTATGTTGCTTTCTTTTTCTCTTCCTTTTGCTATCTATGTTTTCCCTTTCATTTTTTTCCAAATTTAAATGACATTCTTAAATACTTTTTAGGACAACGGAAATCTACAACAATTTATGAACAACAAAAAATGCCATCTGGTAAAAGTCTTAGCCAACCTCCTCCAAATGATGCCAATCAAGCATACACAGATGGAATTCGGCAACACGGTACATTGGTTAGTCAAACAAATATGATTCCATATTGTGAACAATGTAAACAACAAATTCGTGGCGCATATGTTCTTGCAACAGGTCTTACATGGTGTCCTGAGCATTTTACATGTGCAAATCCGGCATGTAATCGCCGTCTACTTGATACTGGATTTGTTGAAGAAAAAGGAAAAAAATATTGTGAAAAATGCTTTGAAACTTTAATTGCACCAATTTGTAATAAATGTGGAATGCCGATTACTGCTGATTGTTTAACAGCACTTCAAAAACAATGGCATCCAGAATGCTTTGTTTGTCATCACTGCTCACAACCATTTGGAAATGCTGCATTCTATCTTGAAAATGGAAGACCGTATTGTGAACAAGGTTTAATCCAAAAATCGCTCTTTTACAATTACGGTATAATTTTTTAGACTGGAACACGCTTTTTACAACGAAATGTGTTGCTTGCAAATACCCAATTGAAGCCGGAGATCGATGGGTTGAAGCAATTGGATCAGCTTTTCATTCAAATTGTTTCAGCTGTACTGTATGCCATACAAATCTTGAAGGACAATCTTTTTACGCTAAAAATGGTTTACCATTTTGTCGTATTCATGCTTAATCTTCCCTCCCCCTAATATTTCTTTCTCCAAAATTGTTATTATCATTGTAAAAAAAAAGAATCCACAACTTTATCTTTTCATTTTTTTAAATTTTTATAAAAACTTTATATCAAGTATAGATAAATAATAAATAAATACAGTATAATAATAAAAAAGCATTTAACCTAAGTGAATTGAATGACCAAAAAAGATAAAAGAGTTATTGATTCTTTTTGCGTAAATGACAGGCTTTAACAATTCTATGAAATGAGCCAAGATAAATTAGCATAATTCCACGAAAGATGCCATTTAAAAGAAATTGAGCAAGAGCATTAAAGAAATTTGGTTCAGGGCCTGCACCAGCAGTCAACATTCCAAGCATCCATCCTTCGAATCCGACCGTTGTAATAAAATCTCCATTTTCAATACTATTTGCTAATTTTTGAGCAACTTCACGAGCTGAAAATAACCCAGCTGATTCTCCAATAAGTCGAACTTCTTCTGGCATTGAAAGGAGTTCTTCTTTATAACCTTCAGTATCGGTATTCGGTGGAAAAAGAATTGAAACTCCAATATTGAATGGCATTAACTCCATATGCAAAGCTTCAGCTAAACCACGAACAGCAAATTTTGAAGGTGAATATGAGCTGTATCCCCAAATAGCACATTGCCCAGCTGCAGAACTAACAAATGCAATATGTCCATTTCCACGTGCTTTCATATTTCCAATTACAGCTCGAGAAGCATGTGCGGCACTCAAATAATTCATGGACATTTGTTTTTCAAAGCTATCAACAGGAATTTCATCAAATGCACCTTGAACAACAACACCAACATTATTAATCAGAACATTGATTGTGCCGGATTCTTCAGTAGCCAAATCCATCACTTCTTTCACCTAAAATTAACATGATTAACAGAAATATGAAATTATCAATATTCCAACTTTTTCATATCCACCAGAAGCATCCATTTGATAATATTTGACAGTTTGTTCAGGTTGACATAAATTCTTAATTTCATTTGCAGCACTAACGAGAGAATCAAGATTTCGAGCTCCAATTGAAACAGTTGATGCACCTCTCCGAATTACTTCAAAAGCAATTTCTTTTCCAATGCCCTTTGATCCACCTGTAATTTGTTCTTTGTTTAGTTACTACTAAATGTTTTAATAAATATTAATTACCTGTAATAAAAACATGTTTACCCTGAAGGCGTAATGGGATCTTCTTTGGTAATGACCACCATACCACAAGAGTTGCACAGATTAATACCAATGATAATGCAGCTAATATGCTATACAGTATCCAAAAAAATGATAACATCTGAAGAAAATGGTATGAAAGTAGTGATAAAACGTTGAAAAAAAGAATGAAAGGTGCGAAAATAAAACGCTAAAGGAAATGAAATGCTTCTAGCAATCAAAGTTTATTCTTCATGAAATAATTTAGTGAAAATAAATATACAAATGTTAGATGTCAGATACAAAAAAATAGTTAGTTAAAAAGTAATGTATGAAATAAAATGCTATCAATGCTTTCGAATCAAAATAATTCCACGTCCCCGTTTTATAATTGACATTTTCTTATTTCTAATGAATCTTTCAATCTATAAAAATATACAAGGTTATAAACAAATATATTACAATTAACTTACAGGATGAATATGTAAAACTTGCGTTAATAAAAGTTCTCTTTGATTACTATAATAAAAACGTTCAATTTTGCGTTGCATGCTTGGATTCATTCCAGATCGAGTTTTTCGAGATTGCATCCCCTCAGGTCTTGGTCCACGTTCCACACAAGAATCTGGAAAATCAGATTGTTCATCATCAGCATCAATGTAACCCCATGAATCATCAGAATTCATTCCAGGATCAGACTCCCATTCCATATTTGCATTTGTAGAAGCTTCGGCTGGCTTTAAAAATGATGAACCTTTTGAATTTTTATTGTTATCTACTTCCATATTAGCATTTTCACGTTTAGCATTTCGACGTCGACGCTTCTTCCGTGATGGAACAACATTTGTATCACTATCAGAATTAGTATCAATCTTAATTTTTGAAACACTTCGAGCAACTTCGCCTTCGCTTTCTTCATAAAAAGTACACGTTGGTTTGCATTCCATTTAAAAAATATTTACATCAACAAAATACGAAAATTTTAAGAGTTTAAAAATTAATTTTTCGTCTTAGCAACCAAAAAAATAACGAAGCCAGTTTTTTATGCGCTTATTAAACGGTTATAGCAGAGATAGGAGTGGTCTTTTCGTGGTAATACGATTTTTGGTTCAACAAACATGAGAAGATAATAATCGCGAGTATCCTTGTTAATGTCATAAAAAAATAAAATTTTTGGGAGATTTAGTTCACAATAATTACGAATATGAAATAGTGTTTAACATTTGTATTTGCATTTTAGACAGCCTTGATCTATGGTGAGGAACGATGTGGAGACGAGCACGTTTAATAAAATTCCATTCACTGAGACGAGTAGTAAGAATTACTGTAGAAATAAGTTAGTTGAAAAATTACGAAGTCGAGCTTTGACGTCAAATATGGTAGCGTTGATAATCAAATTAAATTTTACAATTTCAAAAACAGTTAATGAAAAAATCAAATTCAAAAAAGAATAAAAACCGCATTTGCAAATGAATTTGCTGGCTAAGCATTCAACTAAGGTCGTCTAGCAATGACGGGGGAATTCAAAAATAAAGTATTTTTAAATTCCCTCACCCTGTTTAATTTTTAAATAAAAAGAAAAACTAACCCCTCCATAAATTTGGGAAACCAATGTTTCTGGGACAACAGAAGGAACAAATGCTTCTTGAATTGGTGAAAATAATCTCTGGGATGCTGAAAATTGTTGAACTTGTGGTGTTGTGGGGACATTTTCTTGTTGTCTGGGAAATTCTAATTGATCCTATAAAAATGTAATATCATGTTTTTGGGATAGAAAACACTTTTTTACATTGAATGATGAGCTAGTTAATTGTTGTGCTGTGAATGTTGTACCCTTCTTTTTACTCAATTCTCCATCAACGAGAGAATCTTTAACTTGAGATTCAAGAAGATTTTCATATGCTGCAATATGAAGGGAAAGGGTGCTGCCGCTTTTGTTAGAGCTTGAAAAATCTTCGATTTTGATTTCTTTTTTATTCAAATTTGTTGTAAAACAATCTTCTGATAAATTTTTGTGAAATTTTTTCGTCGAAATTCTATCTTTTTGTGAAGCAGTTTTTTTAGAAACATCTGATTTTTTAATTAAGACTGCAGTCCTTTCTAATTAGTTTTGCATGTTTCAGTCAAGTAATAAATCAAAAAATATGCATGTTGTAGGATTATCCTCTAAAATCAATTTACAGATTTTTTTCAATGTGCAAAAAATCGTTAACGTCAAAGTACTGCAGCCTTTTATTATTTTTACCGTAATTTGATCTTTTTCTGCTTCCAATTTCGGCAATTTTTAAGCGTTTTTGATCAAATGCTGTTGTAAGTCTGTGACTTTTATTTAAAGAAAAGTTGCTGTAAAGATCACTTGAAACATTTAAAGCCATATCATGCTTATTAATAAGATATTTGCAATTATCTTTTGTTGCCATCTAAATAAATTTTTATAATCAGATTTTAGATGTTTAATAAAACACGCAAAAGTAATAAGGCAATCATAAAAAGTTTAAAATTTAAAAATATGTTTGTTAAATTTTGAATGCTTTTCTTTAAAATAACGAATAGTCACGAAATAAAAACTGTATTACTTTTGCATCAAATGCACCAGTTTTTGTCGCCTTCGAAACATACAACTGAAAATTTCTTTTCAGCACATACAGTCGCATATTTTACTTCAACATCATAATGATGCAATAACAACAATAATACAGCCGTGGTGGGCAAGGCCGTAGAGAGGGGGGGGGGTCATTTGGGGCACGTGCCCCCCCTCCCCCCGAAACTGGGAAAATCCTTTGATCTTTTGCCGCCGCCGTGTTAAGGCGGCAAAAGATCAAAGGCGTACCCCCCCCTGAATTGGAAATGCCCACCCCGAAATTTTTTTCTGCCTACGGCCTTGGTGGTGGGTTTATCTATAACTTAATTTGTTAAATAAACTACATTGCAAGTTATGAGGAAATTTATAGAAAAGTTTAGGATATTGAGCAAATTTTCATTGATTCAACCGTAATAATTTTTTTATCTGCAAAGTCTGAGAAATTTAATTTTGCCACATTTTTAAGTGTGAATTTAGGGGAGACTCATGAGTATTATTCAAAGGCATCTTTTCAAATGATGTCATTTAGTAAGTTAAGAATTTTCTTTTGCAAGAATTTATTTTGACAGGATTTGAGTATTTTGTGCGATTTATAAGTTAATGATTAGCTGACTCATTTCATTGAAAAAAACAAATGTGTAAGTAATTGTAATTTTTTTCCTTGAAATGCGATTGTTATAATTCATAGTAATGGATTTTTGAATTTTGAAATTATTGCAACATTCAAAAGATTTTGAATTGACTCCCTGAAATGCATTTTACCTAAATCTTTTAACCAATGAAACCATTTTTAGTAAAATTAAAATTTGTTACTTAAAGCAAAAAAACTTGTGTAAATATTTTTATGTCTTGAAGACAATGAATCGCACCTTTGGAAATGCTATGGTTAACAGTGTTTAACTTGACACTTGAAAAAAACACATACTGATAATAAATTTTACGAGTTTTTTCTTGTCTTTCCTGAAAATATAACAAAGCGGAACTTTAGCACATTTGAAGATTTTTTTGTGCCTGATCAAAAACTTTTTTTTCATTCTTCTTCTTCTGCATGTGAAAAATGGGTAATAATTCTGTAAAATGGATGTTTCACATCCATCATCTTTGTGTTTTTTGTTTGTATATTGTGTTTTTACTTTGTATTTTTCTGAATTTTTATTCACTTTTAAGTCGAAATGATACCATATACTATTTAAGAATTTATCATGTGGTAAGGGGTTTCTTGTTGTCAAAACTTGTAAAAATTTTTAAAAATAATGATGTAGATTGTTGGTGGATTGATGATCGCATGTTGTGTTGTAATGATAGAATTTATGTGGCGTACTCGATCCCTTCCAAAATTGGATGCTCCACATGAAATGCCTCGTCCGGCATTTATTGGAGCAATTGTTCTTACAATTGGAATTGTGTTAGGTTATGCATATTTTATTATTTATAATTATGCCTTTTCTGATTGTGATTATCTTGTTGATTCTATTTATGGTGAAGAACTTTGGCTTGATGCTGTTTATTCTTCATTAATGATATTTTATTGCTCTTGTTCATTGGGTTACGTCATTCATCGCTCATATTATGGAGCTATAAATACCCATTTAGATAAAGTTGCAAGGCTTTGGGTTAATTTAACTATTGTTGTAGTTTGGATAAAAGTTATCATCTATAAAGGGTATTTAAGTCATCAGGTAAGAACAAGAAGAATGAATGAATGAATTCTTTCTATTCTTTTACAGTGCCCTTTGAAAGAAAAACGTTATTTTTTTCGGTAGCTTTTCAGTTTTCTTTCAACGATGATCTCTTATCGTAGATTTTTAAAACTGCAATAAAAAAACTCGTTAAAATTTATTTTACGGTAAAATTGAATGACCTACTTTTGAAAGATTCACGTGCAAAAAAATGATTTATTTTAGCAATTATGCCAAAGAAAAGAGCTTGAAGGATATTGGTGCCCTGTTGTAAAACGATTTTATTCATGTGATCCACATACAGAATTACATGGAATGAAATTAATTTGGTATTATCTTAACAAAGGTCTACTGAATACTGCAACAATTTCATGCGCATCTGAATTTTTTCCGGTTTTATTAGTTGCTCATTGGCTTGCTTGTGGAGGGGCAGAAGAAAAAGCAGAAGATTTGCTTAAACGAAAACAAGTATTTTTTAAAAACAATTAATACCTTTTTGAAAAATGAATACATTATTTAGCAACAACAAGGTTTTCGAGGTTTACTTCGAGAATTTATGAAAGATATTTCTCGAGTTTATGCCGAGCGGCCTTTGATAAAAGCGCCTCGATTACGGCCATCTTTATTATTTAAATGTTGCATCAATATTTTATTTGTGATTGGAATAATTGCTTCAATTATAAAATGGTTTACCATTTTTTATTATACAATTGATTTTGATCAATTAGTTGCAAATAAATGGATGCGAGGAGTTTATACTTCAATGATTGCAAATCTTTTACAAGTTATCATGTTTTTGATTGTAAGAAAACAATAAAACAATAAAAACTGTAAACAAACAAAAATTTAGATTTATATTTGGGCTAAAAGATTAGGCAATGATCGATTGGATGCTCATCATAAAGCCGAGGCAAGAGGTGATATAATTATTCTTTTTGGATGTGTTCTTATTCTTTCAATAAAATTCCTTCTTCAACTTGTTGAACTCCAATATCAGCATAAAGATAATTTTATTACAATGGAACAAGCCGTCATTCATTCAACATCGCTTGCATTTGTGGAAGTATGATTTTTTATTTTTCTACAGTATCCCATGTTTCTTCTTTTGCAGGTTTCTCAATGGCTACAGTATCTTTCAGTTCGACGTTTGCTAGCATTAAGTGATCGAGATATTCGAGCTGTTGTACATTTTCTCCCGGTTGTATCCGTTTGTGGATTCCTTTGTGGATGGGTTCATTTTGGAGTGACTTTTTTGGATACAAGTACAATTAAATATCAGCTAACAGATGAAAGATTTCAATTCAGTCAAGTTTCATTAGTTTGTATGATTTTTACTCAAACTCTTTTTCCCGCTGATTACCTTTATGGATTTACTATTGCTGGATGTTGGATGGATCTTATCATTCGATATATTGAAATGGGAACCTTCCAATTAGGTGTTCCTCGATTAATGTCAGGTGAACTTGCACAAGAATTGCTCGAAAGAAATGAATCTCCGACATTCATTCACAAAGCAATTTATTATGCTCGAAGAAGGGCAAGGACAGCCGCGTCCACTGATTCTTCAGACGATAAAACTGACTCACAAGATATTGAAGAGTCAGAACAAAAAAATGGTATTGTTCCTAATGGCAATAATATGCACGAAAAACTTTAACAATTATTTTCTAAAAAGTAACGAATTTTTGTGTAAAAACTTCTCTTGCTTTTTCTGTGTTCAAATAAATATTTTATGATAAAAATGAAATAAAAGAAAACTTTAATTAATTTCTAAAATAACCATTCGATATCATTTACGACAATCAAAATAATAAAAAAAGGAATCTTTGACCTTCATGCATAAACTTGAGCTGTTTAATTTTAAATTGATTGCATAAGAAAAAAGTGAGTGGAAAGAGAGAGAAAGGACTATTCGAAAGAAGAAGGAAAAGAAAATGGCTGATTATCGTGGAAAAGTTATTGAACCAAAACTTGTCTGGATTAACGATAAATTTGAAAGCGGAATTAAACTTAAAATATCTCAAAATGGAACTATTGAAAAGATTGGCCGTGATATTGTCGGGGAAGAAGTTGTGGAATTGCCATTTTTAGCATTTTCTCCCGGATTTATAAATGCACATTCGCATGCCTTTCATCGATATTTACGCGGTCAAAGTGGTATTGGTTGTCAAGAATCTGATACATTTTGGAAATGGAGAGATGCTATGTATAAATTAGTTGAAAATATTTCATATGATAGCTTTAAAAACGTATAAATAAATTTTTATTTTTCACACAAAAAAGTATCTCATTGAATGTGTTTAGCTTTGCAAAGGCACTTTTGAAGAAATGTTAAATGCCGGAATTACAACCGTTGGAGAATTTCATTATGTTCATCATGAAAGTGGCAGATTTGATTTAGATAAAGCTGTAATTGAAGCTGCACAAGAAGCTGGAATCCGACTTGTCCTTATTGAAACCCTTTATTCTCGTTCTGGTTTTAATGCAGATACGGTAAATAAAGAACAAAAAAGATTTGAGTCAAAAGTTGATGAATTTATTAATCATTTAAAAGTACTTGAAAAAAGTACAAATTCAACTACGACAATCGCAGTTGCAGGTAAATCTATTTGTCTCCAGATTTAATGATTTTAAAACTTTTATTGTAGCACATTCTACCCGAGCCGTTGATACTGAGGGTATACAAACTTTATGGAGATTTGCAACAGAAAATAATAAACCCTTTCATATTCATTTGGAAGAACAACCTAAAGAAATTGAAGATTGCATAAATTCTTTTCATCGACTTCGACCAAGCGAACTTCTTCTGGATAAACTCTCTTCTATTTCATCCAAATTAACGGCTGTTCATTGTACTTATACACTTCGGGAACATCTGAATGTATTTTCGAAAAAGGGTGTAAACGTTTGCATATGTCCTTTAACAGAGGGTAAGAAAAACCTAACGTTTTCAAAATTACAATATCGATAAATTATAGGATTTTTGGGTGATGGAATTCCAGATGTAAATGAAAATGATCATCTCTGTCTTGGAACGGATTGCAACAATCGAATAAACTTTCTTGAAGAAATGAGATGGTTAACATACTGTCAAAATGTAAGAAAGATAAAGCTATTTCTACCCAAGCAAATACTATATTTTTAGATGAAACATAATCGTCGAAATTGTTGCAAATTAGATGCGACAAAGTTGCTTCAAATTGCTACTGTAAATGGATCCAAATCACTTGGACTTGAAGGAATTGTGGGAAAATTTGAAGTTGGACAACAATTTGATTATGTTGCATTTGATTTAAAAAGCAAAAGATTGAATGAATTTCAATCCGCAAATATGTTATTAGATGCAATAATTTTTGGTGCTGGCAACGAAGAAATTGCTGCAGTTGGGGTTGATGGAATTGAAAGAAAACAAAAATAAACATTTCTTTACTTACAGTATTTACAATTACATGTATCATCTACCAATATTCTAAATAAATCACTAATTTATACAACTAAAAAATAAAGTTTTCATTGTAGCTTTTTAAGTATAAGTTTCTTAGTTCTATCAAAATATCGTAATTTATCCAAATCCTTTTTTGCTTCATCTGTTTTTCCATCCTCGAAATGAGATGACATGGTATGAACAATATCATTAATATGTTCTTCAACATCATTCAACTTTTTCTGCAATTCATCCAAGTCATTATTTTCTTCAATTTCTTCATTTAATTCCATCATCTGCATTGCTAATTCAGGATCAGGGGAGCTTTCACCTAAAATGGCTATAAATACAGTACTCCAACATTAAACCTATATAAAAGATAAACCCAAAACATACCGACATTTGAATTTTCCAACATATATAAAGCTCTTTGTCGAGTATCGCTAAGAGTCTTGTATGCATGATTAGCAAAACTTGAATGATCATCTGCCATTTTTTTAACATTTTCATCATGAAGACCATATTTATCTGGATGAACTGCAGTTTGAATTTCACGGAATTTCTTTTTAAGCTCATTTTGATCAATAACAAAATCATTTTTTATATTAAAGTAATCAAAATAACTAAGACCATGATGAATCGGTTGAATGACTTGACATGAGCTGCATATAATTTCTGGTTTTTTAACAGCATCACTACCACATTTCCAACATACAAATTTTGCAGTAGAATAGGCAGAATTCAATCTCAGGGATCTATAAGATAATGGTTCTGAATAAGATAATATAATAATATCAATTTCAAACCTTGTAATGAAAGTTCTGCAGCTAAACAATCCAAAACTAAAATACGTAAAAGGAGATCTTCTTAAGGCACTTGTCATTGTAGATCTGAAATACGATATCCTTAAGACATTTTATATAATAACAAAACTCAAACACCGAAGTTCATTAAGCAATAAACTTTTATATTACAAAACTATACTGTTTACGATAAGCACATAGTAATAATCAAGAAGAACTTTGGCAAAATGATGCAAAGAGTATGCGTTTTTTTGTTCAAAAAACAAAAGAGTCATGTTCTTCTTTTTGTTCTTGTAATTTTTGGACGCTGATTTAATTAGTAAACAGCCATAATTCAAACATTCATACTATATTCTAAATTTGGATATTGTGCAAATTAGCCCAGACAATATTGGCTTTTGGATAATTTGATGAGACAAAATTATGTTAACAATTCGGAGAGGCAGGGATGAATCATTAAATAAGTACCTCAAATGGGCAAATTCAAATGTGAAAAGTACAAATAATTGATGTGTATACAAATACAATTAAAACTGGTAAACATTTTTAATAGTTTTCAAAAACTCATATGAAATATAAAATTATTATAAGAATCTTGCTCTCTACAGCTGCTATGAGTTTCTAAATTGTCTAATCACAATGACTGAATATTTACCTCAGAGGGGTAATCCCTCTCCATATAGACTCTAATGAGAGAAAAAAAACAAAGAAGAAAAGGAAAGAATACGAAGTCAAAATGCCAAAACAAAACGAGAGTACTGTATATGCTGTATATGCCAACAGATGATGAGAGACGTATTCTTACTTCTTGTTTTTGCAATGGTTTTGCGTAATTAATTTATGGCTAAAGAAATAACCTGGTTGAAATAATTATAAAAACTGACTTTTGAATTCCTCCAATTCGAGGTGACACAGAAGAACTTATTCCTCTTTTTGCGGTTACAGAATTACTATTCCCTTGATTAGGATTGAGTAATTGTTGGGATGCTATAAATTGCATAATGGCAGGATCAATTTTATTATCTGCTTGCTGTCTTGGGAATTCAAATGGATTCTGTAAAAAGCAAAACAATCGACAAACCTTTTGTATATAAGTCTTACATTAATAGATGATAATAAAGTCATATGTTTAACATTTCTTAAATTTTTAATAAAGTTTGATTTGTTTTTGCTAACATTTATGCCTTCAACTGAATCAGATCCAGCTTCAATGAAATTTTCATATGCAGCAATATGAAGTGAAAGGGTGCTACTATTTTTGCTTTTACTTGAATAATCTTTTCCTTCTTCTTTTGTTTCGTCATTATAAGACCCAAAATGAATATTTAAATATTCAGATGACACTTTATTTTTAGATTTTTTCCATAAAAGTGAAGATTTACTTTTTCGTGCATCGTTAGTCAATGCTGGTAATTGTGGTCAGGCTGCAGCCTTTTCCAATAAAGTCAGAATTTTGATTGGACTTTCCATATTCCGTAAAGACCGGGATTTGGAATAACAAATTTATTTATAAAAAAAGCTGCAGCCTTAAAAAATATTATTTTTTACCGTAATTTTTAACTTTTTTGTTTTTATTTGAAAAATCATTTGAGTGAACAGCTTCAATAGATTGGCATTTATGGTTTTGATTGAGGTTGATATTACTGTATCGATTGTTTGAGTTATCACCAGCAGCAAAATCATGTTTGTCTTTAGACAAACAATTATCTTTTATTGTCATCTGAAATTAATTTGAATTCTATTATTTAGGTTTTTTGAGAGAAAAGCAGATAAATAGCCACAAAAATTATCAGGGAATAAATTCTCTAAAGATCTTTTAATAAAAAATGGAACTGAAATAATAATAATAAAGCATCGTAAATTTATAAAAATGTCTTATTTTTGGAGATGCTCTAAACTAAGCTGTTTACCACAACCTCTCTCGATTTTTGAGGAGGTTTTAACAGAAAAGTTTGAGAATAAAAGGAAACTGTCATCCGGACAGAGCCAAAGATGATGCAATAAAGGTTTAATTTTTTTAGTCTGCAAAAATTTTTCAAAAAAGCAGTGTAAAATTGAACATTTCAACTCATATTTGAATATTTAAATTCGATATCTCTTTTAAGATAAAATGTAAACAACTCGTAAAGGTTTTTGCTCGTTTAACCTTTGTTACAGATTTTTTGGTGAAAAAATGACAATAAATTTGTGAACAAAAGAAAATATTTGGTTTATCCGAAGTTTATAACATTTTTATGCTCTAAACTTCAGACTTGGGTGAAACATAGTAATACAGTATTTTGTACAGAATTAATTCAAAAAACAGATTTTTGGATCTACGTATCCATGCTAATAAACGGTTCATTATAGTTCGTATTTCATGTGGACTCAAACAGCTTTAACTTTCAATATTGATTTTAAAATTCAACCCTAAAAATACGATTAAGTCTTCACTGCAATGCTTAAACACAATTATGATGTAATAATATCTTTACATATTTATATAAATGGAAGTTGAAGAAAATAATGTTTGCATTTACAGTGTTTTTTTCAAGCCCACAAATCATAAACTTTTTTGACATTTGTATTTCATTAATTTTGTATTAGTTTTACCATTTATTTAAGAGATCCTCAAAAAAATTAGAAAAAGAATTGTAATGATGTTTATAGCTTTTCCTATGATTTAAAGAACCACACGCATTGCATCTGTTGATAAATGTATAAAATCTTAAATGATTGTTTATGGGACGAACATTTTTCACATTTAATACTGGTATTATAGGATTCTTTCTAACTGTAAACATCGAAACATTTTGCTTTATGACTTTTTCTACGTCAAATTTCTATCATTAAAAAATATTTCCTCTATTATCAGTTATATATGCATTATGCATAGGACACATTTTTTAGATATTGTATCTTTTGTTACAAATAATCACCTTCAATTCATATGCAAAATAATTTTCAAGCACAAAGAATATGTTAATTAGCAACATGTTAGTCTTCTTTTTGCTTCTAGAAAACATATCATCAAATAAAAAATGTACAACACCGTCATTTCATTATTATTTTTCTTCTTCGATTCGAACGTTGCTGCTTTCTGTCTTCAATTTTCTTTTATTATTATTTTTTTCATCCCAACCTTCCACAGATCGTCAAAACATTTTTTATTTTACTTTTATTTTTTTAAAAATGTGTTAACAGTATGTCTGTTTCTCGACACGAGCATGCATATCATGTTTGGCCAAAAGCCCTGGTCATTTCAATGTTTTAGAGTTGTTGAAATGTAAAGTTATAGTGTTAAACCTTGTTTTTGCGTGACTATTTTAACATACCTTCCTGTCTATTTTTTATCAATTTTTTTATATATTCCCCAACGCCTTCGTGTATCCCTTCATATCGTGCCATATAATTCTTACCTACGCGAAATATATACGTTCTTGCATCATTTACAATGTTCTAAAAAAAGTACAAGAAATACTTCGTACGAAAAGATAAAAAAAGGTTAACAGCGACCCTTTTTAGAGGCTTTGTTATATACGTTATTCCCCAAAAGAACAAAAGCAAGATGGGACCAAATGATGCTCCAGCAGCGGAAAAGAAGCAAGATGCAAAAGGTAAACTTACATAAACTTGGTCCTAATATCTACTACCTCTTTACCTTTCAGAAGTTGGGGTTGCTTTTGCAAAAAAATATTATGAAGGCGCTGTTCGTGGTCCAGAAGGTGTAATGGAACTTTTTGGTAATGACTCTGTCTATGTTGGTACAAATGGAAAGGAAGCTCATGGATTAGAGGTAAAATATATTACTGCAGTATGCAGTATACTGTTATTGTTTGTGTGACAATCTATTAACTTACATTCTTTTAGGATATCCGTACTGCAATTGGCAATATTAACCTTAAAGAAGGTAAAATAGTTGTTGAAAGTGTTCATGCTGCATTTACATGCAATGGTGGAATTTTGGTTCAAAGCATCGCTAATTATGCCGCTGATGATTCAACCAAGTATGGCTTTTCTGAAGCTTTTCATTTGGTTCCTCAAAAGAAAGGATGGTACGTCCATTCATGCTTGTTTAAATGGCATGATAAATCACCTGAAGATGTTGAAAGTAAGGATGCTTTATCATCATCTGTTGAAGAACCCAATCATGAACTTGTAAATGGTCATGCTGAAACTGAAAAGCATACACCTGAACCGGAATCTGATGCTAAAGTTGCTGAAGAAGTTAAAAAGCCATCAAATGAACGTAAAGGTAATCATTCAAAAGATCGCGTTTTGACCAATGGTACTTCAACTCCTCCAACAACTCCATCCAAAAATCCTCCTGCAACTCCAACCAAAAATCCTCCTGCAACTCCATCCAAAAATCCTGCAACTCCTCAAAAGGATGTAAAGCCTCCTCCTCCTGTTACTCCAACTTCTCCTGCTTCTGCACCAACTCCTCCTGTGCTAGCACCGCCACCTGCTCCCGCCGCACCAGCTTCATGGGCAGCTTGTGTTGGTGGTAATGCTAAAACTGGCGCTCCTGCATCTGTTCAAAATAATGCACCTGCTAAATCCCTTCCAGCAACAAATTCAAATAATGCTGCTTCGGATGTTTCCCTTAAATCTCCAACAACTACTACAACTGCTAATGCTAACGGTAATACTTCAGCTAATGCTGATGGTTTCCAAGATCAACATCATCGTCAAAGAAAACCTGGAAGACCAAAATCTGATTATACCGTACATGTCTCAAAAATCATTAAGAACAAGAAAGCTGCTGAAAAGGATGTCGCTGCTGATCTTGCCAAGGCATTGCAAGGTATTTTTTTGTCTTCCTGCTCTCATACCTTTATATTTTTTAGAATTTGGTGCTGTTGGTCATGTTCGTGTACCTGGACGTCGTTTAGCTAATGATGCAGAATCAACTTTATATGCCTTTGTTGACTTCAAAGAAAAAGAAGATTATGAAAAAGTTTTCGCTGATCGTGAACAAGTATGTGTATTTTTACATGAAAATGCTTTTAA
This sequence comes from Panagrolaimus sp. LJ2414, assembly GCA_024447195.1. Classification (NCBI taxonomy): domain Eukaryota; kingdom Metazoa; phylum Nematoda; class Chromadorea; order Rhabditida; family Panagrolaimidae; genus Panagrolaimus; species Panagrolaimus sp. LJ2414. Next base: position 2,863,241 of record JAMRXY010000280.1, on the reverse strand, counting down.
TTTTTTATTTTTAGGATAATGAAGGGCGTGTAAAGGTTAACATTAGTCTTCCTACTCTTAACTTTAGTGGTGAAGTTCTTATTGCACAAAATCATGATCGTGCTGCTGCTCAACGTAATTTCTATCGTAATCGTCGCCCATCTGACAATATTCGTCCAGGTGGTAATAATGGTAATGCTCGTCCTGGTTATAATAATGGTAATGCTCGTCCTGGTTATAATAATGGTCGTCCCCGCAATCGCCGTCCATCACGTAACAATGGTCAACCTGGAAATCGTCCTCCTTATCAAACCGGTAACCGCAATCCATCAGACAATCGTCGTAAAGAAAACGGAAATGTTAAAGCTAAAAATTAAATCTCAAGCAGAAACACGGGTTATTAATGTTTTACTGAATCTGCTTTGTGTAGTTTCTCTTTTTTTGTAATCGACTATTGCATTGGAGTTATGTAATTTTGTTTGGTTTATGTTATATAGTAAATTGATAAAATCTTAAAGATCTCTAAATCGTTGTCTTTTACAAATAACCATTTTTTGAGTGTTTTATTTTGATATATCAATGATATGTAGCAACAAAGTTACCTTGCTAACTAATTGTAGGTATAAGAAATAAAAATTAAATGAACAGTCAGGTATTATTCAAATACGGCAAAAAGATGGAAAAATGACACTTAGTTCCGCGACACTTAGTTCCCGGACAGTTAGTTCCGGAACTAAGTGTCGCTGCGACCCTTAGTTCCCGACACTTAGTTCCATGTAACACTTAGTTCCCGACGGTTAGTTCCGTTATTTGTAAAAGTATCATTCACAGCATACTAAAATTAGCTTTAAATAATTAATAGTACTAATATGGATTACTGTACGGTTATTTACGGATGTTACATTATAGATAAGAAGTTTATTGAATTTTTCAGCGGCAGGTTTTTCTAATAAAAAGCATCACGAAGGACAGAATATTTTATGATTTTAATAACTGAGCCACAATTGAAACCGTGTCTGTTGGTGCAGGTTAAGCTATTACTTTTAATTTAAACAACTAACTGCTATCTGATGTGCCAGGATTAGAAAACTTTAGATTTGTGTCAACCATCTAATTCGTTTAATTTAAAAGCACCGTATCCTTGGTGATAGCACGTTAAAAAACTTATATTTGTTTTTGACTTTTAATTCTGAAAACTCAAATATTAGTGCAATAAATAAGTCTTAATCATTAAAGCGACAAAAATAAAGCATAGCCCAAAATAGGGCCGTTGGAATAAAAAATTTAGACATTAGCAAAGTTGAGAATAAGCTCATGAGCAGCTACCAAAGACACAAGACTAATAATGAATGATGAAAAAATATGCTTTTTAGTTTACTTTAAAATTAAATTATAACTTATTAAAATTTAGTATTTTACAATTGATATTTTTACAAATAACGGAACTAACCGTCGGGAACTAAGTGTTACATGGAACTAAGTGTCGGGAACTAAGGATCGCAGCGACACTTAGTTCCGGAACTAACTGTCCGGGAACTAAGTGTCGCGGAACTAAGGATTATACTTTCCAAAAAGATGTCACCTCGATGTAACTTTTACAAAACTTTGTGTTAAATAGAAAAGCGTTATGCTGTCACAGAAAAGAAGGGTATCCCATAACCAGTGATGTGACTTCCCCTCCCCGGGGGTTCGGGGAGAGGGGAAGATTGTGAAACCTGCGGGGGAAGGGGACATAAAGGGTCAACACTGTCCATAACTCTTCCGTAAGCGTCCCATAACGCCAAACGAAAACTATAAATACTTACGGGAAAATCGTAACTATTCCATAACTACCAGTGTTTGTGTTTTTTAAAATTACCGCCGCCACCGCCGCCGCCGCCGCCGGGCAAAAATTGAGTTACCGCCGTCGACGCCGCCGCCGCCAGCGGCATCCTTTGATCTGCGGCAAAACTCTTTGAACTTTATCGATTACCGCCGCCGACGCCACCGCCGCTGCCGGCGGTGGCGGCACGAAAACACTGATAACTACCCAGTACCAAATGCACCAAATTCAAATTATTTTTCTGACCTGCAATTTTTTTATAAATTTTTTTTTCATTAAAAATGTTTAGACGTTTATTGGAAAAAGGCAATGTGTATTTTTCTCTGGCTAAAAATGTAGTTCAAGTTGCAAAAATAAAGTAGATGCGAATTTTTGGGTGGCGATCTGTTAAAACTGTTGATTATCTTAAAAGTTAACGAAGGGCTGCAGCAACATTAAAAATAGATTCAAAAATTGTTGATGATGAAAAACGTCTTTGGAATAAATCATCATCAAATACTTTACATCCAAAATCTTTTAAATCCTTTACTGCATTTGATGAAGCTAAATCGACTGTTAAACGAAGAAGTGGAAAAATGAAGGCTTGCCAAAAGAATTTGATCGAAGGACACAAACAAGAATTAATCAATTCAGCATTCGCTAGTTAATTTAAAATAGAAGCTTTTAGGATCCATTTGAATTTCTAAGGCAGCAAACAGATGATGAATCTGAACCAGCTGTTATGCAATTTACAACTTCCCAAAAATTACTTAACCCTAATCAATTGGGTTTATCAAATGATAATCAACAAAGGACTCAAAATGCTGCGAGTGTTCGTCCAGCTATAGTTCATTTTAATCAACGTCCTCCAATTCCTTCTGCACAAATTCTTGGTACAGGTAATCTTCGTAGTGTATCTCTAATGGGCCCAAGGCCGTAGGGGGGGGGGGGGGCATTTGGGGCACGTGCAGCCCCCCCCCCCCCCCCCGAAACTGGGAAAAACCCAAAAACCCTTTGAGCCGCCGCCGTGTTAAGGCGGCAAAAGATCAAAGGCGTGCCCCCCCCCCTGAAATGAAAATGCCCACCCCGAAACTTTTTTCTGCCTACGGCCTTAAATGGGCCCCTTACATTAAACGGTTTTGTAAAAACGATTTAGAATAATAAGGGGCCCATACTTACGTAAGTTTGTAAAAATTCCTCTTTTGTATTTATAAAACTCCGGTTTGGTGTGTGGAAGGGATTTTTTCTCTGCCACGCTGAATTACTAAATTTTGGATTATGTTTGCTTTATGCAAATCAGCTGTCGAGCGGATTTGCATGATATCCAAGCTGTAAAAAAAGCTTAGATATTTAATTTTTGGTTGTAAGCTGATAATTATCAGTGAAATAAAAAAAATTAATTTAAAAAACTTTTCATATTTTAGACGTGGGTACCATATTTTACTGTCACTCTGTAAAAAATGGTACCGCCACGAAAAGCAACATTTTGGCGCATCTGCAGATCTCGAGCTCGAATATAATTTTTTAAATTCTTGCAACGACATTTTTCAAGGCGGCTTTGATATTTTACAAACATTGCTGCTGATTTCTAAATTCTAGTAAAAATTAGTTATTACTTACAAATATGGATGATGATGTTTTTAACGGTTTATCATATGGTGATAATGATGGATGGGATGATAATGAAACTGATGAAAATAATGAAGAAACGGTTGTAACTGCTCGTTCACCTCCTCATTCTCCTAATCATACTTCTGCAACTACTACTTCTCGAATTGCTGAATTGCATGATCCTTTGAGTGAGTTAAATGTACACTTCCAAATATTCTTCATTGCTTTTTTTAGATTGGTTTCACAATATTCCTGTTGCTGCGAAAAAGAAAAAGGTTGAATTTGATTCAGAGATTGTTGCACTTACCACAAAACGAATTGAAGAGGCAAAATTAAGAAGAAAAGCTGTTACATCTGAAAGAAATGAAAATATAGAAAAAGAAAAGACTTCAAAGTTATTACGATATCCTCCTTTACGTGGTGGTGAATGGATGGGTATTAGTTGTCCAGATAGTTTTGATCGACGATATTTATCCATAAAAGAAAATGAAGTGAAAAATAAGAGGGAAAAGCCTTCAATTTCCAACTCACGTATCCAACAAACTATTCATCGTCTTTTGTTGGATTACATTCCTAAAGATGCAATGGATGAAAATGTTCATGAATCATCTTCTTCTGTTATGTATACTACTACTGGTGAGCTTGATTGCTTAATTTTTTATGATTTTATTAATTTTTTACAGAAGCAAACAAACTTTGGATTGATAAATATGCTCCCAAGTCTTTTTTTGATTTATTAACCCAAGATGTAAGTTAAAATTTTTGAAAACTTAGTCAAATTGATTTCTCTCAATTTTTTAGTCGAACAATCGTTTAACTTTGAATTGGCTCAATTTATGGAGTGAATACATTTTTAATAAGCCTTCTGTTTATGATCGTCTTACTGAAGCAGAACAACAACTTTTGGAGGTGGAAGATACAAAACCATTTTTGCCAAAGAAGAAAGTTTTGATTATTCATGGACCTTCTGGATGCGGCAAAACTTCTTTGGCTATTTTGTCTGCAAAAGTTAAATATGAACCGTTTCTGATAAATATGAAGTAAGTGAACACTAACATTCATTCTAATGTTTAAATAATCATTTAGTGAAATCACAAATGCAACTGATCTTAATAAAATGCTACTTCTTGCAACTACTTATCATAGCCTTTCATTTAATCCTGCATCAAGAAAACCGCGATGTTTAATTCTTGATGGTATTGACTACGCCTCCAGTGAAATTATTAATGCTTTGAAAAAATATATTACGAATCGAAAAAAAGATGACGCATTACGACCGATTATTTGTACTTGCAATAATGTGTACGTTGCTTTTGTAAATGGTTTGTATTACTGTAGCTTTTCAGATTTGCTCCAAATCTTCGAGATTTTCGACCATTATGTTTTGTTATTAAAGCAGCAGTTGATTCATTACGATTTTTTGAAAGAATGCAAAAAATTTGTTTTACTGAAAATATTCATATTGGTAACTTAGCTTTAAAGAATTTTGTTGATCAATGTCAAGGAGATATTCGGTTATGCTTGAATAATTTACAATTCCGCTGTCCTTCTGGCAAATCAAATAATTTATCAAAAGAAAACATTGATTCGAAGAACATTGATACATCAATTTTTGAAGCAATTGATTTGGTTCTTCATTTGAATAAGCATATTGATAAAAAAGGATTTGTCAAAAATGCTAAAGAAAGATTTGAAAATGTTTTTAATATGATTGCTCGACGTCCTGATCTTGATAAATTTGCAAATATTATTTTTAATAATATTCCTGAAGCATGTAAACCATCGCCAAAACAAATTTTAAAAGCTGATAAATGGTTTATTGAATCTGATATTTTATCTACGTATGCCTATTCTCATCAAGATTATTCTTTACTCAAATACCAGAATTCCTCGCTTATTGGTGTACATTTTGCTACCGCTATTTCTTCTTCAAGATTCGTAAAAGTTTCTTTAACAATTTTGGTATGTTTTTTATTTATATAACATAATTCATTCATATTTATAGAATGTTCGCGAAAATCAAAAAACTGTTCTTAGCATGTTAAATCCAGTTAGATTTTCAAAAGCTAATCAAAAACATTATCGAAGTATGCTTCGTCTTATTCTTGATGTACTTCCTTCATTTCTTTATATCATTCAACCACCAATGCTTATTTCGAATGCTTTAGTGCTTCAGAATGAAGTTCTTGAAAAGATTAACCATATTGCTGCTTTAATGTCTTCTTATGGTTTAGGATTAAAGCCTGTCATTGAAAATGGTGCAAATGATTATGTTTTTGATCCGTAAGCATTTGTTTCAAAATTTTCCTTTTTTCCATTGCTCTTTTAGGCCTTTAAATGATATTGCTTCATATCGTTTAATGTACAGACATCACAATCTTTCTCTTCCATCGTCAGCTAAAATTCAAATTTTGCGTCAATTAGAAATTCATGCAGCAGCTGAAAATCAAGGTTCATCATCAACTGCAACATCTTCCAAGTATAATGCTCCTAAACCTGATCCATGGGTTTTTCGGTGGTCATCAGCTACTGCTCAAGCTATCAAACGTGGTATTAAATTGCAAACTTTTATGCCTTTTCTTGAATAAACTCTTTGTTATTGTAAAGTTAAACTTTATAAATTTTGATTTTGTGCACCTTTCATTGTGATATCGAATAAATGTGTTATAAAAAGTTTTATGTTTTTTGCACACCAAATAGTCACAAATTTTGAGTATCAATTTTATTTAGCCCGCATTTGAAATTAAAAAAATAACAAATTTAAGAAACAGATGTTGATTGTAAATAAATTAAACGTGATTTTGCTTCATCTACAGTAATATTTGTATATGCAGGTTGCCGACAAAATGCTTCAGCAGCCTTATCAAAATCAGTACCGTAATGAGTTAGAGTTTTCAAAAGATCTAAATCTGTTAAAGCACTCCAACCAATAACCTTGTCAGTTCCAGTACGAATTTCTAAAGCTTTTTCAACTCCATTACTTTCAAAAATAATACTTCCATGATGTATTTGAGGTTGTGGTCTTTCATTGCAATAACGTGGACGCTTGTAAGGAATTTCAACCACTTCAAAAGTTTCAGATGTTTTCGGTTTTTCCGCAGTTTTCGAAAGATCAACAACTTCGAATCTTTCATCAGGAATTCTAAAATTTGAAACATATAGTAACAAAAATAAAGAGAATTACTCTACTTTGCTTCAAGATCATCAGCAACAAATAAACGATATATTTTTTGATCTCGACGAAATAATGATTTCAAAATGCCTTGCAACTTTTCCATATCATCATTTGATTGATTTCGAAACCATATTCCAAGCTTTCTTACAGTTTTTAATCCTCTGGTAATATAAAGATATGTCTAAAGGCAAACAAAATGATAATCAGCAATTAAAGATTAGGCAAACCTGAATTCCTTTAAGCATTTCAACAGCACTTTGAATAGCTCTAAATTCAGGTGAATCACAAAATTTATCATCAAAATTAGATGGATCAAGAAGAGTCGCCAATAAAAATATTAATTCATAATCTTTTTCATCCAGTAATCCTTTGAGCTCTTCAATTACTTCACTGGGCTGCTTTTCTGGTGAACTAATAATTTTACGAAATTGACGAAGTTTTTCTTCATGCATAAAAAATTGTTCATTTATATCTGCTTGAATGGCTGCAACAATTCCATAAAAACTTTTTTCTTTATTTTCAGCAGCATTTAAAGTTTTAATAAGATTATCATAACGTCGCTGTTTACTGCTAATTCGAGTTGAAGCATCTCCAAGATCATTAACCTTTGCACTTTTTGAATCTTCACCTCCACCACTTTTTCCACTTTGGCATGAAACTTCATCGTCAATGGAGCTTCGAATATTTTTTTCAGAAGCTTTTGTTCCAGCAGTATTCTTTTCATTAAGCTTTGAATCAACAATTTGATAATCATCTGGTAATGGAGCACATTTAACAATTAATATTTCATTAGATCGATCCATTTGTTCAACAAGAATATCATTTTTAACCGCAAAAATACTAAATTTTTTTCCGTTGTCACAAAATTGGCGTCGATATTTACTAATTCTTTTAAGCCATAGCGGTTGAAGTTCTATTGGCCAATCAACAGGACGAACATGTTCTCCTTTCAAACGTTTAATTAAAAGTTTTGTTTCAACAATCCATGCTCCATTATAAGCTGCCTACAAATAAGAAAAATAAATTTAGAAATATAAATAAAAATTGTTTACTGTCAAAACTTTGCTGAAATTGTCAGAATATCGTTCTCGTGTATGAAGAACATGTACCCTCATTTGATTGGATGTTTTATTAGGCAAAAAATAACGTGAAATAAGTTGATATCTTCCAAAAGGATTATTAGCATTTGCAAGTGGAACATTCTTAAAAATAATAAGACCAAGAGTAAGTAGAGCACGTTCGCATGGCAAAAACTCAGAAGAAGTTCCAGAAGCATCAGTAAATTTCGCAGATAACAATAATTCAGGATACAAAATTGCATCACATGTAGCAAGAGCCCATTGTGTACGATAGATGTCTAAAGAGGAATTTATTTTTCAAAACAAAAGTTAAAAAAATTACCATTATCATTTGCATTTTGTCCTTTTATATCGTAACGAGGAGGATTCATAACTTCAGGTTTTTCATCATATAAATCATTCACAAGTTCAAGAGCAGCATTTATGTTTGGCAATTTAAAGCTTGAGTTCACATCAAAAGTGTCCATCACTGTTGAAAGTTCATTCAACATTATTATACTTTGGTTGTAGGGAGATTGAAAATCGGTATTTCCATGACATCCAACAATACTTTGAACGAGAAGTTGAAGATGCTATAATTTTTAAAGAGTGAAAAACAGTGTTTTCGTTTTTTACCAATCACCGCCGTCGCCGTCGACGGCGACGGCGGTGAAATACTGCCGTCAGCGCCGTCAACTAAGATTTTTTCAGAATTTACTAATTTTTGGCCGATATATGTAATTAACCATGGGAAATTCATATAAATGCTATGAATTTGTCTTGAAAAATTTTTTTGGTTAAAAACAGAAGAAAAAACTTAGAAAAAGCATAACTCAGGCAAAAACGCTCTAACCCATGTTCTTTAAAATAATTTATATATAGGTATAAAGAATCTTTGAAGACTAAAACATTTTCAAGAAACTAATTTTTTTGGAGAAAAACATTTTTGTCTTGTTCCCCCACGTGGAAAAACTATTTTATCAAGGTTGACGGCGCCGTCACCGTTGACGGCGACGGCACTCTATTCAAATTACCGCCGTCGCCGTCTCGCCGTCGACGGCGACGGCGCGAATACACTGGTGAAAAACAACAAACATGAAAGAAACATACTTGTGCCAAATGTTCTTCAATCAAAGCCTTCTGGCTCGAAGAAAATTTCAAAGGTTTTTCACCAAGCAAGGAAACACTGTTATCAGGAACAGCTTTAAAAACTTTTGGTGGAGATTTCAAATGCTTTGCCTGAGAATTATGGTTAAGAGAACTTCGGCATCGATCAAGCTCAACATCCATATTAATATCAAAAGCTTTCCATAAATCTTGCATCTCCCGTTCTAAAATAAAGCATACTGTTAAAAGCAATCACAACAAGAGCATACTTGAAATTTTAGTAGTACGATCATTAATAAATTCTTCATCTTCTGGATCACTTATATCATTGTTACAAGGAGAAGGCACATGAAAATCTTCATCATTTTCATCATCATCAAGTTCAATTGGTTTATCATTGATTACTGCATTTACAAAATTAACATAATTGGAATCTGTATTTGACAAGTATACTTGTTCTGAAGGTGATTCTTCAAAAATTTCATCAGGAAAAAATTGAAAATCTATGTCATTATCATACTGTAATAAAAGATTATTTTTGATCTGGGGATAATGATAAAACTTACAAAATCTGGTATATATTCAGGATCTTCATCCTCATCATTTTCATTGTATTCGATATCCAAAAATGTACGAGGTGCTTCCATTGGATTTAAAGTAATTTCAACGTTGGTTTCTACTTTTTGCTGAATTTCTTTCCATTTTGAACGAGTAAGACGCAAATGTGGAAGAGCTTGTTTATTTGATTCAACCAGAGCAGAAAATAGATCAGTATCAGTTATAATATGCTAAACAATATTTTTATAAAAATTTTGTAACGACAGAATACAGTAGTAAAATCTATTGAAGTTAAAATAATCATTAACAGAATTTCTCTGTTGGATTTTTTTACCACAATACGTACACTACCACACAGCGATTCCCCAGATACTTAATTATTAACAAAATAAAGACTCACATATATCATATTTTGAATGCTAATAAGAGTTAAGTTATTAGCACGTGCAAAGCTTTCGATTGTTTCAATATATGACGGAATAGGAGCAGAAGTGCTCGGTCGTTGATCATCGCTTTCTTTATTTTCCATAATTAGTTTACTACAAAATAAAAACAATTAAATATATTGTTATTACAAATTTTGATAATAGATCCAATAGATTTTATTTGATTAAACAGTTTTGTGTTTCAGAGTTTTCAAAAAATTATCGCGTTCTTTTGCAATTCGAACGCAATGCCAAACAATGAAAAAGCTACAGTAATATCATGTTTCGATAATGCATTTTATTTTAATAATTTAAAACAATAAGCTAAAATAGAATGCATGACTTTTAAAAATTGATGCAAGCAGATATTTTAACAATTAATATTAAAATGTGATATCAACTTAAATTTTTAACTTAGTTTTAGAAAATCACATGGAAGTTTCATCGAAGTTTTGCTTAAGTTTTCAATTTTTGAAAAGGATGGTTTTTTAAATTGATTTTGATATCTTCTTAAAGGGATTGTCCAGATCTGACGTCGGGTGTTTTAGGGGAGGGAGGGGGTTAGCCAAAATCTGACGCTCATCTAAAAACGGCAAACATCAAAGCGAAAAATCTGAAGGAGGGGGAGGGGGGTTTGAAAATTTTACAAGGGAACCGCGCGAATTGATAGTTGAGTTTTGGAACGAAAAATAGTTTATTGGCATCTTATAAGGTCCAGAACCACCATAAAAAAATATTACGTGCCCCTTTTTAGGTTACGGTACTTTTTCGGCACTTTAAAGTTTTTGCAGGCACCGAATTTTGGATTGTGATTACATTTCTCAGCGATTGCATTCGTGGTCGTTTGGCGCAGTTGTGTACGCAAAGGATTTTGAGTTTCTTTTACAAGTTCGAGTCCCACCCACGGCATATCTTTTTTTCCTTTTTTTAATAAAACAAAGTTTTTTAAATTATGCAAATTATATTTAAATTAAAAGTTTTTATATATTTATTACTTTTAATACTCACAATTAATTGTTTAGAAAAATCGACGACATAGAGTTAAACATTCGAATTTTTTATAAATTAATTATGCTTTTCAACAAAACACATATATTTTTTAAATTAATTAAATTTTTTTATCAATAATTATTAATATTTTTTATGTTTAAAAATTTCTTTATTTAAAAGCTTCCCAACAAAGTTTTCAACGATAAAATTTTTAAAATTGAAAAAGAAGCACTAAAGTTTGAAAATTCAACTTTTTGTTTTTGAATTTTGCAAGAAAAAGAAAACATCATGGCTAGACATCGTTTTGCGTTTGAGGTTTACTTTGAAATTGTTATTTCTGTTTTTTGCGTCTTTTTAAGCATAAAATTTTATTACTTTGTGAAATGACTACGAAATTGTTAGATGGTGAAATTAAAACGAAGTCTTTTTGTAAGACAGATGCTGAATACCGTAATTTTAATTTAAATAAATGTCATGATGTGCCGAATACCATCGTTAACAAAAATGTTATTAAAAATCGTCCTGAAAAAAAACTTGATCATTTATCTTTCCCTGATAATTTTGTTCAACGTAATAAAGATTATATTGTTGGTAAACAACGTGGCAGACTAAAGTCGTTAACTCTATTTGAACCTGAAGAAAGTAAGAACTTCCAAAGAAGGTGGAAAACGGAAGATAAAAGCAACAACAAAAGTTCTTCTACATAGTCATTACATATCCAAAGTTATGAAAATAAAATTGGTGAAGAAGAGGTGATATTAAAAACACATATAAAAAATCTACAATTTGGTTATAGGATAAAGCTACAAAAGTTTTGAATAAAGTGGATGTTTTATTGAATCATGGGGTATATTTTTTAACATTTTAGGAAGAAACTACATTTAATTTTCTTGTAGAATTCTTTTAAATTTCCCCGGCAACAACATGACCGATTCAGTGATCCAGCAATTATGCAGTTCAAAGCCAGTCAAGTATTGTTGGATCTCAATCAATCACCTCCTTCAACACCGCCACCGCCACCACCACCACCCCCTCCAGAATATGATAATTTTCCTTTGTTGACACCTCAAGAATTTTATGGTAGTTTTTTTCCAATAAAAAAAGTGAATTACTGTAAAAAAATAATATGCAGATTCGCTTAATGATGAACAACGCCGTTTTTTCGATAATTTTAAACAAAAATCTGGTGAAGCAGAAACAGAACTTTTGAATATCAAACAATATATCTTGATGAACGGCCAGAAGAATTTCAAACTCCAGTAACTGTGTGTTTTGATAGCCTTGATGTTCATTCTCACTGCAGCTGTTGTGAAAAAAGAGGGTTCACGAAATGTGCCCATTGTATGGAATTTTATTGCTTTGATCATATGGTATTACGTCTACATCGATGCTATGATTAAATTTTGGTTTTATCTGCTGAAATATTTTAAACAAACATTTTAATTTCAAAAACGATGTCTCTATGTCGTCGATTTTTCTAAACAATTAATTGTGAGTATTAAAAGTAATAAATATATAAAAACTTTTAATTTAAATATAATTTGCATAATTTAAAAAACTTTGTTTTATTAAAAAAAGGAAAAAAAGATATGCCGTGGGTGGGACTCGAACTTGTAAAAGAAACTCAAAATCCTTTGCGTACACAACTGCGCCAAACGACCACGAATGCAATCGCTGAGAAATGTAATCACAATCCAAAATTCGGTGCCTGCAAAAACTTTAAAGTGCCGAAAAAGTACCGTAACCTAAAAAGGGGCACGTAATATTTTTTTATGGTGGTTCTGGACCTTATAAGATGCCAATAAACTATTTTTCGTTCCAAAACTCAACTATCAATTCGCGCGGTTCCCTTGTTAGCAAAAAACCCGACGTCAGATCTGGACAATCCCTTAACTTTTAAATGATTCTTTTTTGCAATTTTAACACTTCCACAATTATCCTGGGTATTGTTTTCGTTTTTCAAAAATACCGTAACTCTCGTAATGTATCGTTTTGTAAGTTATGTAAAGGTCACTGTAAAATTTTTCTTTGAATGAAAATTTATTATTTTTTATTTTTTGCAGATAATAATTATTCAGGATAGAAAAAAACGATTATTGGCAAGATAAAAACAGTTAATTTAAATTATTACGCTTTTGCATAGAATGAGACCAGGTAAATTTTTTTGAAAAAATGGACGATAACAATAATTGATTAGTTTCTAACAAATATTTAATCTCGACGTGCACGTCTTCTCACTTTAGCTTTAGAAGGATCGGTACTTTCTACAAAATTTTCTTCTTCTTTTTCTGGTTCAATTTTGATACTTTCTTTAATTTCTTCTTCTTTCACATTGCCATTCGTAATATTTGCCTGTGATTCAATCAATGGCGAAGGTTCTTTTTTTACGACCTCCGCAAAAGTCGGGGCTCGCTTTTGTTTTGTTTCTTCGTTATCTGATGTTTCGGGTGTTGTTGCTCGGCTTATCATTTCCGAATCATTCTCTTCATCATCGTCACCTTCATCAGATTCAACTCCAAGTTCAGCTTTTTGTTCTTTATAAGTTTTTGATAATTCTGATAATTGCTTCATTGAAGCTTCAACCGTTTTAACTTGGTCATCTGTTAAATTATTTTTATTACTACTATCACCTGGTTGAGTTTGAGCAATATCTTCCAATTGTTCGAGAATTTTACTCATTGCCGTTTCAGTTTCATATAATCTTTTTTGCAGAGATCGAAGCTGTCCTCGGCCTAAAAAGATTACTGTATTTTTTAAACATTTTTTTTCATGTTTTGCTTACTCAAATTATTTCCTTCTGCCTCACTTTCTTCTGATTCTGAATATTCTGAGCCATATTGCTGACGCTTACGTTTTGGTTTTTTCTTGAACATTATCTAAAAAAATTCCTCATGAATCAGCAATGCATTGTAAAGAACGTTTTTGTTACTCACTTTGCTAAGTGTGTAAACAAGAAATACCATAACACCAATAGTGTAAACGGGCAATAAATAAGAAAATAGTCCACCCCGACCGCTGCTTCCTTGCTGTTGTGCAGCTTCACCTTGCGCCATTCTCATTGCTGCAGGATGCATGTGACCCCTTGGAGAAGAACCTGCAGATGCCCCTTGCCTGTTTAGGGCTGGATGAACTGGAGGATGTTGAGGTCGGGATTGTGGTTCAGGTTGAGATGTTCTTCCCGTGAGCATACTCATTAAAGGCCCAAAAAGGCTTGGCCATAAAGCAAAAAGACATATAATTACAACTGCGCCCAAAAATAAAATTTTCATTTTTGGGATACCCTACAATTAAGAAATTCATTTTAACGTTTTTTCTTTGCAATTCCAAAAATAACTTACCTCTTCTGATTCTTTTTCATCTTCGCTATCAGAATATTTGGATTTCCTTTTATGCCGTTTATGAGTTTTTGTTGAAGATGATACAGGCATTTTGGAGGTATTTACAGAAGAAATTTAATTTTACAGATTTTCTAGAAAAGTCTTCAAAAGTAGGGTTTTACTTCGTTTGTTTCACTATTTTCCTTTTGTCTGGTTTTTTTGTCAATTGAAATGAAAAAAGTCTTTGCTAACGCTGTTGGAGAGCACTCCCTCAGCTGACCGCTTTCAGCTAGTCGAAATGCTTTAACAATTTTTTCTCTGCACTCTTTGCCTTTGGCCAACTTTTCTGCAAAGCTTTCATCCTCTTCTTTCTCTCTTTTTTTACTGGAAGTCGTATCGTAAAAAGAATAGAATAGAGCAAACGGAAGGAAAAAGAAGAAGATGATGATGAAGAAGAAAAGAGGTACACTTGTTTTGTGTTCGATGAAAAATAGTTGGTGGTTGGCGGAGGCCGATCGATTCTTGCGCTGCTGGGCAAGTCTGAAGATGGGGGCGAAAAAAAAAGAAAAGAGGGGCGCCGTTGTTGGAAAGAAACCTTTATTTTTTTTGCCTTTTTAAATGTTTTTATAGTCGATTCATAGCTTCCATGAAAAAAAACATCAAAAAAATTTTGGCCCCATTTTTAAACATTGTTTCATTTCTTTCTTTTTTTGTTGAAAAAGCATTGGTGAAAATGTGCAAAAAAAAGAATTGTCTTCTTTTTTGATCAATAAAAAACAAATGACTGCTATCAAAAAATCTTATCAAAAAGCTTTTAAAACACATTGGAAACATGATCTAGCTAAAAAGTATTGCTTTTTTTCATTTCTCATCAAATCAAAAAAGCATCATTTTAAACCTTTATGTAAACAAAATTTAACTGACCTCGAAAAATTATACTTATTTGATCTATTATAATATATATGATATTTACGACCATTAAAAATTTGGAAAAAGAAACGTCAAAAAGAAAAATGTATAGAAAATAAAAAATTGACTTGTTGTTTATTCGACATTTCGTTGGAGACTTTATAAAAAAACGATCAAACCTAATTATCGGTTAATTTTGCTGTTGTTTTATTTTTTTCTTTTCTCGCAATTCTAACATCTTATAAAGTAGTTTTTTTATTTGCCATATGGACATATGATTATACTTTGGCATCCATTATAGAGCAGAAAAGACAAGCATGTTGAAGAAATTTTTTCATGCGTTTTTTTACGTCTTCTTTTTCCTTCTCTTTTTTATGTTCCTTAATAAAGCAATTTATTTATTTTCAATAGAAAAAAATCAAATGCCATGACATTTTTCTACTTTTTCCCATTCTTTTATTTTTTTGTTGAAAAAAATGCTTTTGTCTGTAATCACGGAAACGAAACTAAAATGTAAAAATTTGACAAACATTTTTTATAAATTCTTCTTTTTTCCTCCTGTTTTTTTTTATTTTTTTCAAAAAAGGTTTTTAAAAGTTATCTGGCATATGGCCAATTCTATTTGTTTGATTTTTATACATTCCCATCGTTGCACTTTTATTTTTATTTTTTTACAAAGATCAGCTGATTACTCGTTCGCGCTTTTCCTTTTCTTTTTTTCTTACCGAAACTGTAAAATAAAAAAACATTGATTTTTTAGCAATGGCTGAAGGCCAAACTATACGACATCGAGCAGCCGGAGATGGAACTGCACCACCTCGCAATGATAACAGAGTCGTCAGCTCCAGTGATGATGAAGAACTTCCATCTGAAGAAAAGTATGTTTTATTTTGATATTTTAATATATATTTTACCATAATTTTTCAGGTTGGAAAAGCTTACAAAAATTCTTCCACAAGCAACTGATAAACTAGGAAAATTTGTTGATGATTATCTTTCTGCTTTACCTGAAAGGTAAATCTTTTAATAACTATTAACTTTTACATTCCTTCATACATTTACAGATGGCGAAATTGGGTTGTTCGTGGCCTTTTTACTGTATTTATGATTGCATTATTTGGATTTTTAGTCAATCGTGGTGCACTTTGGTTAATGGCTTTGGTATTTTTATATAGGTTCTCATTTTTTCAAATAAATTTTAATTTTTGTAGGTTTTACTTATTCAACTGAAATGCTTTAATGAAATTATTAACATTGGATTAATCGTTTATCGAGGATTTGATTTGCCATGGTTTCGAACTCTCTCATGGTACTTTTTGGTTACAAGTAATTATTTCTTCTTTGGTGAAGGTCTTATTGATTACTGGTCAATTGTACTCCGCAAAGATGTGAGAAGTTATTCTATTTCTAATTTCAATTTTAAACAAAATAATTTAGGAATTTTTAAACTTTTTCGTTAACTATCACAGAATGATCAGCTTTATAATGTACATTTGTGGATTTGTTTGGTTCGTATTGTCTCTTCGAAAAGGATACTATATGCGTCAATTTTCTTTGGTAAGGGTTACTGTATATTTTTGCAAACTAATTTTTCATACCATTTTTAGTTTGCTTGGACTCATGTTTCATTACTTTTGATTGTTTCCCAATCATTTATGATTGTTCAAAATATTCTTCAAGGTCTTATTTGGTTCCTTGTTCCAGTTTCAATGATTATCTGTTGTGATATTATGTCTTATATTTTTGGATTCTTCTTTGGCAAAACTCCTCTTATTAAAATTTCACCCAAAAAGACATGGGAAGGCTTCATCGGTGGTGCATTTAGTACAATTGTATTTGGACTTTTGGTATGTTAATATTTAGAAATCAACGTGTTTATTTTTAAACGTTTTCTAGCTTTCAAATGCTTTGATTGAAAGACCATATTTTATTTGCCCAGTTGAATCATATAATGAAGAAGGAAATAATTGTACTTTCCCACCGGCATTTGTTGAAACTGATTATACAATTCCTCGACCCCTTCATGCTGTTTATAAAGTTATTCGAAAGGATCCAGTTGTTCATATGAAACCATTTTTACTTCATAGTGTTATTATGGCACTTTTCGCTTCAATTATTGGTCCATTTGGAGGGTTCTTTGCTAGTGGTTTTAAAAGAGCATTCAAGATTAAAGTATGTCAAATTAATTACCAATAGCTTATTTTTATTTAAAAATTTTCAGGATTTCGGTGATATTATACCTGGTCATGGCGGCTTGATGGATCGTTTTGATTGTCAATTATTAATGGGCACTTTTGTAAATATTTACATTCAAACATTTATCAGGTAAGGCGTTATCTACTGTTTTTCATTATGTTTAAAAATCCAAATTTTAGAGTACCAAATTGGAATAAAATTGTACAACAGATTCTTTGGTTGCCTGTTGAAGATCAACTTAATATTTATCATGTTCTTCATCAACAACTTGGCAATGCTGGAGCATTATAATCTTCAACAAACAGATTTATAGTTAATTTTCCGAGATTTTTTGTATTGTTTTTGTAAATCCCTTTAGACGTACTTATCTATTCTACCCAAAACGCTGGCCAGTCTCCCCGGTTTTTTGTAAATGTTTTCCATTCCATAAATGACTCAAGTTTATTTTCATTTTTAAGTTGTCTAAAATGTTAAGATCTCTATAAATAAAAGTTTTATCATTTTTGTTTGTAACCACACCAGAATATGATAGAATACGTAGCACATGGTTTTTAAAAATCTGCAGTTTTTCAAAAATATGTTTGAATTACTAATTTCCAACATTTTTTTTAAAAAACTTGTGCTTCTTTATTGAAAAATGTGTAACAAATTCATTCTGCACTATACGTAAATAATGTCATCAGTGTGATGAAAATCATTTACGTAAGCAAAAGCCCGTTGATTTTCGAAACTTTTGTAATGATAAATTGATAAAACATAAGAGACTGTTGAGATCTCGGCAGTTTATGGGACAAAAGAGGTAGGGTAAATTCTGAGGCTTATCTTAACGTCAACCTATATCTGGATGAAAAAACTTAGACGGAGGAAATTTTGAAAATTTGAATTTACACATCTGGACAAACCCTAATCAAACATGAAGATGAAAAATAAAAGAGAAATGGGCGAAAAGTTCTTTACACTGAGCGCGAAATACTCTTATAACGAAACATAATGAGAAATTTGTAAAAAAGAAGCAACAAAGAAAAAATTAAGATATCGCGCTTTCAAAGTTTGCATAATCAAGGATGGCTGGCCGAGTGGTCGAAGGCGCAAGACTTATGATCTTGAGATCTATCCATGATCCGCGAGGGTTCGAATCCCCCGCCATCCAATTTCAAAATTTTTCCTATATAAATATATTTCCAAAAAATTAAATGTCAGAGAAAAACAACTAATTTTTCTGTGGAGTTATTACAAACCATATTCATTTGTTCCTAACAGTGCTTCGACCGGGGGCCCCCGGGGGAGGGCGGGGGTCCCCTCAAACATCCCCTTCGCATACTTTTTGATAAGTTATTAAATATCTTTTTTCCCCATATGTTTTATTTCTTATAATCTACACTTTCTAATGCCAAATTCAAAAAAATCTTGAAAAATAAAAAAAAAATACTGTAAAAACAAGGAAAAAGTGACTTTTTGCAGTAATTTTTTTTTATTTTTCAAGATTTTTTTGAATTTGGCATTAGAAAGTGTAGATTATAAGAAATAAAACATATGGGGAAAAAAGATATTTAATAACTTATCAAAAAGTATGCGAAGGGGATGTTTGAGGGGACCCCCGCCCTCCCCCGGGGGCCCCCGGTCGAAGCACTGAACTTCCTAAGATATGTGGGAAGTTGTCCAGATGTTTAAAAATTAGCAATAATCCCGTACACTTTTTATAATAACAAACATTTTAAAGTTTTCATTACGCATTCTCAAAGAATTGAATATTATGTAGAAAGATGATAAAAATGTTAAAATTAATTAGGGATATTACGGAAAAAACACAATCGCTAAAAAATACTAAATTCATAAGTATTATATATTACTTAATCAAAAAGATTATAAACTTATATTACAGAGATTATTGTTGAGCTTTCGAATCCGTGTTTTGATCTTATAACTGGAATACTAAAAAATAGGTAAAGCTTAAAACAAACGCATCTTTAACTATGTGATAAAGTGTTAGTACGAAGCATAGACAATAAAATAGCTGAAGCAATTTGTATTTGAAATCCACCAAACTATGTCACAAACATAAACCAAATAATAAAGTAAGTACAAGAAATTAGGAAAAAAGAAGTTTTGCGATGAATAAAGTTAAAATTCTGCTTTATATTCAACGGAAGCTTTAACATCATGATGACCAGTAGCAAAAGATCGTAATTGAACACATTCAGCATTTGGAATTTTATGATCTTTGATTGCTTCAAAGTCATCACCGTCATTTTCAGCACCACGCTTAAGGCCAATGAGAACATCAAAAGAACATTCAGCATCCATTTGAGGAAGAAAAGCAACAGATGCAGTAATTTGACGAAGAACATCAGCCATTCCATTTCGAACACGTTTTTCATCCATAAGAGAGTTACCATTTTCACTAAAAAGTGGATAAAAATAAACTAATAGAAGACAGAAAAAAGTAAGAACATACTCTTGAACTTGATCTTCTTTAATATCAAAAACCCAACGCTCAAGAACTTCTTTGGTAGTGACATCATAAAGAGCAACGACCATTTTACGAAGATTCTTTTCAGAAAGGTGCTCTAAAATTTTATAGTAAAGGGAAAAAAGATCCAATAAAAGTAAGTAAAATTACTTTCAAGAGCAGCAAGGAATGGATCCAAAAATTTTTGAATACGAACATCTGATGATACTAATAAAGACATTCCAAAGCGTTTTTCTTTGATGAATAAATCAGCTGCATAAATACCACGTTGATATAAAATGTTGTGTATGCCATAATCTAAAATTTAATAATTGTAGTTAAAAATGTACATTAGAAGAAAATTTAAACTTACGGAAGAATTCTTTAATCATAGCAGCAGATCCTTGCAAAGTGATCGATCCCTTTGTTTTAGTATCCATGGCAGTAGCAGTCATCTTGATGTAATATGAGTTAAGGAAGCAATAACAAAATGTAGAGAAATTAAGCACCAAAAAAGTTTGAATCTATGGAAAAAATAACGGAGAAATAAAAAAATATATGGATTTTGTCAGCTGCTGAACAAAAAACAAAAAATGGACTTTTCGAAGAATAAACATCGCGCCAAAAATGTAAATGCTGGCATTATGCGCATGCAAGGCTAACTCGATTTTTTTTCTATTGAAGACTTTGTTATATTCAGCCATTCATCAATAAAGTATGTTTAGAAACATCATTTTACTGTAAAATTTTACTGTTTATATAGTCTTTCTCTAAAAACTTAAAACAAGCTTTTGCATAAATTAAAGATGAAAAAAAATTACGGACAAATAAAAAGAGGTGATTATATTTGGTTGTTAACATTTTTGTTTTATTATAATTATACTGTATGGCTTTTGATGTCTTTTCCACTCATGTAAATAGTTTTTATGTTAAAGTATACACGATCTAAGATTTCATAGGAATGCTTCCTTTTCGGATACATAACCATCACACTTGGGCAGATGAGTATGGAAAAATTTTTAAAAATCCGCGACCCTAAAAATCGCAAAGGGGGGAGTACGTGAGCTATTTTTTCGAAAAATTGTTTTATTTTTTAGTCCCTTTGGATTTTGGTTTCCGCACCCGCGACCCTCTTCTCAACCCTTCCGCGACCCGCGACCCTGTGTATGGAATCCATACACGGCCATACACCTTGCCCAAGTGTGATAACCATAGAAACAGCGATTATGTTTTGAACGTAAAAATTCTTTTTACTACACACATTAAAATTTAAATATTTTTCATCATCTTTGATTAGGGTTTGTCCAGATGCGTTAATTTTAATTTTCAGAACCATGTCCAGCATCAGATTTTTTCATCCTGATTTGGATTGATTTTAAGTTAGACCCCAAAATTTACCCTACCCCTTCCGCCTCCTGAACCCTCGACGTCTGGTAGAAGAACGGTAATCCATCATCATTTCAACATTTCTGCTTTATTGTATTTTTCTAACATGTCGAATA
This sequence comes from Panagrolaimus sp. LJ2414, assembly GCA_024447195.1. NCBI lineage: Eukaryota > Metazoa > Nematoda > Chromadorea > Rhabditida > Panagrolaimidae > Panagrolaimus > Panagrolaimus sp. LJ2414. The sequence goes on along the minus strand of JAMRXY010000280.1, from coordinate 2,842,164 downwards.
CATCATATAATTAAAAAATCTGTGTATAAAAAACAGAAATACGATTTTCTAAATGAAAATACATATTCTGTATTAATTTTATTAAATTCAAAGAAGAATAAAGGACTGTCATTTTGAAAGAAATAAAAATTTTCAAGGCACAAAGTTGAAGAAAACGGTTATGTTTAAAATGCATGAAATACATTCATTTTTTTAAATTTATTCAGTGACACATAATAGACGAAATTTTCAAAACTATTTATAGTTTATAAACAGCTTTTCAAAAAAAAAATTACAAAAAAATCTTCCAAAAGTTTATTCTCATAACTCATGAACTATAAGATTAAACTTTTGAAGTTACATATATTTGAATTCTTTGAACAAAGTGTGTTAATAAAGTTCATGCTTTTCAATTGAACATTTCTTTAAAGTATACGTCGATTGCATTCATTGCAGGACGATATTTATCAACTTTTGAGCACATATCTTCATATTTTTGTAACTTCTGTTTTCTCAAAACTTCAAAAAAGATTAATGGAGGGCAATAATCCAAATGATTTGTTGCAATAATTTCATCAACAATCTTTTCTAATCGATTGACAGTTCCTGGTAATTCAACATAGAAATGAAAGGCTGTTCGAAATTGAATTTTTGATTCCTCAAAAGAAATCAATTAAAAGGTTTTAATTTTAAACAGCTCTTACCTTTATATATTGATAAATGGCTTCAATGTTAAAATTATCTGGTACCGCTTCCAATGTAAGTTCATTAAAAACAGTTCTTTTTTGTAAGATGGACAGGAGTTTTTCAATATTTTTATAGGGAGCATAACTGAAATAACATGCCGTTAACGTTTTAGAGTTTTTTAAAATTATTAACAAAGATTTTTCTAAATTATTGTTAAAACATTATTTATTAATTTGTTAAAAACCGTCCAAGCATAACGCAATTTTACAGAAAAAGACAAATGAGAAATTTCAAAATTTCGGATAATTTTTTTGGTTTTGTTTATTTAAAAAGGTACAAAACAGCCTTCGGCAACCTTAACTTTTTTATAGAAGACGGCATTAATGGCAACGCGCTGCTATACATGGCACTTTTTTGAAAGTGATTTTTTGAGGTAAGAGTTACAATGCTTCAACGTTCCTAAGCAAATTTTTATGAGAATCTTAAATATCAAAATCGACACTACGTTCAAACTATGACAGAACCAGTGTTATCGCGCTCCCGCTACCACTATGAAGGAACGGTTCGTGAGCGGAAAAAGTGGGAGCGCGATAACACTGGACAGAACTTACGTGGTAAAAATTTGAAGCAAAGGGAAAAATTCAATATAATTTTCCACAAAAATTTGTTCACCATTTTCTCCAGAGAAAACATCACAAAGTGATAATTCTACTGCTGAAGAAGCAATTAAAAGTACATCTTTCAAATAATTTATATCAGAATGCAGGGCCACATTTTTTGCGTCACATCGATAAAGCTTGGGTACTAAAGTTTGTGGAAAATAAGTATATCTAATATCCATGTGAGATATCGGCCAAATTTTACAACCGATTTTTTCCAAATTTATGTCTCGTCTTGAACTACAATAAAAGCCTACAAAACATTTGCAATGTTTTTTAGGGCAATAAGTCCAGTGTTTATTCTCAGAGAATCCTTTATACCCAAATGAGGCAGGAAAAACCAAAATTGGATTTTTTGCAAAAAATAATTTACAGGTTTGAATCAATTTTTGGTAACCTTCTGGATTCGATGGGCTTTTCCATAAATATTTCATTAATGCACGAGGAAGTGAGAATTGCTGGGGCTTTATAAATTCATGGAAAGTTTTTCCAGCTGTAAAAGCCTTTTCGCAAGATTTTTTATAAATTAATTCCGCAGCTTCTGTAAGCATTTTAATAACGGATTGAAGAAATAGGCACCAAACTATGAGATAGTCAAAGTGAATAAATAAAACAAGAATCAAAATATTAAACTTATCTAGGAAAATCAACTTATAAAATTATGAGATATTTGCCTAAAAATAAATCCCTTATAAAGATGATGCCTTAAAAGAGAATAAGCCTCACATCATTTATATTTTTTTAAAAAGGGAGCAAAAAAAAGAAATCTCTGTGATCTGTTTTATCAAAGGTGAAGAGAGAATGATAGGACACAGATGGGTCATCTCATCTCCTCATCTTTTCGGTGATGATATTTATGATGTGTCAGACAAATGTTTCGGTCATGATATTGCTGAGCCGAAACTGCGTTGATTTATATTCGTATTCTACATCATAAGTACTGTTTATCATTTATAAGTGAAACAAGTGAAATGTTTTCTGTGCTTTTGGATATCTTTAGTCAATTCTGTATTGTTGTTCGACTTTTATGTACTATTTGTTTCAATAAATGCAATGATATCCTGCATGGCTAGATTTTTATCATACTGGGACAATCAACTAATAAAATTATGAGATATTTGCCTAAAATTTATAAAGATGATGACTTTTTTCAAATAATATTCAATTCTTTGAGAAAGCATAACGAAAAATTTAAAATGGTTGCTACTGTAAATAGTGTACGGGATTACAAAAAAGGTTGTGCGATACTCAAATTATGGTTTTTTTAAATATCTCAATAGTGCAACTTCCCACATGTCTTAGGAACAAATGTATATGGTTTGTAATAAGTTCACAGAAAAATTAGCTATTTTTCTCAAGCATTTAATTTTTTGGAAATATATTTATATAGGAAAAATTTTGAAATTGGATGGCGGGGGATTCGAACCCTCGCGGATCATGGATAGATCTCAAGATCATAAGTCTAGGAACAAATGTAAATCTCAGATATTCCTATATATATGATGTCCAAGTAATATCTGGGACTTTTTAAAAAATCCGTACAGAACAAATATCTGGGCGCATGAAATTCAAATCCATAAAATTTATTTACAAAAGGGATCATTCCGCTATCACCCAAAGGGCTGCACGGTCACCCAAAATCCATACAAAACAAAAAAACAATACAATACAATTAAAAAACAAATTCAAACATCATCAGGCATATCCATGAATCCTTGAACATCAATACAATCACAATGATCACATCGAGGAACATTTTCAGTAAAATATTGAGCTGGCATTCCCATCATTGCATTATATAGAGTAAAATAATGATTGAATTGTTGAGCATTAGCTAAGAAGACTTCTGGCCTGAAATATATAATACGTACATATATATATTTTTATTGAAACTTCACCCAGATATTCCCACCAAATCGAAAATCAACAAATATCTGATTTTTACGTGTGTCCCTAGACTTCAAAGTCTAGGGACCGGAAAAAATCTAGATATTCAATACTCTGTTAAAAACCGCAAATATCTGGGCCCTTAAATTCGAAAAAGACTTACTCCCTACAACGGCAAAGCCATCGATCAAAACCAACATCTCCAGGATGTGCAGCTTCTTCAAGTTGATTATTTCGTTGAATTCGAACAGCCCAGGTTGCTTCCCATTGATCCCGCAAATATTGGATCATGGATAGATCTCAAGATCATAATTCGAAAATCAACGGGCTTTTGCTTACGTAAATGATGTGCATCACACTTAAAAAATAAAAAAGGCGTTTTTTGCACCAAAAAGTCGCGAGAGAGCGTTCGTTCCTCCGTCTTTTTCTTTTTTGCCGTTTCTATTTACAAAACAAAATACAATTAAATGTATTTGTTTTGTTTAAGAAATTTTTAAATTAAAAAAATTTTTTAAGTACTTGAATTGATATATCATTACTCAAATTTTTTGTATCGTTTGTCTATTTTAATCACTTTTATGTTTTTTTACCAATTTGTTAAAAAGTTAATTTTTTTTATGTAATATCGCAGTCAGTCTTCATTCGCACGCGTGTTTGGGACGGTCGTCTCTCGACTGCCGCTCTCTAAACATAATTCTTCGTAAATTTGCATAGCAAGTTTGCGTTGATAGTGACGAAGTGGGGGCACCTTCCACCGTACCGTAGCGGGTACAACAAAGGTAAAACTTTGGGAAGTAGCTTATTATCGACTGATTATGGCACCACTGATAAAGAAAATGAATGTGATGACTTTCAATTGCAAATCCATTCAATCTACTGATCGATTGCTGGCGCTTCAAACGGAATTGGCAAAGCTGAAGAAATTTGATGTTCTTGGGCTGGCAGAAACGTGGCTACCTGGTCAAACTTGTTCAAGACTTTCTTCCGGTGAGTTCTTGTATAATAGTGGAAAAACTGGTGATGCCCGTTTTACTGGTACTGGGCTTCTGATTTCTGCTGAACTTCATCGCAAAATTATTGGTGTGAAATATGTTTCGGACAGAATCATCCAAGTGCTTTTGAAATTGCGTGCTGGCAAGACCCTGCGGATTACCCAGGTCTATGCCCCTCAAAGTGGTCGTGGCGAAGATGAATATGATGCGTTCTTGGATCAACTCAGCTCATCTCTTGCTCGTCCATCGACTTATGATATCGTACTTGGTGATTTCAATGCATCAACTGGTCCTCGTGAAAATGGTGAATGGTTCATTGGTAAGTATTCCAGGGATACTCGTAGTGAAAGAGGTGAACTTTTGTGTCATTTTTGTTTGTCACATCAGTTGTACCTCATGAACGGGTTTTTCAAGAAAGGAAGAAATCGCCGATGGACCTGGCACTCACCTGACCGCCAAGTGAAAAAGGAAATCGATCATGTGCTGACAAAGAAGAAGAAGATCATAGAAGATGTTAATGTGCTATCTAGAATATCAGGGAGTGATCATCGTATGGTTCGAGCCACCGTAAGTCTTCCCATTAGAGCTGGTCGGTCCCGACCATTTACGTTTGTGAAACCTGAATATGAAAAGATGCCTTGTCTGACTTCTATGATCATGAAACTTCAACATCAACCAATTGCTGAATCCCCTGAAGCAGAATTGAATCTTATCAAGCAAGCTCTCCTTTCAACTGCAAAAGAATGTGCTCGCCGACCAACAATTCATTCTCGACTATCTCCTGAAACATTACAACTGATGGAACGTCGACGTCAAATGAAACATGCTGTCCGTGGTGATGCTCTTGCTCGTATTGAATATGCTGAAATATCTAAGCTGATACGTAAGTGTTTTCAAGCTGACCTTGATAAGCATTATGAGAAAGTCATGGGGAGAGCAATAGAGGAAAATCGTATAAAACGTGGTAGATCTGAAATGGTCCAAAAACAGAATCAGATGATACATCTTCAACGTACCGATGGTGCTATCACTGAAACTGTGGCTGAACTTATGGAAGAAATCGCCCGTTTTTACAATGACCTATATTCTTCTGAAGCTGGAAATCCTGTATATGACCGAAATCCTGAAGTTGCTCTGGAAAGAATAACTGCTGAAGAACTCATTGGTGCTTCACGACGAATGAAAGGAAATACTGCTCCTGGCGCTGACAATATTCCGTCTAAAGTAGTCAAATCAACAATATCAACTTTTGCTGATAGATTTGCTACTGCTTTACATGGATTATTCGAGGAAGAAATTTTGCCAACTGAACTTTTCTTTTCGAAGACTATACTATTGTACAAGAAAGGAAATCGACTTGATATTGGGAATTACCGTCCTATCTCGTTGCTTCCAGTTCTTTACAAACTACTCACTCGTGTAATTACTAATCGTGTTACTGATGCTGTGGAAACTGCTCGTGCCTTACCACCTGAACAAGCTGGATTCCGAAGATGTTTCTCAACAGTAGATCATATTCACTCTCTCAATCAACTATTCGAGAAATGCCGAGAATATAAAATGCCTCTGTATGCCGTATTCATTGATTTCAAGAAAGCCTTTGATTCTGTTGAATTTCAAGCTATATGGAATGCTCTGGCAGAATTCGGTGTTGATCCTGGCGATATTGAAATTATTAAATTGATTTATGCAAATGGTACTTCAAGTGTAAACGTAGGTTCTTCTTCTATCCCTATAAATATCCAAAAAGGAGTACGACAAGGGGATACTCTATCACCTCTACTCTTTATTATCGTCCTACAATATGCGCTGAATCAAGTGAATTGGAATGCTGGTATAAACATAAATGGAAGTATTCTTGGTCACCTAGACTTTGCTGACGATATAGTTCTGATATCTCAAACTCTCGAAGGCGTTCAATCTCTTCTTGATCAAGTTGCTGAAAAGTGCGGCCGCGTTGGATTACAAATCAATATCGAAAAAACCAAATGGATGGCAAATGTTCTTGATCCAGATGAAACTATTTTGCTGAACAATGAAGAAGTTGAAAAGGTCAGTGAATTTATTTATTTGGGGCAACTCATCAAATGGCCATCTCAACCCGGAAGATTCAACAAAGAAATATCGAGAAGAATTAGCGCTGGATGGAATGCTTTCAACAAAGCAAAGAAACTCCTCATCTCAAGAAGATTCCCTACCAACCTGAAAAGAAAATATTTCAATCAATGTATATTCCCTGCTATGCTTTATGGATGTGAAACATGGTGCTTGACCAAGACCGAAGAAACAAGATTAGCTGTAGCTCAACGACGAATGGAAAGAAGGATGCTCAATGTAAGACTGATCGATCATCATTCCCGTGTTTGGCTCCGTGAAAGAACTCAACTGAAAGACATTATCCATGCTTCTCGTGAACGAAAATGGAATTATCTCAAAAAGCTGATGACACTTCCTGAAGATCGCTGGAATAGAAAATTGACTGAATGGACCCCAAACAAAAAACGTCCAATTGGAAGACCGCCTACTCGATGGATGGATGACTTCACCAAATTCACAAATAAAAAATGTATTGAATTATTATCACTTTGTTTAACTAATTTTTGGTGTCATAATATGTCCCCTTTCGTCCTGCGTGACAGATAAAAGGTTTTAAATAAAATAATATCGCAGTCTCGAAAATTCCAAAAAATAGCGTTGAAGAAAGCGGAAAAAATGACAGTGACCTTTTGCTTTAAAAAGGGTGTATTTTTGTGTCCGCGTTTTTTTGCTAACTTTAACAAAATTTGGCAAAAAAAAACTATTTTTGTAGCTGCTATGATAAAAATGAATGGTGGTTTCCAATAATTTTTTACAATATTTTTCTATTTTTAACCAAATCCCTATTTTTGAGTTGTGGCCCTTTTGACGACGATTTTTTTTATCATTCCTAATCCCTTATAAATAAAGAAAAAGAGATATATAAATTTTATAAATTAAATTTAACAAAAATTACACGTGCACGATTAGCTGTTTCGCCTTGGATACAACTATATTCTGTTGTTTATTTTTTTAAAATACTTTTTCTAAAATTGTAATAATAAATTTAAAACGTTTATGTTACTATTGTTTAGTTTTATATCTTTATTGTTGTTTTTAATTGATTTTTTTTCATATGATCTTGTTGTTGGTCTATTTGTGATTTAATGGGGGAGTGTTGGAGTAGAACGATAATTTGGATCTCTTGATCTTTGAGGGGTTTTTGGAGGAGGTGGAATAGGCTTTGAAGTAATATTTTTTGGTGTTCCAGTGCCATTTTTTATTGCCTGAAAAGGTTATGTTGTTTGAAAAAACTTGACTGAACAATAATTTTAAAAATAAAATTTTTCAATTTCAAAAATTCTTAAAAATTTGTATTCGGTAATTTCAAAGACCTTACAAGATTATGTTTGCTGGCATGTATTGTTTTTTCTTTTGTGACATTCTTTTTTTCTTTTGAATCATCGTAATAATATCGTAAAAGGGTTGTATCAGTTGGTTGTATTTTTTGCAAAAAATTGAAAGTGCAGCTACCCTTTTTCTAACGATTTTCAAGTCATTGATGATGCTTTTAAGATCAATTTTTCCATTATCTTGAAAATTTTTTACTGCTTTTCGAATCATTCCTTGAACGCTTGTCAAATTAACTTTATATTCAAAAAATCATAAGCTTTGAAAAAAGTAATGAAGAACATGACTACAACCAAATAAATGTTGTCATTTTGAGGAATAGCCTCTGTCACTTGTGTAATGTAAGGGAAATTAAACCCTTTGCTGACAAACAATGATTCCATTTTTTAGTTTTATTTATACGCTCTGACTACCGCAGTAGTGAAACGAGGCAAAGAAATGAAAATTTACAAAATGAATGCGATTTTAAAATTTTTGCATGATTTCTCTATGTAGATTAAAATGTTTTTTATTATCGTTTTTTTGTCATTTCGAACGTCATTCATTTTAAATTCATATCCTCCTTTTTTATTTTGCCCTAATTTTTCCACCTTTTTTAAAAGTTACCCAAATTTTGTTCTGTCAACATATGTTGATTTTTTTCAATTATTTTGTTGCATTTCCATTATTTTCCCTAATTTTAAAAGTCATTCAGATTTTTTCTGTCATCTATTTTTTCCTTATATTTTCTTTTTTTTTCTACAGTAATTCTACTTTGTGCGAGTTTATAATCAAAAAAGTGAATACTTTTAATTAATCTTTTATTGACAATAAATTTTTTTTGTTAAAATTCAACCCAAACTTTTCATGATTTTTTTTCATGTGCTTTCTATTTCTACAGGTTTTATTTAAGCTTAAAAGCATCTTTAAATTAGCTAATTGTGACAAAAAATTGTGTTTTAAATCGGATGGAAAAAATCTTTGTTTTCCAAAAAACGTTTATACAAATTACCACTTTTATTGAATTATCAAAAATACTTCCCTTTTTTAACAAGCCTTTTATTTCTACAGTAACTAGCCTCTTCAGTGTATTTTAACAAAATAGCAAGTTTTCAAGAAAAATCATTTAATGAAAAAAAAATCAAATTTTTTCAAGGAAACAATTGAAATTAGAAGTTTCTTTTTTTACATTTGTTTTTAAAATCCAATCATTTATTTGTTTGAAAGATCAATTATACAGTAATTATTATTACACGATCTACTTATTCAGTTTATTTTTTGTTCTAAAAACGTTTCATGTCTGTTAACACACATCTATTACAGTATACATTCTTTTTTTAACACCATTATGACACATTCGTGCTCAATGTAGGAAAAAAGAATGGTATCAAATATTATCACAAAACTTTTAATCTAAAAAGGCAAATATTATGTAGCTTTGGCAATCATTATCCTTTTTAATGTTTAAAATTCATTCTCTGTCTTCCCCTTTCCTTTCTTCAACACCATCATTTATTCTGAAAAATAACAAAAAACGAATGTTGCAAACCCAATTTAAGCTATTAAAATGATGTAAAAATTCCTCTTCAAAAAATTTCGGTCTTCGTGACATTTTCCATAATCGCGACAACCCTTAACACACCGAATTAATCGAGGTGACACATTTGCAGACGCAGAACAAAAGAACTGATGCTCATCAAAAACTTGTTTGGGATTCTGATTACGAATATCAACAATGCATCGATTATTTTGAACGACTTTCAGAATTCATTTATTATCGAATCGAATATGATATTAGCTTCACCGTATTTGGTAGTTTCCATCAGGAAACTGACAGCTACTATTCTGATTGCGATGCTTTTGTTGTTGGAATTGGTTTGCATTCTTTAGCTGCTGAACTTAAAGATGGAAAAGAGCAACTTGGAATTGTTAAGTTTGATTTCTTTGCTCAAGCCAAAGTAAGTCGAGGCAAATAAAAATAACTGTTTAAAAAAAAGGCATGCTTTTTTAAGGTTCCAATTATCAAACTTGGAACAAGTGATGGCCGCAAATATGACATCTGTGCCCGTTGTGATGGTGTCAAATCAATTCAATCGGGCGGATTCATTCGGCATTTATTGTGCATTCGGCACGATATCCGATTAATGGTACAAAAAGCAAAACAATTGTTCCATGAAAATGGCACATATTTAGGAAGCAACGGTTTTTTGGGCGGGTAAATATGATTAATTTTTGTGAGCTTTTTTAACTTTGAAACCGATTTTAGATATGCATTAACAATCCTCGTTTGCTGGGGACTCCAATCACTTGGTCAACTTGAGATTTTTTCCCCCACAATTTATCATGAAAATGATGGATATTGGGATAATATCAGATGTTCAGTTGATGCAGATTTGGAAGACGGTGAGATCACAAAAAAACTCACTGAAGTTTTCAAAATTCTTTCACAAACTGGACTCAAAGGATGCTTCAGCTTAGAAGATCATTGGCGTGGAACCCACAATGCATTATACATTGAATCTCCGGTGACTTACGCAAATTGTGGACAATCATTAAAGAAAAAACGAGAAATGCTTAATTCAATTTATACAATTTTTCGAGGACTTCAAAATGATCCTGTTCGCCTTCTTACACGTCAAAATAATTAAATCTTTCTTCACCGTTTTTTTTGAAATTGTTGTATATATTATATATATATAATATATATGGTTTCTTTCACTTGCATTTCGAAAAAAATATCATCAAATTCTATATTGTATCTATAAAGTTGTATATATTCCATTTTGATCTCTTTTCTTTTTTTCATTTTACTGAATATAATTTATTGCCCATTTTTATGTCCTTTCACGCAAAAAAATATTTAAAAAAAATGGTTCTTTTTGGTGTCATTCATCGGTCCTATGCGGGCCCGAAGAAAAAATAAAAGTTATTAAAAAAACAGGACTTTTTCGGGACTTTTGCAAGACTTTTCGGTCTTGATTCAGGATTTTTTTAAAAGTCCCATTTTTGGGCTTTTTTTGGGGATAAAAGTTTTCTTTTAAATTTTCATGATTATTTGTTTGGCCACGTACCGGATATGACATTAAAATTATTTTTTACAGTAAATAATATTATACAGCTTATTTAAGTCAGAAAACAGCATTTAATCAAAATTTTTGTTTAATTCTAAAGTACACTCGCTTCAATAGTTTTTTTTTATTTGTTAAACTTTGTTTGTTCAAAGATATTAAGAACCTAATTCTGAAGTAGTTTTATTTTAAAGAACAGTAAATAATCAACAGTAAATACAATAAGCAAAACAGTTTTATCAATTTAGACTTTTTTACTTGGCCGGCCACGAAGTCTTTTAGCAGCAGGGTTTCTGAAAGCATTGTTACAGTAATTTACGATAACATTAAAGTAGAACTTACGAAAGACCTCTAGTAGTTGGGGTTGATATGCGACCAGTCAATGCAGCAAAAGTAGTCGATGAACTTTGTGGTTGTTGTGAAGCTGCTGAAAAGATGTTTCTGTGATATGAGACGTTTTTTTAAAACACTTACCAGTACTTCTATGCTGTGAAAGTCTTTTCTGTCCCAATGAAGTTCTGTGTCCTCCCCTTCCACGAGGAGTCGTTGGTTGACAAGATGGTTGTGGATGAGAAGCAGTATCTGTGTGAGAAACCATAAAGCTTTCAGTAGTTGCTGTTGGTTGTGTTTCTGAAATTTGTATGACTTATCGCTTGACATTCGAATGAATTAAAGAACCTTTGTACGCAGCAATTTCTTCTGCGGCATCATTTTCGAGTACTTCCTGCCCATTTTCTTCTTCTTCATTGCCTTCAGTCGTATAATTCAGTAAATTCGAATCTAAACAAATTTAATTTTTTTCAGTAACGTGAACTTCAAAATTACCTTCATCATCAGTAAGTGTTAATCGAACAGTTGCAAACGGATCAGTATCTAAAAAATTTATTTAACATGTGTGGCATTTATTAGATGTATTAACCTTGACTGCTCTCTTCAGTGCCAGCAACAGATGCCGAAGCAAGTAATTCTGAAAAAAACATCAGCAATATTGATAAGAAATACTTATTTACTCACCAGTAAAATTTGGTGGAGGTTTACCACAGTATTGTTTTAATGTTTGAACAAGTTTGGAGACACCAACGCCAACATTTACTTTCATTTCCATCAGCGATTCAAGTACATGAAAGAAGTCCTTCATATGGTTATCATAAGCAAGGTCGAGTACATAATAAACTTCAAAAAGCCGTTGCATTGCTTGAGCAAAATCAGTAGATGTAGACTGGAAAAATGATTTCATTAGCATAAGTAATAGATGAACAAAAAACTTACATGTAAAGTAAAATCATCAACTGCAACAAAGTAAGTTTTTTTGTTTCCCCAATTAGTTGCAACAATTGAAGGACATGTTGTTAAAGTCATTCGTTTTGCTTGAGCTGTATTTATGTTGAGATTATCCTTAAAATTAATAGTGTTACCATTTGTTCATATTCAGAAAAAACTTGCCGTTTCAGTATATAAATGCTTAAAACTTTGTTGTTGTCCTCTTGGCACAAATTGTTTAACCAATGCAGGAAGCGCATGTAAGGCTTTGAAACATATATCCATTTCGTTGGGAAGTACTTCGACAGAATAAACCAAAGCAGTATAAATTATAGTAGGTGCATATAATTTCAAAGTATTTGCCAAATCTGGTACTTGTTTGAATAAATCTTGCATGACGATGACATAATCTAAATGAAGCTGAAAAACAAAGACAGAGTTAATCATGAATAACCTTGCTTACCAAGTCGAGGTTAGCAGTGTAGATAGGAAGCTTTTTAAAGAATACAGTAGCTACTCCTTTTTCCATCGACGGATCATTATTGAGATGATTCACCCATGATCTTCGAAGGAACCTAAAAAATAACCTCATTATTATATTGTTTTATAAGGACTTACACAGTAGATCGTAATTGAGCTTCTGCAGCTTCAGTAGTTTCGGCACGGCTTAAGGATACTGCAAGTCGATTGAGTGCATCTTCATTTGCGGCAGTAAAAGTAGATAATGCTCGTTTTTTGGCAGCAGCAGGAGAACGATAGTTCCGACGCTTTTTGATGATAATTTGCAAGCGATTAGCGCTTTTTAAATTCATCCAAGTTTGAAAAACATTAAAATGAAGCCATTCATACATTTTACCAAGGAATTGGTTAATGCCATGAGTATACACGTCATAACTAGAACATAAGTAAAATATTTTTAAAATGGCATTGGCAACAAACGTAGGATGAGCATGATGGATGAATTCGGCCAGTACCTTCAGAAGACGATCTTCAGCATTTTGGAGAGCAATAAGGTCAGCTTGTCCATGTTCGTCAACATTTGAAAGTCGATATCCGTAAAGAACAATAGTTGACATTTGAGGAAAGGCATTAAAGTAAGTGTACAAGTCAATCTAAAAACAAATTGATTTAGAAAAAAACATTTAAAACGCACATCGTTGTAAGTAATTCCTTTTTGTGCAATGCATGAAGTATAACAATCACGGATTTGAATTAGGTTTTGATTTTGCCATTCCACGAAATCAGTGCTTTCAGTAAAGTTGAATGCAGTGAAAGAAGATAATACAGCAGTATATGCAGTAGATGTAGTAGATGAAGCAACACCAGGCATAGATGCTAAAGCAGTAGGTGGAGAAGAATGATTTGCTTCATTTCCAGTAACTGGTTGTGTAGTAGTAGATGGGTTTGAAGTCGACGAACATGTAGTTGCAGTAGGTGAAGGTGAGCTAAAAACTGATTAAAATGGTTTTACAAAAATAAAAGCTTACAAATTTGAGAGAATCATGACGACCTCATCATTATGATAGATAAGATCGTCATCATTGTAATTGTTGAGTCCATTCACAGTCGTTGAAGAAATCACAGTATTTGGAACTCTTACCACCTGCGAACAAAAGTCTTTAACTTGCAGCAGTCGTTGTGATTCATCATTGTTGAGAGGAACATTGATCAACAGATTTAACTCACTGCCAACAGCAGCAGTTTTAACAATAACATTGACAGCAATAGCAGACATCTAAAAAGTAAAAAATGGTTAGATAAACAAATACAAGGTTGTTAAATTTGTAAAAAAAGATTTAGAAAAAACATTGCTAAAAGTGCAGCAAACATTTTGAGGTAAGAAAATTCGTAGAAAAACGAATTGATGTTAAACGTTCTCCAACGCCAACGGCAAAAAAAGGCCTGAATTCCTTTTTATGCTAAACACATTTGACATTTGTTGTTCTAATATTCTTTCTGAATCTGCAACGAAAGCTTTTTAGCCCTTTTATATGATCGTTTTGATATATGCTTCTAACATAAAACCGAAATAAACGTCAGGAATAAGCAACTTACTTAAAGTACAACAGCGTACGGGAGTCGAATATATTTTCCGTAGCAGTGAATACTTTTGTGGACTTTTAAAGTAGCAATGTTAATTTCAAGTATTTCCCCATTTGTGTCAGTAGATTGGACTTCATACGCATGAGCAGTACAAGAAAATCGGACGATTTTGAGTGGTTTTACTGTTATTTGCTGCAGTGGAATATTAATTGAAGTAATTGTTCCCATTTTCGGCAATTTGGCCTCTACGTCAAGATCATATACACAAGCTTCTCCGATTTTGAAGTAATCCTTGATCTTTTTGGCTTTGCGTAGTTTCAAGTAGTTTTCTAAAAGAAAAAAACGTTATAAAATTAAGATCAGTTATTGTTACCTTTTGACATTTCTTCATACATAGGAATATTTTGTTCTTGTAGTCGTTGAGCAAGCGTCATTGCTAAGTCTTTATGATTACAATTGTTTCTTTCGTAAGCTTTAAAATCCTTGTGCTTCGTTTCAAGCGGCATTGACCAGCAGTAGATAAGGGAACCAAAACGTTTCATTACATCAACATAATGCAGCAAAAGATGTGGCTTCACAGTCATATGCCCTCCAAGTTGAATAAAACACTTCAAGTAGTTCTCGATTTCTGCATGGAGTTCTAACAACTTGAGTTTGGGAATTTTCGGCATTAGAAGTCGATCAAGAATCCCAAGAAAGTATAAGAAAATTCTGTACCAGCGATTACCAGTATTTACTGAAATATTTGCATGACGAAGAATAAGCGGTAAATACATCGTAGTATTCATAACGGTTTTAGCAGAAGATAGTTTAATTTCACCTTTCCTAACATGATCAAGAAAGAATTTTTGAGGCTTATTCTTTGCCAAACTTCCGGAATATGGAAACATAACAATTGCATCATTGATATCTTCCAAAGTAATTCGTGTCTGAGGATCATCGATAATGGATTGGACAATATTGATAAGTAGCTTTTTTAAATGGCCTTCAAAAAAATCATGCATGAGGTCAACACAAGAAGCATCAACAACATGAAAATATTTAAGTCTATTAAAAACACAGTAATTTCTGATTCCATGTGATTCCAATTCAACACAGTCATTTTTTCTAGTCAGTCGGTCATAGTTTTCAACAGTTTTTAGCCTGAAATCAGCAAGTCGATGGTAGGTCTTTATTTCTTGTGCAGATCCATAACACATTCGGCAGGATACATTACCATTAAAATGAGTGGTATAAGCTGACATTTGATGCACTCCGAGGTTATCACCCAAAAGATTTAACAAAATGACTGGAAGTACTGTAGTTTGACCTTTATATGGAACTTCAATACCATTTTCTAATTCAAGTAATTGTGGAATCAATAAACCATCAAGCAGTTTTCGAAATTCATCATTTTTGACATCAATGGCTAAAGCCAAAAATCCAAGGAAAATCATTTTAGTATCTTGTAATTCCAGTGGAAAATTGTTGACTCGGAAGTAGCATCCCATCATCTTGTTTGTAGCTGCAGCTTGTCCAAGTGGATTAACGGTTCCAAATTCGTCACAATAAAATGATAAGGCAATAAAATCAATACCTAATTGCTGAAAAAAACATTTTAAAGATTTTATGCAATGTTATTAACTTACGCTGTACAATTTAGTAGTTCTGTCACCAGTAAAGGGATGTCCGTAGCAGTCAGAGTTTGTAAAATCGCTTGGAAAAACCATAGCATCAGTAAGTGTTTTGATACTAAATAACCGCTTCAAATTATCTTTGATTGAAATTTCAGCAGTATGATTTGGGCGTAACACTACAGTATTTTGTTCAACATTTCTTTCACGACGATAACCAACAATAAATTTCTTGGGTGGGATGAAGTAGGGGTTTTCTTTCATTGATTTTACACGCTTAAAGTAGCTATTTCTTCTTTTTATCTGTGCGTCAACTTTGTCGATAAACATTTCTGCAGTTGCTTCTGTCATAAATTTAGAACATTCCATAACAGTATTTTGAATAGTGGCAAGTACTTGATTGTTGGCTTCACAAACAGTTTTTCTGTTAAGTTCCATCTTTTTTAACATTTCGGACCACTGTGTCTCACATTGTTCAAAAATCCTGGTAACAGCACCATCAATGGAATCAGTATTTGGTTGTTCAGTATTCGGCTGTTGATGAGATGCAGTAGTATTTCGTTGTTCAGTATTCGGCTGTTGATGAGATGCAGTAGTATTTCGTTGTTCAGTATTCGGCTGTTGATGAGATGCAGTAGTATTTCGTTGTTCAGTATTCGGCTGTTGATGAGATGCAGTAATTGGTTCCTGTTGATGTACAGTATTTTGTTGTCGTTGAATTGGTTCATGCTGTTCAGTCGTTGTCCCAAAAACAGTTGCATGCTTCCTGTTGTAATGCATTGGATAATTTTTTGAATTTGTTGCTGAATCACAAAGGATACATTTGTACTGTGTTGTCTTATCAACGTATTTTAAATGCATAGTCTTCATGTGCTTCAAAAATAACTCGATTGCTTCGTATCGGCATGTACATAATAAACAATCAAATGTCATCTACAAGACAGCAAAACAGTCATTATTTTTCATAATTAAAAAGTATTTCAAACGATGTTACGTTAATCTTATTACAACGAAATACAAAAGAGAACAAATTTTTATTTAAAATTTTCACAAAACAAATTTCTAAATTGCAGTGCATTATAAAAAAGTAAGTATCACATTCTTTTTCTTCATCAGCAGTCCTTTTCCACTAAATTCTAGTCGTTTATTTCGTTGTTACATTTGAAGTAAAATCACGAGCTCTTGCTTTGGTAAAAGAAGAGGCAGGACGAAGATCATCTCTGCTTTTAGTTGTTGCAGTATTTGGAGTTCCAAAATCAGTAAAAGGTTCTGAGCAGCTAAAGTAGTGGTAGAGGAAAGTTCTTGAGCAAAAAATCGACCACTAAAAAATCTGTGAACAGCAGTAGATGGTGAAGTGAAGTCGTATTTACGCTAAATGAGAAAAGACGCGCAGCTTCTACTACTTTGGATTTTGTCGATTTTTTGTTCTACAGTTTAATTGCAATCTCAAAAATGGATAAAATAGATTTCTTTGAGTCTAAATGTAAGCTTTAAAAATATTTACGCATAATTTCGCAAAATGAAATAAGTAACATCGAAATTAAAAAATTGCAACGAAAAAATTGTTGCAACAAAAAAAACACGCGGGAACAAAAAACACAAAGTCATTGAAGTAAGTTTTGAATTTCGCGGGCTGTTTTACGTTTTTTTCGAAAAGTTCTCGAACGTTTGTTCCTATTTTAAACTTTTCTTCTTCTTCAATTTTTTTCAAAGTTTTTTTCCTTCTTTTTTTTGCACGCGTGTTATTTTCTTTGGCTGATTATTGTTTTTTATTATTGTAAATACATTACATCACTACTTTTTAGGTTTGTAAATACTTGTAAGCAAATGTACTGGTTGTTGGATGCTCGATGGAGGAACAATTACCATTTTTCGTAAGTTTTTTAACCACATTTTTGATATTTTATAGCTTATCGATGCTTTTTTAGTACAACTGCCTCGTTTATTACTGGTAATACCTCAAACTACTGCTCCACCTGCATCGGCTGCTTCATTTGGATCTCCTACACTTCCGGCATATGTTATTTTATCTTCAAATACTGCTACTCTGGCACCAGCTACTCCTCATCCTCCATCATCGGCATCTTTTCCGTTATCTACTTGTCGTCAATGTTTGCTTGCCGAGACTGTTTAAAACATCTACTGCTATATATGTTTAAAGCCATACTGGATATTGGATGTTTGCTGAAAGATGAAAAAATATTTTTGGTGAGTCTTTTAACCACTCTCTTGACTTTATATATCTTAGAGAAGTTTTTAGATTGGATCCGCAAAGCTGGATTGTTTTTCCCCAAAATACTCTGTCGTGAAAAAGCTCATGCTTATGTGACTCACCAACTTCTGATACATGATTTTGGTCAACTTCTGATACATGATTTTGGTTCATCATCACCATATTAAATTGCACGGAAGTTAATGCAAGTTTTTCAAACATTGTCAACAAAGTCGTTTTATTTCATTTTTAGGCTAAGCTACTACCGACTTTGACTTGTTTGATCCCCAAGCATTGATATTGTTCAAACTACTGTTCCTATGTTTGTGAATCACATACTTGTTACCACGTTGTTGCATATATATATCTATTGTGAGTCTTTATTTTGTCAAGTCCAGTAAACATTGCCTTTTTTAGGTACAAGCTGCAGTCTGTTTGCGTTAAACACGGTGGTTCTATAGATGTTCTTCTACTGTTGCAGCTCCTCCAGGAATTACTTCGATGACAGATCAGACGAACTCTCATATTTAGATACTACTGCTATGAGCAGTTGCTCTCCATTAACTGTGGCAAAAGCAACATCCTTTGGCCCTCATCCTCAACTTCATCGAACTATTGCTGAAACTTCTTCTGCTGAAATGACTGGTGCAACTCCGGCACAACCATCTGCGTCGCCTAAACAATACCGCACCAACACTCCAACAGCTACAGATGAAAATTCTACAACTGAAACAGTTGGTGAGAATGTCACATATATTTACTTGGCCAAGCAACGAGCCCATCTGCTTCTGTACCTGACACACCAACTACTGCTACTTTAATAGTTATTCGCTGATCCTGTAAGAATTAATGTTTAATTTGTTTAAATTTATGAATACGTAATGTTTAGGTAAAGAAGGATTGATGAACGCTTACTGCAGCCAGGCTGATTTGCCAAATATGAAAATACTGAATTGAAGACAATGTTCTTTGAACACAGCTGTTATCTTCAATATCCTGACTGCTTATGTGAAATTACTGCTTATAAAGATCTTTCGACCCACTGCTCAAACGTTCATTATCTCTCAATACTGAAATACTCTCTTGTTTTATTATTTATTGTAAAAATACTGTTTTAATGCTATTTTTGTTGTAAAATTTTTATTTACTGTTAAATAAACGATTTTTTTTAATATCTTGAGTATCCGGCCAAACAAGCAAATCAATAATCAAAAAAGGGTACGGGGCCAAACAGCTAATCAATAATCAAAAAAAGGAGAAAATTTAAAAGAAAACTTTTATCCCTAAAAAAGCCCAGAAATGGGTCTTTTAATGTCTATGTTTAGGGACTTTCATCGAAAATTTTTTTTTTCAATTTTTCAAAAAATTTTCATGCAGGAAGGTATTTTCAAGTCTTCTTTATCGATTGGCTGATGCCGATTTTTTTTTCGATCCCGCATTAAAAAGTTAGAAGCTTCAGAAGGCGCGCGATTGAAAACAAAAATGGACGTTTTTTTTCTCCAGGCTGAAAAAACGCGTTTTTGTGTCCGAGAGGTGGAAGGCGGCCGGCCAACGTCCAAAGAGGAAAAACAAAGAGAGAAACAAGAGAGAAAAAAGATGAGCGTGTTTCGACTCCCCTCCGCGACCAAAAAAATTATCTTCAGTTTTCGTTTTCAAGTAAAAAAAGTGTAATAAAAAGTAGAAATTAATCTTATTAATAAAAAATTAATTATGGATGTTAAATTAATGCACTTAATGTATTTTATGATATTTTAAAAGCATTTTTTGTTCACAATTAAAAGAAGAAACGTATTAATATATAATTTATGTGTTCTTTTTTTCAGTTATTAGCAGCATTTACACAAAATTTATACTAAATATTGGTTTTATTTACCTATTTTAATATTCAGCACTAAACAGTTTTGTATATGCTAAATATAATAAAAAAAAATACGAATCTGGTATTGGTTTTTATAAAATTCCTAAAATATTGTAGAAGTTTGAAGTATTTCTGTAACATATTTCAAGGTATCTGATATCATATAAGCATCATCGACAACAATATAACACTAAAAATGTGCATTTTTTGCTATTTATGGTAGTATCCGTGTTTTTTATCTGATGACATTGACATTTAAATGCTTCAAAATGGCAAAGTTTAATAATTACTTCAAAGCAATGGCACGAAAATTATTCAAAAATTGCAGAAAATTTTTAAACAGTGACTGAAACTATGCAAAAAAAGGGCTGTCCAGATATCCTATATAAAACATTAGTTGGTAGGAATTGCCCAGAGCTTACATTACCTAAAAGCCAAAATTTTATGACTCTTCCACCAAAACAAATCCACTGATATTTGCTGCTTTTTGCAGCTTTGTATTGATCCTCGTTTACACATAAAAATGCTGATGTCAGCTCTCTTTTTTTAATTTTTATTATTTAAAAATAACCTTAATAGTGCATAAAAATTCTTTATAAACAAAGTTAAAACAATTAAATGCACATTTTTTCACATGTATATAATTTTTTAATTGATAAGATTATTTTTTATTATTTTTTATTACAATTTTTTACTCGAAAACTAAAATTGAAGATAATTTTTTTGGTCGCGGAGGGGAGTCGAAACACGCTCATCTTTTTTCTCTCTTGTTTCTCTCTTTGTTTTTCCTCTTTGGACGTTGGCCGGCCGCCTTCCACCTCTCGGACACAAAAACGCGTTTTTTCAGCCTGGAGAAAAAAAACGTCCATTTTTTTTCTCTTCTTTTTTGCAAAAAAAGCGTCAATGATGGTCCCTATCTATGTTTCAAGACTTTTTTGGCCTGAGAAAAAAATAATTTTTTTAAATTTTTTTGAGCCCGGATTAGGCCTGCAAAATCCAGAACCAAAAAGTCTCACTAAACGGGCCTTTCGACCTGTGTATCCCTCAAAAAAGGACCATGGGTGATCCTTTTAAACTCGGGTCGAAAACAGACGTGAAAAAGGCCCATAGCTTTTTTTCCGTGTTTAGCAAAATTTTTATATTTATTTTTTTGCATTACTCTTTTGTTGTGTCTTATTAACGAAATAAACATTTAAGTTACAAAAAAACGTTTTCTTTTTTCACATTGAGCTTCATTTCAACCAGTTTTTGAGTACCAGAAAAAAGGTTTAAAAATACATTCAAGGCTTTATCATTTCCATTCAATTAATATTTTAAGCAAATCATTACTTTTGAATAATATAAAACTGATTTTTAAGCAAAAATTTTCCATTAGCAAAAAACTCATCAACAAAGCCTTTTTCGGATCTTCGCATTTTTTGATCCACGTGTCCCATAAAAATTGACGGCTG
This sequence comes from Panagrolaimus sp. LJ2414, assembly GCA_024447195.1. NCBI lineage: Eukaryota > Metazoa > Nematoda > Chromadorea > Rhabditida > Panagrolaimidae > Panagrolaimus > Panagrolaimus sp. LJ2414. The sequence continues at coordinate 2,821,050 of JAMRXY010000280.1, read as the reverse complement.
CATTCGAATATTTTGAATAACATTCACACATTTTTTAACACCTGTTAAATTTGTTTTTGCCATCATTGAAACAAGGAAGAAAGAGAAAAAGATAGAAAAAACTGTTACATAGTTAGCACACTTCCACGAACAAACGAAGGACTTGTAAACAAGGTTTAAAAACACAGTCCAAACAGAGATGAAAAAATATGCAAAAAATATATAAATGTCATCTGCCGTCGCAGTAAAAAAATTAATGCCACATTTAACCGATATCAAATGTGATGAGCTGTTCAAAGATTTCAATTCAAAAACATTTTCTATCATCCTTTCTTTGATTTTTCAGTCTCTTCTCTTTTTTTGGCATTTTTTTATTCAAAAATCTAAAATGCAGTTAGTTTTAAATTATATGATATCTATTCCACTAAATTTGTTTTTGTTTAATATCACTGAAAAGCCAAACTTTAACTGATGTTTTTCTTTATTCTGCAATTTAAATAGCCATGTGCACGAACACGTGAAACAAGTGAAATGTTTGCTGTGTTTCTGGATATCTTTAGTCAATTCAGTATGATTGTTCGACTTTTATGTACTATTTGTTTCAATAAATGCAATGATATCCTGCATGGCTAGATTTTCATCAAACTTTAATATGTACAAAATATATTTTTTTGCTTACACTGAAGACAACCGGTAACAAAAAAACTCTCACCGGTGTTTTGTCGGTTATGAATTTGTCACTGACGGTTACGAAACAGTGACAATTTCTTAATTAGTGAAAGAATTTTTCTCACCGCTTTGACGGTGTCAGTGTCGAATTCGTCACCGATTTTTTTCAGTGTAACGGTGACAGCTTCTCTCCGCTGGCACATAACATTTTTTTCTGTTCATAAAAAATCATGTTGCTGCATTTTAGCAACCTTTGATCCTTCAAAGCCATTTTTATTATTTTGATGAATCATTTTTTTGCAAAACATATTCTTTTCATCAATGATCCCCAGACAGTCCCTCAGAAATGGTACGCGTTGGTCCCTCAAAACAACACCAACACGATCCATATAAAAGGATCCAGCTTCAACCAATTTTATTATCTTTCCTTTCAATCATCAATCTAAAACCTTCCCCCATTGCTCTCCCTTCCTTTGATTTCGTTATATTTTTTTTGAGTATATTTATTTTGAAAGGTTTCATAAAAAAATGTTATAGTTATTAATATTTTTCAAAAATCATGTCATAATTTACATACAGTCATGTGACTTCTCTTCCCCTTTCCCCTACCCCGGGAGGTTGGGGGATGAAAAAGGGGAAGACTGTGAAGTGTGCGGCGAAAAGGGGAAGGGGGCGAAAAGGGTCAAGTCAACACTGTTGATGTAACAGAAAATGTAGTATTTTAAAAATATAATGCAAATTTTATTAAAGTCCAAACTAGGGTTGTCGTGGGGTGGCGCGTCCGATGGTTGCATCCATTCCGAAATTTATGAGATGGTAATTTTTTGCGAAAAATTGTCAAAAAAACGAATTGTTTCCTTAAATCATTTAAATTTTTAAGCTAGAAAACAGTAAGCAGAAAATTAGCTACGCTGTCTTTAATTTTTAGCTTGTGTTACAGTATTCTGAGGATACTGTAATTAAAGAAATTCATGTTTTTTATCGTCAAAACCTAGTTCCGACAAAATTACTTAAAATTATGCTTTAATAATCCATCCTATTTATAGCTAAAATACCTATTTTGGAATATTTATACTGTACATATTAGTAAACTCGAATTCTGTGGTCACGGGCGCATGCGCCCACATTTTTCAAAAAATCGGGCGCGCCAGAAACCCTGGTCCAAACTTCAAACTTTGGGTAATCATTTTTATAGCACATTGTTATAAAGACTTAATTAGTGGCAAAGCAGATAAAAGAGAGAATGAGAAGGTAAATAAAAATGATGAGATTTGCAGATTTTATAACACAAGAATAAATTAAAAACATCTTTTTTAAATTCAGGGTACTTTTGGGTATTAATTATACTAGTATACTGTATGTGAAAAAAATGAATGATATGGCAAATAATTGGTGGGATTTCGCTAATATAATGATAGGTTAATTAAAACAAATTGGATTTTTATGTAATTAATTATCGAAAATATGAAACGTTCGCGAAATATAAACTTCGGTGGCCGCCCCGAAGGGGCGGGGCACCCTAGTTCTCCATTAATTTTAAGGATTTGCGATAATTAATACATTAATTTATTTAGTATACTCAAAACAAAATGAATTACTTCAATGTATCATCAAATATTAATTTCATTGAAGAAATCGGTAATATACTGGTTCTTGGTGAAACTTATCAGAATGCTTCTTTTGAAGCACTACATGGACAGTGCTATAACATGGTTTGTTTTTTTATTTCCATAAGGTGCACCGGATTTGATTAAGATGATCCAGACAATAATAAATAAATAATAATATATATCAAACACATGTATATTACACATATTCTTTTTCAGGTCCAGCATGAACAAAGAGAAATGCTATACAACCAAATCAAAGATACTTTGAAAAATTACTTGAATGAAACTATGCGGCCAAATGTGGTCAATACAAATGTTGAAAATTTTTTGTTCAGTCTTTCAAATGTAATTTGGCCTCATTATCAGAATGCGGTATCACGAATTTGTGATGTTAATATGTATCTTGAGCGAGTTTACATTCGACCTCAACATCATCCGACACTCAGAGAAATTGCATTTAATTTTTTTTGTACTTATATTATTGAAGATCCTGGAGTTCAAAATATTTTGAGATCTGCTACATTTAAATTAATCGAAGTGGCTCGACAAAATGAACCTGTTGAATGGTGAGTGCTTGTTTTCACATAGAACCATTTTTTTGGTGGAAAGAGTTATAATAAATTTATTATTGAGGATGAATATATATAGACCTGTGATAAACTTATGTGGTCCCAAAAACACCATCATTTAAAAAAATCTTTTTGCCTAAATCATGTCCAATTAAACTTGCGGCAAAAAAATCTTTTATTGGGGAATATTCTACCACCTCATTCATTATTAAAATTCATTTCTTACATTATCCCTCAGCTTGAAAAATTGCAGTTTTTAACATTCCTGCGTTTCATTGCAACTTTAAAAATGCATTTTAAAATTTCAGCTAAAGCGCGATATCCACAAAATTATCATAGAACATGTTTCCGTGCATAAGCAAATTATCATTTTTCACCGAAGCATTTTTAGGAGTGGTTTGAAGTCCACATGTGAAATGCTACTTTTTCTTGGATCTGGAAGTCGGGAATTTTATCAAGAGCATTTTGAAAATTGGCTTGTTCAAAACTTTGCTGAACATTATCGAATGACATGTCAAACAATAATGGCTGAAAAAAATACTGGAAAGCTGCTTCGAATGATGACAGATTTTATTACCAGAGAAAAGGAATGCATAATCTCTGGGCATTTTGATTCTGTTACTGAAACAAAGATTATTGATTCCTTAAATCGTGAAATTATTTCTGGGATCAATATTCAAAATATTGTTGATCGTGAAGATAGTGGTCTCCTTTACATGTTGAAGAATCATTGCATCGAAGATTTGAAAAGCTTCCATAAATTTTTTGGACATACTTCAGAATATGTTACATCAATGGTAGACCCGTTCTTTGAATATATTTGTGAAACAAGTCCAACCATACATCAATTTTATTCTGCCAATTCTTCTAATAATTATGTCGATATTATTAATCATGTTCTCATTCTTCAAACTGAAACAGCCCAAGTCGTCTGCTCTTTTTTTGAAGAAGGACATTGTGAACTCAAAGATCGAATTCAAGCCAGAATTGCAAATTTGATTACTCCAAAACGTTTATCCCTTTGCATTGATTTTCTGTTAAAGAAAAGGTGGAATTCTTTGAATAAAAATGATTTTGGTGCAAATACCCTTGATAAGGCATTAAAAATTTTTAAGTTTATTTCTGATAAAAATGCCTTTGAAACGTTAGTTTATTTTGTTGAATTTCAATTTTTTTACCGTAATAACTTTTAGTTGTTACCAGCAACATCTTTGTAAACGTTTACTTGCTGCTCAAAGTAATTCATTTGATGGGGAAAAATTTATGCTCGAAAGATTAAAGGTATATTTGTTCACTCAGATTATCGTGTTTTGCTCAAAGTTATCGCCGATGATCCAGAAAAATTGGGCACGGTCTATTCAACATTTAATAGTTTATTTATCTTTTAGATTGAATGTGGTTCAGTTTATACCCGAAGAATGAAAGAAATGGTTAAAGACATTGAAACTTCAAATAATCTTATGAATTTATATAAAATTAATGCTTCTGTTGAAAAGGTTCGTTTCTATCCCCTGCTTTGTGTTTTATAAAATTCGAGATTGTTTAAGATTGAATTTTCTGCAAAAATATTAACATCAAATTTTTGGCCAATCTCCGGGATCCCACCTTGCATCCTTCCAGCTCCAGCGGAAGCAGCATTTAATCAATTTCAACAATTTTATGTCGAAAAATATTCGAAGCGAACTTTAACTATTAATACTGGGCTTGGCTCTGCTGATTTGGAAGCTACGTTTTACAAAAAGCAAATTGTAAGTTGTAGTTTTACCGCAACACATTTTAATTACTGTATTTGTTTAGGATGGCTCATTTCAAAAAGAAAGTAAAACACTTGTTGTTTCAACATTTCAAATGTGTGTTTTATTGAAATTCAATGAAGCTGACATTCTTACATACAAGCAATTGTTAGCGGAAACAAATATCCGAGATCAAGATTTGAAGCAAGCTTTAGCTCCAATGGTTTTGGGAAAGGAATCTCAAATGATTTTGAATCGGATTTGTAAGAATGAAACAACAATTGGTAGGTTCATTTCAGACTTTATTTTACAGAATAAGAATATGAGGAATTACAGTAATCACGGAATTCCGCCAACTTATTTATGATAGTTGAAATGCAATCTATTTTGCAATTAATTTTTATGCAAAATTTTGTTTAGAATTTCGTTCTAGTTATTTTTTTTGCTTTCAAATGAAGTTCAATTTTGCCAAATTCATTTGGTGGAAGTTAAAAATTTTGCATAAGCTTTTGGAAATTGAGATAGTGATGACAGAAATCTGTGGTTACTGTAGTTGTGTAATCTCTGTAACAGTAATTATGTAATTGTGATTCTTTTTTAGTTTTAAAAATTTTTTATTTTTTAGAAGAAAATGATATTTTCTCTGTTAATGATGAATTTACTTCAAAACTAAATCGAATCCGAATTCAAGCATCAAAAATGAAACAAGGTGAAAGCATTCTTGAAAAGGTTTGTCTTTACATTACTTTTAAGTATTTACTTTTTCATTTTTTAGTCTGATGAAAATCGGAAATATGAAATTGAAAGCGCAATTATTCGTGTGATGAAATCTCGACGAAGTCTTCTCCATGATGAATTAATCGCAAATGTCACAAAAGAACTTAAATTTCGATTTTCGCCTGATCAAACAATTATCAAAAAAAGAATTGAAGCTTTGATTGATCGTGAATTCTTAAAACGAGATGAATCAAATTTGAATCTTTATCATTATGTTTGTTAAGTTAGGTGTTTGTTTATTGATTGATAGATTATTGTATTTATATTTAAGTGTTTGGGTACTGTTGAATTTTTTTTATTAATAAAACTATTCATACTTTTTTTAACACCGTGAATGTATGTATCTCGGGCCTCGGTAATAACTCCAAAGTTTTGTATTCATTCATTTTAATTCGTAACAATTTTATCCACGTTTTGTGACCTTTTTAATATAAAAAATAATAAATTGATTTGTGTTGCCGCCTTTGTTGCATGGTAGAAAAATGGAGGTTTCTCTTTGTTCTTTGACTTTGGGGGTTATTAATGAACTTTATGAACAAGTAAATTGTGATTCACTGAAAATTAATTAATAATGTTAAAAAATTAAGTTATTGACTGTTACCAAGCTTAAGCGATTTGCATAGAGTTTAACGTATAAACAACCGATATCAAAATCTGTCGGATTTGTAAAATAAAAATAAAACTTCAAAACCTCAGAATTTTTAAAAAAAAATCCCCTATTGTTGTAATACAAGCTTAATATTTCATTTTTTTGGATAATAGTAGTGCAGAATTTAATGGGTAGAATAGTTTTTTAAATTAAAAATGTTATAAAATACATTATTGGTGTCTCAACTTATTCATTTCACAACACGGATAGAACAGCATTTTTGACTCAAGTAATGAGTATGGATAAATTCTTGCATTATTCAAAATTTTTCATATTTTTTAAATTTTTGATCTCAATACCGTAACTTTGTCACCCCATGGGCCGGGTTCCCGGCGATAGTCGCCGCTAATTTTATATGTTCGTTTGTGATCTAAATGAACCCAAATAACCATATTTGATGGAAAAAGCACCGGGACATCGTTGAAGGTTCCCTTATAAGATACATAAACGAGTATCCATGGAAACACAGCGATTTAAGCATGCTTTGAACGATGTTTTACGGATTGAATGTTGTTTTTAAATGCTTTCTTTAATTTTGCTGTTTTTAAATTTTGTAAATATTAATTCTTTAGAAGACTTAAATTTTAATACAACAGATTTTAATGAACATCATGAATTAATTGTTGAAAGTTGCCGGTTTGGATTAGCTCGGCTTTATCAAAATTCAGAATATCATACATTTATTGGATGCAAATTACCGTATGCTATTTTTAGCCATTTAAAAGTTTACACTTTTAATCTTTGAATTTAGTAATATTAGTGGCATTGATACAATGATGGTGCTTGCTTTAGATCTTATTCAATGTGAACAATTTACAACCCCTTCAAATCATTCTGAATCTATTATGGTTCGGTTTTGAAGTGATTTTACAAAGCTTTTTTAGACTTTTACATTTTTAGCAAAATTATATTCTTCAAACTGCAAATGCAAGAAAATCAGTAAAGGTTTGTATTGACGCAGATGAGACTCTAACATTATTCATTATATCCATCACTAAAAACATCGATAAAACACTTACTGCATACTTTGAAAGAAAACGAATAACTCAACAGCTGATCCCGAATAGTCAACGACAAAAAATTTATCGAGTTTTTCCTCGAATAAATATTAAACTTCCATCTGACTTTTTCTATCCTTTTTCATGTCCAGCGACAAAAGCAAATTTTAATTTATATTTGTACTTTTTTATTTTATTGACATTGTTGGCATTGTAATTATAGACTTTTTGTTTTTCAAATTAAATTTTTTCATGGTTTCGAAAAATAAAAACTATTTTATAAAAAGTATTCGTGACTCTTTTTTTTTGTCATCCACAAACATTGAGACAAGTACTTATCCGTTCATATCCCCGAATCCTTGGGATAAAAACGCAAAAAAAGGAGGACAGCCGTCTTTTTTTTTATTATTCATTCACATTTGAATGGACACACTTTGGTTTCTTTCGGTTTTTGGCGAAACGTTGCTGCACTCAGGGCTTACACTACACGGGTTTTTTTTCTGCAATCGATTTTGCAAAATAAATATGCGGCAGTTTGTGTTTATTCTTTTGTTGTTGTTGCAATTTTAGCTTAAAGGCTTTTAAACTTTTGTCGCTTTTTTTAATGTTTTAATTAATTTATCATTTTGTAGGGGAACATTTATAAAGATATTGGGTAAAAAACAAAAATGTCTTGCCAAAGTGGTATTCGAGGTAGATAACTTGCTTTAATAAACTTTAATGTTTTAATTCTTTTATTATTTTAGCCGATAATGAATTGATGACGTTTTTTGAAGATTGCAAACGTGGTAAATATCGTATGGGCAAAATTGTTATTAATAAAGAGAAATTGGTTGTAAATTATCATTCTCAACCAAGCAACGATTGGAAAGCAGATTGGAAACGTGATCTACCAAATTGTGTTGATTCATATGAACCATGTTTTATTTTATTTCGCTTGGAAACTCCACATGATTGGATTTTAATTAGGTAAAGCTTTTTTAAAATAAATTATGTTGTTTAATAATTCTTTTATAGTTTTGCTGATGATAAAGCCTCTTCTCGTGATAAGATGGTCCTTGCTGCAACCAAAGCTACATTCAAATCTGATTTTGGCCAAAGTTTTATTCAAGGTGAATATCAAATTTCTTCAACGCATGAATTCAATCTTGATACATTTGAACGTCGACTTCACCGAGGCACTGTTCGTGATAATGAAACTAGTGCAATGACATCATTTGAACAAGATCGTAGTGCTGCTTCAAGAGAACGTATTGCATTACCACTTGCAATGCAAGCAACTCAAACTCTGCGAGGTGTTCAATTTCCTGTTGATCAAGATGCTACTGCTTTAATCAAGAAATTCGGAAAAGGAGAAATTGATTTTGTTCAACTTTCTGTTGATACCTTAAATGAAGCAATCAAGCTTGAAGGAAATGAAGAAAGATTAGATGCATCAAGCTTAAATTCAAAGATTACTAAACAAAAGCCACGATATACTCTTTTCCGTCTTCGTGAAGTTCAAGAAAATCCCGTTTGTAAGTTTTTTTGTTAAAAAATCTTTTATTTAAATTTGATGTTTTTTTTTGCTTTCAGTCTTTATTTATTCTATTCCTCCTTCTGCGGGTTGTACAATTAAAGAGCTTATGCTTTTTTCAAGTTGCAAGGCTCCATTCCTCACTGAAGTTGAACATAATTGTGGCGTAAAGATTGACAAAAAAGTAGGCATTTTTATACTTAAAGAAATATTACAGTATCTTCTTTTTTTACAGATTGAAGTCGATAGTCGTGACAAACTTGATGCTGAATCATTAATCAGTTACTGGCGTCCAGCTGCTATTGAAGAGAAAAAGCCATTTGCTAGACCTCCTCGACCTGGTAGTGGACCTCGTCGGATCACAGCTGCTGCAGAATAAAGGTTCAATCGACAAATTTTTCCTGCTGTTTTTCTCTTTTTTATTCAATTGATTTTGCTTTTGATGAGTGCTTAAAGATGTTTTGTGCAAGTTAGTCTTATAATATTGTGTCCCATTGTCGTTCATTATCACAAATTTATTTCTCTCCTTTAATTTATCTCAACTTTTTGTGTTTTTTCTCAATATTCTTTTTTTTGCTACCAAATCTGCCAGATTTGTTTGTAATTTTAATTCAATATAAATATTTAATTAACCAAAATTATGCGGGCTTTATTTATTTTTTTGAACATTCTATTAATGTCGGAAGCAAATTTAACAAGAAAAAGACGGGCAGCTGTTGCCAATAATAATAGGCTGTGGCCAAATGGGGTTATCCCTTTTATCATAAATGATACATTTCCTGGTAAGATGCCCATCATGCCTTTGGGCATTCCATAGAAGCGAAAATCGCTTTAGGCGAACTTCAGCGATTGTTTCAGATCGCAATGCATCATTGGCAGAATTTCACTTGTTTATCATTTGTTCCATTTCGGCCTGAAATTGATAAAAATTATATTATTTTTACGACAGATAAATGCGGGTAAAAATTGTTTCAAAATGAATTCAAGTTTCAATTTAGCATCCTTTAGATGTTGTTCATATGTAGGAAGAAGAGGTGATGGCGGTCAAATAATATCAATCGGAAAAAATTGTGATAAATTTGGAATTATTGTTCATGAAATTGGGCATGTTGTTGGATTTTCACATGAACATACAAGACCAGATCGAGATCATTTTGTTGAAATATTTCGAAACAATATTCAACAGGGACAAGATTACAATTTTGATAAAGCAAAACCAAATGAAATTGATTCAAGAGGAGAAACATATGACTATCATTCAATGTATGTCTCTCATATTTACAGTATACTTTTGTTACTCTCAGCATAGTTCCATTAAATGATTACAAGGTTTATAGAATGCATTATGCACGTGATACATTTGCACGTGGTGGATATTTTGATACAATTCTTCCAAAAAAGCCAACTGTTGGTGAAAGGCCAAAAATTGGACAAAGAACTAAATTAAGTGATGGAGATATTAGACAAACAAATAAAATGTATCATTGTCCAGGTTAAATATTTTATCCTTGCATTTTATTGAGCAATAAATTCTTTTAGCTTGTTTTCATACGCTACTTTCAAATAAAGGTGAATTGCGTTACGATCAAAATAAAACAAAATGCAATTGGCGAATTTTAAGTTCAAGAGGCAGCCGAATTGCTTTTAATATTTCAACAAAAATTCTACCAAAAGCAACGGCAAAAAGTTGTTATTTTGAAAAAAATAACTTTATTGAAATTCGAGATGGATTTCAACGAAATTCTTTAATTCTCGGTATTATAACAAATTTTTTACATTAAAAAATACAGTACCTTACCTTGCAGGTAAATTGTGTCATAGCAATCATGTCAAATCATTTTTAACAAGTTCAAATTCAATTTTTATTCATGTCTCTACAGCTTCATTACTTGCACCTTTTGTTTTTGCAACATATTACGGTAATTCTTATTTTTAAATGTTACTGTAATCTTATTCTTACTCTAACTGATATTTTAGTTACATGTGGTGGATCAATATCAGGAAATAATAATGCAATTCAAAGTCCATCCTATCCTGAAGTATATCCACCTGATTCATTTTGTGTTTGGAATATTACGGTATCTGAGGGTTATAGAGTTGCTGCAACTTTTCGATTTTTTAATCTTGAACCACATAAAAATTGTTCATACGATAAATTAGAAATTTATGAAAGTACTGTAGCAAATTCAGAAACATTAATTGGACGGTTTTGTGGTCAAAATATTCCAAAATATGTTACAACGAATTTTTCAAATTCAATGATTGTAAAATTTACAAGTGATGCTTCAATACAAAAAACAGGTTTTCATATTGAATTTTTGAAAGGTAAATTTGAAATTTCTTTTTATAAATTGCCAATGATTTTAAGAGCTTGATGAATGTGAATTTAATAAGCATCAATGTGAGCATATTTGTGTAAATCAAATTGGTGGATATGAATGTGATTGTTTTAGTGGATATTCGTTAAAGCCTGATGGATATACTTGTGAAAGTATGTAAATTCGCATTCAATAACTCTTTTATCTTTTCATTTTTGATAGGTACTTGTGGTGGTCAGCTTACTGAAAACACTGGAAACTTTTTTAGTCCTAATTTTCCTGCCAATTACAGTTCAAATAAAAAATGTATTTGGGAAATAAAAGTTTCAGCAGGATATAGAATTGTCTTAAATTTCACCCATTTTAATGTTGAAGGACTTAAATCTGAATGTGAATATGATTATGTTCATTTAAAGCCAATTAGCAATGTCCAAGATGGAGATGAAGTTAAACTTTGTGGGGAATACAATATTCCAATTGTTTTAATGTCTTCAAGCAATGAAGTAAAGATTTTATTTAATTCGGATAATTCAATGGAGCGAAGTGGGTTTGCTGCTGAATATTCTGTTGATTTTGATGAATGCTCAAAAGATAATGGAAATTGTGAACAAATTTGTGCGAATACAATTGGTGGGCATGAATGCCGATGCGGCAATGGATTAACGCTAGCTGAAGATGGACATTCATGTGTAACTGGGGAATGCTTCTTTCAAAATTATGAACCCTTTGGAGAAATTCATTCTCCAGAATTTCCAAATTTTTATCCTTTAGGCAAAAATTGTACTTGGCATATCGTAACAATTCCAGGGCATCATATTCTTTTGGTTAGCTTTTTTCAGTCTACAGTTATCATGGATGAACAAATTTTAAAAATTTTATTTTTTAGACATTTGATGTTTTTGATGTCGAAGATCATTATGCCTGCAGGTATGATCAAGTTGCCGTTTACAATGGCGGAGATCATTCTGCCCCTTTACTTGGATCTTTTTGTGGTCAAACGCCGCCTTTGCCTTTAATTTCAAGTGGAAATCAACTTTTAGTTGAATTACAATCAGATGATACCCAACCTCGGCGAGGATTTAACGCATCATATACATCGGGTATAACCTTTTTTTATTTATCTTAAAATAACACCAGCATTACAAACCTCTTTTTTTCGAAATCTAGAATGTGGGGGACGACTAAAAGCAGATTATTCGGTGGGATTTGTTTATTCTCATGCTCGATATGGTGACCGAAAATATCCAAAGTTGACACAATGCATCTGGGAAATTTATGCAGAAGCAGATCTTGGAGTGAAAATTCGTTTTACACAGCTTGATATTGAAAAGGAACGCGCTTGTGAATACGATTATGTGGCAGTATATGATGGCCTTAAAAAACGTAATGAATTACTCATTGGGCAGTTTTGTGGGGATGACGTAAGTAATTTGATTGAATTTAATTGAAATAAATATAAATGAAAAAAATAAAGAGAACGAGGAAGAAGGCTTTTGATTATTCATTTAATTTTTTGTTACTTCAGCTGTCATCTCCTATTGTCTCTTCTTCAAATGGTCTACTTGTTGAATTCGTTACAGATGACAATGTTGAAAAGAAAGGATTTGTTTTTGAATATTCTGCGACGAATCCATTGCAAAAACTTCAACAACAAAAACTTCCGGTTCGACCAGATAGCAGTGAACCAATTCTAAATGACTAATTATTGTTATTTTTCAAATAAAAACAAAACAAAAATAAATTTGTAATGTATGTATAAGTGACGAATTAAAAAATTATTATTGTAAATTTACTCATAAAATTTTTTCGAAAAAGATTCAAAGTTTTTTGCTGCTTTTGAAAAATGGCTGCCTTAACAAACAATACCATTTTCTTCCCTCTTATTCTTCTTCTTAAAGGAGATCGTCGATTGTCTTCCCAAAAAAAAGAAATACGACAGGTACAAAGAGTCGCCAAAATATCTACAAAAGGAAGGTCAATACCAGAGGGAAATAAATAACCGCGCCCCCTTCCGGCGGTTTGTTTGAGCAAAAAAAGAAAGGAAGAAAGAAAGAAGCGGACGTGTGCATTGCGTGTACGCCGATAGCGCAAGAATAATTTTGACAGCCCCATCAACTGTCTCGGGGACACCTTCTTCTTTCCTTCTTTCTTCCCTTTCCATTTTTTGACCAGTTGCAACTGACTGACTATATTTATGCGCAGATGCTCTAACAAAGCTCTTGCCAAAGCTGCAATCTTTTTTGAGAAAAATCTTTTTTTTCTTTTCTTGATCTATCTCTCTCTTGTGAATTTTTAGTACAGATAAAAAAATTCTTCTTTTCATTTCGGTTTCAAAAATTCCATGCGTTCCATTTTCTTCTCTTTTTTAAATTCCCTTTTTCGTTGTTTTTATTATTGCAATTATTATCGCGAAAAATTTTTTATCATTAAATTTTTTACATCATTTTTTAAATTTTAAATTTTTTTTTGTAACAGAATATGACCCGTTTACGATTACTATTTTGTCATGGATTAGGCGCAACTCCAAGAAATGGAATTTCTGTTAAAATTCAGCAATGGGCCGAACAACATCATGTTCAAACGTATGGTCTTAATTATCGAGATTACGGTAATGCTGAAAGAATTTGGAATGTAAATGATTGGAGAAGAGATATTGTAACAGCCCTAAAAGCAGATGACGCAAAAACGGTTATTGTTGGAAGTTCAGCAGGTTGTCAAGCAGTTTTACGAGCAGCCGTAGATGCTCCAGAAGCAATTGGTGGATTACTACTTTTTTCTCCTGGTGTCGGATTAGGTATTGATTACATGGAAAGAGTAATTCCGGGTTCAGTTGAAAAACTTCAACATGGTGAAACCCTAAATCATCCAAGCGCAGATCCAACGATTAAAATTAAAGTTGATTTAGATAATTTGATGGAATTTGTGAATGTAAGTGATCAACAATATCATTGAATGAGGAATTTGTTAATTAATTAAATTTAAATTTGTTTAGAACTGCGTCAGCAAAACTCATCACAGGATTAGACTTGATTGTCCAGTGAGAATTGTTCATGGAATGAAAGATAAACTTGTTCCTTTCCAAAATAGTATTAAACTACTTTCCCAAATTGAATCACCTAATAAAGCATTATATTTAATCAATGATGGACATTTTATTACTGTAAGCAATTTTTTTTTAAATTTCAAAAAAAACCTTTTCTCAGACATTTGTCATCATCTTATTTTTTCCGTTTTCTTTTTCAGGATAGGACAACAATTGAACAAGCGCTTGACAGTTTGTGGGATGCAATCGAGGCTGATTTGTAAATAAACGTGTATCTGTTTTTTTCTTTCATTTTTTGTTTTGTATTGGCTGTTTTTTTGTACTTTTGACATTTGAGAAACAACAGCTTTTGAAGATCTCTTTACTTCCTTCTTTCTTAAAAAAAAGATTTTTTTTGCACTTTGAATAAAATTTTATGAAACTTTATTTTTATTATACTTTTTTACAATTTAAAAAAATATCATTATAATAATCACCAGATACTTTTACATTCGTTTTTGTTTATTAAAAAATTAAGATTTATTAAACCGGAAATTTTTAAGCAAAGATGAAAGAAATTTGTAATTTTATTTGAGCTATGAAAAGTTTATGAAAAAAATGCTAAATAAACTGACTAAATTTTTTAAATCTACATTTTGGCAATAAAAAGAGTACGTTTTTGTTTTTCTTTACAATTTTTTAATAACCTGTGAGAAGAAGAATTTTTTTTGAGAGACCAGTTAATTAATGTAGATGTTTAGATTTTAAGAATATATGGTTATAACTTCGGCACCAGTGCCTCGAACAAGTAGTACACGATTGAGACCTTCGGTTAAAACATCTATGAATTCCATGTAATAGATATCTGAGCCATCTTCTGGTGGACCTGGTAAATTAACTATGATAAGTTGAGCTTCATCGGACCGATTTTTCATTAGTTCATTAAGTTTAACAGCGGTATGCATCTTTCGAACATTATAATGTCGTGGCTTTAAATTGAACGATGGCCTTATTTCTGGAACTTCATCACTTTCCGGAAGACTTGGATGACTAATTTCAACAGAATTTTCGCTGAATCGAACTTTGCTATTTCCATGATCTTTGGGTTGCTTTGCTTGGACTTGTTTCTGAAATTTTTTCAAAACTTATTACCGGATATTTTTAAAAATAATCTAAAAAATGATAGCCGCAGTAGAAAAAGGGTGACAGAATGCAAATGACGTAAATCACAGTGGTTTAACAGCAAAATGGACAAAGGAATAAGAAGTAGAAGAAGCATTTTAGGTATAATAAAAAGCTGAAGAAGGAAAGAAAGAAAGCAAAAGGGTATATCTCACCACCTCATCTTCGCTGATCTTTGATAATTTTCTTTCTCGTACAACTTCATCCATTTGTGCTTGAATATCTACAGTATCACGTTTAAGCTGCATTTCACGTAATAATTTATTTCTTTCTTCCATTTTCAATGTTCTTTCATACGTGTAATCTGAGATATCGGATTCGGGCTAAAATTGTAACAAATATATTTATTTTGTGTTTTGTAGTTATTTTTTGCATTTTATTACCATTTCAATGACATTTACTTGTGCCTCAATTCGTAAATGGTAAAGGAACTTTTGAAGATCATCCTTCATTTGTGTGCTATTGTCATCGACATGCGCAATTGTAAATAAACGAAGTTTTGTATTTCTCCATGCTTTGTGTTTTTGAAGTAAAAAGGGAAGTAACATTAACATTCCACCATCATGTACTACCCACCAAACATCCAAAGTACCTGATACCTAAAATGAATGTTTACTTGTGTATATTGTTTTTTTGATGACTTTAAAAAATGATTTACTTTTTCACTTGATCGAGGAAAAGATTGGATATTCTTTGGTACTAAAATAGCACACTTTGCTGCCACAACATTTCGGACAATTTCAACAAATGTATGAGCTTCATCATAAGATTTGTTAAGGGACCATTGATCAGGCCATGGTACCATTACAGTATTATGTCGAAGTCCACCTAATCCGGAAGTTTGAATAAGATAAGAAACGCCATTGAGATAATTTTCATTTACTAATGTATCACAGAATCCTCGAATCTTGTACTTCTTAATTTCTGTTGAAAGAGCAATTCTTCGAGCTTTTGCTTCTTCAGCTTTTTGACAAAAGTTTCCTTCAATGCATTCAACGATCATTGTAAGGCCTTTCCCAGCTTTCAACTGAGATACAAATGAGAAAAGGCCTTGTTGCGCTTCTGCAAGAGGAAATCCTCCAGTATCGTAGAAGCTTTTCTCCGACGGTGATAGCACTAATAATTGTGGCCTCCAATTTCTTGTATGAGTTTGTCCAGAATCATCAACATTCAACAATGCAAATCGGGCAGCTGAAAGTCCAAGGCCTTTAAGGCCATCACCCCATTCCTTTTCTGCACCAGCATATTCAATATATTTATAAACTCCTGCACCAATAAATATGGCAAGTAAAGCAAAATACCAAGCACTAATAAACATAATTGCAATACAAAGGAATGCTCCAATTGTTGAAAGAATCCAATGAAAATAACGAAAACCTGGACGCCATCCAGGTGCTTTGAGCAAACTTTGTAAGGCACAGGCAGTATTTACACCCAAATAACACATTAAAAAGAATCTTAAAAATTAGTTTGATTTTTGTTTGAACTACTGTATAGTATTTTTAACTAACTGAGTAATAAGACCAGCAATATTTTCAATAACTGCAATTAAAATTCCACATTCACAAATGAGAATTGTAAGAAGAATGGCACGAATTGGTTCACCACGGCCATCAGTTTTTTGAAAAAAATGCAAAAATGGTACAACTTCATCAGCAGCAATAGCTTGTAAAAGTCGGGGAGCACCAGTAAGCGATTGCAAGCCTGCACCAACGGTTGACAAAAAGCATCCAATTAAAATTACAAGTGGAATTGGAACAGCTAATTCTGCAATAACTAATTTTCCCATTGCAGATTGACCAAATTTATCTCGAATAAACATTTCTGCAACTGAACTACCAAAAAGTACAGTACCCGCTATATCTAAAATATTGAAAAGTTTTTTTATTTCAAATTACAGTATACCAAAAATATCTTACAAATAAAACTAGATGTAAGTTGAGCTCCAAGAGTACCAAGTGGAATTGAGCGTGATGCATCCCTGAGATTTCCAGATCGATTTGAGCCGGCCATAATACCTGTTACAGATGGAAAGAAAACACCAATAAGTTTCATGAATGATGTTGTACTATCCGAATAAACATATAAACTATGGGGCAGAGGTTTTGGTTCTTTATTTTTATTTCCTTTTGTAAGAACATCCCCAGGGAGTAAATGTTTACTCCATAAATTATCAAGGAAGGAACCACTAAAGAGACCAGTAATAGCTGGCTAAAATAAATAAATTTTATAAAATAAATAATTAAGCAATAGACAAAAAACAAACCCTTTTTTTAATTGAAAATCTTTTGGATGTTTTATATCGTAAATAATATGGATCACAAACCATTGTACCATTTTCATCATTTTGACAAAAGGCATCATAAAGTCCTTCGGGGGTACAATTTGGTTCTAATCCAAATTTTTCTTTAAATCCAACAACATTGACTGGCCGATCACCAACCATACAAAATCTAAATTTTTATGGTGTTTTTTATAACTACTTTAGATAATAGAAAAAAAATAGTATTACTCTAAACTATCCGAACCATTTGCTTTCCAAAATACTCCACCAAAAGTGCATAAAATGCAAAGTATAACAGCTATAACAACAGGCAAAGCAAATTTATTTACAACTTTTACTCCAGCAAAGACAATAAGTCCAAGCATACAAAGAAGCCCTGTACCAAATAATCGAAAATTATGGTACATATTTTCAAAATATTGTGCTCGTGGAAGAATGTACAACTAAAAAATGACGCATTTCTCTATTAAACAAAATATGGAATTGCTTTTCAAAAAATTTGTTACCAAAAATATTTCAACTGCACCAGTAATATACATGGATGCTGCAATTGTTGTTCCAAGGAAAAACAAAACCCCAACAGCACCACCAAGTTCAGGGCCAAGATTTCGAGATATCATATAATATGGCCCCCCTCCAGGCACAACTCCATTGGTTGCAATTGCAGAAAGAGAAATTGAAGTTAGAAAAGTCTAAAATTAATAATTTGCATTTTTATCTCATTTTTTGCAGTATTTTTTTCATTTTTTTGAGCAATGTTAAAAAGTTTCTTTTTTTATGTTTTTTTGAAAATTCATATGGAAACTTGAAGACTCATCGGGGAATTGACTTGTTTTTTAAGAATTTTTGTCAGAATTTTTGACACTCGAAATCGATGAGACTTCCTTCCTTCCGTTATATTCTTTAACAATGAAGCTCAACACAGCTCTGTCTTGTCTTTAAAAAATCTGTTCAGAGAAAAAAAACTTACAACACTACAACATAAGAAAACAATGCAAAAGGCTTGAACAATACCCGCTGTTCCAATAATCCATGCCAATCTAATGAAAAATATCACACCAAAGATATTTTGAAGGCATGGAAGATAAACACCCATAATGGTTCCCATTTTGACAGGCTAAAATTGGCTTTTCTTTGTTTGATGGAGATTTATTGAAATCTGTTTTTTTTTCCGTTTTCATGCATATTTTAATCTCGAAGGATTGTTTGTTTTTTTGGTTAAAGTCAAAAATGCAAAACTTTTTTTGAGCTTTTCTTCCCTTCCCTATTATGCTTATTTAAAAAAGGAGGAAACGACATCTTTTTGAAGATGTTCGTTCGGTCATGATCACTCAAATTTCAAGCTGACAGAAGCAGTTCACTTTTATGTATGCCTTTTGCTGAATTTCTCTTTTTGAAAAGTCAAGTTTACTTTTTTTTTATGAAAAATTGCTATTTATCTACATCAAACTCAGCCACCGTAACCTTTCATTTTATTCTCTAAAAATAGAAAAACATCTCATGAGAATAAATTATAGCATGACCTTGTAACAACAACAACCCAAACTTTAATAGGGGATATGTATTTATCTTTTGACTCCAAAATAAATAATATCAAGAAGCAATTTTATTTATAACGGAAGTTTTGCTATTTAAAAAAGTGTTACGCTTATTTTTCTTCTTTTTTTTGAGCGCTTTTCCGTACATAAATTAACTAAAAAATAAGTAAGTAAAAACAGAAAGTAAAAAAAAGTATGTTTTATAAAAGAAAACTATTGCAAAATAAAAAAAATTGGGGTAATTAAAAGTTTTGAAAGAAGCATGAAAATAAATTGGATTATTATTACTATTTTTTTGTAAAAATATCCTTGCCTGGGATTGACTACTTCTTGGAGGGGCTGCTGCCGTCGTGGATTCGGCGTCATCAGAGGTCGGCAAAACTGAAGCATACAATGAAAGAGATCGTAACATTTGCCCAATTTTTTGTCCTTGAGTATTATACTCTTCCTAAATTTTGTAAAATTACAATACACATAAATTTGCATAACAATAATTTTTTTAAATCTGCTTACTTCATATAAGGCAAGACTGGCATCATTTTTATCAAACAATGGCGTCCTTTCTGCGCCATTGTGGCCCTCTAAAAAATGAACATAAATATTTTTTTTTATTATTTATGATTTTTTTTTAGATTTTTTTTCTAATTTTGATAAGATGAAACATATTATTATTTTTTATGACAAAGTTAAAGAAATTTAAGACTTCAAAGACATGAAACAAAATTGAAATGTGACCCCTGGGGTGCTTAGATTTTTGCACACTTTTCTTTTTTAAAAAGCTGTAAATGTTACAATTATGTTGTCTAAAGAATTTTTCGTCAAAAGGAATGTGTTAAGTTAAATGCACTTTTTAAAAGGCAATTGTTGTTGTCTCTGGATAATGTTGTTTTACGCCGTTGTAGCAGCACTGATTGAATAAACGTCAGTTCTTACGTTTTATTTTCGTTTTTCAATGTTTCAAAGATTATTAACTTTTCGGCAAAAAAAAAAGATTTTTTTTTTTGAAAAGAACTTTAGTTTTTTTAGGTTGAACAACGTCATCAAGATTTTTGGAAGCCCTTTTCAAATAAAATTAGACCAACGGCTATTTTGACTTTTTTTTTCAATCACTTTTTCCCTTGTCCTTTAAATGATTGTAGCAGCAACAAAAACTACGAGTTGCCTATTTTAAGCAAATAAAATACATTTAATGACATTAAGAGTCAAACGTTATCAGTTCAATATTAAAAATAACTTAATACATGATTAAAGACATAAATCTTATATGAAAGAAAAATAAACAGAGACAGAGACCATAAAGTTTGAAACAAAAAAATATGTAGAATTTAAACAGAAAAACGTGATCTTTTGTAAAAAACTTGAAAGTTTCAAATAATTAAAGATTACCTGGATCAGTGGGCAAACTGTCGTAACTATGTCGCCCGATCGTGATGAGAGTTGTATATCAGTGTTGGAAGAAAGGTTAAGAGCATCCAAATATTATTGGAGTCTTAACAATCAATCCAACCTTGATGGGAAGAAGAAAGAAATCAAAGTAATTAATATATTTGAAAAAATATGATTTACAAGGGAGATATATCCTGTCTGTCTTAGAGCCTAAATATAGTTCTAAACAAAGTAAATTCTTCTTCTTTTTTTCTTCTTTGCGTTAACGCGTCACGACAAGCTCCCGATGCGCTTGAATATGGTTACACGCAAATAAAGGGGCAGTTCGTCCAAGGGTCCGCTTATTGGCATCAGCGCCGCCTCAGGCCATCAGAAATGGCGTCGAACAAGGACCCTCTTAACCCTAATCCAATGTTTTTTTTTCGAGTATAAAAGAAGCTCACCGCAAAAAAAGTATAACGAATGGCACCGATTTTAAGTTGTGCTCACCGGAATCAAAGCGGGCGAGAAAAAAAAATAAATGCCGAATAAAGAATAGAACTTTGCTTCTTCTTCTTTTTTTCTTCTTCTTCTGATGCAAAAAAAAACGATGGAGCAATTTTAGCGCCGACGGCAAAAAAAAGATTGCCTTCCTCTTTCACTCTTTTTTTAAAGGATTTCAGTTCTTTTTTAGTTCTATTTTATTGCCGTTTTTCAGTTCTTTTTGTGCTGCATTCTTGATTTGACTGTTACAGCTTTTAAAACTTCGACATTTAAAAAAAGCTTAAAACCTTTGTGATTCTTAAAAGCTTAAGCAAGGAATATAAAAAAAGTCAAAACAACATCACCCAAAAAAGAAGTGAAATTTTGAAGGGGAAAAAAGTAAAATTTATTACAATTAACATAAGCTCTTATTTTTTTGGGATCGGCATAATTTTTTGAAAGAAAAGTAGTTGAAAAAAGCCAAAAATAATTATTAGTAACTACTGCTAAAGCGAGAAAAAAGAATAAAAAAAGAAGAAACACAAGGGAAATCCATCAACATTGTCATGGTCTATGGTTCAGCGGCAAAATTGAGTAATCCAAAAAAAAGTGTCTTCTCAATTGAATGGCAATTGGACAAGCAAAAGACTCTCTTAGCTTCATTCTATTTTTTTTGTTTTGTTTTTTTGCCGTAAATTTTAAGCACTTTTTTAACCCATTTTGACGTTGTTGAGGAATGAGCACAAAGTCTCTTATCTCTTTCTTGTTTTCCTCTCTTTTTTAGAAGGACCGAAATCAGTGCCATAATGCAAACTGCGAAAAAAAATGAAGCATTTTGTTTAAAAAAAATTTTTTTTAAAAGCTAAATTATTTGACCACCAAAGGATTTCCTCTTTTTTGTTTTCCAAAAAAGTCATTGTTTACAAAAAGTTAAGTACCAGACGACATGAGTTTTAGACTTCTGTGTTTTTTTCTTCCTCTCTTTTTCGTTCTCGTCTTTTTTTCTTTCCTCAAAGAAATTGGTTTGTTTGCAAATAAAAAAAGAAGGCCGCATTTGAAACTAAGTGTGAATTTAAATATTTTTATATTTACAGCAAATAATAACATAAATTAAGTTAATAAAGAAAAAGAAAAATGTTTTTGAAAAAAAAAATATAGCGGATTCTTTGCCGCCACAGTAAACATTTAATTGAAAGTAAAAAGAAATGTCAAAAAAAGAAATAAAACTTTTTTTTATGAAAAGTCCATGCGTGTCAATGTCATGTTCGTTATAAAACATAACAACATTCGACAAAAATTAGTAATACACTAAAAAAACCCCAAAATGCCATAGACTTTTTTTGAAAAAAAAATTAAAAAGAATAACAATAAGTTTTGCTTCTTGAAGCAATAACAAGAATCCGAGAAAAAAAAGTAGAGGAAAAAAATGTAGAGACAAAAAATGGCAAAAGAAAAGACTGATTTCAAACTCAAACAAAATATAACACAGAAAAAGTAAAACATATTTTTTTTCAAAAAAAAGCTTTTGTTAGCTAAAATAAGCCCTTTTATAAAAAGATAAAAATAAGTTCATTGACCTTCAACATTCAAAGTCAAAAAAGGCTTTTTGCTAAAAAGAAAAAAAAATGACAAGAGTGATGCCAAGAAATAAATTATGCAAATTTTACTGAACCGCGACAAAGCTTACTCATTGCAGAATTGCTAAAAACTTAGAAGAAAGAAAAAAAACATAAAAATAAATTTTTTCTTTTTTGAAAAAAATATAAAATTAATGGAATGAGTTAAAAAAGAGATTAAAAAGGAGAAAGAGAGAAAATCATAAATCATAATTTAGTGTAAAAGCGTAATAAAAAAAGCTTTTAAAAAAATATCTATTTTTGTTTTTAACTTACCCGATCCTCGATGATCATTTGATTGTGGCTGTCGGCCATTTGTTGTTACAACGACTGCAGTTGGATCTTCATTTACTTGTTCAACTGTAAAGCGGCTACTCATCTTAAGCTGGTGTGCTTGTGCCGATGATGACAAAAAATGTTTTTTGTCAATTTATGGTGCTTCAAAGCAATGAAGAACCGCTTCTTCTTTTTAGGCAACGTCCTGAAAAACATAATTCTTTTTTTTATAAAATCAACCTTTTTTGAAGAAGAAAAAGAAAAAGGAAATGAGAACGAAGCGATGACAACAATGCCAAACAAAATAATAACAAAAGAAGAAACAGAATATTATATATGCTTTCTCTTCTTCCTCCTCTTCAGCTTCATCTTCTTTTTGGATGTTCTTGAATTATAATACTTTTTAAAAAAAATACTAGAAAATATTTCACGTTCAAACAAAAATCCTTTTTTTTCTTTTTTTCTTTTCCTTTTTGAATTTTAATGGCTTCATCTCATAATGACAGATAAATGAGGGTTTTAAAAAAGAATAAAAAATTAATTAATCTAAAAATATCTCCTCCCTTTTTTTAACATTGCACATGTTTTTTTGGACAATTGCCCAGTCAGTCAGTCCTCCCATTATATGATAAATCGGAACCCCGCCAGTGGTAAATAAAAGAAAGCGTTGAAAGGCATATACTACAAGCATGCATGCAAGCAAGCTGGGTCGGGGTTTGTGTTGCCAATTTTAAAAAAGCTCGGCTTTAAGCTGGGGCGGTCCCGTCGTCAGCTAAAAATGCTGTAGTCGTTCATTGCTGCTGCCGAACATCTAACTTCAAGAGCAGCAAACAACAACTTCCACATATAATTTTTTCTTCTTCTTTTTTCTTCTTCTTTAACTGGACAGCAGATGAGCCGCTGGCAGCGGCGGCTGGACATTTGCGTCTGCGAGCTTTGGCTAACCATTTTAAGGATTCTCTTTTTTTAATGCGATGCATAATTTTAAAAAACGATGACGTAATTTTCTTTCTTCATTGAAACATTTCTTCGTGAAAAAAAAACATTTGCGTTTTTATTTTTTAAATAAATGCCAAAGGACGAAGAAGAAGTAGGTAACAATGGGATGCCATCCTAAGGAAAATAGCGCGCGTGCACTGTTTTCTCAACAAAAAAACTTTTTTCACATTTTTTTTCAAAAGGGTTTTAAAAAGCAATCGTAGAAATTAGCGGCCAAAGACCGAGTCTGCTGGTAGAGATGCTAAAATTGAGGCTTTTTTGCCGGATACACAGACATACATTTTAAGCAGCTGCAGATAGAGGTGGTGTTGGTGACAAATTACCCCCCTTCTTTTTTTTACATTGAGGTAAGCTTTCAACGTGTATCAATAGCCATTATCAACATCACGTTAAAAAAAAGAAACAAAAAAAATTAACAAAATATTTTAAGTGTCAATTTATTGGAAGAAAATTTAACTACCTACTTTGTTGCAAAAAAAAAAATGAATAAGGCGGTAAAAAGCCAACAATAAAATTTAATCTTGAAAGAAAATAGAAAAAAGGCAATTTGGGGGTCGAAGTGGGATCTTAAATAAAGGCGGAGCATCACCATCCTCATCATCAACATCATCATCATCACCCTCCGTTTCTTTGATAGCCATATGTATAACGTAGTCGGAGGAAGAAGAAGACCGGTGACTAAATAAACAGTAACAATATTTACCAAATTTGGAATAAAACGTTAGAAAAAAGGAGTAAGTAAAAAGCAATTTTTTTGAAGAAAAAAAATAAACAAAAAAATCTAAATTGACCTCGTTGACAAGCAATTAGCATCCCCTTCCCCCCTTTCTCGTCCCTCTGTGCCCCCAAACTTTTCCCCTTGATTTACTGCATAAACTCAAAAATAGAAATAAAAAGGTGAAAAAAGAATGATGGAAAAAAAGCCGCCAAGTAAAAAGTGAACACAAGTAAAAATAACATAGTCATCAAGACATGTCAATTTGGATAACAAGAAAACAAAAAAAAAGTATATTGAGGCAAACCACAACCGGTGGGAAAATTTGTTGGTGAATGAAGAACACGTATATATATTTTTGTGCCAAAAATTGCTCTCAGCAACAACTAAAAAAACAGCAGCAGTTCCTAAGAAATTATATTTTTTTTGTTGTCAAAGAAGTTTAGTTTTTTATATTTTATTTTTTTTCGGTCCTTGGTAACAATAATATCAAATGGCTAGTTTTGATAAGGCTTAAAATATAATGGAAGCAACAACTAAAAAAGAAGATTATAAGTAAAAATATATGGGTGGGAAGGGGAGATGAGATGAGATGAGACAATTGGATATATCATCATAAGCAGCAGCAACTGCTTGTGAAGAAAAAAAAGCTCAAAAAGCACAAATTTGTTTCAAATTGAAAAAAAAGGTTAAACAAAAGAGCAACAAAGCAAAAAATAACAATTGAAACATTGCCACACGATAACACAAAAATATATTTTCTTCTGCATCATCTATATATATATATATATTATATTATATATTGATCAGGGTCGAATTGCAAAAGAAAAGAAGCTTCTTCGTTAGTTAGTTTTCTTCGGTTTTTTTCCCAATTGAAAAAACGTGACCACATAATAAAATGTGCCAAGATTATTTTCTTTTTTTTCGTTTTTTTTTCATTGTAATGTTTTCTTTTACTTTCAAGCAATTTGTCGCTGGATTTAAAAAGAAAATCTTTGCACGTACTTTTCGCTTGAACGAGAACATGATTTACCGAGGTGAAACAATTCAAGGGGTTCCTTTCTTATATTTTTTTTCACTTTCTTTTTGCTCAACAATGACGAGAACTTTTAACATTTAAATGTTTATTCCTGACAAAAAAAGTTTTTTTAAAAAATAAGGGGGAAATCTTTAACACAAAAAAAATTGAAAAGCTTTGCAAAAAAAATTTTGAGAAATATTTTTTTTTGCTAAAAATATAAGTGAGTGTGATCAGATAAAAGCATAATAAAAAATAATACATCATTGAAATATAAGAAAAAAGAGAAAAAAGAAATTTGAAAAAAAGACTGAAAGAAAATTAAATAAACGTGGATCCTCCTGCCGTTTTTAAGGAGCGTTGACTATGAAGTGTTTTGGTTGTTCGAACAATTTTCGCGGCTCCTTCTTCCTGGGGCACCGTTGTTGTTTGTAAAGCATTTCCATGCATGTTATCATCATCTATATGTGGTCGACGCAAGCTCCCGCGAGACACAAAGCTTTCTTCTCTTGTTATTGTGTATTCTTCGAAGATTGGCTTTTCTATAATTTACATTTTCTTTCCTTTCCTTTACAAAAAACATAACTACCTAAGGATGTGTACGTTCTTTTCCTTGGTCGTCTTCTTCGTTTTACTGAACCTAATTTACGCTATTTTCCCCTCTATTTTTCTTCAAAAGGCAAAGTCAATAAACATGACAAGAATTTTAAAAGCTTACCAAATGCAATTTAGGGTTTGTTCAACTCTTAAATCTATTTTTTTCTCCATTTTACTCAAGTTTAAAAAAATATAAACTTAGTTATTTTTTTTATTCCGAAACTTCCTTTATTGGTTTTAGAGATTACTGTCTTTTAAAAGCTTTTAAAAATGAACTGTAAACAACTGATCTAATTTTCTTTCATTTTACTATGGTAAAATGATCTATTTTTCTTAGACAAAATATGATTACTTACCAGGACTTGGTGTAAAATATGTTGGTCGTTCAATTCGATCTTGAAATAAGTAATTCCCGCCACCTGAAGTTGAATACCGTGATGGTTGTGACTGAAATGGATCAAAGGCAGAAGTGTAATCAGTTGCCCGAATAATTGGAATTTCATCACCCAATTTTGTATTAGGATATGAATAATTTGATGGAAAAGTACTTTGTAAAGCTGGAACATTCAAATTTTGTGCATCAGTTATTTTATTTTTCTAAAGAAAATTTGATTACAAAATTATCGGTGTTATTGTTATTGTATTTTTCTTACTTCATTTGACATTGGAGTAAATTGTGTTCTTCCTTCATTAGAGCGGCCACTTCTAACTAAAAATATGTGTTAAAAAATATTTTCCAAAGCATGAAAGCAATATAACCTAATTGTTGAAGCTGCCATCGTACAGATCCAATTGGCCATGGATGCCATGTTCGATGTGTTTGTACAACCTTAAAATAGTTTTCTTTTTCAAATTTTCAAAAATTTGCACTTTTAACAAACTTCTTCTTTAACATTAGCAAAAAATGGACGCATACATGCAAAATACATTACAACTACAATTGCACCAAAACCAAGCCCAAATCCAAGAATTGTTCCAAATACAACAGCTAATTTATGAAAATCCCCCCAATCAAATCCATAACATGGCTCTGGTAATAATATTAACAGCAAAATAAATGACAGTAAATTAATTGCTGACATTTTTGAAAAAAATAAAGTAATATTTTTACTTCAAATGTAACATTACCAAAAGCAATTTCTTTCTCTTTCTCTTCTTTTTTGTTGCAAAAATTGCAGAAACATGCATAAATGACCAGCGGTCACAATCCCCATTCATCCCCAACGAACGTCGGGTTGCCATAGATACATCCTTTTTTGGACCAACGGCGAGTTCAAACATGGTGTTCATTTTTTTAAAAAAAATTTAAATAATGAAAAGGTTTCGGCAACTTTGTACTTCAATCAATATTTTTATGCATATTTGTGGTTATAGTTTTTCTTCCATGACTTAATTTTCGAGAAATAAAGAAGAAGGAAAGTATAGATTTGAATCATAAATTTTGAGAAAAAAACTCTTGACCATTTCTTGGTCTGATCTTGTAATGAACACTCATTTCCGAAAAAGAAACATCTTGTTTCTTCAGCAAAAAAAGTTTTTCTATTGTTCTTTGTCGATGAAAAAACATTTTGGTTGTTCCTCAATGAATGAATATTTTGTCAAGTATAACTGTCATCGACAACCGGATTTTGCTTCTTTACTGTTTTGCTATTGTTATTGAACCATTTTTCTTTCTTTGACTCTTGTTACAAATTTTCAAAACAATGAAAAACAATTTGACATGTTTTAATTTTTAATACAATAAAAAATGAAAATTCAAAAGCTATAAAGATCATAAATTAGAGTAAAAAATATCGTTCAACGAGATATGCGTGAAACCCCCTTTAAACTCCATTGATTTAAAGGGGGGTCTTATTGCAATTTTCAAACATATCGCATTAAAGCAGATAACTTTTATAAGAGCATTGTTTTAATTATTGTTTCAATATTGTAAAAAAAAGGTGCACCTCAAGCATTATAATGAAGAAGAGAGAATGCAAGGATAGACTCAAAGAAGACGATTGACGCTGAAGCAGACATTTTTGCAGTGTTCGGAGATAAAGCGATCCCCGCATCATCGTTCTTCATTCTTAATTTTCGGACGAACAAGACCTATCTACTAATAATATGAAATGAAATTTCTTCTTCTTTTTCTTCTTCTTTTTGGTATTGTCCATAAATTTACCATCATAAAAGCAGCAAGCCCCGGTCAAAGTGTGAATTCAAGAGGCAATTGTGAAGCGCAAAAGTTGTTTTTCAGATAGCTCCGGTAAGAATATAAAAACAGAAGTGTGTCCTTCTTGAAGAAGAAAAAAGAGAAAGAGAAAAGACTATCTTTTCATTTAAGGCTTGTCAGCAAGTAGCTTGTCACACAAGCTTTAACGCTCGATTCTAGAAGGAGAAGACTATTTCATCTCTTATTTTTTTGTCTTGAAGACGAAATAAGAAAAAAAAGGTGGTCCTGTTTGGGCGTTTAGCCTTAGAAATTTTTTTTTCAGTCAGGATCGAATGGATTAAGATTTGAGGAAAATTGCATTCTTGATCCAGTCAGCTTGCATTCCCTATTTAGATTCCGGTTGCGCGCTAAATGGTTTGTTAGAAGCAGGGGCAGCAAATCATCAAACGGCACGCGGTCACTGAAATCTTCAATAGAAAAAAGGGAATCTTTAATTCCTTTATTTTATTTCTTTTTCTAATGAAACAATTTATTTTATTTATTTTGTTTGCTCATTTTTTACCTCCATCATTAGGGCAAATTAGTGCCCTTTTTCATAGTTTTACAAATTCATTACCATTTCCTGCTTACAATAAAATTAAACCTGATCCATTATGGATTCAATCAGGAAAATTTCAAGGTGATATTGATGGCATTGATTCACGCATTTTAAATCATTTGGTTCGAAATCTTTCATGGTTTAAATTTCTTTAAAAACAAAAAGTCATTTCAGGGGACTACTGTAATGCTGAATGCCCTCAAAAATAAGCAATTAACATGGACAGATGGAAATGTTCCATATGAAATGGACGATGCATTCAGTAAGTAAGTTTCTTCGAAAATTCATCAAAAATTATCTTCTTTTTTCTATTATTTTGTAGCTCAAGGTGAAGTTCGTTTAATTGAACGCGCGTTTAACAGTTATAAAAAACGAACGTGCATAAGATTTAAAAAACGCATCGACGAAACAGATTATCTCTATATTACCAAAGGATTTGGGTAAGTTTTTTGTTCTTTGATTGTTTTTTCGTTTTTTTATTGCAGAATTTTGCATAGCTCATTTTTTAGATGCTATTCACAAGTTGGACGAACTGGGGGAAAGCAGGAACTTTCACTTGGACGGGGATGTTTATTTCATGAAATAATTGTTCATGAATTAATGCATTCCCTTGGATTTTGGCATGAACATTCTAGAATTGATCGCGATGATCATATTCGAATTAAATGGGAAAATATTTTACCTGGAATGAAATCACAATTTGATATTATTTCTGGTGCCTTACAAGATACCCTGGGAGAAAATTATGATTATCGTTCAATCATGCATTATGATTCAACAGCATTTAGTCGAAATGGCCAAAATACCATTGAAACAATGGTTGATGGATTTACTGGGATAATTGGTTCAGCGACAGATTTATCCGATTTAGATGTTGTTAAAGTAAATTTTAATATTTTTAGTCTTATTATTACGGTAATTATTTTTCCAGATTGGAAAACTTTATAAATGCAGTAAAAAAGAAGAAGAGCCCAAAACAACAGTACCAAAAAGGAAAACAACGAAATCGACTCCTACAGAATCAGTAACAAAAACCCGAACAACTTCTTTACCACCTTCTGATATTCCGTTTTCATCGTCGCCTTCACCAACAAAGAAAAAAGGTTTTCAAACCTTTAAACACTTTTTAGCTCATTTGATTCTCCTTTTTTAGGTGACAACAACAAATGCAGTGATCAATTTCTTGATTGCCCGAATTTTAAGGATTACTGTAAAAAAGTTTCATTCTTTTTTGTTATGAAAGCATATTGCCCATATACATGCAATCATTGCCGACGGGAGTAAGCGTCATGCCAATGCTGTAATTATTATTACCCAAAAAATTAAATGAGCATTCAAAGTATTTTTCTTTGTTTTGTTTTTTTTTTCGTTATTTATAAAACATAAGATATATAATAAAATAAATTAAATTGTTAATAATTGCTGTTTTTCATAATCTCAGTAATCAATTTTCTAACAATGTAAAAGTATTTTTTTGAAGTTAGATTCTTTCTGCTCTTTAATATTCCAAGACAACGGTTTTTGTAATCAAATATTCATTGAGTGCTTCTTCACCCAAATCTTTACCAAAGCCAGATTGTTTAACTCCGCCAAATGGTGCCGCAACATCAGTTTTTTGATAATTATTTACGAATACAGTGCCAGCTTTAAGTTCACGAGTAATTCGTAAAGCTCGGCTAACATCTTTACTTAAAACACCGGCGGCAAGACCGTATTCACTGCGATTGGCTCGTTTAATAACATCATCAACATCGCTAAAAAAAGTTTAATGATTTAATTTTTCAAGAACATTTTTAAAAATACCGTTCATTGAATTTTGAAATACACATAATTGGACCAAATGATTCTGCAGTTGAAGCATAATTTGCATCATCAATGTCAACAAGAACAGCTGGTTCAAAATATAATCCAGGCCGATCAACTCTTTTACCGCCATAAGCAAGTTTGGCGCCATCTTTGACAGCATTTTCAACGAATGACAAAAGTGATTGCAAATGTTTTAAATGATTTTGTGGTCCATGACCTGTTTTACGGTCAAGTGGATCACCAATAACCATTTTTGCAGCATTCTCAACAACCTTTTTAATAAAAGCATCATAAATTTTGTCTGCAACAAAGATCCGCCCTGCAGCAATACAATTTTCACCTTTATTGAAGAAAACAGCGTCGCAAGCTTGACGGGCAGCTTTTGTTAGATCATAATCTGAGAAAATGATTAATGGAGATTTGCCACCAAGTTCAAGGGAACATTTTTTAATGTTTGAATTTGCACAACTGAAATTTGTTTTTTTGTAAAGAAATACAGTATCTTTTTGATTTTACCTAGCCATAATTTGTGCTCCAACTTCTGTGGAACCAGTAAATCCAACTTTACGAATTTTAGGGTGATCACAGATAGCTTGACCAACTTGACTTCCTGTTCCAGAAACAATATTAATAACCCCTGCGGGGATGCCAACTCGAGCAGCGAGTTCAGCAAATTTAAGAGCCGTTAAGGGGGAAACTTGTGCGGGTTTATGGACTACTGTATTACCAGCAGCAAGACAGGCGGCCATTTTCCATGAAAGCATCATTAAAGGATAATTCCATGGAGTAATAAGACCAACAACTCCAATTGGTTCACGACGTGTGAAACAAAGATTGTAATTTGGACGGGCATCAGTGATTGGAATAGTTTCACCTTGAATTTTATCACACCATCCAGCAAAATATCTCCAAACTTGAATACTCATTCCAACATGAGTTTTTAAAGCAAGAGTATAAACGGCCCCACTATCAATTGATTCAATGGTTGCAAGTTCTTCCTTATTTTCTTCCATGATATCAGCAAGTTTAGTCAGCAAACGACCCCGTTCCCGAGCAGACATTTTTCCCCATTCACCGTAAAAGTAAGCTTCTTCAGCTGCTCGAACAGCATAGTCAACATCTTTGGCAGAACTTTTTGGGACTTGACAAATAACTTTTTCATTTGATGGATCAATTGTATCCATGACATTACCAGATTCACTATCAACAAATTTACCATTGATATAATTTTGAACGGGGAAACGAATAGTCATATTATTGATTTCGATAACTTTATCTTTGAATTCAACAACAATGGCATCTTCACCACGAAGTTTTCGGACAAGAGTTGTAAAGCATCCCATAAATGTTGGATCAGAATAAATGTCTGCAGCATCAAGCTCAACGCCGGTAGCACTTTTTGCTTCTTCAATAACACGAGTAAGATCGGCACTTGTGGCGCCAGCGGCAAAGAAGTCAGTGCTATCATCAATTTTACAATTGAGAATTCCCTTCCATGATTCTTTCAATGGAGCAATGAATTTCTTTTCTTCTTCACTGAATTCAATGGAGGTGGATTGATCAGCAGATTGTCCAAATTGACTGCCTTTAATTGCTTTACCGCTTTCAAGTTTTAAGCTTTCAACGTTTACCTAAAAGAGGTAAAACTTAAAAAAAGAAAAAAGAGAATCAACAAACAAATTTTCCATCAGATGTTGGGAAAAGTACTCCACGATCATGAACATAAACGGCATCCCCAACGGCACCCTTTGCTTCAACCTTTCGAGCACTAAGAGGCGGATCATCCCGTTTCCACAAAGAACTTCCCAAAAGAATGAATTTTTCACCATTTAAAGTTGTCCAAGCTCCAGGAACAGCATCATTTCCTCGAATGAAATTATGAATTTCACGTTGGGGTTTTTTCCAATCAATTTCAGCAAGTTCTGGCTTCATTGTTATGTATGGTTCATATGAAGCTCCTTCTTCAGGTTGAGTGATCCGTGGAGCTTTTCCTGCCGCGATTAAATTAACAGCTTCAACCTAAATTTTTAAAAATTCAAATTTTTTTGCTTATTTCATGTTTTTTATACCATTGCAGTGACACCTTCAGGATAAAGAGCTCGTTTGTAAATGGAATTAAGAGTATCGTTTTCTTCAACATCACATTTACGTTGAAGTAAAATTGGTCCTGTATCAACACCTTCATCAGCCCAAAAAACTGTTAAACCTGCTTCTTCATCCCCATTAATGAGGGTCCAATTAATTGCTGATGCACCACTAAAATAAAAGAAAACCAAAATTAATATGTTTTGTGTCAGTTTTGTATCGATACTATTTTTGGAAAAAAGGTAACCTTGAAAAACGTGAATAATTTGTCTGTTTTTTTTTTCAGAGGGAAACACAAAAATCAAAGACAAAAAAATGAATGATAATTACCGATGTGCAGGAAGAATTGAAGGATGATAAATGATGGTTTTGTGCTTTGGTGCATCAATTAATTCTTGTGGAATGTATTGAGTACAAAATGGAAGAACATTAAGTTCAGCACCATATGATTTATATTGCTCAAAAACATCTTGAACAATTTCAAATTTTCCATCGGCATTCTTTTTTCTCCATCGTGCAACTTTAATTACGGGTGTTCCGTCTTTTTCTGCAACAAGGGCAAGAAGATCGGCTCTTCCATTCTTGTCAGGTTCTGTACAAACAACCACAATATCATGTTTAGCTTCTTTAAGGCGAGAATAAACATCAGCCCCAAAAGCGGATTTACCAATGACAGCGAGTTTCATCTTTCCTCTTTTCTTCTTTTAGACTATAAATCATGCAAAAGATCAATCATAAAATACAATAATGATAAAAAAAAATGCAGAGAGAAAGAAAAAATAACAGTCACGATGCATTTAAATTTTGATTTATAACGTTTTTTCTTTACTTAAATAGTCATCCTCAAAAACTCAAAATCTATGAGTTCACAAGACTACACAATTAAATTAATTTGAATTAAAATTTTAGTAATGAAAAGAAAAACATTTAAATAAAAATTTCTATCAAATTTGAAGTTGAACAACGCCGCATAATACACGGAATACGTGTAGCCACGTCTTTGAAGGAGAAGATAACATCCCCTTCTCCATCTTAACTGAATACTACTCCATCATCATAATCTATTTCTTTTTGTTTCGCTTTTAATAGAAAAAAAATCGAGAAGAAGAAGATACATGCAGTAAAAGGGAACGACCATTGCACCTTTAAGACTTAAATCGCCATCAAAAATGGGTGTACAAACATGTGGTTTTATATTATTGCTGTAGTTGATGTGTCCATTTTTTCTTGCAATTTTTCATGATAAAACTCAAGAAAAAAGAAAGGTTCAAAATTACATATGTCCAAAGGTTACACAAAAGAAGAATAAAATATTCAATGATAAAAATTTAATTTATTTTTTCTTCTTCACCTAATACAATATATATTAATCAACTATTAAATCAACAAAAAGAGCTATCGGCGGCTAAAACTAATAAATTCAGAAACATTTTGAATTTTTTCTCTTAATTTACCCAAAATTTTACCCATTGTTTTTTCACATTCATCAACATATTTCCAATCATCGAAGGTTAAATAAGGAACTTTTCGATCATCTAATCGCCATTTTGATCCATTATTGCTTTCTTTTTGCATTGAATGTTCTGCAAAATCTTTCGCAATTTCATCAGCGACTGCAACGGCTTCACTTTGAGTTGTAGCAATTACACCTGTGGGAGAATGAGCACACCAACCAGTAGCATAAACCTTTGCCTTTTCATTTGGAAGTCGGCACCAATCTTTCATTAATAATTTGTTCCCAGATGATTCCAAACCCGGAAGTATAACATTTTCATATCCAATTGCATAAATTAATAATCCACATGGTACGTATAATGGCTTCTTTGTTATTGAATGTTCCATTTGAACTCCTTTGATTCGATTGTATACATCTTTTTCAACAGCAACAGGCCGATGATGAAAATTAATGATACATTTCATTGGAGCATTCAAATTTTTTGGTTGTCGTCGATCAAGCATAAGTTGCAAAATACGTTTGCTTGGTCTTTCTAATGTTGGAATTAAATTTGTAATTTCTTGTGCTTCTTCATCAGTGATATTAGTGGATGAGGAACATTGATCAAGATTGAGTAATTCTCTTAATTCTTTAATAGTAAATGATGCCTAAATTCAAATTGTAAAATATACATAAATAAAACTATAAAATACCTCTCTTGGACCACGTCTTCCAAAAATATTAATATTTTTAACTTTTGAATGTCGTAAAATTTTCAATGCATTTTCTGGGATATCAGTTTGAGCAAGTTTTTCAATAGAAGATAATAAAATTCGAGAGCAATCAAGCGCAACATTTCCATTACCAATTATAACAGCATTTTCGTTGTCCAGCAAAGGCGAAAATGTTGACCAAGCACCATTATACCTGCAAACTCGATAAAATAATTAAAAGTAAAAGAGAAGAAAACCAAACTTACCATGACACAAAATCTCCTCCAGAAATGCAGTTAATAGCATCCGAACCTGGGATATTCAATCGACGAGCTTTGTTTGCACCATATGCTAATACCACTGCATCATAATCTTGACATAATTCATCGAATGTTAAATCTTTTCCAATACTAACATTACAAAAAAGCGATAAACGATCAGAATTTTCAGTAAATAATTTTTCAAATTGATTTGCACATCTTTTTACGTCATAATGATCTGGAGCAACACCATGCTGTACAAGTCCATATGGGATAGCTGAGCGATCAAATACATCAATGATACATTCGGGAAGCCTTGACACCAATCCTGTACATGTATATAATCCTTAAAAATGAAATTCAGGATAAAGATACATTTAAGAAGCTAAAATCTAACCCGCTGGACCTGATCCAATTACAGCAATTCGAGCATTTTTAAACGATTTTACTATAGAAAATGCTCGTCGAATTAACATCGAAACTGGAAAAGAAAACTGTGAAAAAAAATTTGATAACGAAAAAAATACGAAAAAGTGATATATGAACAACTCGAATTTAAAAATAAAGCAGCGGTATAAAGTATAAAAAAATTTATTAATAAATTATTTATCAACAACAACAACACGAGTAATACGAATGATAATTTTAGAAAGAGAACGTTCAACAGGAATTGAATCAAATTCATCCACAGCCATTGCAGTTGTTGTTCCAGCAGAAATTTTAATAGTGTTACCCATACATAAATTTAGAGAATCGGCAAGAGCAACGGCACGTGGAATTGACTGACCAACGGCATGTAAACGAATACAATCAGTTTTGGTTTCTAATAATTTTTTTAATAAATTTATTTGTACAACAAATGCAGTTTTCCTGTAATAAAAATATAAATGATGCAATATATCAAAGGTTTTTTAAACTCAAACTTACTTTGAAATAAAAACATCATTCGGATCCCCGTCTTTTGTTATTGGATAAGTTACTCGTGTTGTTGATTTTGCAGTTGATAAGGCCATATTCTTCAATAAATTATTAAACAAAAAGTAAAACACCAGCCATAAAAAAGCATCCAAGTGATACCCAAATACTCAAACGTTCACCAATTCGAGCACACTTCCAAAAAATGCCAGCAATTCTAAAAAAATTATTTAATCAGAAGAATGAATAAATAAAAATAAAAAACATACCCAATTTTTTGACGATCAATTATCTTTGGAACAATTGCTCGAGTATATGCACACGTACAAATAAATAATAGTAAAACAATAATTAAACTTTGAAGATTGAATATGGCAGACTGAAAAATAATAATTATAAGTTAAGTAGAAAAATCCTTCTTTTTGTTACTTACCAGTTTGGCGGTTTAGCACTCCAATATAATGGAGAGAACAAGCTAAAAATAAAAAGAAGTAATAACCAAAGTACTTTATAAGAAGTGAACCAAGGATTTCGGAAAAAACTTTTTTCACATGTATGTGGTGGATGGTGATGAACACGTCTGGCTTTAATAAAAGCAATTCCTAACACGAATGAATGTGACACAATTGAATTGCGGATTGAATATTTCGAATAAATACACTTAAAGAAAGTTGGTCAATAAGTTGCAGCCAGCTGACATATATTTTTTTTTGCCTCCTTTCTTTCAAATGCTTTAAAAAACGTGCCTTCATTCTGGATGCATATTTATTATAGTTAACATATAAAAAATATGGATGAATCATTTGACTATTTGTTTAAAATTGTATTTGTTGGTGATATGGGGATAGGAAAGACTTGTGTAGTTCAGCGATTCAAAAATGGTACATATATTGAAAAACAGGGAACTACGATAGGTGTGGATTTTACGATGAAGACGCTGATTATTGATGGAAAGCGTGTCAAATTACAAATTTGGGATACGGGCGGACAAGAAAGATTTAGAACAATTACACAAAGCTATTATCGTTCTGCAAATGGAATTATTTTATGCTATGATATTACTTGTAGGCAATCATTTGAGTCATTAATTAGATGGATGGATGACGTCTCCAAATTTGCAGTTCCAAATGTTGCAAAAGTTTTGATTGGTTTGTTTTAAAAAATGTTGTGGTTTTAAAAAAAATTGCTAACAAGAACACTCTTTAGCAACCAAGGCAGATTTAGCAGATTCTCGTGCCGTTGAACACGAAGAAGGTGATCAACTTGCTCGCTCACATAATATGGCATTTATGGAAGTTTCATCCAAAAATAATTACAACATTGACAATGTATTCTTAGAATTAGCATCCCAATTAAAATCACAGTACGATAGTGGCAGCTTATCTGAAGGACAATTTGACTCATTTCGCTTAAAATATCCCGATACAACAGCGATCTCATCAAATTGGTTTCGTTGTTGTAATAACAACTAAACTATTCATTTACCAAAGAATTTTCAATTATGCTTTATCAATTCAACTACTACTTTACACGATTACTTTTTTTTAACATATGAAAAAACTCATGTCTTTAAAAAACCCCTTTTTACGCAATGTCGTCTACGAGCTCCCAAAGAATAAAGATTCTCATTATTAACAGAACTTTAATGCAAAACCGTTACAAACAATAGTACATTTTTTCACAAAAAATTCATGAATAATTTAATAAAGAATACTGTAATTTTGATGTAACATGGAATTCAGATATGGCGGCAGCCCCTTAGGGCAATCATTAAAGTTTTAATAAAATTTTATCATTCCAATTGATAACAATCAAACCCATTGATGATTAATGAATCCCCAGAAAATGTTAAATACCACGGAAAATGTTGGGTACGAAAAGTAAAACTGAAAGATTCTCGATATCCATTTTTAATTATCCAATCAACAATAAAATTTTCAAAAAAATTTCCATCATAATAGCAATCAAAAAATATCCTAAAATTTTTGCAACATGTTAGTTGGTCGTCTTTAAAAAAAAGTATACCGAATTTTTGAAATATTAACCAAGATTTGCATAAAATATTGAATCATATCTGGATTACAGTTTCCATTTTCAAGTTTTACAGAAAGATGAATAGATTTTAAATGAAAATTTTTAATCAATGCAAATTCTTTCATAGTTAAATTTGATTCCAAGATTTCGAGTTCGGAGATCATGGATATATTTAAATTATTGTACAAAAATAGAAATTCAAAAGGTTTCAAACTTGTAAAAATTACTTTTTTAACAACCGTTAAATTTTTTATTGTATCCAATTGCCAGTCGTAATTTCGAGCACAAGAAATTCGAACAACTTTGAGTGTTTTATCTTCAAAATATGATTGACCATAATTCCAGGATTCACTACAAAAAATTATGTTAAGCTTCTGTAAAATTTTTGTCATAGAATACCTTTTATTTTTCCAATCTACCTCTTCGTGTATAAGGGAATCATTTGCATCTATCAAAGAATATACTAGGGTACATCCTTCTGCATCAATATGAAGTTTATCAATCAATAGTTTGTCATATTTTATCCATGGATAAATATGTTTTAATCGTTTTTTAGTTAAAGGAGACTGTAATTCAATGAATCGATCTTGAATCAAAAATGGAAGATCTTCAAAGCAGAAAGAAATTTGTTCATATTTCTGTTTATATTGCTTCAAAGAATATCGTACAAAACATGTAAAACATGGTAGTAATAGAAGAAACAAAGTGAAGGGAAATGACAGCAGTGCGAACAAATAATTTTTCCATCTTTCATTTTGATGTATTCCAGAATCGAAAAATAATAGATAGTATTTAAATAAAAAAATTGAATCTAAGTATCTTCGAATTCTTTTATTTTTGATCCATTTATAAATAAATTTACGTAAATATACTACTGTATAAGTATGAATATACAAAAAATTTACTATTGTAAAACCCACGAAAATAAAGACGGGAAAAATAATTAATGACAAAAATACAAATACATAATTTTCATTTTCCCAGTAAAACTGTAAATTATTCCCAGTATAGAGCAATATTAAAATGAAAATAAGCAGTATTAAACTAATATAGATAAATTTCATTGTTTTCCAAGAATAATTAAAGAAAAAAATTTTTAAAAACTATAACTGTAATACATGGAATCAAAAGGATCAATCAATGCTTGAACAACGCCTAAATTTTGGGATAAAAATGACTGAAAGGCACTTTTATCGTAAAAAATGTCAAACCCAGTTTATCATTTCAAAAGAAAATCACTAATATTTTTGAACTCATTTTTAAGAAGTCTTTTTTTTCCAAAATGAAATCTTCTACCATGAAAAATCTTTCACAAATCTTTTTCTCAAACTACTGTACTTTTTTCTCCACAAAAAAAGAAGTTCATTCTTGCTTTTTCTGAAGTCGGTGAAAGTTCGTTTTCATTGTGGAGTTTTTTTGTCTTTAATATTGGTCATGGAACTTTTTTTTTAATTGTTCGTGGTGGAATGGCACTGTGAACTCAACTGCTGTATATTGTATCATCTGTGGAGGCTTGAAATACTTTGTACGAGAAAAATTGGGGTATGTTCTGTTATCTGCATACCTGATAAATTTCTGCATACACATATGTATTTATTCGTTGAAAAAAATATCGCAATTTTTTTGTAATATGAAAGTGGTTAGAAAATTTGTGGTCACTTTCAAGGGTTTTCAAAATTTCATGTGTACTGATTTAACTACTTTGCACCCTGCTTTTTTAAAATAATAGTTGTTTTTAAATATTTATATTATGGCAAAGAACAAAAGTACAGTATAGTGCAGAGGATATACAAATTATGAAAGCAAAGTTTACTGTAATTTTTCAGCAAAAACCCATAATATCAATAAACATATTTATGACGAT
Source organism: Panagrolaimus sp. LJ2414 (assembly GCA_024447195.1). Taxonomy (NCBI): domain Eukaryota; kingdom Metazoa; phylum Nematoda; class Chromadorea; order Rhabditida; family Panagrolaimidae; genus Panagrolaimus; species Panagrolaimus sp. LJ2414. Next base: position 2,781,272 of record JAMRXY010000280.1, on the reverse strand, counting down.
TAAACACAATCAGCAACAATCGAAGGAGCATCTACAAGATGATCAACAGTAACAACATTACTTCCATTTTCTTTTGCTTTCTCAGCAGCATTTTTCAGAAGATTAACAGTAAGTGCTTTAACTGCAGAAGAAAGAAGTATTGGAGCACGTTTTCGAAGGGGCTTTTTAAGTTTGGTTTCTGCCATCTTTTTCACATCATCAGGTGTAATATGTGTTGTTGGCTTTTGATTTTCTTTATTTGCTTTCTTCTTTTTAGTCTTTTTAGGTTTATTTGATTTGGTTTTAGCTGATACTTTCTTTTTTCCAGCGAGTACAGATACATCAACCTGTAAAAATGTAAAGATTCTTGAATTACCAGAGTTTATACAAAAAGAAGAAGCGTAAGTTCTTACATATTTAAGATGTGTTGGAGGTTGTGGTGATGATGTTGAAGGTGAACCAACATTTATTGGAGGCATTGGCATTCTTGATGAACCAAGTACCGCTGTCCGAGAAACAAATAATGGTCCAGGTGTATTTCCTGTAGGTGGATGTAATAATAAAATTCTTCGACCCTTTGAAGGTTGTGGCAGTTGTGATAATTGATGAGGTTGAAGTTGGGGACGATTTGTATTACTCTAAAAAACGCATAAATTTAAAGTGGCCGCAACTTTTGATGAGTTTCAATATGAACAAAATTGTCTTTTTTATCTTATAACTCTTTAATTTGTCTCCGGTTTAAAGGTAAGGCATTTCTAGTATTCCGATGACAAAGATATCCCTTCCAGAAATGGATTTAATTCTAAGTGAAGCTTACGCATCACTTTGGTTTTTTAAAATCTTGCATTTGTAAATTTGACATTTTGCCATTACATAAAACATTTTTAATTTTAAAAGGAAATATTGTGAAATATTTTTGGACCATTTAAGGAAAGCATTTAAATTTGATAATGTCAACCAATACTGTAAACATTTAAAATTAAGTAATAAAATTATTTATTTGCCAAAACATCTAAACCAAGTAATAAAATATTTAATTGAGATTGCAAAAAGTGACATTCATTTCGAACTCGTTTTGAAATGACTTTTAAATATTGAATTCGTTTTTCAGAATAAGCAATGGCCTTAGGAATTGACATTTCGGCAAAAAGATCATCATAAAGTCGAATGGCAATTTTACTTTCAGAAGATACAACAGCTCTTGTAAAGACATCATTTGCTAATCCAATCATAACTTTTTTCTTTTTAACTTCTGCCGATGCTTCATCAATCTAAAACAACAATTCTTAAAGTCTAATCTCATATTTTTTAAAAAGTCTCACTAAATATCGTTTACAAAACTGAATAATTCGTTTGTATTCTGTAACTTCGAGCCCAAGATTATTATATTCTTCCATTTTTTTCATAAGCTCAAGTTGACGTTCTTGAATAAAATTTTCTTTTTTAATTACATTATCATTCACTAACATTGACATTTTCTAAAATGTAAAAATAAATGCTAACTAAATTAAAGAAAAATTTACGGAATTTACAAAAAAAAGAATATTAAATTTGCTTAATAGCACACAATCAGTCTGCCACTGAATGCACCTTAACAGTTTTCGTAAAAGCTTTCAGCGATTTATAGAATGGTTAATCTACGACTAAAAGCGGGCTTTCCTTACGAGACCATTCTTGATTCGACAAAAAACTCTTTTTTAATTAAAACAAATTTTGGATTAACTCGGATAATCAGTCAGTTGATCATAGCTGGAAAAACCTAGAAAATATTAAATAGGAGCTGACGATTTTCTGGTTACATCTTTTTGACGAATGAAAAAGTTTACAATAAATTAAAGTCAAGCAACTAAAATCAGATTTCCAGAAGCAATCATTGCAGTACACCAAGAAAGTCAATTGAAAATACAAATATGAGATTTGTAGAAACAAAAACTTAGTTTCAAGAGCAACTATAAAAAAAGTTATTATCCCTATCACAATATTACCTTACTTTCACGGCGTTATCTTGATGGCGTTAAGCGTCTGTCTACGGAGCAAAAGATATAGATTCTGACCCTGCGAAGGTCGAAATTTTTTGAATATTTAATGTTAGTTTACAATTGTTTTAATTCGAAATTCAAAAAGTTTCAAATTTTTTGCAATTTAATATAATTGTTTTGATTGTTTTAAAACCTTAACTTTTGTAGCTTGTTCAAATTGAACTTTAGGTAACTAAACAAAAAAGAAAGGTAGAAATGAAACGAAAAGAGGAAAAAGTATGATTTTTTATTTTATATTTAATTACAAAAAAGCAACTAACCATTACACGTGCTGATTGATCATTAATACGATGCAATTGTTGTTGTTGTGGAAGTGGTTGAGGCACTGGTTGACGTGGATCTTGCTGGACAGTAGCATTATCTTCATTTGTACCTCCGGGGATCCCTTTTTGGCCAGTATTTGATGCACCCAATTGATTTGGCTTAAGTAATTGTTGGGTTGCTTTAAACTGCATAACCTGTGGCTTAGGAACATCATCTCTTTGTTGCCTTGGAAATTCAAATGAATTCTATAAAAATTTTAAATATAAGAAATTTAGCACTTTTACTGTAGATTACTTGAATAAATGATGTTGAACTAATAGAATTTCCTTTTTTAATCAAACAAGTTGTGCCTTCTTTTTGAAAGGAATCTTTTTTTCCACCAATCGATACAGTATCACCATCAAAGGAATTTTCATATGCCGCAATATGAAGGGATAAAGTGCTGCTGTTTTTATTATTTGAAGAGCTTTCATTTTTATTTAACTTCTTTTCAGAGTTTTCAGTTTCAGATTCAACAAAAACATTTTTAAATTTATTTAAAGTTGATTTATTCCAATTTGATTGCATCTTTTCCTTTCCACCATGTTTTTTATCAAATAATGAAACTGAATTTTATTGCAATCCCTCGATTTTTTTCTATTTAGCTTCCTTCGAATGTGTATTTTCAAATTTAGAAGAACCGTATTTAAAACAAAATAAACTTTTTTTAAATCCTAGAGATTGCGACATTTTTTACCAAGATTTTTGTTATTACTTGATGATAATAATTTGCTATTTAAATGAACAACAGAGGCATCCAAACATTTATGACTTTGATTTAAATTGAGATTTAAATACCGTTGACTTTTAGCATTGATGCCAAATTTCATGAAAGAATGTTTCTTGTCAATTAAAAGCTCATCTTTTGCTGCCATCTAAAATTTATATAAAAAATATTACAAATTTTAGTTTTCGTAATTAAATTTAGAATAACTTAAATAGTAAAATAGTTATTGATTGATATATTTAATAAATTTTAACACGAGAGAAGATAAAATCAGAAAAGCACCCCGCCCGTAGAAGAACAAAAAAACTCGCAATTTTTTATTTTTCAATTAAAAGCCTTTTCCCTGGCGATACAGATGTTAACACCTGGGGTTTGCAAAATAAAAATTTTGAAAAATGTTGGGTTTTTTGAGACTGGAATTTTATGAAATGCTTTGCTCGATTTCGCACATGTTGTTTATCATCGCCTTATTGCATCATCCTTATTTTAGTTTTTCTTGCTTTTAAAACGGATTGAAAATTCGACCGGACAAACTTTGATCGCGGTCGTTTTTTTCGAATTATGTCACATAAGTTATGTAGCCAAAGCCAGATAAATTTTTGGGTGGCATTTTCAAGTCATGTATATTTATTGTCTTTAATATAAAACAAAAATATAAAATTAAGAAATTCATTTACTCTTACACTAACCTAACAACAAACAACAATCATTTAGAATGAAAAGGATAACAACAGCATAATCTCTATACTTGCATACGAAAAAATGTACCACCAGAAAGTGTTCTTTATCAGGTGTAAGAAAGACAGAAAATAGCCGACCATCATGTCTTTGATTTAATTGAGATGTTAATTATTGTTTTTTTCTTTACTGTATGTTTTAAAAAATGCTAAAAATTTACAGTAACAAAATTCTGGCACAATCGATTAAATTTCGGAGTGTTTTTTCTGTATTAACTTTAATTTTAATAAGAATTTCATTGAAAACTGAAGACTTTACACAACGGTTGACAAATATGGTAAGTGTTTAAGTGATTGTCCAAAAATCAAGTGACCAAAAAATCTAGATTTTGGACCCCTTCCCTCTTTGTAACCAAAATCAAAGTGTTTTGCCGACAACATCAATTTTATGAGTTTGTCATTGAAAGAATAAGTTGATGCCAACAATGATAAGCACAATCATCATTATGTTCATGGGAAAGCCATGGGAAAAGAAAGATGAAGAATATTTAAGGGTAGCGTTCAAAGAAAATGAAGACAAATTAAAACTAATAAATGTATGCTTTTTATTGTACATTTAAACGATTCCTATTAAAATAAAAAATACAATAAAAATTACATAAGCTTTTGTTGACAAATTTCCCAAACCATTCTTTTTCGAAAATATGGCATATGCTTTTGATTGAAATCAATTGGAGCCCGACGAGATGCATATTCGGCGAATTTGGAAGCAAACATTCCACAATCAGATCCATTCTCTTGAGTTGGAATATCTTTTCGGCAGGATCGTTCCCATCCATCCGTGTAGATTTCTTGCTTCTTTTTATCCTTCATTTCGGAAGAAATATACGACCTGGAAAATGAACAGTAATTACAGTATTTGTGATATCATCAAAAAAACTTACGATAAAATTTCAAAAACTTGTTGATTATTATTAAGCATTGAATCATAATATTCGATTTTTTGATATGGAATATCCACAATTGCCAAACACCAATGATCAATTAAATGAATAGGAACAATCCATAAATCATATGAAAATATATCGATCTTCTTTGTCCATCGCTTTACAGATTCATAACCTTTCTGTTTCAAAGTTGAAAAAAAGAATGTTTGAAATGCATAAATCTAAAATATTGATTATAAATACCGTATACCGTATGTATGTAAATTACTTTTGGCAATGATTTGTCTGCTTTTGATCGTTGAACCACTAAATCCAAATAAAAATTGATCACTTCATCATTCAACCAATTAAGACCATAAAGAGTTTTGAGGTCTTTTCTTGTAATTTTCACTGCCGAGGTATCAACAAAAACTTCATCTTCATTTGCATTTGTATGTCGCTGCCAAGCTCTTCCAATTAATTCTTCTGCTTCTGCAGGAAGTGCTAAAGTCAAATATTATTAATATGTTTATAAAAATTAGAACAAACCTGGAAAAGATTTCCAAACTGGATTAAACCCAAAAGCTTTTAAGATATAAAAAATCCAACGAAACAGGAAAAAATTTGAAACAAATTTAAAAAGTTGCAGCAAAATGTTCATCTCGAGAGATTTGATCAAAAGGTATTAAAAAAAAGTAATTTGCAGCTATAAAATACAACAAAAATATTTCATTTATTCAAATTTTTTTATATGATCGGGAATTATTTAAATTTTATTTTTTTGATTGTTAACAAAATGTACTTTTTCGTACATTAAAATATAAGCAATTTCATAAATTTTCTATTTCGGGAAGAAGTAAATTTCATAATACATTAGAAATTTTTTGTATTATGTTTCAGTATAAAGAGAAAGTAGGATAAATAAAATGCATGCTGTATACAGTACTTATAAGTACCATTTAATAAAGTATGTATGTAGTCGGTATCTAAAATTTGCAGCTTTAAATTACAAAGTCTGTTATGCTTAGAACTAACGGCTTTTGTAATCATTAAAAGAACACAAGTTTGAGCAAGCCTCTAATAATATTCTACGATATGTAATTTTTTTAAATCAGAAAATTAAAGTATACTTTTAAAACGCACTCTGGCTAAAAAAAGAGTGATCCAAGTAAACCTTGGCACAGCAAAAAATGTATATTTTTGAAAACTTTACCCACGTTTTCGACTAACATGTAAATATATACAGTACTTTTAAAAATATAGAAATGCCGTTTTCGACTAAAATTTTTCCTAAAAACTATAAATAAATATCAGCATCGAATTCCCCATCACCGAGAACCTCTGTAGGCACAAAATAAGACCAAAATTAGAAAAAAAATTTTTGGCACAAGTTTTTGCAGATTTTGGCATTTTGCATATTTTTGGCATTCTGAAGCTTCCAATACATTTGTAACGGTGTTTTATTACCTTTTTAGTAAGCATAGTCGAAAATGTGGGTAAAGTTACAAAAATATTCTTTTTTTTTGCTGTGCCAAGCCTTTCAGATTTTCAGCCAGAATGCGTTTTAAGATCATTTATTAAAATATATTGTATTTACACCAGATATATACATATTAAATCGTAGCTGGTATTTCAAATACAAATAGCAGTGGTTGAAATACATCAATTACACGATTGATACTTGAACGAGATACTTTTGTTTCATAAATTATTTTTTCCATGTATTCACATCGCAAAAAAAATGGCACAAGACTGAAAAAATTGAATACAAAATACGCAATACATAAAAACTACAGTAATTAATTACCTAATTAATGTTCCTAATGCCTCAAATAAATCTGGTTCTGATGAAGGAAGTGATAAAATGCTTGAACATGCCAACAAAATATATTCTTTAAAAATTTCATCTAAATGATGACAATTTTTTATCAGTGTTTTAACTCGAGGTGATAAATCTTTTGAGATAGTTTTTCCTTGCAGCCATGCCTGTGATGGTTCAATAAGTTGTATATGAATGTGCAGTTGAATCATTAAACCGGTTTTTAATAAAAATACTACCGTTTCCATATTTGCTGCACGAGGATTAAATCTTGAAGCATTAACAAAATATTCTTCTAACGTTACAACCGGAGATAAAAATTCTAATATTTCTGCCAAAATTGATAATGCAACAGATTTTTCAGTTTCACCATTTTTTGAAATTTTTGTTGGATCCGGGAATAAATAATTATAATAGACTGCTAAATTTTTTAAATCAACATTGCTTGGTTCTCCAATTGTGTAGGAATTTTGTAAACAAATTGGATAAGATATTACAGCTCGGCCCCATTGAATAAGATTATGAACAAATAACATTAATTGATCCATTGTACATCTCATATCAACGCGAATTTCTTCCAAACTGCAAAAAACAATGTACTATATATCGCAGTTTTTAAGTATTTACAAACCTTCGCTCAGGAGAGTAATATTCTAAAAAGCTTAACAATAATGGATGCTTATCTGGAGTTGGCCGTTCATCATCAACAAATATTAAAGTATGATATGGTCGAATACTGTCAATCATTTTTCGAAGAGCTACGCTTAAAATAATAGATAGTTACAGTATGCAAATGTGTAAAAAAAGACAATACTTTGTCCGTGGAAGTATTGTACAATACTGCAATGCTTGAGATCGTATACATATATTTAATTGTACATGTTTATCAAGATACATAATGTTATTACCATGTACAAATACATCTTCAAATATTCGTTGCAAACTTTGAAGCATTGACGATTCTCCTAGAATTGATGTTTTAGTACAAAAAATTTTTATGCATTAAAAATAATGCATACTTAAACATTCTTCAAATGGTGTAATATTTCCTCTAAGAAGTCCTTCACTTTGTTCCATATCAATTGCTTCATGAATTCTTTGAATTAATGATAATTGAATTTTTACAAAATTCGATGCTTTTTCTAATGAACAAATTGCACCAGATATTTGTCGAGAAACACTTAAAAATGAATTAACAATATCTTGTGGACAATGACCCGATAAAACAAATGCAATACAAATGGCTTCTTCTGATTCTTCGCAAACTTTAAACCATGAACCAACGAATCGAAGAGCATCAACTTTAATATTTATTTCATCAACATTTGAATGTTTTGGGGATATTACAGATCCTAAGGATCGTAAAGAAATGCTATAAACATATCAAAACTTTTGCTGAACAAATAATCCGAACTAACCCAAATCGAGATAAATCTTTCCATGATTTATATATTGGAGCTTTCCGAGTTATCTGCATTGATTCAATAACATCTTCAATGGAAGACATCTTTTCAAGGGGTTGTTCTTTTGTTGGATAAACAAAAAGAACTTGATCCTCTTTTCGATCCTTCACTGAAACAACAAATCCCCATGGTTGATCAAATGACTTCCCAGTATCTAATAAAGCCATATTAATAAACTGCTAAAGTTTTAAAAACCTTCATAGAACTTAAATAACTCTTTTTTTTTATTTTTACATACGACAAAACAAGCAAACGTTGGTAATAAAACGCCAAAACAAACTGTCTTTTTAAAAACAGCTACAGTATTTTTTCGTTTGAATAAATGATTATTCAGATAAAAAAATTGTACCAGTTTTTTTTAAGAGAAATAAAAATCCAACATTTGATGCAGATATGGTGCGAAAAATCGGTTAAGTTATATCTAATTGTCAACTTTTACCACCAACAAAAATAATCACAAATTTAATAATCGATTATAGAGTTTTTTATCCTTTGGTATTAGATTTCTTTTGTGTTTTGTTTTCTCAAATGCTTTTTTGCATACAAGTGATAAATTTACATAAATACGTGCTTTTTTTATCCTCCTTCGAGCCGCACTTCTTCTGTCAATTAACAACAAAATTTATTATCATTATTGCATTCTTTTCAATTCAGCGGAATGGGGATTAATCAATTTGGAGAAGAAACTAATCAAAAGTCTCCAACATCAAGTCATCGTCGAACTATGAAAGAAGAAGGAATGCTTGCTGTTGAAAATAATAATGAATGGATATATACTGGAGGTGATGGCGGCATCCAACAAAATCAAAAAATGGATCAAGAACCTGAACAACTTTGTGAAGTTTCATTTGGATCTGATTCAACCCTGAAACATTTCAAAAGTCCCAAAGTACAACCTTTAACTGGAACTGATAAATCGGAAACCTCCAAAAATTGTCGAAAATGCAAGAAGCTTCGTGAAAAGTAAGATTTTTTCTGTATTTTTGAGGATGTAACAATTTTAACGTTGAAAAATGTCAGATTCTAATGAATCTTGTTCTACATTGCCAAAACAGGTGTAGAATTTATGTTTGTTTTAACTTTTTGAGTAGAATGGTCAAAGTTGTGAAAGTTTAATCAATCATTTTATTTTTAGAGCTGCTAAATCTCAAAAATCTAAGAAACTTCCAAAACAATCTGAAAATTTGTCAACTGAAAAAGCAATGGAAAATTCAAAAATTCTTGAAGCTGAAAGTGGTAGCAAAACTCGTCAAAAATCTGCTCAATCATCAACCTCTAAAGCCTTAACTTCAAAACCTCAAGAATCATCAGAAAGTCAAAAGAAGAAGAAAAAGTATGCAGGAACTCAACCAGTTTATATGCCTCGAAGTAAATATTATCGTGATACAGATAATAATTCATCTAAAGGTGAACGTTCACGTCGTCAACGTAAACGTGATCGATCATCTTCAACTCGTCGACAACAACGAAATGGCAAGAATCAGAAAAAAGAAAAACATCAAAAGCAACATCGCCAATGTGAAACAAGTTGTTCTTCATCTTCTTTGAATATTACAAAAATCGATGATAATGATAACATGTTTTTCATTGGCTCATATACTGCTGTGGAAGTTGCAAAGATTTTAAAACCGAATGAATTTCGAATTTATTATCAAATTCCAGAAAAACCTACTATTGCATATAAGCTTCGACTCTTCTTATCATATATGAGTAATCAAAATAAGGTTAGTTTTGAGAGGGTCTTAGTAAGGGATGTCATCCACAGTTAAAAGATGTTTCATACATTTTTTGTTCATTACTTTCTTGATTAAAGCTATGTTTTTATTTTTTAGGAGGTTTTTCATTTTCCTGTTGTTTGTGGAAAGAATTCTCGTTCTGGTGAAAATATGTGGAGTCTTCGCTACACTGATTCTGCAACATTTCCAAGCCTTCTTGCTTTAATCAAATATCACAAAACTTATGCATATATGGATCCATCAACTGGCAAGATTGATACTTTTCCCGTTTGGAAGGGTGCTATTATTGATGATGATAGTTTTACTGAAAGTTAACTAATTTTTCATGTGTATTAATTTAAGTGATTAAAGATTTCAATATAAAATTTTCTATTTGGAATAAATTGTATTTTTGGGATTACATCTCATAGCATTCATTCAAAAATGTTTTACAATTACAATGAATCTTGACAAAACTGCAACATTGTAACGATTCTAATACAATAGCAGTTCGTTTGTACCTGTTCACAGTTTCATTCAAAATACTGATATTTTTACCTAAAGGGAAGCGGGCAATTTAATATTATGATACTTTTTTTTTGTTTGAATTTTCTTGACGATCATGCAAGAGAAAAGGAAAAAAGACCCTGATTATCAGGATGTTTGAACAAAAAAATGTTTGTCCAATGTCTATTTATGTTGGCAAAAAAGATGCACACACAAAAGACGCGTTGCTCCGGTGCAGCGTTTTTTTTACGAAACTTTTCGTTCCCCGCCACAAAAAAGATTTTTACAACGAAAGCCTGACTGTTTAACATTTGTTGTTGTCGTCGATGATTTTTCTCTTCCTTCGATTCATTATTCTTTTTTGCTTCGGTGATCGGAGCTTTTCCTCTTCAATTTTTTTTATTAATAATTACTTTTTATAACTTTATAATTTCTTTACTATACTTCAATTAATAATATATATATTTTATAAAAGACTTGTGATACTCTTTTGATAATGCGTAATATTATTGTTGCCGTGTCTTTTTAGTTTTATTAATTCGTATTTCTCCTTCCCCTTAACCTATTAAATTTTTTAGATAACCGCGCTTACTTACTACTAAAATGGCTTCTCAAAAAGAAAACAAAGCTTATAATGATGATGGAAAGCATCATGATGATGCTCAACATGATAATGATGGAAAAGATCCACGGTAAGCTATTTTCTTGTGTTTTGTGCCACATTGATTTTGTCAAATTTAGGCGTGTTGCAGCCGGTCGTAAGGCTTATGAAACTCGTCTTCATCATGAAGAAGAAAAGAAGCATGAAGAAGAAGGTCACTCTGGAGATGCTGATGGAAAGGAAGGCTCAAATAAGCATCGTGCTTCTGATGGAAAGGATCCTAAACGTGTTGCAGCCGGCCGTAAGGCTTATGAAACTCGTCTTCATCATGAAGAAGAAGGTCAACATGAAGAAGAAGGTCATTCTGGAGATGCTGATGGAAAGGAAGGCTCAAATAAGCATCGTGCTTCTGATGGAAAGGATCCTAAACGTGTTGCAGCCGGCCGTAAGGCTTATGAAACTCGTCTTCATCATGAAGAAGAAGGTCAACATGAAGAAGAAGGTCATTCTGGAGATGCTGATGGAAAAGAAGGCTTAAATAAGCAACGTGCTTCTGATGGAAAGGATCCAAAACGTGTTGAAGCTGGTAAAAAGGCCGCAGAAACGCGTCGTCATCATCAAGAAGAAGGTCAACATGATGAAGAAGGTCACTCTGGAGATGCTGATGGAAAAGAAGGCTCAAATAAGCATCGTGCTTCTGATGGAAAGGATCCAAAACGTGTTGAAGCTGGTAAAAAGGCCGCAGAAACGCGTCGTCATCATCAAGAAGAAGGTCAACATGATGAAGAAGGTCACTCTGGAGATGCTGATGGAAAAGAAGGTTCAAATAAGCATCGTGCTTCTGATGGAAAAGATCCTAAACGTGTTGAAGCTGGAAAAAAAGCTGCTGAAACTCGCCGTCATCATCAAGAAGAAGGCCATTCTGGAGATGCTACTCAACGTCATGGAACAAAGCATGCTACTGAAAGTGGCTCTGATACTGGTCCTGAAGCTAAACATCCTCGTCTTTCTGCTTCTGCTAATGAAGGTGGTGGAGATCATGCACATGATGATGAAAACAAGGCTAAGTAAGTTATTTGTCTATAATCTATTTTTATTCAATGAAACTGTTTTTAGGGTTAACATTAACATCAATCTCTCTTCTGGCGGTAGTGTTAAAGTTATGATGGATGAAGAATTTCCCGCCACTCAAAAGCCTTAAATGTCTTTATTTATTAATGTTACTTTTTATCCTTTATTATGTAATCTCTTTATGAGATGTTTGTGTATTCTTTGTTTTTAATAAAGGTTTAACTAAAAATAATTGTGTGTAAAACATAATGTTGCATTGAAAAAAATTTGTAAAAAGAAAAATGATGTTAATATTACTAAACACGTTGTTTTTATCTAATTTTTGTTTTTAAAACATTTACACTGGTAGCATAATATGATCCACTCTTTATTAAATTTTACCCCAAAGAAGCTGATGTTTTCCTGAAAAGCTTTAACATAAAAAAATGTTCGACTTTTATAAAAAATTGTTTTCAATAATAGATCACTTAAATATTAATATGAAGTATTACTTAAGTAAAAAATTTAAAAAAAAACAAATAAAATGTTGAGGAACGTTTTGTGTTTTCTGCATCGTTCTTTTCAAATGGATTTCGGTTTCAAAGCGAAATAGCACCCTGAAATTATTTAATTTTAAGTTTTTAGCTAACTTTGAAACTTTTTTTTGGCTGGCGTTGTTTTTAAGTTTTGTTCTCTTATACCATTTTAAGCTGTTTTATTATTAATCAAGGATGCAAAGATCTTTGGATTCTTTTGTTGTCAAGAGTTCTGCACCTCTTCAACTTGCAACTCGTTCACGTAGCAGTTCTCCTGACTATGATGTTGTGAGTTTTCAATTTATATAATATTTTTATGATCACTTTTTTTAGGATGAAGATAAAAGCTCTCCTGGATACCTTCTTCGTGCAGATATTTTAAAGACAATTACGGATGATACTTGGTATAGATTCTGCGAACGTGAATTTAAGAAACTTTATTGTAGAAATATTTTTTCCAAGCTTGCTGCATGCTATCAAAATGTAAGTGTCGACCTTGATTTTCTTGTCTTTGTATATAAATGTTTAAGGGTGACACTATTTATCCACCAAAGCAAAATATCTTTCGAGCATTTTCAACTCCCAAATTTGAAGATATTAAAGTTGTTCTTATTGGTCAAGATCCTTATCACAATAAAGGACAAGCAAATGGATTCTGTTTTGCTGTAAATGATTCTATCGCTCCTCCACCATCACTTAAAAATATTTTTGGATCTCTTCGAAAATTGGGAAGAGCTGATGATACAATTTCTGCCAAAGAACGTACCTTGGAAGATTGGGCTGAACAAGGAGTTTTCATGCTTAATACAATTTTGACTGTTGAGTTAGTTCTATCTATATATATTTTAATCATTATTTACAAGTGAGTTCTTTTTAGTGGTAACAAGAAGGCTCTTTCACATCGTGTTTATGGATGGGAGAAATTTACTGATGCTGCTCTTAAATTTTTGGGTGAACAAAAAACGGATGCTGTATGGCTTCTTATGGGTCGTCTTGCTCAATCAAAGGAAAAGTTCGCTGAAAGTGATAAATGTGTTAAGGTTTGTATCTTTATGTATTTTTTTACCTTTTCATGATGTTTTATTATTTTATAGTGTGCCCATCCTTCGCCTCTTAGTGCACGTCTTTTCTTTCCTGAACGTCCATTCGATGAAGTTAATGAAAAGCTTACTGCCTCTGGTATGGATCCTATCGAATGGGTTAAACAACCCTGAATTATTATTTTTTTGTTAATTTTGTTACAACATGTGTTTTTTCACAATGATGTTGGTTGTTTTGTGAAGTTATTATCTTGCTGTTATAAATTTGTTTTATCTGTATTTAACAATTTTATTACTTTGAAAACAGAACATTTTCCAAATGTTTACAACAAGAATGCCTCAGTGTAAAACGTTTTTTATATTTTACAGTATCAATCAGAGGAGTTTTAACAGTAAATATTCTAGTATTTTGTTGAAGGCTGATTGGTAAAGATTCCAATGAATCAAAACAAGTTTTTTGGGTTTCTATTTTGACTTTTTCGATTGCGTATTGCGAAATTTCAGCCAAGAATATTACAGTAAGCATTTTAATATTGTGATTCGATGCAATATTTTGACAAATTAATGGTAAATATCGTCTAAAATTTCTTTCAAATAGTGAAGGATGAGATAAATTTATGACTAAATGATTAACTGAAAATTTTTTATGGATTTTTCTGTTTTAGTCGTCCAATTCAACAAACCATTAATTTTATCAAAACACATGAGTTTATTGAGATCAGGGGATAATAATTGTACTTCCACTATCATTGTCTGAAAAAAAAATGATTCAAAACACAAATTTTATGACCATATTTTTAACCTTAAAACAGCAACTTTCAATGACATTACTGTAGGGAACCTTTTTTTTGGGAAAATGAACACATTTCTTCAAAATTCTATTCAAACAAAATTTTGTCCTTTGATGACCTGGAAATGGGAAGGGTTCCGATAAAGAGTATTTAATCAATGAATCTAAAATATTTATTAATTTTTACTTAGACTTTTTATGATGCTGATCTACTTGAACTTTTTTTTCTTCGTAAAACATCATGCCATTCTCCAAATTGACAATTGATTAAATCTATCTCTTTTTGAGGTAAAATTCTTCGTTTTGAAAGACATATTTCTCGAAGCCTTTGAGAAACTTGAGTTAAAGTTTGAACATCTTTGGGATCAACAAAACTGATAATATAAATAAGAATTTCATTAGGAAGTTGAAAAAATTTGAGATATTCCTCTTTCATTGTTACCTAAAAATTTCAAAATGTTTTTTTTGAAACAATCAATTATCATGTTTTATGTGTCGCGAATTTTAAAGATTGACTTTAATAAAAATTTCATTGAAAAAAGATATATCTTTAATAAAGCAAATATGAAAATAGCAGCAATTTAATAACTTTGAAAATTAACTGATCAAAAATTGACCGGTCATTAAATGCGAGGCATTGCTCAGCGCATTTCAAATCACACATTCGGGTCTGAAAAAAATATTGGGAAAAAAAGTAATAGTCTTTTTTTCTGTTTCATTTATGTAATGAAAATGAATGAACTGAACCCGTTGCGCCTTTTTCAAAAAGTAGAAACTCTTTGTTACTTAATTTTTTAGAAAAGAATAATGAAACATTATTGCTAAATAAAATTTCATTGTCAACCACTCAACTTCAATTTATAACATTAAAATTTTTCCAAAACGTAATGTCATTGTTCTGTGATGATATTTTTGAACTGAAACCACGTCATATTCATAACTGCTTTCTTTCTTAGAATTTATTTTTTATGCATTTTTATGGTTCTTAAAAACTTTTAACTTTTTCCCTATTTTTGTCTCTAACTATAAAATAATAATAATTCTTTTGTATCCCTTTCTTATTCTTCTAAAACAACCATTCATTCAGAAAAATAAAAGTAAAATTTCAGTATGCCATTTTCATTGATACTGAGTAAATAAATCCATTTTTTTACTTGTGACAGTAAAACGTTTAAGACATTGAACAAACAGTTTCAACTTGAACTTGTCTCGATTTAATAACTTGTAAAAGTTAATCTCATGCGCAAATTTTTATATATTTCATGCTTATTGAAGCAAAACATCCACACCCAAATTGCCGCTCCTTTATTTCTTTTCTTTACGTTAAAATCAAATATCATGTGTCAACCCCTAAAAAAAAGTTTTATTGATGAGTTACAGTAATCGAAAGCTAACCAAATTGCAAAAAAAACCATATTGTTTTTGTGTCAATCGGCAGCAGGCTTTTGTAATTGATCTCTTCCGTTTATTTTTAGCATTCCGATTAAAATAAGAAGAAAAAAAGTTGAGTGCCTACTTCAATTGATTCATGATGTTCTTAAGATACACTTCACCTTTCAGCCGACAAAAGCTTATCGTGCCATGGCATTGTTTTATTTCTTTTTTTTGTTTACTCATGATGAATGGGTTAATTCATGTTCCAAGTGCCGAAAATCAAGAATAAAAACAAGAAGTTTTTTAGTCTTGATTAAACAAAAGAAGAAAAACGGCAAAAGACAAAAGAAAAGAAGAAAAAAAAATACCGGAAGTAACATGATTAAACAAGAGATTGAGATGCAAGTTTTCTCTTTAACATATCTTTTATTTTCTCAATTAAATCCCTTCCTTTTTCCTTTTTCTTTAGCTGCTTTACTTTTTTTATAATACTTTACTTCTTGACTTGTTATCGGGTTCGTCAAACGTTCATTCATTCTTTTACGGAGGTCAGTTTTTAAGCATCTATTTTTAAGTAGCAAAAAAAGCTGATGCTGTCTGTAAAATCAAAAAAAGAGGAAGCATGAAAAATATTAAAGAAGAGAGGAAAAAAGAAAGAAAGAGACGCTTGCATACAATGGACGTTGAGGTTTGCGCGTGTTTGCAGCGGTATTTGTTTATTGGT
The DNA here is from genome assembly GCA_024447195.1 of Panagrolaimus sp. LJ2414. NCBI lineage: Eukaryota > Metazoa > Nematoda > Chromadorea > Rhabditida > Panagrolaimidae > Panagrolaimus > Panagrolaimus sp. LJ2414. The sequence goes on along the minus strand of JAMRXY010000280.1, from coordinate 2,765,002 downwards.
AAACAAAAAAATGCAAAAAAAATTATTCTGTATTAAAAAAGAGAAAAGTCCACTACAAATTCTCTTAACTTACTGTTCGACTGCAAATGGCTCAATCTTCCTCTTTTCTTATTATTTCCGCGGTAGCGTTCTCACGCGTGTGTCATCGCTCTCTTTTTAGTATCCCCCCTTGAAAATGAGAGACACGCATTTCTTCCCCCCCATATTATTATTCTTCTTTTTCCTTTTCATCATCAAACGAATAAAAGAATTATTCATACTGTAGATTAAATTTTTGCAACAGAAAAGCACGACAATTCATCATTTTGAAAAACTTCAACCATAAAAATCATATAAAAGTTTTGTTCTTTCTATTATTCAAATTTATGCCATTTTTTCCTTGATTCTGTCAACCTATTTTCTGTTCTGCTTTTTTAAAAGTCGATAGATGCGCATTCAAGCTATCATGTTACACACTATGGTTTTTTTTTAACTTTGAAAATGTCATTTTCTCAAAGAAAAGAGGAGCTGGGATAAAAGAAAAAAAGAAAACGAAGAAGTGCGCTTGAACTTTGTCGGTGCCCCGATGGCGCATCTGACTTGTATTGCCTCCGTGACAAAGTGCCATTTGAGCGGCAGAATACAAAAGAGTGAATAAGAAATAAAGATAGATTCAACTGCGGCATGTACCTTGTAAAATTTTGAAAACGGATATAGATGAATTACTTGCTTTTTTTGTTCATCAAAACTTTTGTGTTGAAATTTGCAATTCAAAAAAATATGGCAAAAAATTAAAGCTTTGGTTAATTTATTTTTTTTCTCAACAATTGGCAATATAAATTAAAATTCGATAAAAAAATAGAGGTTATTAATTAACTTAAACATTAATAATTATTAATAACAAAGTACTTTGATTTCTGTTCTTTTCGATAGTTTACAAACAAACAAATAATAATAATAATATCAAATAAAAAATTACTGTAATCTCAAATACATAAAAACATTATGAATATCAACTTGCAAAAGAAGAAATGCAACGATGTATAATAAATACCAGAAAATGATAAGACAAAATATTGTATAAAACACATGACCAGAGATCGGCAAAAATATAGAAAATTAAATTGCCGATAATACTCGACATTCAGCGAGAAGAGTGAGAAAGAAATGATAAAAAGAAACATAATAATTATTATTACTTAATTTATTAATTAATTAAAGGTAACAAGAAAAAGTGACTACTGGAATGAAACTTCAAAATATTATTTTAATAGAATTACAAATATTTAAAAGAAATGAATGGCTCAAAAATAGCCTGAAAAAAACATGTTTTTAAAACAATAAAGCTGTATCATGAGTGGATGAGCAAGGATATCAGATCTCTGCGAATTAAGAAAAAAATATCAAAAATATTTAAAGTATAAATAAAACTTAAAAGATATGAACACCTAAAGGCACTTAAGGTAAAGAAAATCACAAAAGAAATATCAATTTGATATTCAATGTGACATAATTAAATAATTAAATTTTGTAACTTGTATAAAAAATTTAGCACCAATAATTTATTGTATTTTTAAAAAAAAGTTGAAGCTGCTCTTCCGTGATTTTTTCCTTTGTTTTTCTTGTCCCTCAATTTTCATACTGTTTTTAGCACAAAAAAATGTTTCAAGTAAAGAAGTCAACAATCCCAAAAACAACATGTTGCAAGGAAGTAGATACCTGCTGTGAAAGAAAGAAGGTGACAACATGACAACATTAAATTTTGTACAAACAATGAGTTCATGCCATAACAATACAAAAACATTGTTTGAGTTACAACTTTGCGTGACATGATGTATGTGTCCTTAATTGAAATCGACACCTGTTTGATTAATATTATTCTTGTTATTAGAAACAGTATATCAAAATAAATATTGCATTTGTATGACCTTTTTTTGACTCTATATATGCATGCATGAAAAAAGATTAAAACAGTGCGATTTCAATTTTTGGATAGGATCCTTTCTTTTCACGAATGAAAATTTGTTTTGACCAATCATTTAAGAATAACAAACGGCCAATCGTGAATAAGAAAGAAAATGGTCACTCAAAAACAAAATTGCTTGCGCAAAAATAAAAGAGTTTGACAGAGCAAAAGAAGAAGAAGGGGGGTAGAATAAAAATTAAAAAACGCTTTTTTGGTATGTGCAAATAAAAAGCGCGAAACTACCGTTTCCTTGTGGCAGTAGCGATCACGAGCGCGCATCAAAAACGATAATGAAAAGAAAAAGGAAAGGAAAGGAACAAGGAGGTAGCGATGCTCCCCCCGAAGGCTTTAAGAAATTATAAAAAAAAGAAAACGTGAGACGTTAGAAAAAATACAATAAAAAACACACGTAAAAGAAGAAACTAAAAAAGATTTACTGCTTTGATGATTCAGTCTTTCAAAGAAGGAAAAACTTAATTATTATAATGTAATGCCCACAATTTTTCCAATTCAACAACGGGAGGAAGTTGATGACGTTGTTGTTGCTGTTGTTGCAAAGTTGAACGAAGAAAGGCATATGCCTCAGAATTTTGTAAAGCTTCACGGGCAATTCGAAGTTCTTCATTTCTTTCATGAAGCTGCTTTTCAACTTCAATAAATTTAGCTCGATATTGATCACATGTGAGACAGGTATGATGTTGTTCATTCTCTGTTGCACTAATTGGTGATATCTTTTGTGGACTAAAACAATGGCATTTTTGTTAAAAAAAAGATTATTTTTAAGAGCTTGAAAGTTACCTTGAAGCACAACTTGAACTTGTTGCAGTATCTGAATGAACATTTAGCATTTCTTCAGTTTTTTGTGCCATATTTAATTTAAGCTCATTTTCATCTTCCATTTGTTGTTGATTTGATTCATTTTTAATGTGCAATAAACTCCAATGAAGCGCATATGCTGGAGCATTTGGATATTGTTTATTGCAAAGTGCACAAAAAAGTCCTTGTGCAGCTACAGCAGCTTGTTGATTGGCAATATTTTGTTGATTCATATTTAAAATTCTTTGAGCTGCTGTCATCATTAACAATCTTTGTTGGGTTGCTTGCTCATTTTGATAATGGGCCATAAGATTTTGAGCAATTTTGCTTTGATCTTCTGGATTTAATTGTGAAGTAAAGAAGGGATTATTAAATAGAGGAAGGGATGGAGGAGCAATTGAACCTTCTGATGGACTCTTTTCATTTACACCATTCAAAACAGATTGAAAAGGTGAAGAAGGAATTTGAGTTTGTGGTTGTGATACCGGAATCTGAATGGGAGTATTCGACATTTTACGAGGAAGCGAAACAGGAGCTGGAGATTCTTGTCTTGAAATATCGCTCATTGGTGTACTTGTACGAGTTGAAGGCGATCTAAAAAAGAAAAAAAGAAGGGTCATCAATGTTTGCTTTAATGATTTGATACTTGAAAGGATAAGGTAGGCAAATCGACTATGTAAGGATAAAAAACTATGGGAGAAAAATGTGTAAAAAATAATACAGAAATTTTTAGATTTTTAAAAAAAATTAATTTTAACATTTTTTGTAATTTGAAAGAATTTAAATATTTACCCAGTTGCACGTTTGCATTTAGCAAAATGTTCATCAAGAGATATTTGTTTCAAGAAGGATTTGCCGCATTTACTACAAGAATGACCACGCTCCAAATGAATTTTCATGTGGCGGTTTAAGTCAAACTTAAAAATAAAAGTTTTATCGCATTGAGTGCAACGATGAGGTCGGCCGCCTTTGTGGATCATCAAATGTTGGGTAAGATGGCCTTTCTGAAAAAAAAAACAATTGTGTTTAATGCTTAATCCGGCGCATGGCAAAAGATTCAATAATAATCATACTTGAAAGAATGCTTTTCCACAAGTTTGGCAAACATGTGATCTTTCACCGCTATGCCACATATTATGTTTTTTAAGTAATTGACGTGTACCAAATTCTTTTCCACAAATATCACATTTATGTGGTTGTTCACCACTATGAATGCGTAAATGTGTACTTAATTCACGTTTTACACAAAATACTGCTTGACAATGCTCACATTCATATTGAGGTTTATCACGATGGGTATGAGTGTAATGAACATTCAACTAAAAAAAACAAAGAGTTAATTGCCAACAATGACTCAGAAAGAAATATCCCTCTTACTTGTCCTCGATCAACAAAAGCTCGTCCACAAATTCGGCATGAATGTCCAGCAATTCTTGCACCGGTAAATAATGGAGGAGTTGCGCCTACTGTAGAACTATTTTCATCTCCATCACTCATATTGGATGAGTCAGAGCTGGTGGGGGAATGTCCAGCAATATGTTCTTCAATTTCATTCATATCCTGTAAAAATATAAATAAATAAATAAATCTTGATAACCTTTTTTTCAAAATAAATAAAAAGTATTTTCACATTAAAAACCGCAATAATGCAAAGGCATACGTTATCGCGGCCGATTCAGCAAGGGGCAAATGGCCATTCCGTTATCTCAGGATACTCTAACTTTTTTAAAAACAAAGTTGACCACCCTCCAGGCACGTCGTGGTGACAGCCGGTGAGGGGAACGAAAGGAATGGCAAGAAAAAAGTTTTTTTGCAAAAAAAGATGTCGGCCTTAATTTGTCCCACGATTGCAAAAAAAGATAATGAAATCAAGAAATAAGAAAAAAATACAAGCATTTAAATTGTTAAATTCTTCCTTATTTAAAAATTTTTAGAGAATAAATCCCATACGCCTCCTAAGTGACCACGACTTTATTTTTATTTTTTGAAATTATGTGTCCCTCGCAGCTTTCGGTAGTCGAAAGTAAAAATGTTTTCATATAACTTTTTTCACTCAAATATAAAGGCAAAAGCGGAGATCGCGGAACTTCTGCGTGCATCATTAGAAAGAAATGCTGAAGATCACTACTACTACTATTACTATTACTAGAGGCCTCTTCTTCTTCTTCTTCATCTTCACGGACCTTTGATGGACAAAGTCCACGCGCTTGCAAAAAAAATTCTTGACAGTTTGTTTATTTGTCTTTGATCGTATTCAACGTCAAAAAAGGTGCGCAAAAGCATAGTTTTCTTCTTTTCTTTACTTTCCCATTACTAAAATCCTAGTTCCTTTTTGCCTTTTTTCGGGAGCAACAGCAGCCGCCAAGAAAGATCACGGACTTTCTTTGCGGAGATTGAATACATCTTTTTTTTTCTTCCTCAAAGGCCCGAAGATTACATTTAAAAAATGGTAAATAAATTTCAATAATAAAGAAAAAAAGAAGGGAATTATAAAAAACTGACCATTTCCATTTTAATTTCTTCTTCTTCTTCATCGTCGTCACCATCCATCTCAATTTTAACAAAGCTTTCATCACCTTCTTCCTCCGCTTCTGATTTGATTAAATTTGCTTTCTTCGTTACATGATCAGAGGTCAAATGGTTTTCAAGTTCATTTAATGTTGGAAAACTGTTGGGACATTCATTGCATAAATAACAGCACTCATCCCGTGCCATGTTCTTTTTGCCTTTTGATCTGAATGAAATGTGAAGGGAAGCTTGATTCAATTGTTGGGTGGAAAAAATTTAAACAACAAATCTGTAATGATATAAAAAATTTTAGGCCTTTCTTTTCAGTGTGTCAATGACAATAAACGAAAATGATAGCGTTAAAAAACAATCTTTGGGTATTTAAATCAAATAACTAAACAAAAAATCTTTTCTTCTTTTTTTTTCGAAGTGAACAAACGTCAACAATCAAGGGGAAGTTCATGGGTCCAGTTCAGAAGGAAGCAATCAATATAGGGGGTAAAAACATTGGAAGAATACACACGCAGGTTAGAGGTTGAGTTGAACAACGTCTCAAAGGATCAAGCAACAATCCCCCCTTTTCACAGACATCAAAAAAAACTTTTTAAGCATGTATGTCCGTGTACTTTTCTTTTATGAAATCCTACGTGATTTGTGGCACTCAAAACAAAGATCAAGGAAAAAAAGAGAAACATTTTCGTGTTTATTTTTTTTTCATCAAAGAATTTACTAAGTCAAAAGGCAAAAGAAGAAAAGAATTTGTATGAGAAGCTACCGATCCATTAAAAAATTTTAATCGCGAAATTTTTATCTCTTTTTAACTCCAGAGGTCAAGCAATGCTTGCAACAGCAGACCACCGGATTGGCGGCAATTGCCTTGCTTGTTAACAACAAAGAGAAAGAGAGCGCCATCACATTTCAAGCTTAAAGCCCCCGGACAACAAAGCCGATTGAGGTTAGTCCCAAGCACTACCAGGCGATCTAACTTCTTTAGCTTGAATGGTCCAAATCCTAAAGCTTGCTGCTGCGTCATGAGACACAGCCCGGCACAAGACTTTGAGGTAAAAGTTTAAAATTAGTTTATAATGAAGAAAAAATGACTGTTTTTTAAAATGCATATAAAAATTAAGTGTGATCCAAATAACATCGTCAAAGAAAAAAAAGAAAACAAGAAAAGAATTGGCCGCGTAAGGAAGACAACAAAAAAACAAAGAAAAAACTTTAAATGACCTGACATCAAAGGAGGAAGAGGATTTAAGGATAAGGAAAAAAAGGAGAGGATCGGCATAAGTTTTGTACAAAAGCGCCAGAGACTTGATTTGTTTTTGAGAATAAATATCCCTTTCTTCATTTGAAGCAGTTTAAATGAGGAAGAAGAAGGAGAAGCAGACGATCGTTGAACAGAGCAGTAGCAACTGTCACTGACCTCTGGCCATGCGCATATTTTTAAAAAGTTTTCAAAAAGCATTAATGAGGGTTGGCGATCGAGGTTTATTCTTTATTTTTCCTCTTTCAATATACGTTCTGCCAAAAAGGATTCAAAAAGTAACGAGAAGCTATAGTGTCCGGTAGCCATTTGCTTGATGCAAGTAAAAAAAGAAAAAAGAAGAACTCCGCCTTGACCCTCAATCATTCGTTGGACTGCTTCCGCGATTGCGCGACTACCGCCTCAAACGGAGAAAAAAAGGAAGAAAAGGAAGAAAAAGCTTGCTGCTTTATGCCAGGGCGGACCATTTTGCGCCAAGTGTTGGTATTTGCTTGCTTCATTAGCTTAAGCGACAATAGACTAGCTACTGCACAAACGTATTTTTTCTCTAAAATGTTGTTTTGTTGAGTCGATCTTCGCGCACGTTACAAGTGAGGCCCCCAAACCTCAAAAAAGTCTTCATCATGACGTTGTTGTCCCTTGACGGAGGTGCTCTATATGAGAATAAAAGGAAACTTGACAATTGGTAGTTTTATTTATACGATTCGACAAAAAAAGGAGCCACACACTGGTCATTCTCTCTTTTTTTTCTTTCTTCCTTCTTTTTTTGCATGAAGTGAAAAAAAGAAGGAAGAAGAATAGGGATGTTTATATACGGTAATACATGTAGCAAATAAAAAGTTTTTTTATTGTTATTCCTAAGGTGACAGAGAAAACATTTCTCGATTTATGGTAACTTTAATTTATAAATAAGAAGAAAAGCAATAAATAAATGTATCATTTAGATGGCGCCATTGAAATTTAGTAAAAACATTTGCCATTTTTGTCGGGTGGTGCAATGAAATAAAAACTCATCTGTTTTCATGATCTGTATTTTTACGAGTAAAATGGAAAAAAATGAAAACATAGAGAAAATACAAAAACAAAAGGGCACCATAGAAGTTTTTCATAAAAAATGGAAGAAAAAAAGAAACGCTAATAAGGTGAAAAAATAAGTGTGTCTTCGAAGTTGGTAATTTTCGGAAAAAATTGAAAAAAAGAAGAAAGGCTTTTCATGAAGAAATGAAAAGAAAGAAAAGAAAAAAGCGAATAGGAACTGAACTTTCAAAAAATCATCATTTTTAGGCAGATCATAAACAAATTGGTAATCCCGGAACCGAAGCCTTTTTTTTCCTTTTTCTATGAGACATGAAAGAAACAAGTGACTGCAGGAAAAAAATAAACTTTTTTTTCGGCAAAACTACCAAAGTCTCTCCATTTATTGACGACATAAAAACATTTGCCTTCATGCGCCTGCTGGAGGGGTGTCAAGTACTACACGAGAATTGATAAAGTAAACAATAACGCTTCTTCTTCAATATAATAATATGTTCGACAAAAACAAAGTCTTTTTTTTTCAAATTTTCCCCCCACAGGCAATTAGAGGGATAGCGCAAACTGTTTGAGGGTGCGCAATATCAAATAGGACAAAACGAATGCAGCTTGATCGATTGTGGATCGGAAGCCAAACAAAAAAAATGCGTGTACTGCGCTTTCCTCAAGCTTTCCGTCGACCCAATTGTGCGTGGGACTTTTTGCTTGAGCATACCTACCTAGTACTTAAAGAATGAGGCAGTGCGTGTCGCCCATTGTGTTTTATTTTAGTTTTCTTGAGTTAAAAAGTCGCCACGCAGTCTGTTAAGTTTTTATAAAAATCAAGTTTAATCAAGGAAAAAGGTGATGGCGGATAGATAGATAGATACTGTGAAACGACAACAACAACAAGATGAAAAAAACAATGTCAATTATCCCCCCTATGTTTCTCACGTTTAAGCTTATAAAACTAACAGAAGATCTGAATCATCTTTTTAGGTTGATGTAATGCATGTTGAGTCATTTTTCTTACAACTTTTTTTCCAGCTTCTTTTTAAATCATTGATGTGTTTGTTCAAGTATAAAAACAAAAAAATGTAAAAACTTTTAGATAATGCTTTTTTCTACATTTAAATGAGATCATGCATTTTTTTTGACGTTCATCGCTTACGAAAGAAATCGCGAGAAAGAAAGAGAAAGAAAAAAGTTTATGCAATCAAAACTTTTTTGCCGCGATCAAGGTATGAAGCGAGCCACAAATCAAGTCAAGAGGGATACTCGAGAAATAAACGAATAAGGTCACACGGAAGTTACAAAAGTGTGGGAAAATATTTTCAAATTGCGTGGCCAAGTTTTGAAAAATCGCATTTTTGGAAGTGAAAAGAAAAAATTTGTAGATTGGAAAAGCAGATGAATGCAAATCTATACACATTCAAAAAAAAAGAGATCAACCATGTAAAAAAAATGAAAATGAAAAAACTTTAGATCTGTTTTTTTTGCTGCTGACAGATTTTTTAAACCGAAAGCAACCATTTATCAAGTTGGGGCCATTTTAAACAAAGGCATTGCGCATTTCTTCCTTTTTTCAACATTGCCTAAATGCTGTCGTTAAAAGCTAAAAAAAGACACACACAATCCGAAGATTTGCAAAAAGTTAAGAAGAAAAAGAGAAAAAAAATACATTATGACACTATGGAATAAAGGAAGGGCAAATGGCGTTCTTGAAGATATACATAAAAAACATTTGCGCTTCTGTTCATTTTTAGCAATAGGAAAAGTTTTTCAAGCAAAAGAGAGGAATGTGATTGTAATTTCATTGAGTTTCTTCTTTTATGACTGAATCATCGTCGTATAATCCTTTGACACATTTGAGATGAATAACAAATTTGAGCCATGCTTATTTCATGCCTTGAGAGAACAGTCGTGCTTTAAACGGACTTCTGTTCTTGTAACCCTGAAGAAGACAAAAGTGGATACTTGGAATAAATTCTTTTTAAAGATAAACTTTGTTTTTTTCTGTCTTTTTTTGCATTCATTTTTAATAGCAAAATTTTTTTGTTTACTGATTTATTGGTTTTGCATCTTGATCCTTTGAGTTAATGCTTGCAATCAAGTCTCAATTATCCAAGGAACTGGCACCCTCCGGCACTGACTGACCTTTGCATATTTGCTTGCAAGAAAAAAAGTTTATTCATTTTGCCATATGTCAGCTGCACGTGTATTAAGGGGATTCGCACTTGTTACTTTTTAACTTGATCCAATAAATAGTTTGAAGAGGACAAGAAAGCAAAAAAAAAGAATCTGCATTAAATGAAGAGAAAAATATAATGCTTTAAAATTCATTAATAAATTTCGAAAGAGATTTTTGTTTTGTTGACAGGCGGTAGACATGGGCATTTTTGAGGTGGGGATAAACTTGTTGCAAGCAATCAAAAGTCGAGAGCACTCATCATTGTAAACTTTTTTTTCTGATGCATATTTTTGTGGTCGCGCCCCAACCCAGGAGGTCATCGGTTGAAGAGTTAAATTTGCTTCTGCTAGATCTTGAAACTTTTTTTTGGCTTTTCTCTTTTTTTTTCATTCATTTGATTTTTTACAACATTGAACATGAGGTTTAAAAACAAAAGAAGAAGAAGAAGACAAGTGGACAACACATGTGGTGGTCAGTTGAAGGCGCCTGGCTTATGCTGAAAAATAAGAATGGAAAAGGAGAGAGGGAAAAAAAGTTATGACCCTCGAGAAAGAGTAAGATATTTGTCGTCGAATTGGCAGCAACCTTTTTTATTTTATTAAAGAAACTCACTGGCTCACATTCAATTTTGAGGAATGAATGATAGCTTTCTGAACATGTGCTGCTATCTATATTCTTTCCCGGAAGGGGTACGAATCGGCACAAAATTTCTTGTGCCTCATTAAGCAATGTGAAGTTGTTACTACAGTATGACATTTATGATAAACATGAAAGTTAAATTTGCAAAACTTGATTGATTTTTTATGTATTTTTCTTGAAACTTTTTTTTGATTTAAACTAACTTGCAAAAAATTGTTTATTAGAACATGAAAAAAAAGAGATTTTAATTTTTGACAAAAAAATCTAAACATAAACATTCAGTTCATTTTTTGCTGCAACTTTTTTTTCTGAAAATATGCCCAAGAGAACATACATGTGAGACAAAGAGTTCCCTGAAAAAAAAATCATATTTTCCAATTCAAAAAAAAGACATTTAAGCTGCCATTCGTGATCATGGAAAGCCGAATTGAACCTGCAACTTATACTTTACAATTGAATGATTCAATTGATGCAATTTGTTCAGATGTTGATTTCAATAAAGTTGCAATTATTCAACGATGTAAAAAAGAAATGTCGAGTAAGAAGATCCTCTTAAAATCTATTCTCATATAACATTGAATTAAATAAATAAATAAATTTCAGGAAGTGCAACAGTTATTACAGTTTTAGAAGTTAAAAATGAAAAGCTTAGAGTTGGAGGTTCTATGTCATTTACGCTTGGAAAATATAAACAAACTTCTCCAAGTTCAATTGCTTGGTCGCCGGTTGATGGTTAGTTTTTTGTAATAAGAGCATCGATCTTGTAATAATTTGCAACATTATTTTTTTTGCAGAAAGTATGTTAGCTTCATCAACACCATTAGGAAATATATTAATTTGGGATGTTATGCATGGAACAATTAAAGGTTAAAAAAAATTCAAATAAAATTAGCAATTAATTTAATTTGCATATTTATAGAAGATTTTGAAGGTACAAAAGCATATACAGCAGTAAAATTTCATAATTTTGATAGAAATTTATTTGTAACGGGTTCAAGTAATATGTTTTTATTACTGTATGATATGAGAGTTTCAAGGCAAAGACCTGCAACAGTTTTTTCTGGAAATCATATGTCTATTCGAGATATAGATTTGGGAAAGCATTCTGATACAACCCATCAACTTGTAACTGTTGGAGATGGTGGAAATATTAAATTTTGGGATTTAAGAATACCGCAAAAGCATGTTAAAGAAATTCCAGCACATAATGGCCAAATTATGTCTGTTACTTTAAATCAAAGACAAAAAAATGTATTTGCAACAGGTGGAAGAGATAAATTTATTAGAGTACGAGATTCCGTAAAATTTAGATTTATTGGTTAAATTGTTTGAACTTTAGATATGGGATTCCACAAAAAATGAAGGATCCATGTACAGTGTTGAAACTCCATCAGCAGTTGAAAAAGTTGTTTGGACAAATGAAAGTAATTGGCATGTCTGTAGTTTTTCATCACCAATGACAAATCGTGATATATCTGATTGTGGGCTGTATTTATGGGATTATAGACGTCCATATATCCCATATAAACATTTTCAAAGGCATGAAGATGTTGTTACTGGTAAAATAAATTTATTTCGCCTTTTTTTGCTTTAAATTACGGTAATTTAGATGTAATATTTCCTGAAGATTCAACGAGAGAAATATTTATTAGCTGTGATGCAAGTGGTAAAGTTTTGCTTCATAAAACAACAGGATCAAATATTCCAATTCAACAAACTGAATATATTAGTATTGCTTGTGCAAAAAGTCATAATGAATGTGTTATTGCTACTCCAATGTATGCAAGGGATTTAGATCCAAAGAATATCAAAAATCCAGAAGATTTTGCAAGAAAAGTTATTTCAAGAGTTACAATTGCAGAAACGTCCGAAACATGGACAGATTCAGAAAAATTTGAATATCTTGCAAAACGGTAGTTTCACACTTTTTGATTGTGATTACTGTAAATGTCAGATATTTTAGATACAAACTTTATTCTCCAAATGGTGAAAGTCTTATTGATCTCTGTAAATACAATTCACAAATTGCAATTTCTGTTGGTGATTCAGAATTATCAAGTTCATGGGAATTGTTGGGAATTTTGGCAGGGAATGATCAAATTTCAACAAGTCGTCCAATGTTGGGCCAACAGCTTCGACCCAAAAATGAAACTGCACCATTTTCTTCACAATTTTCGCAAGATATTAATGGTAAATCCACATTTCAAAATAGGGTTGACCAATACACGACCATCTTTTAGAAAGTTCAACAGAAGAAGGTGGAAGTGGAAGTCTTCAATCTCCAAAAGAAGAACCTATTCATTTAATAGAACCACCTCGGGAATTTTGTTATGATCAAGAATTGCTTGATTTTAGTGGAGTTTTAGAAGAAGAAAGCTGTCAAATTTCTGGTGCTGAAGAAATTGTACCAAATCGACCTTTTCCTTTTAAACGAAGGTTTGTTTACAGTAGTTTAATGTGAAGATTAAAAAAATCGCATTTTTTGCAGACGTTTTATTCCTCGCATGAAAATTGTTGAAAGAGAAGAATGGTATTCAGCTGAAAATGGCCAAGATGAAGAAATGATAAGTCCAGGAAAAAAAATAAAAGTAAAAAGGGTTCATCGATATTTTGGAGGGATTCGGCAACGCCTGGCTGGTGTTCGATTTCAACATGGCCGAGATGGTCAAATTAAACGAACATGCATTAGTTTTGTATTTGATAATTCAAAAACAACCAAAAAAGATCTCACTGGAAAGTCATCAGGTCCCCAGACATTAGAAAAGATCAAATCAACATATGATGAAAGGGTCGCGGCTCGAAAGAGAGAAGTCGCGGAAGCTGAAAGAAGAAAACGAAAAAAAAGTTTAACAAAAAGACAAAAAGAACTTTTACGTCAAAAACGAATGGAAAAAAGAGTTCGGGCACAAAATATGCGATGGATTGAAGATAATAAACTTTTACGGCCTCCAAGAACTCCAACAACAGAAATGCATAGAATTATTATGGAAAGAACAAAAATCTATCATCGAAAGCAGACATCCATTGAAGCAAAAGAATTGAAAGAAAAGCATAAACTTCGTTCGTTGTTTTTTTTAATTTTTAATCAGCATTTTTAATACAGTTTTTTTTCACAGAAGGAGAAGGTTATAAACCAACAAAGAAAAAAGACAATTGGGAACAAATTAAACTTTTATTTAATTATTACATGGCATTAGATGATGTTCAAATGGTCGCTTGTATGGCACTTTGCATTGGAGAAAAGGTTACAATGCTAATTCCAGAAGCATCCGTTGATCGGTGGTTCCACTTTTACACAGGTTTTTGAGTGACACCGATCTTTATCTTTTTTCATCTCTCTTTTTTCAGACTTATTAGAGCAATATTGTCTCTTCAAAGAAGCAACATTTTTTATGAAAGCATGTTATCGGGTACAAATAGCGCAACGAAATTGTGAAGACAATTTTGTGAAGAATATTTGTGTTGAATGCGGTAATACTCTTATGAGTCCTATCTGTGATAAATGCGCTTATGAACACTTTTGCGTGATTTGGTAAGTTATTTACGTCCATTTCTTTGTTAGTGCGAAAAAAGAAAAAAAAGTACGTCAGAAAAAAATAATTTTTTAGCGAAAATCTTGTTTACGGATCTTGGATGTTATGCGTTGAATGCGGTCATGGAGGGCATCCAGAACACATTCGAGAATGGTTTAATCAACATGATAATTGTCCTGCAGCATTTTGTGATCATACCTGTTTCCCAGCAAAGCGAAAAAATAAAGGATATATTAAACGACAAAAAACTCGATCTGGTAGCCCTACAGTTACATATCATTTTCGGGCACGTCATGGTGTATTGATTGGGGATGCGGAATTTTGGAAACATAAAATCCCTCCTCATTAATTGTTTTTTTTTCTTCTGCTGTGTTTCTCCTGATTTGATTTACCGAATGTAAATATAAATAAAAAATTTTTATCTGTCACGAAAAGTAATAAAAAAAGAAATAATTTATAACAAAGAAATTAATTTATCATTGCTTGGGCATTTCATGATTGAAATGAAAGGTTTTTCTTGCATGAAAGAAATTTGCACTATGGGATGGCTTTGATTAATTGATAATTTCGCTGATAAATCATCCAATAAACTGAAAAAAGAGGTTACAGTAAAAAAAGAAAAAGAACAAAAAGAAAATCAATAAACTTACTGATCAATTTCAGATGTTTTAGGGCACATCAATTTTACAGTAATCTTTTTAGCTTTTACTTTGAATAAATTTAATTTTGAGAAAGAATTTTTATTGATTTGATGCAAAATAATGTTTAAATTGTTGATTGTTGCATGATCTAATTTAAAACTTGTTCCTTTATATTTTAGAGGTCTGTTAATGTGAATGGTTCCCGTATAAACGATTGAATGTTTAATGTAGTCAATTGTGTCGTCATTCTTTATAACGATATCTAAGGTTCCAATATTACATGGTCTCATCATGTATCGATGAGCTTGCACAATATCATTAAAAGCATGGCAAGTTCCTTGAACATTTGTTAAACTTTTTTCATCCAAATTTGAAAAAATTTTAACTAATACTTCTGAAGGAAGTGATGAAATATTTGTCGAAGAAGAACTAAAATAACAATTTGTTTAATAAAAATTTAAAAATCACAAAAATTTACCTTTGAGGAGATTGAAAAATATTTGATGTTAAATGAGTTAAAGTTTTTAATAATGGGGTAAACATTGCAGAAACAATTTCAGAATACATTACAGAATTTTAATTAAAATGATTTGTTTTCAAGACTTTTTATAGTAAAGAAGCTGAGTCATATAATTCAAAAAATTAAACAACAATATTGTGGGATGACCGAATTGAATCTCAATTCTCTTATCACACGCTCTCAATTTTTTTTAGACGAATAGTAATGTCAAATTGACACTTTGCAGTATTATTTTTCTGTATTAATATATATATATATGTTTTGTTGATTCCCCTTTTTTATTCTTTGAATTATTTGACAAAAAAAAGGTAATAGCTTTATGCTCTCCGCCTTCCTTTTTCAATTTCCGTTTTTGGTGCCTTTTTTTGGTAATCATCTGCTATTCTTCTAAGAAAAAAAAGGTATGAGGTTATCACAAAAGGAGGCTTTTCTATTTAAATCTTTTTCAAATCATATTACAACAGCAGAAAAAAAGAAAGTGAGAAAAAAAAATGTGTCAAAGCTATTTAAAATTTATGAGATCATCAATTGTACGTCATGTTTTTTGTTTCTTTTTTCTTTGTGGTCTTCTTTTTTGTCTTCATTCTCTCTGTCGTTTTTCTTCTCTCTTTTCTTCTTTTATTCTGCATGCTCAAAAACGAATGCAGGGTTATCATATTTTTCATATTGTCTATCGAGTATTCTTTGAAACTCTGTTTGAAGTTCCTTAAAGGTTGGACGACGCTCGGGATAGCGAACCCAGCATTTTGACATAATTGTGTATCTAAAAGAAAAGGCAAAAGGTTAGTGAATTCTATGAATTACTTCGTTTAAATTAAATTACAATTCATCTGACGCGAACTCTGGTTTTGACGGACGATTTCCACTTTTAATTGTTTTTTGCAGTAAATTTTCTCTTACACCCGCAAATGGTTTTTCTCCTAATGAATATACTTCATAAAGAAGCATTGCAAACGACCATCTATAAATATATTTTTTATGTAGCAATAATAATAATATGATTCTGAAAAAAAGGTATTAAAAACTTACACATCACTTCGATCAGTAAATCGTCCCTTCATTGCTTCAATTGCCATCCAATTAATTGGTAAATTATAAAAAGATGGTTTAGTTGGTTCAAAATCTGGATCACCAACGATGGAACAATAATTAAATCCAGAAATCTGGAAATAAAAATATAAATCAAAAGTTATTATTTGTAAACAAAATTATACCTTTGCTCTAAGACCAGTTGTAAGTAAAACATTTTTTGCTGTTAAATTACGGTGAACTAATCCCTTTGCAGCTACATATCCCTAAAAGCTTGAATTGTTTTTGAAAGAAGGCTTAAATAGAATTCAAACCATTGCATCAGAAATTTGAACAAATATTCTCAAATATTGTTTTAACGGAAGGACACACATTGTTGAAGTTTCACTTCCAAATTCACAAGAATCTCGAATTTGTGATGCATATTTTAGAAGATTTGTATGTGTCAATTCCATGATTGTACATGCAAAATTATGCTTATTAAACCATCCAAGTAAATTTGCAATATAATCATGATGCTTTAATGTTTTCATTGCATTTATTTCTCGAAGTAATTGCTTTTCTTCTTCATCATCGTATCTTCGTGGAACCTTTAAAATAGTTATTACTGTAATTTAAATATTTTTAAATTAAATAAATGAATGTTATTACTCTAACTGCAACAGCGCAATCTTGAAATTGTTTCATTTCTGGAAGATTTATCCATTGACAAATTGGAGCTTTTCCTTTAAGCTTTCCAAGATAGATTACATCATTATTATCTTCTCCAAGGGGGAAATCTTGATGTAAAGTAATTCGATCAATGTGAACTTCCCATGGCAAGCAATCATTTCTCAAATTTTCTTCAGGTTTTCTAAATAAAAATTTATTAATGCACAATTTTGTGTGTTTTGATTCAAAAAATATTTGAAACTATAATTGTTTAAACTACGAAAATAAAGTGCTTATTCAAAGAAAAGCGAAACATATAATTTGCAAAATTAAATTATTATTAATGAATCAAGAAATGTTTGATTTTTTCCAATTTTGTCAACAAGAAAAATCTAGCTTTTTTTATTTTACAGTAATCAAATGCTCAAATATGCTATCTTCAAAAATTGCAATAAATGCGTGCATTTTCTTTTTTTGACGTAGCGTTTTAAGAGTCCATAATCGGCTAGCATTACCAATATTTATTGTTGGAAAAAAATGCAAAAAGTTGTATACGCTTTTTACTTAAATCTTTATTTTCAATGTATTACAGAAAAGAGTCATATTGCGTCAAGGACTTATGTTTTTTATAGAAACTAGTAAACAAATTAATTTGTTCAACGATTTATTTTAAGCGAGTTGTTTTTCACACTTTAAAAAAAAAGAAAACAAAACTTACAAAATGATTTTTCCTTCTTTATATTCTTCTTGAGCTTCAGCCAATTGTTCAATATAAATTTTTTTGGTAATTCGATAAAGAAAAGCTCCTGCCCCAATTGCAGTAATAACACAAAGGACTATAATTATAATAAATTGATTAATTGCAAGACTCCATGGCTCTCGATATGTGTATTTTTTTGCAAATCCAAGCGGTGTTAAAGGGATAAAATTTTTGTTTACAGTTGTTGCATTTATGATATCCATTGGTTTTTGAATAAAAGTTACATGAAATTTAATATCTGACTGATTGAGTCGATCATGGACGGGATTAATAAATGTCGAAAAAATATCACTTCGTTCAGAAGTACTGTCGATTCGGAAGAAAATTTGTAAATCCGGCTATAAAAATCAAAAATTTGAAACAAAGTTTAATAAATAAAAGCATACTTCAATGCTATATTTAGAATTTAATATTTCTTTAAGGCAATTTGGACATTTATCCCCAAGGATAACTACAGAACCATTGATCAAAGTTTTGTTGGCTAAATCCATGACTAATTTTTTGTAAAATGATGATGACTCCGAGCATGGTACATCTGGCTGAAATATTGCTAAAAATATGATTTTTTAAATAAATTTTCTGAAAAAAAAACATTCCAACCTTTGCTAAATTTTTGATCAGCTATAGAATAATTTGTCAGCTTCAAAGTGTCAATCAAACTTGAATTTATACATTTTTCATAAAAGCTTTGTGTGACATTGCTTAGCCATGGAAGTAATATTGCTGAAAGATCAAATTATTACTAATTTACAGCAGAGATAACTTACAAATAGATTTATCATCACCTTGTGCAAAATGAACTCTTATGTAATCTCTTTTAATTGTTCCATTTGGATATGTATCAATATCACCTTTAAGAACTTCAGTGGCAACTGTTCGAACCATCCATAAATCAGAGTGAAATGTTGCGGCATAAATATTTGTTTGACTCAAAGTGGGTACGGTATTAGATACTGTTGACTTTTCAATATCTGTAACAAATGCAAATTGTTTTTAAAGATTATTGATTGCTAATTATTAACGAACGTATTTCAGTATCTTTACAGAATTCAATTGAACATTGATCCAAAGCTTCAGCATCTTTTATACACACAGTAAATTTAACATCATCAAATATTTGTGAAGCATTGTGCAATGGAGTTATTAAAAATGCTTGCGCATTGTCCTTTAAAATTGAATAAATTGAATATTGTAAATATAAAAAATGGCTTAACAAAAGTAACTAACAAGCTGTAAATTTCCTGGAACAACATCTGTTAAATTTTCATTCAAATAATCAGTGATAATTGTGATTGTTTTTTTTAATATTACACTTTCCGGTCGACTATTTTGATCATCTAACTAAAAGCGATTAGTGTCTTTCAAATCTCTGTATGTCCAAAAAATTATAAATTTCTTACATCTATTTTAAAATTTTTGAGGACATTTATTAAATCTCCATCATAATCTGTCTGCTTTATTGAATTGCTTTCAACCAAAGAAACTAAATATAGTTTATTGATATCTGCAGCAAGTAACTCAGCAGTTAGATTATTTGTTGTAATTGTTCTTTTTATGTCTTTTCCAAAACGAAGTTCATGCTTAATTTCCATTCCACATTTTGAACTAAGCTGCAAAAAAGCATATCGATATTATTCTTTTTTTTGCATGTACATAATAATTTTTTATAACATTATTTTTTTTATTATCATTTTTAGTGCGTCATTCGATCATGAAAGCATTTGTTGCAAAAAAGGCTATAGTTATCGAAATATTTTTTTAAGTTTGAATTCAATTCATGAATGAAACAATAAAATTTTTAGATAGATGTAACCATACATAAAAATACCGTATAACATGGCTTGTAAATAAAATGTTATACGGTATTTTATTAGCTGTTTCGCCTGTATCCAAGGCGAAACAGCTAATCGTGCACGTGTAATTTTTGTTAAATTTAATTTATAAAATTTATATCTCTTTTTCTTTATTCCAAAAACAAAAAATATGCGCTAAAAAGAAAGGTATTTTTTGCTCGTATTACAACTATCTGCATCTGAATTTTTAAAATATCATTGAAATATACTTATTAGCCAATAAAACAATTTTCACATGCTTGTTTTTAAGATAATTTAACTCAATTGTTTCAAACTTTTAAGAAACAAACATTCGAAGATTGCATCACGTGTAGTTTTCTCATAAGCTTAAAACAATATTAGATAGTTTTAAGCATATTATCAAAATGCTGCTACTGCTGCCACTCTCTTTTTCAACAAAGATCAAATAAAAAAGCTTAAATAAACATAAAAAAATGTGACAAAAAAGGCATATAAACGATGCTGATCTTTGTTCGACCCAAAAGAAACTTTTTAACAAACTTTTCGTTGGGTTCAAGAAACTTGAAATAAAAATAAAAACTTACTTTTGCATAATGATCAAAGAGATCAATAAATCCATCAATGCTTGTCTCAGGAGTAATAGTTATTAAAACATACGAATGAATTCCCATACTGGGACATTGTGAAACAACAAATGATGAAAAATAAACAAAAAATACAGTAATAAAAATAAAATAATTATGCATAATTCTTTTTTTTCTCTTTTCTTTCTCAAGTTTTATGTATCCTCAATGAGGTTATAAATTTGATGAAAAAAATTGAATAATAAAAACGCCATTAAATCACACGTTTATTCAGTAGCAGACGCTTTGATTTAATACCATTTTTTTCAGCTGAGGTTGTGTTTTTGATAAGCTTCTTTTAATTCCTCTCTCTTTCCCTTTTTTTACTTTTCTGGAAAATGAAAAAAAAGTGAGCCAAAAATGAGACGTACGCGATTCCACTTTTTTTTACTCAATAAAAAAAGAGGAAGCATCAATTGATCTGGGTTATCATGTACTTTTTTCCTTTTTCTTCTTCCGTTGTCATAAGCGGGCATGTACTTGATGTTTCAACATTTCATTGACAATGACAATGAAATTATATACATTTCTTTGAAAAAAAAAATGTTTATTATCATTAGCAAGCTTAAGAGATCGCAGTTCAAAACTATGAAATTAAAATTATATTTTTGTTGTATTATTTAATTTAAACATCTTCAACTTTTCCAAGTGAAATATCAGCATAAAGTTTTTGAAGTAAAGCAGTTTGTTTCCAATTTAATGGATCTGGGGTATTAAGTAATGAAGGGGTTTGGGGTGGAACTATTGAAGTACGGGATGACACAACTTGTGAAGCATTGGATGTTCGACGACTGTGGGATGCAGATTGAAGCATTTCTAAAAAAACGGTTATTATTATTCAACACAAAACTTTTTGCAGGTCTTTACTAATTTCTTCTTGAATTTCTTGATGGAAAATATTTTCTTTGTCAGCTTCTTTTAATTGATCACCAAGATAATATGCAATTGCATCAGCAACAAAAGCATCACCAAGAACATTAATTGATGTTCTCATTCGATCTCTAAAAATCTCACATTTATACTTTCTTGAATAACTTTTTTAGGGAACTTACAATAGCCAATCCACAGTAATAATCAATGAAACATCATTAATTGGTAAACCAACAGTATTCAAAATAACTAAAATACTGACAAGCCCTGCAGGCACAGAATTAAGGCCAAGTGATGCAATTGTTGCAATAAAACTAACGGTAATAACTTCGGCTAATGAAAGTGTAATATTGTTTAATTGTGCAATAAAGATTACTGCAACAGCTTCATACAATGCATTCCCATCCATATTAATTGTAGATCCCAAAGGTAAAACAAAACGAGCAATTCGACGATCAACATTAAGATTTTCTTCCAGGCATTGCATCGAAATTGGTAAAGCCGCACCCCCTGAGGCGGTCCCAAAAGCTGTTACCAAAGCTTGCATCATGCCTTTTACAACTCGTAACGGATTTTTTCGTGTCAACAGCAAATAAACACATGGCATTGTAACAATTGTATGAAACAGTAATCCAGCAATAACCGTTAAAACATACATTAAAAGCACTGCCGCTGTATCACTCAAATCTTCCAATTCCAATAAATTTCCTGCTATCAAACAAACAATCCCTAATGGTGCAAACCACATCAACAATTCAACAATTTTCATAATAACTGCTTCAAAAATAACAAAAAAATCAACAATTATCTTTGCTTTTTCACCAAATTGTGAAATAACAATCCCAAAACCGGTACAAAAAACAATAATTCCAAGAATATTCATTCCAGGAACATGTGCCATTTGTTTTCGATACCCACTTGGATGAGTATGATTTGAAACATTTGAATATTTATGCTTATATGGAACATAGACAGTTTGAACCCGTTGAAATGCTGCTTGAATGACATTCTCTGGAAACATATTTCTTACGACATCAAGAAAAGTGTCCAGTGGGGAAACTTGAGTGTGTTCAATATGTTGTATCATCCAATCATTTTTAATTGTTGGATCCCCAGGATGTATAAGTAAAACAAGGATTATTCCAGTCTGCAAAAAGACATCCAAAATTGAAATAATTAAACGAATAGAAAAAACATACAATAGTTGAAAGTACTGTCGTCATTGTATAATATCCCACGGTTAAAAGCCCCATTTGACCAGATTCTTTTGGATCCATTTGTGCCAAAGCTTAAAAGACTCAACATTTTTTTACAAAAAAAAGAAAATCTTTAAAACCTGCAACCAATGAAGCAAAAATCAAAGGTAAAATCATTAATTTTAAAATTTGCATAAAAATTTCGCCCGGAAAATTAATCAATACAATAGTTTCTTGTGTCAAATCTTGTCCTCTAAGAACAAATCCAAGAATTAATCCAATGATAACAGATAAAATTGTCATAGTAAGTAATAAATTTTGTGCACAAAATTTTTTTATTTGCCGCCATGATGGGCAAATATTTCTTCCTAAAAATTTCTTGAATTAATAGAATTTTTGAAAAAAAATAACTATACTTTTTCTAAAAACTCTTGGGATACGCATCTGTTACAAATACAAATTCAAAAAATGAGTACAGCAAAAAAACATACAATTTTTCGTTTAAAAATCTTTTTTTTTGTTTTACGTCAATTCGAGATTATGTAAAAAAGTGCATTGCTTTTTAGTGGAACGCACGATGATAATGATTTTTTTTATTTATTGCAAGTCCTTGTTTGGGGTGGATTGATTCAAATTTGCTTTGTTTTTCACATTTAACAATTTTGTTTGCTATTCTTTTTTTCAAAGAGTTTTCTTTTTATTTCACATTTCTAATGTGGGGGTGGTTATCACAATTTATTTTTCGGTAAGAAACAGTCTTGACATAAACATATTGCAAAATGAAGAAGGGAACATTGATTGAGAGCAGGGCGACCATAAAAAAAGACCATAATTGCATCAATTAAAGAATCAAAAAATTTTAAATTGAGCAACGTCTACTTTTGATTGATTTATGATAAACAAATGTCTGTTTAAAAAGTGTTATAAAAAGAAGAACATTGCTTCTTCTATTTAAACAAAAAAATTCTTTCAAAAAACACTTGAGATTTTTTTCAATGCAAATTTAAAGTGTTAAAACGACCTTAATTTTTTTTTAAATATATTTATTTGAAACAATACATACGCCTTGCCAAAGGCGATATTTCAATTTTAGTTCACGAATAAAACCAAGGCAATGAAGCAAAAATAAACCGCCCGATAAAAAAAGAAAGAAGGAATGAATGTTTTAAAGGAAGAAGATAAACTAAAATGTACAACACAAAATCCATGGAGACGATGCAGGAATGGAAAAGATAGATCGTTTGAAACCTTTTTTTTCTATTCACATAATCCAGTATTGATTCATAAGATTTCATTCTATCAGAGAAAAAAAAACCAACCAACGAAAGATATCTCCATCCATCCACGTACTTTCTTCTTCTTCTTTTTTTTCTTCAATTCAAAGAATTTAAAGAGCTTCAAAATTTATTGTTGCCTGATAATATGAGTTTTCTAAAATTATTTAAAAGCTAAGGTTTGTTTTTAATTTTATTGTGCCTATTAAAATGACCAACAACAAACATATGTTTTTTCCCTCTCCTCCTGTAGATTTTGTTTCTTTCATGTTCAGAAATCTGTCATGTTTACGAAATAGAAATAAAGTAGCTAAACCACTTTTTATTATATATTTTTTATGCATGCATTTAAACCCAAAAAAGGAAAAAAAGATGACCACTTTAATCGTCAACAATATTTATGTTTTTGCAAGCCAAAGAAACATCTTCTTTTTCGAAAAAAATCTCCGCAAACTACCCAATTCTTTTTTTTTCAAACGTGTTAGCGAGATTTTGCGCTCCAAATCCGTCCAAAAACCGGCCTAAATTGCTTTGCTTTCTGCTTTTTAACGATTGGCATCATATCTTTTCTTTTCTCTCTGTTTCTTTCCTTTAAAAATCTGTAATTGTTTCTTTTCAGAATTTAACAGAAAAAAAATGGTTAAATTGTGTTTTGTCTTTTTATATTTTAATGTTATTTGTATTTTTTATTCTGTAAATGGGCAATTACAACCAAGTTCACCGGTACAACCAGGACAGGCTCCACCGATACAGCCGCAACCCGGTCCTCAGATATTGCCACAACCAGCTTCATCTGTACAACAACCAGCTCCAACTCAAGTTAATACAGAACAGTTAATTTCTCCTCTGCTTTATGTAAGATAAAATAACCTTCAAACAACATTAAGCAAAACATTTGAAACATTTTTAGCAAAATACAAATCCATCAAATGCAGGTATTTATTTACGACTTATGCCAACAGGATTGGCGTATTTACGTGAAATTGGAATGAAAGTTGTGAATGATGAAGTTTTGAAAATTTCTCTTCCGACAATTACCGAACAAATCGATGCAGGTCAAGTACGATATATTTTGTCGAAAAAACATTTCACAATTTAAAAAGTATATTTTAGGTTTCAATCTTTAATGCTTATGTATCAAAATATTGGCCCCCAGTTGAGTATAGTCTTGACTTGGTTGCTCCAAATACATTTACATGGAGCATGTCAAAAATGCATTTACGGGCAAGTGGAGAATTTGAAGCTCGAATAAATGGTGCACTTTTACTTCCAACCGTTCCAATCAGGGGACAATTTGAAACATTGCTGGGTCATATTTCACTTCAAATTTCTGTAAGGCTTCTCAGGTGAGCTCACATTCTTTTTTTTAAATGCTTTATAACATACTTCTAATGAACAATCCTCAATAGTGAAGAAGCGTTCAAGGTGCTCCACAAGTACAATCAGTTTATTGTAATACTCAAATTGGGTATGTTGATCTCAATGTTCGAAATACTGGTGTACTCACAGATTTCTTTATTAATTCATTCAAAGGTAATCAATCCAAAAGCTTGCTACTTTTCAAAAAACTATTTTTGAATATTTTTAGCATTCCTTATTGCGCATTTTAAACCAACTGTTGAACAAAGAATGTGTCAAATGATTGAAAAGATAATTAACGAAGACATGAATGGAATTTTATCAACAATGCCCTTAAAGGTTTGAAATTTTCATACATAGCTAAATCAAACAAAACTTTTTCAGATTAGAATAAATGAAAATAATTTGGATATTATTGGGCAAACATTTGGAATTGCCCCAACAAATAATATTAATAAATTCTCTCCCAAAGGTGACAGAAATTTGACATTATTAAATTTTGTAAATCAATTAAGAGAACGTAATTTGGTTCTTGATTTTGCATTACTTGATGAACCAAATATAAATCAAGGTGCAATTTTAATGAAAGCAAGGGGTGATATTTCATGGTATGAATTTTTTTCCATGAAAAAAACTTGAAGAAATAATAAATAATTTTTAGGAGAGGTTTGGGAGGTACTCCGTTCTTCCCTCCAAATGTTAATATTCCTCCACCACATGGTTTGTACTATCGAAATCATTTAAATTTCTGAAGTTTTCATTTTCAGGAGTTCATATGGTTGAATTTTATGGCACTGATTACATTGCAAATTCAATGCTTTATCATGCTTTTCGACAAAAGTACATGGATGTTACAGTTGGACCAGAATCTTCATTGCAATTAAAAGATTTGTTACAAACTAGTTGTCCCACTGGTTTTTGTATTGGTGAATATCTTGGTGCACTTGGGGAACAATTTCCAAATCGTCAAGTTGAAGTACGTTTTACTGCACGAAAGGCACCTGTAATGGTATTCGTTGAAAATCGTGCAAGATTCCGTTTACATGGAAGAATTGGAATGTTTGTTCGACCTCAAAATTCAAGTCAAGTTAAAATGGAGGTATTGAATTCCATAAAATAAAACTCTTTAAGCAAAAAAAATAAATTTGTAGGTTATCCGATCTGATACAACCATGACAGCAAATGTAAATTTATGGATTCAAAAACAACATATTGTTGGAAACGCTTCAATTGAAAATTTGGATTTTAAACTTATTGAAAGTCGGATTGAAGATGTCGATCAAGCAGTTTTTAATGATCTTGGATTATTTGGTGCAGAATTTTTAGAAAAATTGTTAACAGAAATTTTACAAATGGGATTAATAATGCCAACAATGAAAGGTGTTGTTTTAAAAAGTCCAAAGTAAGCTTCTAAATATTTTATGGAATGTAATTATGAACCATATATTCCTTTTTTTAGATTAACAATCCATGATCGTTATCTCAGAGTGCAAACATATTTTAAGCTTGATGAAAGATATGCCGAAAGATTAATACAGGGTGCTGTGCGTCAAACATTAGCAAATGTGGGATAACTTTTTTATACCCAATAAATAAATATTGCTTCTAAGCTTTATGTTATTTAGCAAATATTTTCGTTTTATCAGTATGTTTGTAAAAAGTGTTTGATAATTGTTTCGTTTAAGTTATAATTTAGATAAAACTATTTTATATTTACAATAAATATAATATATTTTGCATATATCTGTTGTATCGGATTTTAAGAACCGTCAGTTCTCAAGAACGGATATCGATTCTTGAGAACCGATATCGGACTTTGGGAACACAAAGTTTTTTGGGAGTTCGCATAATCTGATATCGGTTCTTGAGACCGGATATCCGTTCTCAAGAACCGATATCAGCTTTTGTGAACAGATATTACGGGAACAAACATATTTTTAATGGGTTTACAAAAACGGATATCGGTTCTCGGGAATGGATATCGGTTCTTGAGACCCGATATCAGATTTTGGGAACTTGGATTTTTTACGTGGTTTCTAAAATCGGATATCGGTTCTTGAGAACTGACGGTTCTCAAAATCCGATGCAATATATCTACAAAGCAATAAAAATTTTTTAATAACAGTATTTTATTTATTATATTTTTTACAGTTCAGTATTTGAAATAAAACTCATCATATTTAAAAAATTATCGATTATTAATCAAAGGAACAGAATTACATGTTTAAAAAGATTAAAACATTATAATTATGTTTAATTTATGACAAAACTTAAAATTTTGAAAAAAGAGTATTTTTAGTCAAGTAAAACATTCTAAAGTGATAATTTATAAAAGTGATTTTAAAGTCTTTGAAAAATCTTAAAACTATGTTGATTAGAAATTTTGAATGTTTGGTTTACCCAAAACCAGGACGAGCCTCCAAAACACTGAACTCCGTAAAGAGGGGCTTTTATTGGGAAAAATCTGTTGAAACAAACAAATTCTATCCAGATTCTCAGAGTCATTATTGAGATTGATTGTAACAAGAAGTTTGAACAGTTTGTTCATCAATAAACTAAGAAAATAAAACTGAACTCTTACTTGTCTCCGATATCCTGGTTTTGAAACAATGGCGCAATAAACTAATAATATTTTTATATATGTGTTTATCCCTTTTTTTCACTTTAATAGTGCTAAAATTGAAACGTTAAATTTTGACATTTCTCAATCAAAAAATATTTGATTTGTTTTGTAAAATTAGCAGATGAAGATCTTCTTTAATTCTTTTTTCTGAAGTACTGAAAAAGGATGTAATGACTTTTTTTGATAATATTTACGCTTTTCTGGTCATCTTCATTTTCTCTTTCTTTCAAATCCTTTTTTGATGCTATCAAAGAAACGTTAAACTCATTTATCTTCATTTAGCGCATCCAAAGCTCTTTTTTTGACACATCAAAAAAAACTTTTTTTATCACACATTTTCTCTTTTTTTCAAAAAATAGAAGATGATATTTGATTTTTCACGCAATTAGGGTCAGCTTTTACTTTTATTTTTGCAACGATTAAGTCAAGGACATACATCGAACCGTATATTTTTTTATTTTTGTACAGAAATAAATTTTGAAAACAAAAAAAACAGTTGACAGAAAAAAATCGGAATAAATTAGAACAATAAATTATATGGAAAAAATAATTTTCATTTAGATTAGTGAAAAGAATTGCTGCCGATTATAATCGACAAATTCTCTTTGAGGAAATGGAAATCCACATCTTATTTCAAAGCTGATGGTTTCATTTAAGCATTGTCCACTTCTCCAAAAATATGTGTCTTCATTGAGACGAACAATTCCATAATTAAAGAATTGTGAACACTTGTGATTATTTGAAGGACGTTTGTTAAGAATTGTACTTTCATCAGAATTCATACAATTCAATGGGCACAAGGTTCGAATGTTCTATAAAAAGGAATTTCAAGTGCGGAAATTATGCTTTCAAATTGTTACCATCATTTTAGGCACAAATTCATTGAAACAACCTGCACCAAATTCTGAGCTTTGTTGATCGCTACTTTGTAAGGCACATTTTGCTGCATCATTTTCATCTGCACCAATAATCTTTTTACAAACCATTGTTCTTCGTCCTGAAAAATTTATTACATGATTTTTTAACGTTGAAAAACTTACTCCAATGATATGATACATTGTTGTGTCCTGATACATCTTTAACAGGAAAAGATTCAATTAAAATTGTAAAAACAAGCAATAATAAAAAGAGAATAAAGTTATGACCTGTAACTTCAACCATGATAACCCTTTTTTTTAATATTTCACTGAAGATGATATTTTTCTTCCTTTTTTTATAAAAGAGAACAGACAGCTGAGCTCTTTTTTATACTAACCTTGCGGGGTCTCATCACCCCCGGCGGATTTTTCCCGCCTATCCATTTTTTTCTTCAATTTTCAAAATGTTTGTAATACGCAGAAAAAAAAATAGGAAGTAAAAGCATTGAAATGAAAGTGATTCCAAAGGGTTAATAAGTCATTTTGCCGACAAAACATTGCAAAGTCAACTTTTCACATAGTGTAATAATAATCCGTTGGTCAAAAAAAGCTTTTCATAAATAAAAACCGGTGTTGCGCATCTGATAAAGGATTTGAGCCAACAAATAATATTGATTATTTGATTTCTCATATTTATGTAAAAAATTTATTTTCTTTTAAGATAATTTTTTTATATAAACATGGACGTCACAGATTATTACAGTTTTACAATTTATTAAGAAGGAAAAAGTTTTGATAGAACATTAACAGAAATTTACGACATAAATTTACAGTAATCGAAAACCCAAACATGAATTTCGAAAGAAAAAATGTTCTACTTGCCAATTGCGGTTGTTTGACCAAAAATCACCATTTTTTTATATAGCAAATCATGAAAATATCTGGTTGAATCATGAGAAAGAGGAGGAGGAGCATTACCTCAATTTCGCTTCTCTTTTTTGCTTTTCTTTATTCTCATGTTTTTCCCACTTT
Source organism: Panagrolaimus sp. LJ2414 (assembly GCA_024447195.1). Classification (NCBI taxonomy): domain Eukaryota; kingdom Metazoa; phylum Nematoda; class Chromadorea; order Rhabditida; family Panagrolaimidae; genus Panagrolaimus; species Panagrolaimus sp. LJ2414. Next base: position 2,735,843 of record JAMRXY010000280.1, on the reverse strand, counting down.
TGTTGTCGGTTGTCTAGCTCTCGGAAACAAAAAACCGTTGGTGTTCTAATGCAATGAAAAAAAGGAAAATTTTTGTTTCTTTCATATAAATAATTTTCAAATAAAAAATAATCAAGTCTAATAAAATCACAGAGAATTTGGTTAAGTGATATTTGAAAATTTATGTACAGCATAACAAAAAATTGTCTAGCATGCGCGATACTGTATTTGCTAAAACATAAGTCTTTCACAAACTTGATGTAAAAAATGGCTGTATTTAGACATTTAATTATAGAATAATAAATCACGCATTGCCTTCTCCGCATTTTCCAGTGCCCAACCTTGGTGGGTGTAATGTGTATAACTACACCCCCCAGAAGATATCAGTTTTGTATGGAAAATTAAATTTATACTGGATAAAATAAATTTTGTTGTGAACTCATACAAGAAGTTACCCCCCCCCCCCCCCAAAGCAGCAACTACCAACTACAACCCCCAAGAACTTCGTGAAGGTTGGGCACTGGCATTTTCGCTTAAGTGGTGTTTGTTTAATCTTAACTTTTTTAAATTTAGTGTCTTTACAAGGGCAAAAATGTCCCCATTGCATTTCGTTACCGTTAATATTTTTTTCTTTACCCAAATTTTGACGCTTTTAATTTACATATATTTTATTACCATTGTTTAATAAACATTTATGGTCCCAAAAAATATATGCTGTAATGAATCATGCCATCCAATGTATTGCTTAAGATTACAATGCGCATGCACATCCTTCTTTCTTTCTTGCTCTTTTCATTTTTTTATTTTCTCTATTTTTATGGAAAGCAGTTTTTTTCTTGCGTGCAAAAAAACCTCATTTTTCAGCTTTTCCGTTTTTTTAATTGATATATAACTGGCATTTATTACACTTTTTTCAGACATTTGCTGTAAAAAGCTTTTCTCAATTTTTGGCCTCGATATAATTATCGTATTTTTTTTTAGTTTTTTTTACGAAATTTGCATCTTAGGTATCAAAAAGGGGGTATGGCAGTTTGCTAGAATAATTTTTAGTTAAATAAAAAAGCAACCTAAAACTATTCCGCCATTCCATAAAAATTTTTCATTTGTTTTTTTGTGCCAGATTTTAATGTCACAACATATAGCTTTTTGCCATATCTTTTCCATTAGAGATATGACTCTATTGATTTTCAAATCAATAGCCTGCATAATATGATATTATTATAATAGATCTGATTTTTGAATTTGAGTCATATCTCTGATGATCACCCATTTTTTAAAAAGGAATACAAAAATTTATGGGTAACTTTTTAAAAGCTTAAGATTAATAATTCTTTTTGCTTTCTTTTATGTGCATCATTTATTTTTTGGTTTATGGCCTATCATCAAAAAAGCATGCATGAAATCTTTGCATTACAAATTTAAAAAAGAAGTAAAAAATTTTAAAAAATTTAACCCATCAGTATAATTCTGCTTCAGGAAGAAACTGTAGCTGTTCGTTTGCAAAAAAATTAAATTTGCTTGCAAAGTTTACCTTAAAAACATTAGTTAATAAAACAAAACTTTGGTTTTTTTTTCTGCGCATATCCACAAAGATTTTACCTATCAACACAGAATAGGTTCGGTCCTCCAAAAATTAACAGATCTCGAAAAAATAATTACTTTTGACCACGGTATTAATTGTGGTAAGAGTAGGGAAAGCATTCTAGCCCTATTATAAGATGCATAGGAATACATATTAAGGTAATGCGATCGCCAAGGTTATTTCCTTTATTTCACCTATCTAGTAAAAGAGTGTTCAGATATCACTCCCCCTTAATACCCATTCAATGATGAAAATACATCAAAAGCTTTCATCGACAATAAAAGTGAAAAATGGGTCCACCACCCAGAAATTTTAAACGTGATATCCGGACAGCCTCAAGTAGTTGACGTCAGCAATTTCTGAACATTTTAATAGAATAATTTTTTAATTTGCACAGAAATCAATCTGTTGTTTTTAAACATGTTCAACGGACCATTCATCCACCATTGAGCCAATCTTTCTAAACACTGTGAAAAGTTTTCTGTTTACTGCTATCTGAATTAGAAAATTTGCCATTTTTGCATCTAAATTTTTAACCTTGCGTTTTCACATAGTTCATGGAATTTGCATGATTCTTTTTAAAAAATTTCATATTAGTATAGTTATAGTTATAGTAAAGGAGCTAACCAAAGTCAAATGAACTTTGTTTTTTTAAATAACCAGAGATGTGTTTCTCATATACCCCCCCCCCCCCCTCACAAGCATGCAATTTTAAAAATCATTGCCAAATGTTTTGAGGCCAGAAAAAGCGATAGCATTAGATGCATTCAATTGCAATTGCCTATTAAGCAAACAACAGTTAGTTTTCGTTAGAACCAGCCTTTCTTTTTTTTTGTTTTACTTGTTTTTGTGTGGTCTTGCTGCTGCTGCTGTTAATGCTGCCAAATCAATAGTTTCAGTCGCGCCTTGCCAAATGCGCATAAATTTTTTTGCTTGGTCTACTTAGCCATTTTTTGAAGAAAGCTATTTATCGTTCTTTATGCCCATAAAAAATTATTGAAGTATTTAGTCTTCAATAATCAAAAATTTTTGTATTCCTTACCTTCTTGCCATTTAATTTTTTTGGTCTTAATTAATTTAATTTCGGCAAATAACCTTTTACGATGAATCCCTCTCGACCACCACCAAACATTGCTCCTGGTGAATTACCTCCACCAAGAAAGGTAAAAGAAGTATTAATTGCTGAAAATCATAGCAAATTTTCTTCTCCAAGAAAAATGATATTGAATCTTGCTGGAATTGAAGACGTACGTAAAATCGTTTCTTGTAAATGACAAGCTAAAATATTATTTTTGTTTATCAATTTTAGACCGATGATGAAGAATCATCCACAGATGACGAAATGATTGTTGAAGAAGCACCCCATGCACCTGTAGTCAATAGTAATAGTTATCCCTTTCCCTTTTGATACCGTACTAAACATTTTAATTTAGAACCAATTGTCCCTGAGCCTGATACTAGTATGATAATTGAAGAAGAAAAGCCAGCTGTTGCTCCACCAGAACCTGCTAATATCCAACAACAAGGCCAAAAGCGAAAAAGTGATCAGGTTGAAGATGGTGATCCATTTGACTTCAATGAATCCGATTCCAAACTTGATTCTCAAGCTAAGCGCGGTCGTTCAGAATTTTCTCTTCTTCGTCATAAACGTAATACATTCTTTCAAGTTTTTATGGAGGATATAAATTTAAATTTTCAGAATTAGATTCCAAAGTTAAGAATGAATTGGCTTCTGTTAAAAAGACTCCGACACCAAAATATCGTCCCACTTGGAATGATAATAAGGATGATGCTGATGGGGAAGAAGAAGAAGATCAGATTCGAACTTCAAGTCAAGAACATAAAAGCTCAAGCAGCAGCTCCAAACAATCAACAAGTTTTAGCCGTCATACCTCTGCTCCATCATTAGCTTCCCGTCCTAAAACTGCAAAACCTTCATCTTTTGCTGATCAACGGGCATTAAAAAGAGTTAATCAGGCACAAGCATGTTTAAAAAGTGGTGAACAAGAAGATTTTACCCAAGATTTTGATTACTTCATGACTGTTATGGAAAAGGAAGGAACAAATGAAAATACAATTTTTCTTAGGTTTGTAGTTTATCTGCAAAATTCGCATACTTATTACAGTACATAATTTAGCTTACAATCAATGACCAAAAAGGCGATCAAAATTGAATTCCGTAATTTTCTTCGTCGCCAAACTGCTCTTTCTCGAATTTTTAAAGTAATCTCTTCACATCTTGATTCCACCAGAATTTGTGCCGTTGGAGCTGTTTTTATCTACTTCATGGCTCGAGATCGACAATGCTTTGTTGCTGATGAAGCTTTCATTCCACTTATTATGCCATTGCTAAAAACCAAGCCTGAAATTGATGATAAAGCTTTTGATGGTGCTGTTAAAACTCTTTGGCCAATTTTGGAAGAATGGTCTAAAGTTACTTCAGAACTTATCAATAAACCAGTCAATATTGGAATTACAAAAGAAACTTTTAATGTTTCTTATTTAACTTTGGAAGCTTTGGCATTGGTTTGCATGCATAAACATGATAATACCTTGCAAAATCATCTTTACAATATTGATTGCCTTCATTGGATTATCGTTAAAGTTGATAAATTAACCAAGAAATTGGGAAAATGCAAGGATAATGGTGATGGAGCTATTGGAACCATTGGTGAATTAAATCGATGCATGAGAATTTTGGAAACCAGTTCAGTTTACAATAAAAATAATCAAACTTACATGATGACAGGTGGAAATTTTGCATTACTTCAGTCTTGCACTTCGTTAGTTTTTTATACAATTTGTAAACCTTATCGTTCAAATCAAATACTTTTTAGTGTTATGCATACTTTCAAGAATTTTGTTATTAATGGCAATCAAAGTATTCGAGTTGCAACTTTTGATTCCATGTGTACTGTTTTACGAGTTCTTTTGAATATGACACATGATAATGGTAATCTCTTGTAAATACAGTATCCCATATAAGCTTTTCATTATTTTAGAATTATGCTGCACAAAATTAGGGGATATGAATAATTTCCTTGAATTTTGTTTGAATTTTATTACTGAACTCGGTCCAAAATATGCTCCAAAAGACAAAAATTTTGATATCATTTTGTTGTGTTGTGCTTTGCTTGTTAATATCGCAGAAAAGAGTACAACCATTCGATCTCGTCTTATTGAAATGACACCTCGCATTTATAATTCTGAATCCAAAACTGTTAAAGAAGATAACACCATCAATGCTTTTACTCAAGTAAGCTAATGTTTCTGAAATTTTAAAAATTCCTTATCATAAATATATTTTAGTTATTTATTCGTCATGAATCTGCTGCTCGAACTGTTGATGAAGAATTTGATAAAGAATTTGAGCTTGATGATATCCCTGAAGATGATGAAGATACAACTGCTGCAGCAGAAGATGGTCGCTTACATCGTGGTGAAGATATGTCTGAATCGGATGCCCTTCAAGCTATTCAAGCTGCCATGACAAAAGCTGATAGTCAAATGGAAGATTCTGTTATGGCTTCATATTTTGGAATTTTACTTGGGTGTTTGATTCAACGTGATACAGTAAGAATATTTAACGTTTTTTTGTATTTTCTATAATCATCGTTTTCTTTAGCAAAATGCTATGAAAGTTCGAGAATTGATGCCCAGCAAATCTTTTACTCCATTGATTGACCAACTTACTCGATTTAAAGAATTTATGGAAATGACGAATAAAAAGACAACAAGTTCTCGAACAATTGAACGAATTGTTGGTGCCCTTCAAGGATATAATGCTCTTTGAATAATCATTTTTGATTTGTTTTTTTTTCAGTTTTTCATTATTGTTTTTATTATATTTTTTGTATTATTTATGTGAATCTTTTTTTTATTGAAATCTTTTACCAAAGTTAGCTTTTTTAAAGCATTTTGACTTCGTTCGCATTTATTTAAAACTCAAATATAAAATCATACATTACAAAGTTTTCATTTACTTAAAAATAATTACAAAGATTAAACAAAAGTTAATAGTTTTGGTGATGATCATAATTTTCAACGGGATAAGTGGTTGTTCCAGTTCGGGGTGGATTAAATTGACGGGTTTGAATAAATTTGGGAATTTGGGTACCGTATCGAAGACCAAGATAGCGATGATAATTATTCATGCAGAAAAGAAAAATAAAATTAACGATAAAAACAAAAAGTAAAAAGGCCATGACGTAGATTAACATTGCTTCTTCATATTCATCATTACGGTAAGTTTTATTGACATCCAATAAACGTCCAAGAATAACAGCTAAAAAAGAAAGGAGATTCGAAACACTTTTAAAAAGGGGATTTTTGCTTACCAAAGCCAAATGCATTCATGAAAATTCCAACAATTAAAGCAATAAAATTTGGAACAACAAAAACAGGTCGATAATATTTGAATGAGAGACATACAATGAACAGTGTAAAAAGCCAAAAACATGCAAATGCAACATACCAGGCCATTGCAAGTTCCAACCATGCTTCAGACCATATTGTTGGAACTGCATGAGGAGCTTTAGCCGTACCCAGTTCAGCTGCAGATGGAGTTGTTGCACCTGATCGAGGCTCATATACTTTCCATAATCTATATCGATCTAAGACAAGACCAGTACTTGATAAAGCAATAACAAGAATAATCATTTGCATGCTTGTGGCAATTCCTGCCGCTGTAATAACATTGCAACCGCACACTCGATCTGACATTTTTAGACTTAAAAAAATATAATAAACCGCAAACAAAATTTGCCAAAAACAAGAAAATGTCAAAAAAGACTGTAAAAATTTAAAAAAAAGTACTTTAAACATGTTTCTAATGTTTCCATGGAAAATTGTAAAGTTTCTTTTGGCGTGGTTGATATTGTTTTAAAATAGTTAATGAAGAATGTGGAAAGATGAATAGAAAAATACTGAATTCAAAATGAGTTTGTAACAATGGACATTTGTGGGATAATGAAATATTACGATATTACGTTGTCAATAATATTTTGTTACTTTGAACATTTATAAGGAGCTAAATCGATTTTTTTAAAAACTAAATTATTACTTTTTTTTAGAATTAAAGTATGATTTAGAGTGTTTTTTATTAAGTCTTGAAACATTTAAAACAATGTTTGAAAAATCTGAGAGAAAATCATTAGACATAACCAAGAATGTTTTAAGCAAGCATTTCTATTACAGTAACCTCAACCATGATCGAACGAATTTTTGTTACGAATCATTTTTTTAATTATTTTATTTAAACTTTAAAAAAATTTTAACATGCGATAAAAATATGAATTTTTACATTTTCCTTTTAATCAGCTTTTTTACCGTAATTTCAAAGTTGCAACTTTTAAAGCTTATTTTAGTTGGGGTTTTTTGAGTGATTGATTGCGTTTTTTGATCTTTTTAAAAGAGCGCAGACAGCTGATTGCTACATTTTTCCCCGTTTGTCTTTCTCTTCTGTGCCTTTTTTCCTTTCTTCAATTTTTTTTAAAAGTCGTAACACCTTCCTTTGCTTTACATGGATTAGCGAATTTTTTTTGTATTTTTCCCAAAAAATAATGCATTTTCACTTATTATTTATTATATTTTTGACATCTTTAACAGTAATATTTTCATTTTCCATCACAGTTCATAATAAAAGTATTGCATTTGAAGGACAAACATTGCCATATTTTGGTGAGTAATTAATATTTTTTGTATATTTATAATTGTATTTTAAAGAAACTCCAGCAACAGTTTTGGATAGTAAAGAGGATGATGGCAGTGATGAATCAGATGATTTTCGGCCCCATGAAGAAGATGATGATCTTAATCGAGGTGCAATAAATATTCGACCTGGTAATCAAGAATTGATTGATTCTATTCCATCACTTGAAAAAGGATCAATTGATGAAGATCGTGGAAGACCTGATGACTCGATTAGTTTTATCTCCAAAGCATTTACCAGTCGAAAAACATTTTCCTGTCCTAAAACAAAAACAGATTTTGTTACGGGTAATAATTTAGCAATGTTAAATCCTGAAGATATTAGAATTATCGCTGCATTGGGTGATACTGTTGCTGTAAGTTTTGTAAGGATGCTTAACAAAAATAAAAGGCATCCAATTTAGACCGGAGCAGGTTTATGGCCATTAGCTTCCATTGAATTTCGAGGTGCTGCATTTCCAATTGGTGGTGATGCTTCTATCGATGGTTTAGTCACAATTCCAAATATTCTTCGAGAATTCATTGAACGACAATTACTTGGTGTTTCGCATGGCATGGGTTCAAGAGATGAATTACCGCATTATCAGTTAAATGTTGCTGAAAGTGGAGCAAAAACAAAAGATTTGCCTTCACAAGCTGAAGAACTTGTTCGACGATTAAATAACATGAAGGAATACGATATTCGAGAAAAATGGATTATGATTATTTTTACAATTGGAACTGAAGAAGTAAAATTTGAATTTTTATAATAACAGTAATTAAATTGTTTTTTAAAGCTTTGTGATCATTGTGCAGTTCCTCATGTTCCAGCAATTCAGGATGCATTGGATATCTTAAATCGTGGAATTCATAAAGCTTTTGTTGTTATTGTTGGACCCCTTCATGTTTCTCTTGCAAGTTCACAAACAAGAAATTTATTGCAAGATAAATGCAATTGTACGAAAGCTAAAACAGATAACTACGTTCGACAACTACTTGATGCATGGGAAAATGGATTATCAGAAGTACAGGATCATGCAATGGATACAAAACGAGATACTTTTGGAGTATTAGTTTTACCATTTTTAACAATAACATCCAGATATCCCTCTTCTTTATTCGTTGGAAATACAACTTTACTTAATCGACGGGGACATAATTATGCAGCAAAATGGTTATGGAATCGTTTGGTTGGTGGACCAAAATATAATTTATCAACCGCAATCCTTTCAAAAGATAAATATTTTTGTCCATCTGTTGGTTGTCCATATTTTCGAACACTTGAAAATTTAAAGTATTGCCCAATTTTGCGACATGTTGATGCAACACCAGAAAAGATTGAAGTTGTTAGAACTGGAAAAAAGCCACGAAAAACTCAACGAACTTTATATTTAACTGCTTTAATTGTTGTTGGAGCAGCTTTCTGCACAGCAACATTGGGTTGTACAGTTTTTTATATTCTTTCCAAAAAACAAACCCATGGAAGATTTGATATGCTTCCAGTGCCAGAAGATGGAGAATATCAAAAACCTCGAACAAATACCGTTGCAACCATTAAAAAAGAAAACGACAGCGAAAAACATATGCTTGAAGACAGCGATGCTGAATATGATACTGAAGACGAGAAATTTTTTGATGGATTTCGAGACGGTGGCTCCCAAGTTTTACATAAATTATCGTAATTTAAAAGTGCACTTATATCATCATTATAACATTCATTTAATTTTTTAAGCGTGTATCTTTTTGAAATTTCAAATCTAAGTCATTCCGCCATTGACACCTTTTTTAAACTTTTGTATGCAATATCATTTACCGTAATACTTGTTATAACATATGTCAGTGCCTTTTTGATACTCATAAATGTTACTTAATAAAGAAACTTTCAATTTGATTGATATTTAATAAATTTTTATCCCTGGGAGTACAAAAAAACATAACACAAAAAATACTTGAAAACCCGTAAAGTAATTTAGGCAGAATTCAATTTAAATAAAGTCATTTGCCTTGAAACAGCGTTAAAAATTTGAGTAGATAATAAAAGAATAGAACTGTCATCAGAAGCATCAATAAATACTGCCGTTTCACGTTTCAAAGGTGCACCATCAGTAGATTTGAGGTTTGGAGAAAAGATTTGCATAAATTTTGAGCCAGCATCTAATCGAAGAGCATGCTGTTGATTGCTGATACCAACAAATATAATTGAAATAGGGTACTTTGAAGCTTTTACAATTTCATCACATGTATCTTTGAAAGCTGTTTGATTGGAAACACTACCATTTGTCAAAATAATAAGAACAAAATGCAAATTAAGTTTTGTACGTTCAGCAGCAATTGCTTGTCTGAAAGAAAATATACGGTATTAAGATATTAAATGAATAAAAAAATTACTTTGTGACATTTGAAATAACATTTGAGTAATTGGTTGGAGCAAAAAGTAAAACTTGCATAGCACAACGTCGATAATATTCTTCAACATCTATGACACTTCGGCAAAAAGGATTCAAAAGATTGCCATTCTAAAATGTCTTATTGTTTTAAAAACGCTTTACATATAATCAAACCCTTACCAAAGCAAAGCATTGAGAAAGTTGCATATCAGGCGGAACTCTGGCGCCAAAACCAAGTAAAGAAATTTTAGATGAAGGGCTAAGAGTTTCTAATCCATCAGCGACAACCTTCAAACGATTACCATAAATGCTTCTCATGTGGGGATGTTGATAATGCAAAGATGTAGGTTCATTTTGATTACCATTATTAGTGGTAAAATCAATGCCGATTGTGAAATGCAATTGCAGTCTAAAATTTGAAAAGATAATGAAACTCAAAAATTGACAAAAAAAATTTACCCAGCTGCAATGAAAGTGGGAAAGGATGAAACTGTTTGATTTGAGCCAATTTTACATAATTCAATGCTCATTTCTTCTTTCTTTTTACCCGCAGCACAATGTAACTAAAAATGTTAAATTAAAAAGAATTCTACAAAAAAAATTCAGTTACTTACAATATATTTATTGATAGCTCCGGCTCCACGAAGAAGTTGATAAAAAGATGTCGAAAATTTACCAATCAGTGAATCTTCTGTATTATTATTGAAATTATAGCAAGCAAATTCCAAAATTCCTTCAGAAGAAGTTGAAAAATATCGAGTTGGTATAATAAATTCGTTCCATTTAGGTGAATTTTTATTGATAACTTCACTACGGTAAAGTATCACCTAAAAAAGAAAAACATGTCAACGACAAAATTTGATGCATATTAAACTTACAGGCATGCCATTTCCTTTTGGAATTAACGATAATACAAAATATGCAGCAACTTGATGGCGATTTCTTGGATCCAATGAATGACCACTAAATTGCAAGAACGTTCCATTGTTTTGATCAGCGCCACCTTGAGCAGTTACGGTTAAAATCGGAACAGTATTCAAAGTGAAATTCTCAGATTTCATGATTGTTGTAAAGGTACCAGATTGTTTAAGAACAGACAATAAATTAATCGATGCTTCTCCAGCAATACGTTCAATATCTTCAGAATCGGGACGATAAATTAATCTAAAAACAAGGTTTCAAAACCCAAAATGTAAAAAGTAGAAACATACAAATGCACTTTATATTCTTGATTTTCACCAAGTCGAAAGAATACCTTGACCTTTTCATTAAATGTAATAGTGGATATATCAAATCGTTTTTCAGTTTTTCCAACTTCAATATCTTGAGAAAATTGTTGAGCTGAAACTAAAATACGGCATCCTTGACGAGATTGTATTGGTAGTTGACTAAAAAGAAAACCATAAAAAAGGCTATCAGGAGACAACTGATAAGATTTTACTTACTCGACTTTGAATTCTAATTCAATAATATCTTCACTAGCCATGATTTCTCTAAAACACAAACAATTAAAAAATAAAAGTTACAGTGACATAACATAAAGACATATCGCGCAAAATTTGTGAACAACAACCAATTCATTAAAATAACCGCGCAAAAACAATGAAGAAGAAAAAGAAAATTCAACATTTTCGGTTACACTTTTATTAACCTTACACCACTCCAAATGACAGAAGTTGAAAGAAACAAGAGAAGAAGAAAAAGTTTGCAAAATTGAAGGTGGCGTAATGAGTCATCACAACAATATTTCTTAAAACTTTTAAAGAAAAACTTGATCACGTCAGAGAAAGAGAAAAATATAACAAGAAAAGAAAAGCGATTGTTTTCGAGACATTAGATTTATTCAAGCATTATATTTGCAGAAAAAAGAGATGAATCAAACTATTACTTTCAAAAGGGTAATTGAAACCGTCATGATTAGTCATAAAATGTAAATTAGATGGCAAAAGATGAATATTGGTTCCTTTTTTAATACAAAAACAAACAGTTTCAAAAAAGTCAAAGATTTTCATTAATTAACACAACAAGAAAAAATCTTGGCACGAAGAAATTTGCTTTTTTAAATGTAAAATATTAAAAAAGGTAACTCGAAGTAAAACTTCATCAAGTGTTTTTTTTATTATTTATTGCATTTGCAGAAAATATTTAATTTAAAAAGGATTTTATGTTTTAGGCTTGATTATGAAGCTTCTTTCATCAGGGATAAGCCGAGTAGCACATATACGAAGTATATGCAATTTATCAAGTACTCGTGGATTTCCATTGTTAACATCAAGATATGATAAACTTAATATTGAACCCCGCCGGGGAATTTTATTCAAAATGGGTAATCAGCCTCCTGCTAATATAGTTGGTTACTATGTTGTGTAAGTAAAATATTTTTTAAAAGAAGTTAAACTCATGTTTAACAGTTTAGATTTCCTGTTATCCCAGATGAAACTGTTGAAAATAATAGCTTTCTTGCAAATATTGCTCAAAATGGAGATTGGCCAACGTTGAATAGTGCTTCTCGTATGTTTTTATCTTTTTAAATAATAAATAAAGCCACAATGTTTTAGCAAAAGAAATGTATGAAGGGACTGTTCGTTCATTGATGGAATATGGTGCTACTGTTATGGAACATCTTGAACATTTGGAACAAAGTAAACTAAAAATTATTTTATTATCTTTTTTTACACGTTAGTTTCTAGATAAGCCTGATCAGTATACCTTTGATAATGTTGTTGATCCATTATTGTCTGAAGAATATGATGTTGATTTTGCGTTTAATACATTGTTGGTCAAAATGTTAACAGATTGGACAGATTGTTCTAATAAAGCTTTTGATACCGATTTTCATCATGTAATTTGCTCATTTTATCTTTGCAAATCATCTAATTGAATAATTTAGATTAAAGTTATGTCAGCTCGTGATCGTATGGAAAAACTTGGTAATCCTGCTTTTCAAAAAGCATTAAAGGTATTTTTGCATTTTTGAAGAATTTTTGTATAAGCTTTTTTTCTTAGGATCTTTATCAAAGTGAATCACTTGATAATTGGAAGAAACGTTTAATTGAATGGTATTTACTTGAAATTCGTGCAAGTGGTATGGATAAAACCGATGAAAAAGAACGTAAAGTTCTCGGATCATGGTCACGCTTTATTGATGAATATAGAAATAAATATTTGTAAGATAGCCATATCACTTTCAGTATTTATTCATAAAATATTTTAGAATCAATATTTTGTCTACTAACGATCAACATGCTTTTACTGTTAGTGATCGAGGTGCCTTAAATGATGCTCCGCCTCATATTTTAAAAACTTTAGCTGTTGATAAAAATAATTATGATGAAGGGCCTTGGAGAGGCCTAATGACTCCAGCATCGATTGTTCCATTTTTACAGTATTGTAATAACCGTCAGTTACGTGCTACAGCTTGGGAACGTTGGGTATCAAAAGCTAGTTTTGAACATGATTTTTACAACAATTCTATCAATATCGAAGAAATTCGTCATAACAAGTTAGTTGGGATACTGTAATTTTATAATACTCTATAAATATATTTTTAGTGATGGTCTTGCAAAAGCTTTGGGATTTACTTCTGTTGCTGAACATCGCCTTGCAAATAAAATGGCTGGTAGTGTTGATAACGTTCGAAAATTGTTAAATCCATTTACTCGCCGGATTCGACCTGTTTTTATTGATCGTATGGAAGCATGGTCTTCTTATGCTTCTGCGAAAGAATTAATTACTTCTGAATTACAACCTTTTGATCTTTATTATATTTGCCGTAAAGAAGCTGAACATCATTTTGAGTACAGTTTTAATTTTATATTTTCTTTCTTCAATATTTAATTTTAGCATTGATTCTTTGGATTTAATGAATCATTTTCCATTTTGGCCTACTTTTGAAAATTTAACTCAAATTCTATCTCATCTTTTTGGTCTCAAATTCCAAGTATGTTTTTTGCATGATTAAATAATAGTTAATGATTGATATCTAGGATGTTTCTGATTCAAACTTGGAACGATGTCATCCATCTGTTCGAATTTATGCAGTTGCTGATACGCATACAAATGAACATCTTGGTCGAATTTATATTGATCCATTTGAACGTGCAAACAAAAGATGCTCATGGACAACATTGTTAGGCAGAACTTCCAATTCTATTCGAAATCTTGATAAAATTGTTTATCTTATTGGTGGGGCAAATGAACCTGATTCAAATGGAAATTCTTTCCTTCATTATACTCAACTTCAGCAACTTCTTTTCCATACTGGACGAGCTGTTCAATTATTATGCTCTCGAAGTCCATATCGTGATATTGCAATTCCTCAATCTCCTATGTATGCATCTGATTGGGATGCAGTTGATGTTTTTCCTGTATTTACTCAATTCTTTGTTAATAAACCAAATTTACTTGCTGCTCTCAGCAGTCCTCATGCGGTAAAAAAATCTATAATCGGATTATTGTTACATTTTTGATATCAGTTTTCTTTTTCAGCAAACTGGTGCCACTTTGACGGAAGAAGCAGCAAATTGTGCATCGTTAGCTATTTCACGTGCCTCTTTATGGGAAACATATCGAGTTCTGTTTTGGTCAGATTATGATTTGAGCATTTATGAAATGGAAGATCGAAAGTAATTTGAAAAAAAGAATTTTTAAAATATAACTTGTTCTTTAGGAAAAAATTCTGGCTTGATTTATATCGTGAACTTTACAAAGAATATTTTCCTTTTAAACTTGAAAGAACAAATTATCAACCATGCTCATTTACTCCCGTCTTTGGTATTCAACCTTTTATGTCAATGTATTACCGTAAACTTTGGGCAGAAGTGAGCATTTCTCTTTTTTGAATTTAACCTTTTCTTTTTAACTTTATAGATGCTTGCCCTTGATGTTCATGAAACTTTTAATGATGAAGGAAATGAACAGGTTACAGGTGAAAGATTCAAAACAGTAATACTCAATCAAGGTGCAGGTGATTTACAAAGCGAATTATACCGTAGATTTCAAGGACGTGACCCAAGTGTTGGAGCAATATGTGATTTCTATGATCCTCCAGCGCAATATCAAGAAGTAGAACAATCATCAACTTAGTTTAGTTATTTTAGGATAAATATTTTAATAATATTAATAATTAGGCTTGTTGTTTACGTTATTTTTTTTGTTATTGTAACTAAATATGTCGGGTTTTTATTCTTTATAAATGCGACTCCTTCATTTTTATTACACTGCAACACAGTTTTTTCTATCATTTTTAGTGTAAAATGATTAAAATCTTTAATTGAAAGGTATACGTGCACGTGTTCGAACTCCCTGTCATTTAAATATTATTTTCGGAGTACGCTGTGTTGCAATGTTGATTTTAAAAAGATAGTCGAAAACACGAAAAAAACATGGCGAAAGGGCTGTTTACGTGTGTACACCTTTTTATTTTACGTTGCAAAATGACTCTGTTATTTTTTTTCATCCTCTCTTTTTCAGCTGATTTGTGGCTTTGTTGTTGTTGAGAAAAAAGAAAGTGCAAGAAAAATAAAAAGCAAAAGCAGCAATAATTTTCGGGAAAGATTTTCTGCAAAAATATTTTAAAAAATGAGGGAGAAAAGAGAGGGAGATTCATTTTCGTTGATGAAACATGTTTAGCACAAAAAGAAGGAAAAAATGGAAGTTTACATGCCATAAAAAATTTCCTCTTTCACAAGTTTTTTTCCACCATATATTTTCTGTTTTTCTTCACGTTCATCAATATTATTCTTCTTTTTTTACCCCTTTTTTGAAGGACAAAGTTTATTCTTTCATAAAAAAAAGAACTAACAAGGAGAGAGATCCCGTCCTCCGTTTATTCCCCCTTGTCAGTTGACTGTTTTTTTAAGTTGCAAAAAGGGTTCGCAATTTTCTCTGTCAATGTTTTTTATACAAAAAAATAAAGACACGTTCGATGCACGTGGCATTTTTACATTATTTTTTTTTCAACAACAACCCAAAAGGCGGAGTTATTTTTCTCTCTTGGCTGGCTATCTTTAGAAAAAAAAAACAGCACGAGATGCTGCTGGCTTGATAGTTGTAAACAGCTTCGTCAGGGGCGGAGTTGCTTCAAATAAATATGCCCTTGTTCATTCATTTTACATGTATAAAAAGGGATTGGTGAAAGAAGAAAAAAGGAATAAAAGTTAGCAGAATTATTCTTAAAACTTTTTCTTTTTTTTCTCGTGAAAAGTAGCTTTTATCAAAGAATTTACTTTTAAAAATATGACTGACCAAAAGCCAAAACGTTCTTACATTCGTCCTGACTATGATACAGATGTTTTATGGCGTCCAATTCGTCCAGTTATGACACGCACTCGAACAATTTCAACTGATTCCGCTGATTCGGATATTATGGCCTCGTAAGCGATTTATCGGTACAAAAAATAAATAACCAAAATTGAATTTTTAAAGAAGCCCCCGAGAACGTCGTTTCTCAATTTCATCAATGTTAATGGGTTCGATGGCTGGAATTGGTGGGCTTGTTCGTCAAAGCTCTGGTGATGCCGTTGCTCCACCAAAAAAGCTTTCCCTTTCGGAACATGTTGATTTTAAAGAATTCATGCGTCGACAAAATAGAGCTCTTTCAGATGATGATGGCTTTCGAAGCAAGGATTATTCCGTGTAAGCTTTCCTTCTGCAAATATCTTTTCCTTTTAAATGATGTTTTTAAATATTTTCTATTTTAGTCAAAAATAAGAAAATTCACAACATACTTGCAATATGATTCCTGAATGCTATATTTAATTCAAAAAAATGTTAATCCATTTCCATTATTCCTATGTATTTATTTTTTTGTTACTTTTTTTGTTACTGACTTTTATTTTGTAGTTCAAACGGTTATTATGTATATTTTAAACGTGTAAATAGCTTTTTTTACTTCTTTTTTTGAATAAAAAGTTATCAAAAAAAAGTTGAAAAAGAAAAACAAACCACTAAAAAGATAAGGGAGTCAGTCAGCTGAAAGCAAAACAAAAGGGCAAAAAGTTCACCGGGGTTGCGATAAAAAGGGTATTAAAAGTATCAAACGATAATAATTTTAAAGTTAATGCTTGCGTCAAAAAAAGGTTTTCAATATTATTACCAAAACAATTAAGCGCAGAATTAAAAGCAAAATCTTGAAGAAGAAAGAGAGATGTAAAAAAGCAGGTGACAATACTATCATTTCCGAGACAGTTTTTTTTGACAAAAACATCTTTTTTTCGCCAGTGTAAAAACATTGTTTTTTTGAATGGGGGCGAAAAAATAGTCTGACTACAAATGAAAAGTCCGTGATATACTTTTTAAGCTTTTTTTGGTTCCCTATTTTTCAAGTGGAATTTAAAAGTGTTTTATTTGTTATCATTTTTAAAAATATACAGTTTACAGTTAGTTCAAAATCGTATCATAATCAATAACTTCAAGTATAGAATAGTTTTTGTAGCAAACAAAATACTTAAATTGTAAAAAAGAGTTTAATGCAAAAAATTACACACTTTAAAAAAGTATTTGATACTTTATTTTACAAAAAACTGATATTTTTGACATTTATAAAAAACGACAATCATAGAAAAATGTTGTAATATAATGGTTCAAAAGTCATAAAAACATATTCAGTGCAGGGAGCCGGTTAATTACTTCTTTTGAGACCAATAACAATTGCATCTTCTTTTGCTTTTTCAATACGGTAATTTTTGAGTTTTGTAAATGCAGTTCGCCATTGAAGTGTAATATTAACAATCCACATGGCAGTTAAAAGTTTTGCAATAAAAGCAAAAATTAAACCCCAATTTTCAAAACCATTAAAATAATTGTACCAACAAATTTCAAGGATTGCAATCATACTTTGAATAAGCTAAAAAACAGCAAAAAATGATGTAATAAATATTGTGTCATGTTTTAAACAAACCATGAAAAAATTAACAGCATCGCATGATTCATAAAAATGATTTGCTACTCCAAATTTCAAGCAGGCATAGAAAGTGAAAAAAGTAAAATAAATTAAATTCTGAATAATATTGTAATAATGGAAAACCAATTTATATGAGACAACACTGTAAATGCTTAAACTCATGCAAATAAAATGAAGAGAAAAAGCAAAAACAAATAAATTCCATAAACGGCAAAAATGAGATTTTAATTTGTAATCCGTTTGATCAACAGCAGCTATGACCCGTCTAATATGAATCATATGAAATTTTGACATATTCTCTGCAAAGAAAAGTTGTAAGCGTTGTTTATTTTTACCAAGAAGCAAGAAAACAAAAATTGGGAAAGAAACATCGAATTAATTATTCAATCACGTTTTTAACAATAAAAATAAATAAAATGTAAAAATAAAATAGCTCGGACAATAGCTTTTAAAAAATAATCATGGGAATTTAAAATTTACTGCATCTTCAACGACGTTAAAAAACTGCAAAAATGATTTTTTTACGAATTCGAACCTTTAATCAACGGTCAAAGATGAACAAGCTTTGCAAAAAAAACGAAACATTAGACTGTTTTTTTTTTCATTTGAAGCTGTATTAGTCATGAACGGTATAAAAAGATGAAAAACCTAACAAGAAATGTTGGTCATGGAATTGGAATACGTTTTAAAGAATAGATGGGACGCAAATTCTTTTTTTTAAATTGTTAACTTCAAAAAACTGACAATTTAATAATTGGGCATGTAAAAACAAAGCAAGTATCATGCATATTTTCAATTGTCAATCAAAAGTAAACGTTACACGCAATGTTTTACTTTCTTTCAGTAACCTATTAATTTGAGAATCTTGCTTTAACACTTTCCGAGTTTAGTTGTTTGCTTTATTTGATTGATGTATTCTTTTTTCTTTCCTCGATTCTAAAAGTAGGATTTTTTAAATATTTTTCTTTGATGCTTTTTCAAATTTGTTTTGCCTAACTTTAATATTTTAGTTGTAACGATTGTTTAAAGGTTTTGTCTTTTGGGTGCAAAATGATAAAAAATAGGTCAAAAGAACTGAAATGTTAACACGGGAAAAGTGTAGTTACCGTATTTTCGAGAGTATTATTAATCTGCAACTTCTTTTTCGATTGAAAATTATCTTTTTTGCATATAAACGGGCAAAATCATAAAACATTTTTGCTATGACATTTTTCTCAAAATTTAAATTTTAATGATTAAAAAATTTTATCTGATAAAAACTCGAAAGAAGGAGCAATTTCAAATTATTATTAAATTAAATTTTTCGACCTTTCAGGACAGTTTGAACCATATTAACATTTATAAACTTCAATTTAAAACAGTAAAGATTTGATTTTCAGTGCAGGGAAATCAAGGGAAGATCCCAGCACGTAACGCCGCTTTTTAAATGAAACATATCCCATTATGTAGCTCTATGGCAGTTATGCAAAACCCTGAAATATTTCCGGTGAATAAGCTATCGTTATGCAAATTTATAGAATAGAAGTTGGACAAATATGTGCGTGACACAAGGGTTTTTGAAAAATCGTTGACCCGGGGGTCGTGGATTTATCAAACTTTATCTCCTTAAATTTGTATATAGGAAGTAGACATGGCAACGGGCCGATTTTTTCGAAGCCCGGCCCGGCCCGGCC
This sequence comes from Panagrolaimus sp. LJ2414, assembly GCA_024447195.1. Taxonomy (NCBI): domain Eukaryota; kingdom Metazoa; phylum Nematoda; class Chromadorea; order Rhabditida; family Panagrolaimidae; genus Panagrolaimus; species Panagrolaimus sp. LJ2414. The sequence continues at coordinate 2,716,631 of JAMRXY010000280.1, read as the reverse complement.
CGTGAAAAAAAAGCCCGGGCCGGGCTTCCGGGCTTTTGCATATTTTTTTCTAAATTTTCTTATTACTGTTTTTCGAACCGATGAACGAAAAAAATTATTTCAATGAATGAAAACATAAAAATATTGCAGTTTTAGATGAAATCTATTAATAAATTAAGAAACTATAGACGATTTTTTGAAAAATTTTGAAAGAAATCACCCAAAAATGTGAATTTTTTCTAAAAAATGATGTCTTTCTCGAATTTCAAAAGCCCGCGGGCCTGTTTTCAAAAGCCCGGCCCGGCCCGGCCCGTAGAAATTAAGGCCCGGCCAGGCCCGGGCCCGCCGGGCCGGGCCGGGCTTCGGGCTTTTTCAGTTTAGGCCCGGCCCGTTGCCATGCTTAATAGGAAGCCCATTTTAGGGTTTTTAATAACATCTATCTAACAGAATAAATTTCATTTAAAAAGCTGCTTTACATGTTGGGAACTCTCCTTGTACGTATAATTTGAGTGTAAACGTTTTACCGTAATTTTGACTCTGATGATTTAATTTGTCAGTTAATGTGGCTCAGAAACTTACTATCTGGGTTTTCAAACGATTTGTTGAAGCGTTTAAGTAAAAGATTTTGTTTAGTGTTTGAATCGATATGAGTATTTTTTGTGCTACATCTGTTAGCTATTTATATCACGCCGGAAAACAAGAATAAAGCGTGAATCCTTGCATTTTTAGTGGAGGTTTCATAAAAAATATATTCTTTTGCATTAAAATATAAGTGAATCAATGTGCTAACATAATTTTAAGTTGAATAAAAAAATCTGTATACTTAAACTTAAATTTAAATTAAACAAATCTTAAAATTATATAAAAAATTTGCTTAATTTAAGGTTTCAATGTTGTTCACATTTTATTTAAATATCCACAGTAATAGTTTATTTTTAACATTTAAGATTTTAGATTATTTTTATCATAAACATTGTTTGATATTATTATCGATGTTTTACACGCATTAAGATTTGTGATTTCTACTCAATCATTATCACGCTGCTCTCATTTTAGTACACGAATCCATTTTAATTGGAATTTGATTTTGGCTTGTTATTTTTCTTGTTATTTATTTAAATTCTTTTATAGCGGAATTAATTTGCATGTTCATGCCAAATTTTTTAAGAAATTGCTTTCAGTTGTTTTTTAAGTTTTACTATTTCTATGTAAATGTGTTTTAATTTCTTCATGAACTTTCACCTTTGAACATGTCATTGAAAAAATGGCATTGTGCATTTTATTTTCAAATTTGCCACATCATAAAATTTCAAAGTTTGTTAATGATTTATTGGAAGAAGGATCAGACTATTTTCCCGCCGTCGCCATTCTAAATGGTGCCACAAAAAATGAAATAGTTTGAAATGTTTTTTTTTCAAAATGAAGAATAGAAAGAACTGATTTTATCTGTCTACTTTTTTTTCAAATGTGATCTTAAAAGGTCGTGGTATTTAAAAAGTGACTTATAGTTTTGTTTTTATGACATGTTGAGTTTAAGACGTGTTGCCTAAAAAATAAATATTTTTTTGTTTGGTATACGGTAGTGTGAGACATTGAGAATTCCAGACCCTCAATAAATTTTCGAAAACGTCCAGAATTTGCTTTTTGAATTATCATATGAATCAGTTGCAATTCTTTCAACAAAATATTCTTTTCATTTCATGGGAAAAGGAATGAAAAACACGTAATTTTGGAGACGCCTTTTAATTTAAATGATTTTTGGTTGTTAGTTTATATTCAATTTACCTCAATATAAATAAGGCAATATTCGTAAGCAAAACCATAACCATTTTATTTAATCTAAGATTTTTTATGGTACGTTTTTGATTAAATCGAGAGAAGGAAAAGCTATTTCCATGAAGACAGATTGACGGCTACTTTCCTATTTTTTGCTGCAGCCACAAAAAAACTTTTTTGCATATATATGACTTAATCCATGCTAAAGTCTTCTTTCTTTTCTTAATTACTATTTAAAGTGAGCATCAATATTAAATCTTTCCCTCTTATTCTTTTTTTCCATTTTTTGAAGCCCTTCTTTTTTTTAAAGACTTACACTACTACTACTAATACACTGCTACGAATACGTCATCCGCCCTCAAGGCGTCTCTTAGTTCTTTTTTTGCCGTCAAGAATGGATATAATTGAAGGACTTCAGCAAAAAAAAGTGCAACTTTTTCATCTTTTTTTTTGCCTTTATTCGATGAAATTTAAAGCAGTAGTAATTTATACTGACTGAATCGGGGAGACAAAACCAATTATAATTTAAATGATTTATTTCATTTTTTATTATAACAGAAACTGTGCAGTTTTTTTGCAAAAAAACTAAAGTTTATTTTATAATAAATGTCGTAATTTTTGACAAAGAAAAAAGCTATTTGTAAAATGCAATTTTAAAATAAAAGCCCAAAACTCATTTAAAAAGGTACAGGTGCCAAGGTACAGACATCTACTACCTTTATTTTATACATATCGTATCAATCTCTTACAGAGCTTATTTATTATGTAATATTAATATAATAATTTTTGGTTTCTTTTTACTCATTTTTTCTCACAATTATATTAAATTTTTTTTCAAATTTGTTTAAAATAAATTAATTTTTGCCCGTAAAACCCTATGATCAACTTTCGACTTTTTTTCTCAAAAAAAAGACTTAAATGTTTGTGGTTTTAAGTCTTTTTTTTAAAATTTTCTTATGTCAATGGCATTTGCATTTGCGCGGTCATCCTTTTTCACTTTATATATTTAAATATTGGTTTCTATTCATTCTGCCTTTTAACCAATGCTAAAAAAAGTAAAATAAATTCTGGACTAATATTGCGCTTTTATTTTGTGCTTCCATCTATCTACTTTTACGTCCATTACAGTGGATTAATTTAGAGAGAAGACATTTGACATTTTACATTTTTTCTGCCTCGTTGATATAAATGTGTTTCATACTTTTTTCAATTTTCAGAAATCAAAGGAGGAATTCTTTAATTAACTCTCTCAACACATTTCAAGCATCTTTTTTCTGCAACAACATTTCCAAAAAAAGTAAGTAAAAGTTTTTTTATTATATCGCAACCTTTTTACCTGATAAATCTTTGGCTTCTGTTACTCTAATTTGTAACTTTAATTAGGGAAAAAACGTACTTTTTTCAACCTACGCAAACTTTCTTTATGAATTGTTTGTTTTGTGCCAAAAAATTAAAAGTGTACAATTTTTGTGAATTGTAGCATAAACAAAAAATATTGCTTTAATTAGCGCAAAAATTTCCGACTAATTGAGCGACAGGTAAAAAATGTCAAAAAAAAGTGAGTAATTCTTGCTTCAACAACGAATTCGCATCATCATCGTCATCGATGAATGGTGTTAAGATACATGCAAAAAAACGTTTTGAAATTGAAAATAAAAGAAAAATTAAAACACCAAAAAACTTGGAAAGTAACATCATTGTTTCATGTTTAAAAAATAATACATTTTAAAACTATTTTTGATTGCTGTTTCTTGAAAGTTTTTCTATTTGGTTTGCAATGCTTTTTTGCTGCAAAAGTTTTATCCCTTTTTTCTCCATTTTTTTACGTTTTTTGTCTGAATACTAGGAAGTGAAATGCGCGGAAAATGTTTGGAAAGAAAAAAATTAAATTTGCAAAAATAACTCAAATAGCAATTAAGAATAATAAAGAAAAGAAAGGCATTTTTGATGGCAGAAAAATTTGATACTAAATACTTTTTAAATATATGAGCTTATTATTTTTAATCTGTTATTCCTCTTAACTTTTGTTTTATAAAAAGTTTTTAATCACATCAATTATTTTTGCATAAAAATATTTAAAAGATGGCATTAATTTGCCACGACGACAAAAAAGTGACATTTTGTCTTTGACATTTTTACACTTTTATCTTTGATTTTGTGTTGTAAAAAAGCTTATTGTTTTTTAAATCCGATTCAAAAATGTATCACTAAGAACATCATTTTTTTCATTAGTTTAATAGAAAAATACAAAATTTTGAAACATTTTATGTGCAAAATTTTTTCAATTTTAAAACAAAATATTTTTGGCTTGAAAAATGTGTTTTATTTTAATTTTTTAATTAAAAAATGCTTTAATAATGTTTTCAATTTAATTCGGTACTGTAATTTCAAACAAAGAGTCATACTTTAAATATTAGAAAATAACCCTTGAAAAAAGTGTTATCGTATCAAAGGATCGCTTTCAATACTTTCTAAAATTAAACATTGTCTCTTTTTTCATAGACCACATAGATCACGTTTAAAAAAAGCATTTTTTAAAAAAGCGAATAGTTTATTGACCTTCTAAACTGCTCGATATTTTTATATTTGCAACTTCTTAAGCTTTTACTTTATCTTATCTCCCTTCCTGATATTTCTTTCTTTTTCTTTCATCGTTCATCATCTCTCTTTTAAAACAGTTGGCCATGAGATTTTTAAGAGTTGATTGATCGCGCTTTTAACTTTTTTTTCTTTTACTTTCTTTAATTTTTGTGAGTGAAATCACGTGCGGCAATATGGCATTTTCTTTAAATTATCATTTATACCCCCTTTCTAACTTACAACCATTATCTGACTTTTTTTTGTTCATTAAATTTTACGGGACTCTTATCATTGTTAAGCAAGATGCGAATGTACTTTTTATATGAGCTAAAAGTTCAACTTTTATTTCTAAAATTTAAGTGAAAAAGAAAAAAAAATGATGAAAGGAATTATGAAAAAAAAACATTTCCATTTTTTCCTGTTTGAATCTGGTCAAAGTTGAAATTATTTAATGCGCAAAAAAAGGAGTTGATGAAGTGTCATGAACATTTGGATGATGGATGATAGAAAAATTCTTTTTTGCATAAAAAAGCATCTTTTTTCCAAAAAAAACTTTTTTGTCTGCTAAAAACAAACTTTTCAATACTTGATTTCCTCTAAAATCAATTAAAAGTAATATTCATCACCTTTTTTTTATGAGAATTTCAGATATATTTTTTTATTTCAATAAAAGGAAATTGAGGGAAAAAACAAAAGACCATTTTTTTCCTGTTTTATTTATAGAGAAAAAAAGAGTGCTTCCTTTTTTATTTAAAATAATCCAAAAAAAATCTATTTGAACAGCTAATAGATAGTCTGAGCTTTTTTAACTCTCTTTCTCTTATCCTTTTCCATTATTTCACCATTTGTCTGCATTTTTTGCATTAATAATGAATTATATTTTTTTGTCTTGTTTCTAAATTAATTTTAATCCATTGTTACTCGGTTTTTCCCCCTACAGTTTTTTTTCCAAAATCATCTGACATTGCCATGGTTTCTCTCTTCACTCTCTTTTTTGCATGAGTCAAACCAAGAACCAATTTATTTTAAAAAAGATCAAAGATGTATACTTTCTCGTCTTTTTTCTCTCTTAAAAACTTTGCTTAATCCATTCTCATTAGCAAAAGAAATGCATTCTCAACAGCCGCGTCTTTAATCACTTTTTTACTTTCGTTTTCTTCTTCTTCTCTTTTTTTCTTGTCCAAAATGCTGCAATATATAACTTTTGACGTGAAATAAAACCTTGAAACCTTATTTTTTTGAATGTCAGGGTTGGGAAAAAAATGTTTGGTACAAATTTAATTTTATTCATATGCAAAAAAGGTAAAAAAATATACATACATCAAAAAGCTTCATAAATATTCTTTCTTTGTTCTTAGAAAAGTAACCTAACATTTTTTTTGGCTTTTTTAAACATTTTTTTTCTCATGTTTGCTTTTGTTTAAAAAAAATTTATTTTAAAAAAATTCGACATTTTTTAAAAATACGGTGTCAGACATCCGGAAATCTAAAAATAGTATCAAATTTTGTGTTCAATTTGTTACAGTAAAAAATAGCATAGACACTTTTTACGAATCATCAAAAAGTGCTTTAATGGACGCCGTCGTGAATATTTTGTCTGTGCAATGTCAGGATAATAGCTCCTTTATTGCTTCTTCTTTTTTTACATTTTTTCCCGGTTGCGTTCTAAACGCACGTGGTTGTTCAAAAAAAATTGGGACGAAGCCCGCGTTTTTTTTGCTGCCAGCTGGCGACATTCCTGTTTTGTGCTTTCTGGCATTTTTTGGTTTTTTTCCTTTCTTTCTCTATATATTTCTGATATCATCATTTTTTGCCAAATGGCAACATTTTTCTTTGTCTTATATTATTTTTTGCTTCATTCAAAAGAAAAAGCATCCCACAACTGTTTTTTTTGTAAAGCAAATTTTCCAAACTTTTTTATTACAATTTTTAAAAAAAATAATTTGAAAGATATGCTTCAAACATTAAAGCATCTGGTGACCTGATCTGCACTGGAGCATAGATGTGCCATGTGCGTCCGTTGACCTTTGAGCTCATGCCAAAAACGAAAAAGCTTCTGTTGGCGGGACGTTTTTTTACTCTCACTTTTTTTCTTCTTCCTGTTCTTCTTGCTGGTTGCGCCGCCGTTGACATAACTATCATTGATAGAAGCCCCTTCTTTTTTTGACTGACTACTTTTTAATTCCATTTTTTTAATATACTGTAGCAAGTCTTTTAGGATGAAAGGGAGAAAGAGAGAGATGAAATTGAAAGACAGGAACGATGTAACAGATGTCTTTATTTAATCACGGAACTTTTTTTTTGCTTTTTAAGCAGTATTTTTTTCCATTAGTTTTTTTTTGTAGATTTTTGTTCTTTTATTTCAAAGCTTTTGTCGTCACGTGAGGTAAATATACTGGCAAGTTGCCAACTATTAAAAATATGAGCAAATTCTTTTATGTCTGCCGTCTATTAAAGTTTTTCTGCTCTTTTTAAAAAAAAACACTTTTCACTTTTATCGTATGGCTACTCTTTTTTAATGACCCTCTTAAAATTACAATCTTGCCCTTTGCCGGCTAAATGCGAACAAAAAAAGAATATGTATAAAAGTTTGTGTGCGCGTTTTCGAAGCCAATTGATCGGTGATGCTCTATCCTGGAATATGCACTCACTGAGAGAAGAAGAAAAAAGAGGGAAGAAAAGGCTCATCTAACGTTCTTCTTTTAACAAAAAGAATACGGTCAGGCTTTTTAGTTTAAATTTTTTTTGAAAATTTGTTAATTGCGTGTGTATCAATTCTTTTCATTTCACTTTTTTTTGCAATTTTTAACATTTTTTTTCAATGACTGAGGACAACAAAAAACTCAAAGTGTGCTGTTCACAATGTCATTATGTTCTTTTATGTCTCTTTGTCAAAAAAATCGACCAAAGATTGGGCCTCCCTTTTTATTTTAAGCCTTTTTTCATTTTTTGGATCGTAAAAGATTTGACATTTTTTTGCGCGGTCGTCTTGTAAATTGTCTTTGTCCAAAAAATTCAACTTCCTGAAAAAAAGTGAACGCTCAAATATACATTTTTTGGGGTTTTTTTCTCTTTTTTATTACAAAAATGTTCAATCTTTATTGGTTGCCATTTGCCGTTGTACGGTATCTTTTTCAAATGCTACAAATTTCGAGGGATTTCTAAGGCACGTTTAAAAAAGCATTAAGAAGTTCTTTTTTTCTTATCATTTTGATGGTTGATCAATTAATTTCACATTTATCGTTGACAAAGTCATATAAAAACTTTGGTTCATCCATACTTTTTTTCTTTTTTTTCTCTTTTCATTTTGCTTTAACTTATAAGGCTTTTTTTGAAACTGAAAAAGATAGAAAATGTGTCGTTTAAAAGTCTATCTTCTTATTTGTTTAACTCTTATTAGAAAATTTATTTAAAATTTGTAGCTGTAAAAGTAGTAATAACTTTTATGTGGCTAGTGACCAAAAAAAGAAATTCCTACTTGTGCCGGCCTGGCAGTGTATTACACGCATTTTTTCACGCTGTCTTTCTCTCTTTTTTCTGTGTCTCATTTTGCATTTGTATTAGTACGTGTAGTCACGCTGGTTGAAGAGGTTGTTGCAATATTTGCAACTTTCATTGTATTCAACTGATGTTCGACCATTTTGGATGCCTATGGTGTTCTTTGAAACACCCCGAGACTAGCTGTCCGTCTCCTTCCGCTTTATATTGAATACGACAATAGAACAAGAGAGAGAAAGAAGAATAAAAAGTAAAAAATGAGACAGAAAAGAAGAATAAAGAGTTGGCGACAAATAAAAAAAAGTTTTGATGAATTTTAACGCTGGGTGAAATGTGAACGATTTGTAAGATAGTACTACTAGGACACGCAGGGAAAAAAAAGGGGGAGGTAAAGTTGACAAAGAAAAGAAGAAGAAAAAATCAATGCACATCAAGAAGTAGTATTCTTTTAAGCACTGATTTCAATTAAATTAAACGAAACAGAGAAAATGAATGAATGAAATGGAGTCAAAGAAATCAAAACGTTTCTTTTTTTTTGCGTTTCTTCAACTTTCTCCTAATATTTTAATGACGTTAAATTTTCATGATTTAGAAAGTTATAGGGCCCCGTTTTTTCCCCTAAAACAAAAAAATAATGTCACTCATGATCAATGAAACTGAAAAAATGATCAAAATTAAAAGAAGACAAAGAATTTCATTGATAGAAAAAAAAATAAATATGCGAGGGGGGAGCCATTTTTGCACTCTATGCCTGTGGCGCTTAAAAAACTAAAACGCACTTTTCTGCTGTACTTTTTGGCCATGGTTTCAACAACAAAAAAAAGAAGAAAAATGTTGAGGAAAAAAGAACGAGACAGGAAGAATTTAAGTTGACGTTAAGGGCCATGTCGTCGATGAATTGATTTTTTTCCTTCGTTTTTTTGTTGAAAATTCTTTCAAAGCCTTAAGTTAAGAAGTTTAAACGTGACGTTTTTTTCCTCATTTTTTGGAAAGAAAAAAATTTTTTCAACGAATTTTATTATCTGTAAAGTTCGCTTTTTCTTTCTTTCTTGCATTGATATCTTTCTTTTTCATTTCATTTTATTCAGACGTTTTTTTTTGCATTCAATCTACAAAATCTTGCGGGCTGGGTTACGCGGGTAAAAGAGGGTATTTGCCTTATCAGACATTTTTTTCTTCATTAATTCCGTTTTATTCTTTTCAATTTTTTTTCAAGAAAGCGTCTGCACATCTTCCTTAATTCTTTTGACCTATAAATTTAATGTAGTTTAATATTTTATTGAATAACTTTTTTTTTCTTTCCCCCTTTTTTTAAAAATGACTATATTTAATCCCTTCCCTTTAATTTTAAGACAATCTACATTTATTACGAGTTGCGTCCATCTTTTCATATTCTTTTTTTAAATTTATGTATATTTTCTTTTTGCCAGAAGAGTATTAGTTCTTTCTTTTTTTCAGATTAAAATCTTCTATTGGCTTTGTAACTCAATACACACGTTTTACGTGCATTAGCGCGAAATAACGCAGTGTTGAAGTCGTCGTTCAAAATTTATATAAATTCTAAAAAAACTTATTAACTTCCTAATCATGGAAATTTAAGTTTTTTTTAAAACCGTAATCAATTCCCTTTATTCTTCTTATATTTTTCCCGGTGAACTTTTATTTCTTACTTCAAACAACACTCTTCTCAAAGAAAAGAATTCATTTTTTATATTTCTCAAAAGTGAAAAGGTTACGTGCTGAACACGTGCTGCAGAAAAAAAAAGAAAGATTTAAAAATCTTAAGAAAGTTCTTATTTAATAAAATTATTCTTTTTTTGATATGCCGTAAGGCTTTTCTATAACATAGGTGAGTAAAAAGTGAAGAAGCCAAATAAATTAAATGCATATATTTTAATCCGGCCTTTTTTGAGAGCAAAAAATGGCTTCTGTAATTTCTTTTTTCTATCAAAAAAGAGAGAAAGAAAAAAAGAATTATTACTTTAATTAATTTTTTCGTTTTTTTTGCAGATTACAAACGTACATGTGAGAAGTTAGCCAATTCTATTCATTGTATTATTTAAAATCTCAACAGAATTCTATTATATTTTTCTATTAAAGAAAGGAAGGAAGAAAGAAAGTTATTTGAATAATTTTTTCCATTACATTATGGATGAAAAATGTTTTATTGAAATGAATGCCGTTTCTCAACCACAAAATGTAAGAATTGAGCAACATTCTTCAACAATCGGGTTAGAAGCCACATCCTCTTCTGCTCCGACAACTTCATCTGTTCATTCTCAACCGCCCGCGGCTTCCCTTACTCAAACCGATAAAGCACATCATGGGTCAACTAGTACAACTTTGTAAGTGAAATAAAAATTAACCTTTTTATTATTTTTTTTAAATGCCAAAGACGGACTAATATTTTTTCATGCGCAAAGAAAAACATTTTTAAATTTACTTGTGTTAATTTGTAACTTCTTCTTAAATGTTAAAACAAGTAATATTTGGGTCCTTGGGGAATGAGATAGAAAAAAAAGTAATTCTTTGTTGAAGTATTTAAAGGTGCTTACATCTTTTTTTAAGGCTAAAAAGGCATCATTGAAGTTCATTTAGGTGTATAAATTAGATTTTTGTTAAAGTTGTCCTTTTTTGGATTTATTTTCCTTTTTTTGCCTTATTAGTGACCGGATTTTGTTCTTTTTTATTTCCGTGAGAAAAAATTTTTTCTTGTTAAATATTTTGTGTTTTTAAAAAAAATAATTTTGAATTCAATAAATTTTCTTTCAAGGGTTTATTCTTAGAAAAAAAAGTGAAAACGATTGAAATTTTCACCGGAAATATAATCCATAGATATCTGTTTCCCTTCACTATTTTTTGCTGCTTTTTTATTTCCCCCCAAACATTTCTCTTTCTATTTTTTGCAACAAAATGCAAAAGTTCTTTTTTTATAGCTCAACGGTTTCAACTTTAAGCAGTTCAACTTCAACCTCTGAACAAGGTGGAGATAGCTCTGCATCTTCTGGAGTTGCAACAATGTCCTCAAATGATCATATTCCATGCTCAAATGTAAATGGCGCAAATTTGCTAACCTCTGGTTCCCCTTCCTCTTCTTCAAATCCTTCGCCGACTTTAGTTCCATTACATTTGGATACATTTACGAAAAAGAATTCTGGTTTTGGAATTGGTTTTTTTACCAATAGAAGTATAAGTCAAAATGAAAAAAGTGGTGAATGCAATAAAGCATTAGAACCTCCAGGGATTAGTCAAAGATGTAGTAGCCGAGCATCGTCTGGAAAAAATTCTCCATTACCCCTATTAACGTCACCACAGCCCGCTTCAGTATTTAGTGCTGAAAGTGCTAAAGAAATGATATGTGTTCCATTAAGAACAATGGTGAGCCAAAATCGTCGAAGATTTCAAAGTGATGGCTTTAATCTTGATCTCACGTGTAAGTGGTTTTACCGTAATCCTTTCCTAAAAAACAAATGGAATAAAATAATTAATCCATTTAAGATATTACTGATCGTATTATTGCAATGGGATATCCTGCTGATACTGCTGAATCTCTTTACCGTAACAATATGAAACATATTGTAAAATTTCTTGAAAAATTTCATCCTGATAAATATAAGGTTTTTAATCTGTAAGCACAATCTTTCTCCTTTCTTTTTTGAAAAAAAAGGAAAAACTATTTTTAATATATTTATTATTTTTACAGTCGTGGACAGTATGCTTATGATGAAAAGAATTTTCATTATCGTGTTGTTTCATATGAAATGAAAGATCATCATCCGCCTCGTCTTGAATTAATGGCGCCATTTTGTCGTGAAGTTCATGATCATCTTGAAAAAGATCCAACAAATGTTGTTGCAGTACATTGTAAAGCAGGAAAAGGACGAACGGGTGTTATGATTTGTGCATATCTGTATTACATAAAATTCTTTGAAAATCCTCGACAAATTATGGATTATTACAGTATTGTTCGGACACATAATAATAAAGGTGTAACAATTCCATCCCAGCGAAGATATGTATATTATTTTGCACATCTCCGTGATAAACAACTTAATTATCTTCCATTAAAAATTGAATTGGTTGGAATTTATATTGAACGACCACCAAAAACCCGTGCACTTTTGGGTAAAGGTTCAATCAATTTACGAGTTGCAAATGGTGATATCGATGTTTTTCATGGTGCTGAACTTTCGCTGTCATCTGAAGAATATGAAAAGGAAGATGAAATGTGGCAAAAATATCCAAATATAATTGGGGAAGATAGTTATGATCCATATGATCCGCAACCTGGAAAAAATTGCATTTCTCGGTAATTATATTTTTAATAAACAAATTTTTATTAAACAAAGTTTTTTTTCTGCAGTCGATGCTATGGCTGGACAGTACCTTCAAATGCTCGAGTGTTTCTTGAAGGTGATATTCGAGTTGATGTTGTTAAATCCCCTCCATTATCTTTTCTTGTAAGCTTTGTTTTATCAATTAAAAAAAAAAGTTTAAAATCGAAACTTTAGCCTCGAAAACCTGACAAGATTGGACATATTTGGTTTAATACAATGTTTACATGTCCATCATTTTGTGGTGGGGCCTATGTTCATGGTGATGAAGCATTCCCATATCCAGATGATGGAGCAACAATTGTTTCAAAAGTTACAAAACAAAAATCTTCGACAACGGAAAATCCGATTGACAATCTTCCAAAATCAAGTTCAGTTTCCGAACATCGAGTTCATTCAACCGCATCTTTCTCTGCTTCAGTTCCAAATTCCCCTCCATGTCATAAAATAAACTTTTCACTGGGAATGCCAAATCGAGCCAGTGCACCTGATAGTGAACCAATTGATTCACCTCCAGCAGTTGTACCTTCATCAACTCGAAGCAGTTCAAGAACACCTTCAATTGGACAACACAAATCTTCATCAAGTGGATTAAAATTGAATGGAGTTGCAAAGAAATTAGCTGAAGCTTTGGAACCTAAAAAAGCAATTCGACATTCTGATCGATCTTCTGCTGCACAAGACATGAAATGTGAACGTTGGTCTTCACAAGATGGCGGAATTGCTCTTAAACGGAATGATATTATGGATGCAACAAAACCTTCTCGGGCCAGTCTCGATTGTGTTACGGATTATGACAACAATGAAAGTGAAGCAATTATTGTTCGAAAACCTCCTGGCTTAGATGATCATTGTCCAGAAGAATCTCTTCAACATATTTATCCAAATGGAAATGCACCCCGTCATAATATTGAAGAAATGCTTCGAGTTGCATATCGAAAAAATTTAATTAAAGATGGATATAATGCCAGAAGATTATCAGTTCCAAAAGAGGGCAATTTAATGCCAAAAGCAGAAAATACATCAAGTCGTCCGCTAGTTGGAGGACCATTTTGTCTTATGCGAAAACCTGATGAACATGTTTCAACTTATCCTGTAATGGAAATTGATCGAGCCTACAAAAATAAGGAAATTGATTGTGGCTTTAAAATTCATATTGTAACTCGATGCTTGAATGCAAATACACCATCGGATATTAAACTTGCAGAAAATTTTATAAATGTTACTCGAAAGAAACAAGATGAAAAAGATGCAAAAAAGCATGAAACAATGAAAGGCAAAAAATATGCAGAAGAAGCCCGACGCTTTAAAGGCACGGGTACTGTAAGCAGTGAATCAGATCAAAATGATGAATGTTCATCCGTTGAAAATGCAGATATTAAAAATGATCCACATTTAAAAAAGTTTTTCTTTCGTCAACGAGTAACTTCTGCTTCGAAACATCCAAATTATCGTTATAAGTAAGTTCATTCATATTGGAATCCATATCACCACATAATAATCATTTCCCTTTTTAGTTGTTCCTTGTACAAAACTGAAACAGTTAGTGGAACCAGGGTGGCAGTAAAACCAGATCGTCCAACAATTGAAGAGAACTTAAATGAATTAAGGAATGAATCATTTGGATCAAATTTGGATACAGAAAATTCTTCCCCACAAAGTGATACAACAATTATTCCAACTGTTCATGGACGAAGTGCAACCATTTCAACAACCGGTGAAGAAGCTTCAAAGCAATTGGAAGTTGCTCCTGCAAAACCAACTTTAAGGACTCGAAGTGCAAGAAGTGCTACCGTTGATAAGGTATTTTACATTAAAATACGGTATAAAACAGAATAAAATTGAAAATATTTTTAGAATCTTAAAAAGCAATCAATGGCTAGTACAACAAGTGATGATGTTCATCCATCTGATTGTAGTTGGACAAGTAGCTCTACAAGCTCATCATGTCGAGTAAGTCAATTTATGCAAATTTTCAACAATAATAATGAATTTTTACTTTTTAGAGCTTAGATGAAGCTGAAGACAATGATGCAAATTCATCAAATTCTGATAGTGCAACAATTCGAAGACCTGCTGAAAGCTTTAGTGATGATAAACGCCAAATATAATAATTGATATAATAATATATCGTTATCATCTATTAGTTTACATATATTTATGATCTTATCATTGTCATTGCTACGGTTTATCATTTGTAACAACCCGAGTAATAACGGTTATTTTCATCTTCTTATTTTTCCAATTTACTATTGAAAATGCTCCCTTTTTCTTTTACGTGTAATCTTTCTTATTATTTTTGTCGTTGTTGATATTTTTTCAAAACGCGTATCCCAGTTTAAAAATATTTTATATATTTTTTTTCGCTCAAACACTGTTTTTTTCATTGATAGAATTTTCTTTTTAAAAAACACATCATTTCATTTTTCTTTTATTTCTATATTTTTCCTTTGATAATTTATCTCTCATCGATTCCAAAACTGGTCTCAAGCAATGTAGTGTATGCGATTAGGTAGCTAAAAAAACCAAGGATTCTAAAAAAATCACCTTTTTAAAAAAATATTTGTTTATTTTTAAACGAGTGCAAAAGTCATTGCTTACAGGGCTATTTTTCTTCTTTTTTATTAAAATAATACTCTATTGATCTTTATCCATTAATCCTGCCCCAGTGTTTTATTTCTTTTTTTTGCTTTCTTTTTTTACTTTGTCTCTAAAACAACACAAAAAGGAACATTTCATAGCGTTTTTTTTTAAATATTTGAATTGTTTAAGCTAATTTGCCAAAAAGCTAGTTAATATTGTTAAAAAAATATTTTTATAGTTTTAGAAAATGTTTTAGTTTTATATTACGTGGTAATCTTTTCTTCTTTTTTTCCTTTATTCTTTTTACTAGCAACAAATATTATATTGTAAAACAACGGTGATTTTTGAGCAAATTTTGCATTGTCATCTTTGCTATATCTTTTATATTCGCTCCATTTTCTATCTATAGCAGTTCCATTTGTGCATTCCATCTTACCTTTTTTTAATAATAATTTTATTGAAAAAAATGTTACAATAAATATATTTTAAAAATTAGAAGTACTCAAAAAACAATCAAAGTGTTCAATGCAAAATTTTTTAGACAAAGACCTCAAAAATCACATTTATAACACATATTGGAATCCAAGTCTTTGTCAAACATAAACAAAGCAAATTTTTTGCTTTCTTTTTTTGCTTTTTTAATTCAAACAAATAAAAAAGAGCTAAAGTAACATTATTTCGTAAGCAGAAAATAATGGAATTGATTTGAGCTCAATTGATGCCAATAAATCAGCAATTCTAAAAAAGTTACGAACAATTGCTGTGTTTTTCGATCAGCAATTTCTTTTTTGTTCGTCCGATATTCACGTGCCAGCTGTGAATTAAATCCTTTTTTCTTCTTTGAAACAAGCAACTCAAATTTCTCCCTCAGTACAACTTTATTTTTGATTTAAAGCTTCAATGGTTTTTTCTGTTGTCTACGATGGAAATTCAACTAGTTGCGGCACGGATGGCCGCTGTGCAGTTGGAAGTTTATGCGTAAGGCCGGCATTGTAAGTGCAGAATTGTATATTACTGTGTAATATATACCGTAACCATTTACAGATTTCACGAGCCACATTTTTGTCTTGGTGAAGCATACCGTCTAGGATCTTTTGCAACATCACCACAAAAATTATATTGCACTGAAGTTGATGAGCCTCTACTTTCAACTGCTGTATGGATTTCTTTACTTTGGGCAGCATTGATAGCAGGATTTATAATTGGACAATTTTTACGACTTCGATCTGATTCCCGTGAAAGTCCAAGAGAAACGCCAATGAGAACTTTGCATAGCCCTGAATATGAAAGCCCATATCGAGCTCAAGAACATTATTGGAGCCAAACAAATTCAACACGGTAATTGATGACTGATTTCACTTTTGTTTAATTGATAATTGTAAATTTAGTAAACCAAGTATTTAAAATACTTGCTACACATCCCCCTTCTTTATTTTCAATATGTTTTGTGATAAAAAAAAGTTTTGTAAATAAATGTAAAAATAATATTTTGAATTTTTTTTACATAAATGTTAGGTTTAAATAAATTAAATTCAATTTTCATAAAACCCATTAAATCTTAAATAAAAAACTTTGAATTATTACAAATATTAATTTTAGCAATTGTTTGAAAAAATTTTGACCACTTTCATCTTTTCTTTTTTTACTAAAACTTCAAAAGTGGCGCATTTTGCGCATCGTTCATTTGTTGTGTCTGTTGTTCAAAACGCAATATTCAGCAAGAAAAACATTTCGCACATGTGCACACAGCTTTTTTTCAAAAGAATGGGCCAAAGATCGATTGCGCGTGGCGGCGACGGTTGCTTACGCAAGTATAGTTTATTCTATTCTTTTTCTCGGGTATTTTCTCGCTTTCACTTTCTTCTTATTCTGAAGTTTGTCTTTTTTTCATTGATAAGTAAGATAACAGATTTTTTTCAACCGTTTGTCCAAAAAAGTTGATAATTTTTCTTCAAAAAAATTGATACTAAAGCGCGTGTTCTCTAATGTGGTTGTGTCAATGCACTTAAAAGAAAAATTTGAAACGTGCGAAACTTTTATGAATTTGATTGAATTTCTAGTTTCAAAACCCATTTCTTTTCAATTTATTACTCTTTTGTTTTCCATTTCATTTTTTTATGGCGGTTAAATTTAAGTCATAAAATTTTTTAAAAAATATGAAATTATTACTTTTTTTATTTTGCCGTCAAATGTGATAATAAAAAGTGCATTTGAGGTTGTTCAGACCACCCCATATGTTTTTTACGACCCTTTGTGTAATTTGAAGAACTAAAATTTTATCTTTTTGTTTTATTGTTTGTCTACTGAATGTGATATTTAAAACTAAAAAACCATATGTATCTCATTAAATTTGTAGAACTATTTCAAACATGCAGGGTCCCAACGAAGAATTCATGAAAATTGCTGTTGAGGAAGCAATTAAAGGTGTAAATGAGGGTGATGGCGGACCATTTGGGGCAGTTGTTGTTAAAGATGGAAAGATTATTGCCAAAGGGCATAACATGGTAATTGGAAATCATGATGCAACTGCACATGCCGAAGTTACTGCAATCCGAAATGCATGCAATGCCCTTGGCACTCATGATTTATCTGGTTGTCAACTTTATACAAGTTGTTATCCATGCCCAATGTGTATGGGAGCATGCTTATGGGCACGTTTGAATGCCGTATATTTTGCTGCAACATCAACTGATGTAAGTCACACAAAGATTTTTAAACTTAAATAAACCGAATAAATTGATTAAGGCAGCAAATGCAGATTTTGATGACAGTCATTTTCATGAATTCGTTAAAAATCCAGTCACAAATGAAGGCAGAATCTGGGAGCAACTTAAAACTGACACATACTTGGCACCCTTTGATGAATGGAAAAGAAAGGCTGACAAAGTTCCTTATTAATTATAAAATATGTCTTTGTTGAGCTATTTATCACGAAATTTCCATCTTTATATAATTTTGTTAAATTTGAATTTCAAAAACATTTTAAAAATTTAAGTGAAATACTTTGATATCTGCAGTGTGGCAAAAAAATTACAAGACAAACAAAAAAATTGATTTTGGAAAGTTGAGCAGATATGAATTTAAATTAAGTGATTTAAAGCAAAAATGAAAGTCAAGATCAATCAATATAATCGAATGATTTCTTCGATAGGTTTTCGTTTAATATCAGGAACATGAGTATTATCAGCTGGATATCCAACAGGGAGTAAAAGAACAACCTAAAATAAATCTCTTAATTTAGAAAAGCAAAATTATGAATTGCTTAATTTTTAAAACTTATAAAACAGGTTTGTTGCGAAAATATCAAAAAGGGTTTCGCATCAATCAAATTACAATAAACTTAAAAGTTGTAATTTTCTTATTAAGTGGCAATATCAATCAAATTAATCAATGTCCGTTAAAAGTCAAAGTTGCAACAAAAAAAGAACTAACTTTTTCATTTTTTGGACGTTGTAAAAGATCCCTTATTTGAGTCCCCGCGTTCAAGGGTGTTGTGCATACTGTAGTTAGACCAACATTATGAATGGCAGTTAATAACATTCCAGTTGCAATACAAGTACTAATTTCATTATAATATGTTGGTTGACGTTTTCCATCTTCAAGCATTTGATATGTCTAAAAATCAATTTTTCAATGTTTGAAGTACAAAATAATTAATTATACATGTTTCATAACTAAAATCAAGTACGGTGCCTCTGTCAAATACGGTTTATTCCAATTTACATGTAAATGTGCGACATCCAGAACCCATTTAGCTCCCATCCTTTAAAAGAAATAATTATTATTATTGAATTTCATAAAACACACTTGCCGTCTTGAATAATTTATTTGTTCTTCGGCTTCTACGATTTCTCGTATCCTGGCTTTTAAATTATCATTTGATACGACACAAAATGTCCATGGTTGTAAATTAGCACCAGATGGTGCAGTGCCTTTAAAGAAAATTTATTTATTGCTTTCTTTTTTTCTTTGTTGTTCAATCAAAAATGAACAACTGTTTTAAATTTGGCGCAATAAAATTATAGCAGTAGAATTTTAATTTTTTTTCGAATGACCTAAAAAATTCTCACCTGCAGTTTTGATTATATTTTGAATAATTTTAATTGGAATTGTTTTACTACTAAAACAACGGACACTTCGTCGAAGTTTCATTGATTCATAAAATAGCTGGGATCGCTTCCACATAACTTCTTCAGAATATGATGGTCCTCGATACGGTATTTCTTTAACTGCATGAAATTCATCATCGTGATCATCGACAACATCAATACTATCCCCAACCTGAATTTTTTACATTTAAAGGGAGCGTAACAGAAGGAAGAAGATTATTTTTTTCTTAACGGATGTTCCTAACACGACATCTCTCTACTAATTGAAAAAAAAATTTTTTTGGAAGAGAGCTTTCATCGATGTCGTGTTAAGAACATCCGTTAACAAAAAAAATAATCTTCTTCCTTCTGTTACGCTCCCTTTAAAAAAATAATTTTGAAAAAAAAATTTTTACCTGTTTGTCAGCAAATTCTTTCTGTTTTGCTTCTTTCTGACTAAAAGATTCATGTTGCAATTGTTTCGGCCTTGGCCGAACAATAAACATTGATCGAAATTGAAAATATACAAATATCACCACGACCACCGCTGAAAATACGTTTAGATGCCATACTTCTATTGATGCAATAAACTGTTTTACGTAACCCATCAAAGTTAATTTTTCTTCTGACACTTCTTCTTCTGTTGATATCGTTTCAAAATTATTTTCGGAATGTGACTGACTTGCGCATGAACGCGTAGCTTTCTTTGCCGCCTCTGCAAAGATGCTCATCTGGAAATTTATCAAATTTCCGATTAAAAATAGAAAACAATCAACGATGCTTGTGCGTTATATTACACATACGTCGTTTGGAAGACAAGATTAAAAGAGAGAAAAAAAGACTAACACGAAAAAACATTGGCAGATTCGTCAACAATCAATCAATAATTTGTGGAAGAAGACACGGAAACTTTTATCTCATAGAAAAACGAGTATATCCCTTGGAAGTAAAGTTCTTTTTCAACGAGCACAAAGGGACAGCTGGTCTCAAGAAAATTTTAGTGCCATCTTTTCATCCCTCGATCGTGCTTTGTCGCATGAGGCAGAAAACAAAATTTAGGAGAAAAATTTTTGCTAACGAAAAAAACACAACAACGGATAAAGGCGGCGGAGGTGGAGCAGACATTTTAATATTTAAAAATGCTGTCGAAATAATAAAAAACCCTTGAAGTTTTTATAATAAAAAAGGTTAAATCAAAAACAAAAATTGCACAATTTAGGGCCAATTTTTAAAGGTGGTTATAGGATACTGTATTTTTGAAATTGTTTGACATTTATTATTTTTGTATTCTTGTAGATAGAATTTAATTATCTCATAATGCAAATTACTGTAATATTCTACAAGTTTATATCAACTCTTTATTTATAGAAAATATGAAAGAAAATAGAAACAATCAAAAAATTATAAAATCAGTAGCACTAATCAATCAAAGCTGCATGTCACAAAAATTGTCACAACCCAAAAAAGAGATTAACTTAAATTATTATAATATTTTTGCTGTGAAAGAGCCAAAGCTTGAGCAAGAGATTCACTTTCATCATCATCATCTTAAAAAATAATTTAGTTAGTAATGCAATACATGAGAAATACTGTATTTCCAAAATACTTACCAAAAGCAGTACTAGCTAAGAGTTCTTCATATAAGGAAACCTTTGCAGATGAAGTTGTAGGTGGAGGAGTATTATTTAATTCAGTACAAACAATATTTGATGCATCATGTTTTTCGGGTTTCTGGGTTTTTCCTTCAAGAGAGCGGACATAATCCATGTAAGATTCTTTGGTTATCTAAAAAATAAAAGTTACAACGAAAACGTTGAAGCAAAATAAACGATACTTGTTTAGTAAGCTCATCTTCAGTTCGTTCATAATCAGTCATTTTTAGCTTATCATTAAGCATTTGTTCTTCGATATGAGTCAATTCAGAAGCATTTACAGCATTCTTGTGTGAAATACGTTCATGCATATTTGTGTTTAAATTTGGAAAAACAACAGGATTGATTGGAGCATTTACAGGACGAAAAGGATCCGTAACACTATTATAATGAATATTACCATGATAGGATAGCATAAGAGGAGGATGTTCTCCAGCAGCATTTGCTTCAACTGTAATTGGATGAAAAGTAATAACAGGTTCTAAAAAAACAAATCAATAGAATTTTACACAAAATGAAATCACAAACTCGTATCGTATTCATATATTTCAATTTGTCGACCATAAATTTCAGAAATAGCTTGGAGTTCAACATGATTTCCATGAACTTCTGCTTGACGTTTACGAACAAGATAAGCATCAAAATCTTCAGTAATAAATTGTGAAAAATGTTCACGATTGCGTGCAATATATTCAATACAATTAAGCCGAACATCCATATGCTTTTCTTCATCGTTGTAAACTTGAGCTGCAACTGCCCGAAACATACAAGCTCCATCACCTTTGACTTCATTAATTTGAAGTCCACGAACATCGTATAACCGCTGAGCAAACCGCCTTTCAAGCTAAAATTTATAATAAAATTATTCAAAAAACATTTCAAAATTATTTATTCTACCTCGTCATTAAGAAATCCGCTTCCATATTCGTCATCAGAGTTACAAGTTTCAGCTTCTTCTCCTTCTTCTTTCTCTTTAGCATTATTGTATGGAGGAGAAGATTGATGATAAGGTGGTGAAGGCTTTGAAGCGCTCAATCCACTACAACCCGGTTTCACAACACATTGTTTATTCGATCCTGCTTGCTTTTCAAATGTTACCTTCTTTGCAGTCTTTTTAATATCGGTGGGTCGAGAAGTTACAAATGGTTTTTTGGAATCAACGGGATTTGGTGAATGTGATTGACGATTTGCTACTTCATTTCCAGGGCTTTGTCCAGCATTGCTCAAAGTTCTAAAAGCTTTAATCATACAATCATTCCTTTATATTTACAATATTGTTACCTGTTCCGATCGGTTTTATCCCGATGATTGCTTTTCTTAGCTTTTGTTGGATTTAAAACAGTCATGGAGACAGCAGCGGCTAAAAAATAACAAAATTATTAATTTTTAAAACAGGTGAACAATATGCGAGAAGAAAAAAATCAGTCAATAGTCTGATGATGAATGTTTTTTAACAAAATGTCTGTTATAAAACTAAAAGCTATGTGTTCTTCAGTTGCCTGAAATGTCGTTTCAAGAATCACAAAGCTTCAACAAAACAACATCAAATAATAAATAGTATGCTGTCCTGCAATTTATTTATCTATGACGAAAAAATACGAAAAACTATTTCATTACAAAAAAGATTTGTATTTCATTCGACAGGGTTCTGTAACAATAAAAAACGAAATTTTTCCAATTTTAGAGTTTTTATGTTCATCACAGTATGCCAAAAAAAACTTTTTTTTATATTTTCAAAAAATAAATTTGTAAAGGGGAGGAATGCTAATAAGCAATAAAAAAGGAGCTTAAAAATTAAAAAGACTCTTAACAGCAGTATTCTTTTGCATTTTAAGTAAAAGTAGTAAAAACAGTTTTTAACTGTTATCGTTTGCTAAATATCAATGTGTGACAAATAACTTTATATAATAAATACTTCCCCAAATATAATTAATTTTTAGTATAAATATATAGATTATAATTTTGTTTATGTTATTGTTATTGAGCTTACAGCACTCATGGATTCAGATGAGAGTGAATCAGGTGGGCTTGGCATCTGATAAGATTGTGCATGAACTTCATTGATTAAATTTTTTTCAAGAATAACTTTTCCTAAATTTATGTTTTTTTTTAAATTTCTGTTTAAACTGTTTTATAATCGAACCTTCTTTGTATTGTTGCTCTTCATCAACTGCAAATTCATACATCCAACCAAGTTTTGAATCACATGCTTTACAATTTACATCTCTGACATAATGTTTCCCGGTCATCATATTTCGTTGTTGCATTTCACCGTGTTTAATATTTGCAACTCTGTTAAAAAGATATGCGGCACCAGTTGCACCTCGAAAATGTGGTGATACCATTTCTTTCTGATTTGTAAGATAAACTTGACATGATTTGCATTGATATACTTTTCGTCCTCCGTGATTTTCATAAAATGGTCGACCCATGCTTAAATCTTTAGAAAATACTTAATATCTGTAACTACGTAAATGATAAAGTAAGTAATAAATTTCGATTCAACGAATAACATGTTCTTTTTCAATTTTGAATTTTTAAATTTTATAGTTTTTTGAAACAAAAAAAATTATTTCATATCAAAGGCAATGAAATCTATTAGAAATCCTGAGAAATAAAAGCATTGAATGTGTATGATTGAGTTTTTGTCTAATCAAGAGCTACGATAGAATTTAAGAGAAATGTACAATTTAGCCAAAACTATTACTGTTTGGAGAAAGTGATAAACGAGAATAAGATAAAAAGAAGTTAAGATTAATCGGGAAAAAGGCAGGGTATCCATGGAATATTAAATAGTGTGTTTTGATGATTGTTGAATGAAATGAATTTAATTGAAAGACATATGTGCTCGTATTTTTATAGTATAGAATTTTGTAAGTGTGTATTATACAGTAATATCATCTTTGTCATTTTCCATTGAAGATGAGCTACTTGATGATAATCGCAATGCAGCTCCATCAGAAAAACTTTTTCTTTCTTTTATCAAAGCTTTTTCAAGGATGTAATTTCCTTCTTTGTATTCTTGATCTTTTTTGTATGCCATATCATAAAACCATCCAACCTTTTCCTACAAATGGGCAAAGGAATTTAAGAAAAATTTCCAAAAAAAGTAATCAAACATTGCAATTTGTACAATAGACATCTCGAACCATATGCCGACCAGTCGTCATATCTCGAACATCCGGTTTATCCAAATACACATTAATAACATTTTTAAAAAGATATGCCGTACCAGTTGCACCTAAAAAATAGGTTTTTATATACTTCATCATTACAGTAATATGAAAATACCTCTAAATGCTTTTGAAACTAAAAGTTTGATACTTGTTAAACAAGCTGAGCATCTTCTGCATTCATAAATTTCACCAGAGTCGTCAAGATAATCAAGAAATGGAAGACCCATTTAAGGCAAAAAATATTATGAGCAAATGTAATGCACTAAAATTAACGATCTTGATATATCTGATGCGTAAAAGATATCCGTTTGTTTTTAAAAACGCGTATAAATAAACAATCAATTTTAGTTTTAAAATTCCGGAATCAAAAAAATCTCTCTCATTTTGCAGTTTTTCAATAAAAAAACAAATTTGTGAGAAAAAGAATTAAAAATTTAAGTAGTAATAATTTTAGTTTAGTTTTTCATTGATAAAATACAGTTGATATTTAATATTAAAAATGAAATATTTTTCACACTTTCGATCTATCTCTCTCTCTTTTTCTCTACATACATCACATGTTGTCCGTCGACGAACACGACTTCGTCCACGCCAGCAAAAGTGCTGTTGATGCTTTTTTCTTTCTTATTTCATTTTTTTCACTCCAAGCCAGTCAGCTGAGCGACGACAAAAAACCCTGACTCGTTTTTTGCATAAGAAAAGGACAAAAAACTAGCATTTTTTTTAAATTCAACTCAAAAATCCCATATTTTTAAATGCATTCCGATTCCATTATACGATATAGATGAATATTTGAAATCGTACCAAAAAAATCGTTAAACTATTTCAAGATATTAATGGTGTTTTAGTTATTTCTAGTGTCATTTTTTCTTTAAAAAAATATGCTTTACCGACCTAATAAAAGAATGTTACAGTAACCCTTACAAGGCTAAGGTATCACGAATTCTCTTTTCAATACTTTAAACAAACTTTTAAAAATCGATGAAAATAATAGTGTTGCAAAGGGTATGCCCTTCAAATTTTTTTAAAGACTGTTTATGCGATAACATTGAGAATCGATAAACTACTCAGAAGTGTTTTTTCCTCGTGCAGTGTCAAAAGCTAAATCAAAAAAATAAATCAAAAATTGATTATGCAGATTAAAATTGAGAGTTGAAGTAAAAAATGTATTTATTTTAAAACAGCAAACACAGATTTACACAAGTTAAAAGCAAAAAAGTTGCATAATTTAAAAGTTAGAAATAAAAATAAATCATTGGCAGCAAAACAACTTTTCTTCGTTAAGCAAGGTAAAAAACGATGAAAAGGCAAGAAAATGTAAAACAAAAAAGTTGCCAACTTTAACTGTATAAAAGAGAAAACTTATAAAAGATAAAAGAAAAACATAAAGCATATGTATAAAGAAGAAATATAAATTAATATTGTGGAGAATTTGCCATATCTTTTGTCATACGGTAAGAATGAATTTTGGTCCAATCCATTTTTGTTCGAGTAACAGGAAGAGGACGTCGTAATGCTTTAAAAGTTTGATCAGAAAAAGTGCTGAACTTTTCTTGCATGTTAACCTAAAAACAATGAAATTTATAAAAAAGAATTGAATTTATGTTCGTTGTGAATAAAACTATGACCAAAATTAGTCATCACTAGTACCGAAAACAGACAAAAATTATTATTCTTTTTACTTTTTCCTCATTACTATAGAGAAATATTCAAATAACAAGCAATTCATGTGATCACGGATTGTCCTGATAAATAGGTAATACCAAATTCAAAACATACCAAATAAGAAGTTTCAGCTTCAGTAATATTCTTTAAAACTTCTTTTGCAGCAGCATCAATATCGCTCTAAAAAGAAATTATAGAAACAATTTCAAAGAAAAAATAAAATTACTGGGAAGGCAACATTTAAGGTTAAATGCTTTGAAGCAGACATTTGAACATTTCCATCCTCATAATAATGAGTCAATACATTAATATTTCCATCAACGGCATGAGTTGTATTCTTTGTTGAAAATACAGGTACAGTCCATTTGGAGCACCATCTACCATTATAGCAATTACGACGCTGATATTTATGTGATCCAATACAAATCACAGCAGTTCCTTGATAAATAAAGACGCATCCAACACCATTTTTCTGATAATGTTCATAAACATATGCATCCAAATGCTTTTGCAAAGCAACACGCCATTCTTCATGAGCAGGATCGACATTATGTGTGTTAGGAAAAACTTCTTGAACACTTCTTTGAACATGATCATAAGTGAAAAGTTTATTGGATTTTGGTTCAATGTAACGGTAGCGTTCATTTTCATCAGAAGTCAAATTATACTTTGTGAGAAGAGTCTGTAAAACACATATGTCATAAAAAAAACCCAAAGTAATATAAAAACAAACATTTTGAACTTCTGGATGAGTAACAGGTAAGAAGTTTTCATGGTTATAATCAACTAAAGTTGTTTCGCATTGTTCATTGAGAAGCGACATATCATTATTCATTGTTCGAAGATCATCGAAAACAGCATTGAATTCCCCCGGAGGTGATTGCTTTAAGATGCTTGTATAGATATGACGCTTGGTTTCCTTGTCCAACATTTTGTGCTAAAATAAATATGATAAATAAATTTATGAGTCAATAATCAACAACAACAGAAAAATCGAACTCGAACAGTAAGTAAAACGAAATGACATAAAAAACCCGAGTTAAACTTATAACTCAAATTTAATTTAACAATCTGAAAAAACATAAAGCTGCTCAATAAAGATAAAAGCTAAAAAAGTAGTCATTGAGAGAAAAGCTGTGATGAACAAATAGATTTTTATTCATTCCGAGTTGTAAAAAAGCATCAAAGACACAAATTTCCCTTCGAGACATAACTGAACACTTAGCTTTGCTGTTTAAATACGCACATAAACGTTTTTTGTTTGGCTGGATGTCTCTATTTCCAGAGCTTGCAAAAGGAAATATTGTTTTTAAAAAATTTTTCCAAAAAACTCATTTTTCCCATACTGTATGGGCCATACATATGTACATATATGAATCATAACATGGTACCTTTTTAACATTATAATCATGATTTTAAAAAATCGTTTTTATCAATACATTCGGTAATCTCTCCCTTCATTTTCAAAATTAATTTTAATCCAAAATAATTTTTCCATCAAATTCATGGAAACTTTGAAAATATTTATCATTTTTTTTGGGTAATTAATTTAAAAAAAATACTACGGTAATTTTTTGCATAATTACCCAAACAACAACAGATAAACGAAAGAAAATAAGTTGCATTAATAAAACTCTTTTTTTAATGTTCCTAATTCGGCATCTTATAATTTAAAATTTTGGTGTTATTTGATTCCAATCAAGGTTATTACAGTATGAAGTGCAGAAACTCTTGTTTAATACTCTTACTTTTTTGATACAAAATTACTTGAAAAAACGAATTTCCAACCCGAAAGAAGCATAGAGTATGAAAAAACAAATTATTTAATTTCTGAATTTGGTTAAAAATTTTAGAGAAAAATTTAGTATTTTTATTATTGCAAAGTAATTGCAATAGTTTGTAATGAGAGATCACATATTGCCAATCGTGCTAATAGAGTACAACGAAAAACTTCAAGGATTCATACTACATTTTTAATCGATGATTTTACAAAAATCTTTTTCAAAAAAAGAAGAAGCATCTCATAATGATTAAAGATTAAAATCAAGTCAAAAAAAGAAACAAATGAATCAGCAGATGCAAGCGTTTACGCAATAAAATTTCAATGTGGTCAATCTTTTTTTACTACTTTCTCTGTTTTTCTTTCGTGTTTTTTTCTTCCTTTTTTTATTGCCGGTCACAGGTCAGCGTTAAAAAAATGCGTTTTTGTGAATAATCCAGACATTTATTTCGTGGACACTGGTTTCTGATAAATCATTCTTTTTCTTTGTTGATAATAATAAAAATTTATAGCGTGTACCTAATTTAATTTATTTTTTTGTTAGGCTTTTAGGGTTGATAAAAATGACATCTTATGGCGCTATACAGGAGCCACCGCAAGATCAAAATAATCAAGATGACGATTTTCCAGTTGCAAGAAGGTTTGATTTATAAGTTTAAAGTTTTTTAAATATGTATTTTCTTTAGTGTTGATCATTTATTAGTTACAACCCAACAACGCAGAACTCCATCGTTTTTATTACCAGATCAACCTCGTCGAAGACCATATGTTTTTGATCGACATGCTTCACAAGTATCTTTACATTCTTCAAATCAAGATTCTGCTTCCATCGCTGATTTTCATCGGGATCATAATATGGCAATTCGGTATAGATTGTTCAATCGACTTGATCCTGGCGGAACTACATTGGCAATATTTATATATTTTTTAAATTGTGTTTCTAAAATTCGTATTTATTTAGATGATGCCAGATCATGTCATTCCACCAATGCTTTTTTCAATATTACCTTTTGATGATTTTAAAGATCAAGAAGGAAAACAAGGAAGTATTGTTACAATGTAAGAACGATAAATTTTTTTTATTAATCTTAAAATAGAATTATTTTTTAGATTCTCAATTTGGTAAACATTGAATTCATGTTTTTTCCTTGACTATATTCATATTATAGGAATACCATGATGGGAACTAGTCTTTTAGCAATGCCTTGGGCACTTTATCAAGCAGGTCTTGGTCTTGGTATTTTGCTTATGCTGTTAATGGCATTGATTGCTTTTTATACTGCTTATCGTGTTGTTGAAAGTCCACAAGGATTAAGTTTGTGTCATACTTTGTTTTATCTTTTTTAAATGTAATAATTTAGCATTGGATGTAAACAGTGCTACAGCAGATTTCTCTGATGTGTGCCGATATTTTTGGGGAAAACCTGGCGAATATGTTGCAATATTCTTTTCGGTGATTGTTTTGATTGGTGGTGTAATTGTTTATTGGGTTTTAATGTCAAATTTTTTGTTTTATACTGGAAATATTGTTTACGGTATGTTATTAATAGCATTAATATAGATATTATTGATATTACTTTTTTCAGAATCATTACAACCAAATAGTACAACTTTGCCGATTATGGCAAATAAAACTTTCACATGCGATGTTTATTGCCCAACAACATTAGAATCACAATCCTTCGGGTATTTAGATGGTCAATGGTATGATGAAGCTGCAGATTTATTACAAGATAAAATTGATGAAAAAAATAGCTCATGGTTTTGTTATGATAATTTATGGAAATTAAGAGTATGATTTTTAACATAAATCATGACCAGCCATTTTTTAATCTTTCAGGGTACTGTACCAGTTTATCTTGCTGTTTTAACTTTTCCTCTTATGAATTTCAAATCTCCAACTTTCTTTACAAAATTTAATGTTCTTGGTATGTTTATTTTAGTTTAAAAAAATCTTTCTAACTTTTGGTATTTAGGTACGGTATCTGTAATATACCTTCTTGTATTTACATTTTCAAAAGCCTTAGAATGCGGATTTAACTTGAATTTTTCTGATATTCATTCCCCAAATTATGCTGCATGTATGTTGTTTTGATAAAATATTTCGATTAGTTTATATTTTTTAATTTTTAGTGTATAATCTTAAATTCCCTGCTCTTACTGGTACCCTCGCTCTATCATACTTTATTCATAATGCAATTCTTACAATTTTACGAAATCAAAAATATCCAGAAAACAATGTATTTGCTTAAAATTTTGCTTCAAATGTGATATATTTTTTTATTTTTAGACTAGAGATCTTAGCATTGGATACATTCTTTCTGCTGTTTGTTATATTTTTATTGGATTCATGTTTTATGCTGCTTTTCCTACATATCGTTCTTGCATTGCTGATAATTTCCTAAATAATTTTGGATCAGGAGATGTAATGAGTGCTGCTGCAAGAGTATTTTTGTTGTTTCAAATGATTACGGTACTCCCACTTTTGATGTATCTTATTCGGGCACAATTAAGTTGTTTATTTAAAGGTGATGTTTATCCAGGGTAATAAAATATTGTAATACTGTCTTTTTCTAATTACGTATTTTTGTTTTAGATTGGGTTGGGTATGTGTATTAAATTTGGGTATTGTTTCAATTGCTGTTTTCTTTGCCATTGTTTACCCATATGTTGGAAGCATTTTACGGTAGGTTTCAAATTTTTTAATGCATTATTTATTCAAACTAATTTTTTTAGTTATGTCGGGTCACTTTCTGGTTTAATTTATATTTTTTCACTTCCATGTATTGTTCATCTTCGACGCTTGCAAATTCAAGGAAGACTTACAAAAGTGCAAATCGCTCTCCATGGTGCCATTATTTTGCTCGGATTTTTAAATATGATCTCTCAATTTGTTGTTTAGTTTATTTTTGTTAAGAAGAGATTTTTATTTTTTGAGCTTATTTCTTTATGTTTTATTTGTTTTTGTTAATTATTTCTTTATGGGTTATTGTTTTAAAGAGTTTATTACATTCCAAAATTGTGCCTAAAAATTTTGAAAAATAAATTTGTTTTTTGTTTAATTGTGTATGCCTGAAGCTCATGGTAATTTGCCAACAGTTTTTTATTTTTTCAAATTTCCGAAAAGCATTTGAATAAAATGGTTTAGTTTAGCGCTGTCAATGATACGGTGTCTTCAATTATACCCAAGAAAATGTGGTGTTAGAATTTTATCTAAAAGATTTTTAACATTAGATGGTAATTATGTTACTCGTGTTCGCCAAATGGATTATTGGCAACAAAGTGATCATGCACTTGAAATGGAATTTGAGCGAGGGCATTTTGTTTTAATGGTGGATAAAGAACCTTTAATAGTTAAACCGCCAACTTTGAAAAATACTGCTTTATATACTCCAGAATTAGCAATTTGTAGTTATGAAGGTTTGACTTTACGTTTTCAAAATATTTGTTTAAACTTTGCTTTGCAGAACTGAAGTCAAAATTACAAGATTATGGTTTAGAAATTGGTATTCTCAATTCAGTTTTATTAGATGTTTTGGAGATCAACAATGATTATCGACCACTCTTTGGAACAGCTGTAAGAACGATGGAACCTCCTGCTGAAAGTGGAATATCTTTGAAAAATCTTCGTCAAGAATTAGGATTGTCTTTAGGTGGACAATTTTTGAACTTGAGAATGGCAATGTTAACATTAAGAAGTGAAAAACACAGAAATCTCTTGGCTAGAGTATGATATTTATTTCAATGCTTTGTATTTTATCTTATGTTTTAGTTTCAAGCTTTGTATCGATGGCATATGATATATCGAAGATGTCCAACCTGTGCTTCTCCTTTAAAGGCTCATGCTTCAAAAATGTCAGCAACCTGTGCAAGATGTAATAGAGTTTTTTATCCTACTGTAAGTTTTCCAATGAAATGTAAATCAAAAATGATTATTCTTAATTTTAGATTTCTCCTGTAGCAATTTGTTTAATCACTGATCCCAGCAATGAATATTGTTTATTAGTTCGTCATCGTGGTAGTGTTGGTTCTGTATTTACATGTGTAGCTGGATTTGCAATGGTATCCTTTTTTCACAGTTTTACTGTATTTAAAAAATATTGTTTTAGGCTGGTGAAACTTTACAAGAAACTGCAAAACGTGAAATCGCTGAAGAAGTTGGCATAAATGCATATGATATCCGGGCACTGAATATGAGTCAACCGTGGCCAATGCCGAATAGCTCTTTAATGACTGCATTTAGAGCAGTTGCAAATATGGAAGATAGAATTGATGTTTCTCCAGATGAATTAGAAAAAGCAGAATGGTTTCCACGTGCTCATGTTAAAAAAGCTCTTGATCGAGTATTGGCTGATCCAAATCTTAGAGGTGTTAAATTTGATAAATCTGATCCCGAAACAAGGCAAGTCTTACGCTATATTCCACCAGCAGGCGCCGTAGCTCATCACATAATCAAACAATGGGTTGAAGAAGGATGATCAAAAATAGATTTTGTTGCTTTATGTTCATTTGTTTGTTACAATTAGATTTTGTTTTAATAAATTTTTATATTAACAAAATATTTGTAAAACATTTATGCAAATAAATATCACTGTTTAAAACAATTTGAATAAGTTTTTACTAAAAATCTACAGTATGTTGTTTTAAAGGTTTGCATTACAAATTGGCAAAATGTTCGATACTGCTAAACTCATTATGGATATTTCCAATGTTTAACATTTTACAATTATCACATTACCCGTGTCTTTTGTTTTTTTAATGTGCAAAAATGCTTCGCCATGGTGTATGGCAAGCGTGCAATGATTTTCGTTTACTTATGCCAGAAGCACTTGGCATTCAGCAATATCGTGGTCGTAAACGTGCTTTAAAAGCTGGTCTCTCAAGGCAGGATCGACTTGAACGTCGTCTGAAGCGTGAAGAACGTGAAGCTGCTCGAAAACAATATTCTTTTATGGAACGTATTAATATTAGAAGAATGAAAAATTTGTATGCTTTTCTTTTTGCTTTTGATGAAGGTATTTAACGTACTTCTTTTTTAGACTTTCACCTTCTCAACAGTTTCCTGGAAGGCTTGTTGAAGAAAATGAAAAAGATTTGGAAGATGCTCCAGCTTGTAGCGTATTTCTCCGGAAATCTGTAAAAACACAATACTATTCTGTTTCAAAAGCTTTAGAAATGCATCGTGAACTCCAACAACCTGCAATGTTCAATAATCCTAATGCTCCTGTAAAGCTCAGAATGGAGCTAAATATGGAAACTGAAAAAGCGGTATTATTTTTCATGCTAAACACGTGTATATACTGTATTATTGTAGACAAAAATGGTTGCTGCTTCAAGTGAAATTGTTCCTATCCCATATCCATTCAAACATAAAGAAAAACGAACAATCCTTGCTTTTGTTGCTGATCCCGCTCTTCAAGAACTTGCTGTTGAATCTGGTGCAGAAATTGCTTTGGGTCCTGATGTCATTAAAAAAATTATTAAAGGACAATTTCGTATTGATGATTATGATTTTTGTGTCTCACACACGGATATGGGGTCTAGTATTCTTCCTCTTAGAGGTATTCTTCGATCCAGATTTCCTACACGTATTAATGGTATGCTTTTTTAACCACATAGACACTCTTCAGAATATTATGTGTTATTTTAGGTGGCTTAGGAGAAGATATTCCAGCTATGATTGAAAAGTTTAAAAGCGGAGTAAAAGTTGATATCAAACCTGATCCAGTTTTTCCAAATTGGGGACTCTGTGAACCTGTTGTTGGTCGTGTATGTTTCATGTTTTTTAAACAATTGTACAGTATTACTTTTAGCTTTCTATGCCAGATGAACATCTTGAAGCAAATATTCAATCCATCATTGAAGCAGTTTGTAAACATCGATCTGCTGCTCTTGGATCTTTCATTAATCGTACTCTTATGATGGTTATTCCGGGTGAAGCACATTTTGCATTAGATATTGATAAATATGTACCAGCTGCTACTGAAGAAGAAATTGAAAAATTCGAAAAGCGTAAAACTGGGAAGAAAAAGAAGAAGGAAACAAAAGAAGCTGAAAAGGTTGATGAATCTGTTGATGAGCTTCTGCCGCTCATGTAAAAATTAGATTAGATAGGTTTCATTGTTTTGTTATGTTTGTTCGAATAAAATATGTATTTTCAAACTGTTTTTTTGTAATTTATGGTAAGAGTTTACTAAGCTCTTTTATACTTAAAATGTCTTTTTTGACTTTATTAGAGGTGAAATTAAAAAAATTGTAAAAAAAAACGAAGTTCGTGTGATGGTTTCGTTGTACTTTGGTAGACATGAATTTTTATCAGCTTTATTACGTGCTTTCTTACAGAAACAATGATCTATGGGCTGATTTTTTAGTGTCGTACCTAATATTTTTCCCATTTCTCATATTTTAAACTTTTTTAGGTTTTCTTCATTTTTTGAATTACTTTGAGTTTTACATCAAACGGAGGAAAGCCTTAACAATGGGTCAAACAACATCAAAAACAGAATTCGATTGGTCATATACAGAAGAACCACATGCTACACGTCGTAAAGAAATGCTCGAAAAATACCCTCAGATTAAACAACATTTTGGAGTTGATCATTCATTTAAATATGTTGTCGTAGCAATGGTTTTATTTCAAGTTTTCATGTGCTATTTAATTAAAGATGCTGATTGGTTACTTCTTTGGATTCAAGCATACTGTGTCAGTGGAACCATCAATCATTCCTTAACTTTAGCTGTTCATGAAATTTCTCACAATATGGCATTTGGATACAAGCATTGTCTTGCGGTAATTTAGTTTTTTGCAATAGAAATTACTGTATTTTTTGATCTTTTCAGAATAGAATTTTTGGATTTATTGCAAATTTGCCTATGGGTGTTCCGATGTCAATTTCATTTAAAAAATATCATTTAGAACATCATCGAAATATGGGTGAAGATGTTATTGACACTGATGTTCCAACAGAATTTGAAACTCGTGTCTTTAAAAATACTCTTGGAAAATTTATTTGGGTTTTTCTTCAACCTCTATTTTATGCTTTCCGTCCGTTTGTAATTTATCAAAAATCTATTACTGATTTTGAAGTTATCAATGCCGTTTTACAATTATCTTTTGATTATGGAATTTATTATTTCTTTGGATGGAAAGCATTAGTATATCTTCTTGGTGGTTTCTTTGTTGGATTAGGACTTCATCCTCTTGCTGGTCATTACATTTCTGATCACTATGTTTTCCAAGAAGGTCAAGAAACTTACAGGTATTTTTTATAAATTTTTATACATTTTTTCTTTCTTTCTACTAACATGTTTTTCTCTTCTCTAGCTACTATGGTCCTATCAATCTTGTAACCTTTAATGTTGGACATCATGTCGAACATCATGATTTTCCTTATGTTTGTGGTTCTAATTTGCCAAAGGTTTTTATTCTTTGTTAAACGCTTCTGAATACTTACATCTTTATTTATAGATTCGTGAAATTGCTCCTGAATTTTACAAAGATCTCACTGTTCATGCCAGTTGGGTAAAGCTTATGTATGATTTTATTTTTGATCCAAATATGAGTTTATGCTCACGTGTTAAACGTAAGGTTGCACCTAATGCTGAATTTCATTTTTATGGTGTTGGTGCTTATTCAACTTCTCATGTCTATAAATTTTGCCAATCTGTAAGTTTATATCTCTTTTCTTTTTGTCTACTGTACCCTTTTCATTATTTTAGGCTATTTATTATACATTGGGATTTGGTCAACCTGCAAAAGAACATGCTTCCTAAATTTCAAGGATTGCTTTTCACTAATATTTTTCCTTGCATAATATAATTTGTCTACCCATGACAATTATTTCTTGCTTTTATGAATTCTTTTCGTCACTGATTATTTTTCTTGCCACATATTTTGTATACCGGTTTGTATTTCCGTTTTTGATGATAAGAGATTTATTTATCTACATTTGGGTTCAATTGTACTAGATTATTGAATAAAAAGAATTGAATTAAAGTGGAAAAAGAGAATAAAAACAATTAACCGGTAGTTTTTAGAATGCGATAATTATAAAATTATCGCATTGTGGCAGTGAGAGAAAATTTAAAGATATAATGATGCATGGCATTGCATCAGGCACATTACGATACTTAACATAAAGACATTGAGTAATGAGAAAAATGAAATATTGGCTGTATTAAAATCAGAAGATACACCCAGCCTTATTGATGTTGGTTTACTAACAGGACCTATTCCACCTTCATTGAATCCTGCGACTTTAATTGTATAATAATACATCAGTTTCAAACCATCTATTCTTGCAGATGGCTTTCGAGGATTCTGTAATTCTGCTTCCGTAAGAGTTAAAACAATAGGTCGTTCAGCTGTTTCAGAAACATAAATTAAAATTTTGTATCCTCTTTGATGATCCGTAACATTATCGTATAAAGAATTTCTTAAAGGAATAGCGGTCCATTCAATAAGGGTTGTTAAACTATCTTCCTGTAACAATTTTAATTATTTTTATTTAAAAATATTAGTTTTACCATTTCTTGTAATTTTATCATTGTTATTTCTGGTGGAAAAGGTGGAGCAGGATCAAGGGTTCGAGCTGAAGTTGCATGCTTGCTCGTATTCCCATATCGACCATATTGATCAAAAGCCCGAACGGTACATGAATATTCTGTACCGGGTTTAAGGTTATGCACTAACCAAGATGTATAATGAGCAGGTACAGATTGATTTACAGTCAAGGAATCCATATCTCTCGTCGATGGTGGAATCTTTCTTACTGTCATGGATTCATCTTCAGCCGACTGATTAATAGCAAATGATGAAATATCGTTAACAAAGGCAACAGTTTCAAGACACTGAATATATGCTCCAATAATATTTTCACATCCACCTGTATTCTTCCATTCCCATGTTAAATTTAAATGTGTTGAATTGACCGGAATTGCCAATAAATTATCGGCATATCGTTTTGGACCTTCAGTTGAAATTTGAACTACAGTATCCGTTGAAGTTGGTCCGGCCCCCACATCATTGCTAAAAAATTAATTAGTTGTTTTTGAAAAAAATTTCAAAGTTAGGATATTCTATGCATTATAAATTGGAAACTTACATTGGTTGAACTCCGACAGCAATTGTAAAACACGATTCTGTGACATCTTCAACTCGATTTTTATTCTTTTTAATTTTCTTTTTCTTCGGTTTATAAACTTTTATTGGGATAACGATATTCGGTTCAGAAACCATTTCAGAATGTGCAAAGGTATCTGTCTGAATTTTTGCTAATGCCGGAATTGACGGAGCGGGATCGGACCAACTAACATTGTATCGAAGATTAGGACCTGATTGATGACTACTTTCTATGGGATCCCATTCTAATAGAAGATGACTGTCATCAATCGTTCGCCATTGTAATCTTTGAATGGGATCAAGTGGTGGAGATTGTGGGGTTTCTATCCATTCAGTATGTAACGAGGGAGCACTCATTGAACCATCGGCCGCACGAGATCGTACTCGAAATTGATATTTTTCATTTGAATCAAGATTTTTAAGTAAATATGATCCAATTATTCTGTCTTCTGTTTTGAACAGACCATTTGGGAATGGTTGCCACTGACGATTA
This sequence comes from Panagrolaimus sp. LJ2414, assembly GCA_024447195.1. Classification (NCBI taxonomy): domain Eukaryota; kingdom Metazoa; phylum Nematoda; class Chromadorea; order Rhabditida; family Panagrolaimidae; genus Panagrolaimus; species Panagrolaimus sp. LJ2414. The sequence goes on along the minus strand of JAMRXY010000280.1, from coordinate 2,679,906 downwards.
CTTGCAGTACGATATTCTATTTGATATCCTTCCATGCGAACATTCTATAAAAAATAATATTTATTGAACATTGTTATTAATAATGAATTTATTACCGTTCCAAATCCCCTTCGCTTCTGATTTGCCGGTTGTTTCCATGATAGCTTTACATAATTTCGATCAATTTCAATTATTTTAAGCTGTGTTGGCGCCGAACTCAATGTTTTGGGTTCTGTTACTTCGCTGGATCCGCTACCGTATATTGAAGTACACGAAAATCTTCCAATATTAGCAGATGAAAATTCTGGTGAAACTTCTACTTGACTTAATTGTCGAACACGTTTAACTTTTTTTCGTTTATCTTCTTTTGGCTTTTTACTTGTTGGTGTTTCAAAAAGCCATCTTGACGATCGAACATCGTCATCATCATCGTTATCATTAATGGTCCAATAATTTTCAACAGTTTTTTCTTTTGCATTCATTTTTAATGGAAGACCCCTGGTAACGACATGCTTCAATGATTGATCATTAAATTGCCAATCAAATAATGCTTCAGGGCAATCTTCTGGTAGTTCACATGCAAGTTCAACTTCACATGTAATTTTTGTTGGAGTTTGATATACAGAATTTGAAGCCATTCCAGAAGCCAATGATGGAGGTCGGACAACAATTTGAGGTTTTGGCACCACTCGGACTTGAACCACTCCTTTTCCTTCTCCAACACCATTTGTTGTTTCACAATGAAACATGCCTTCATCAGATTTTTCAATATTATCAATTTCCAAAACAGATATGGATTCCTCGTTTCCAATAAGTTCTTTCTTTTGTCGCATTCGTGAATGTAAGTCAATAGGTATGGCATCTGATGAACTAGCTGAATACCAATGAGCAAATCCTCTCGGAGAAGCAAGATACAAGCAAGGAAGTGACTGCAAAAGAAAAAATAAGAACTATTTTAACACTTTGATTAACTTACAAGTTTTGATCCTTCAACAACAAAAACTCTCCGAGGAAAAATATTTCCATGAAATTTTGGGGGAGCATCTTCAACGGTTAATCTTGCCGAAGATGAAACAGATCCAACATCATTTGATACGATACATTGATAAATTCCAGAATCATTTTCTGCCGCATTTAAAATATTTAAAATATTTTCATTTATTTTAAATCGTTTTCTTTCTGCAGCTGGCATTAACAAAGGAGAAATCGGTTGACCGTCATGAAACCATTCAATTGTTACTTGATTACTGTATTGACTTGCTGCAAGGCATTCAAAATTTGCACTTGTATTTGTTGCGATTCTTTGATTTATTAATGGTTTTAATAAAGTTGGCGGAGCTAAATTTAAATGATTTTTTAAACATTTCCTTCTGATGCTACAAATCTTACAATGAACTAAAAGTTGAATTTCAGCACTTTCTCTTCCAAATTCATTGAAAGCAACACATTTGTATCTTGCTGCATCATCTACCGTAACACTATCAATTTTCAGAACTCTTCCATAATTTAAAATTCGATGTCTCTGTGACAGTGGTTCCCCATCAACTCTCGACCATTTATATTTTGGCGCAGGACTAAAATAATGTGGGATAAACATAAACATAAAACTTTGTTTTGATTAATGGACTTACAATCCATAGGCAAAGCATTCAATGTAAACAGCTTGACCCCTTGTCGAAATTTCAGGAAAAATTTGTGGTTGAAATTCATCAATTTTTGGGGAAGATGATGGACCGGGTACAGATTGTGGAAGGATTAAGTTAAAAAATGGGCCATAATGACCACTTTGAATTGATGGGAGGCTTAAACTGCATGCATAACTAAAAATATAATCTCTTTTATTTTTTTTAAATGGATGTTTTTATCGAACCTTGTGGCGTCTTCTTTTTTGTTATAAGAAAAGTATAAAGTGCCATCCATGGAAATAAAAATTCTTTCAGATTGTGCCACAAATTGATCTGTATGACCATCAAACATCCATGTAAAAGAGTATGATTCTGTAATTGCCTCATTTAATGGCCTTATATTTTGAAAAAACCTTTTTTTATTCATCTTTGTTGTGATATTGAAAGCTTTTGTTGTTTTTTTGAATCTGCCAGAAAAGGAAATGAAACAAATATAAAAAGAGGCTTTATTTAAAATAAAAATTGCTTAAATATAAGATGTGCAGTGCATAGATTTTATGACAATAAATATAATATATGTTTTTTAAAAATTACAGTGCATTTAACAATTGTGTTCAAGTGCAAAAAGTGCATAGTGTGCATTTAGTGTATGTGATTCTTCAAGAGAATAAAGTGTAAATGTGCAAGTGTAAAAAAATGTGCAGAGGGATACTGTAAGTGCAAAAGTGATGTTAGTAAAAAAAGTATCACAGCAAAGTATTTAAATGTTAGTTAAATGTGAGAAAAAACATGTGCAGAACATTTAAGTGCAAAAAATAATAAAAACAATCAAATACAGAATTGTGCAAAGTGTTTTCAAGTGCAAAATAGGTGTGTGGTAAACTACAGTAATCTAAAATAAATATGCTTTAAAAAAGTGCATTCTACATAATAATAAAAATGAAGGTTCCAGGTGCATCTAATAAAATACCGGGGTTGTAGCAAATGTCAAGTGGTTGTGGTGGTGGTGGTTTTTGGTAGTGATAAGAAGATTTTTACAGAAAAGTCATCGTGTAAATACAGAATGTAAGTTTTAAATTAAAACTACGGTGCAAAATACTAGAAAAAAAGAACTAAGGAATAATACCCATGATTGAAGTGAAGCTAAAAGAAATATCTTTTTTATAAACAAAATTTGAGCAAAAAATGTGTTATCATATCGCGAAAAACACAAAAATATATATATTTGTAACCTTCAAAATTAAATTATTCCAAAGAAAATCGGATTAAATTTTCTGGTTTGCAAACGATAGCATATAAATTTTATTTTCATTTGATTGAACAAAATCTCTCTTTTTTCAAAAGTTTATAAATGATTTTCTCTAAAATGTAACCAGTTTAAAAAAAAATAGCTTCAAATTAAAAATAGAAAATTCAATATCCAAGAAAAAGCCCTTCCATTCATTTCTTTCTTTTTCTCTCAAAAAATTAGATCAACAAAAAAGCTGATTAAGAGATATTTTTTCTGACAAATTCCGTCGTTTATTTTCTTCGGGATATTGACAGGAGGAAAAATGGAAGCAGCAGCAGCAAAAGCAGCAGCAAGTGACACCTCCATGAATTGCAGAAACTGAATCAACTTCGAGAAGAATAAAAAAAAGAGAAAAGAGTGTTTGAAAATAAAAATAATAATAATGCTCATTTCCAGATTTAAGACAACAACAAAAAATAGTAGCAAATATAAAAAAAGGGCAGGAAGAGTCTTAATGAAAATGGCATTTTTGGAATGCCAATTTAATTTTTGGGTCTAAAAAATGAAATTCTCAAATCGCTTGCGGCAAAAGAAGGCATTAGTTTTGCTTTAAAAAATGGAGCAAAAAAAGGGCGGAAGAACCATTAAAGGCACAATCCATTTTTTCGGTAAAAGCATGCTTGGAGGATGACCGACTACCTAATTTGGTTCATAGACTTTATGGAAAAAAAAGAGGAGGCAGCAGCAGTTTGTGGCAAGAATGGCTCAATGTCGAAAAGAAAATTGAATTAAACTTTTCGAGGTGCGAAACTTTTTTCCCTTAAAAAATGTTTTTGAAGCTTAAAAAGGAAGCGAAATAGAAGAAGAAGAGAAGAAGTCCATCATGACAAAGAAAAAATTGAAAATGATATTAAAAGCGCGTGTGATTGACACATGCGAAAGCGACACTTCTTCTTCTTCTTCTTCTGAAAATAATAGGGGGAACAGTTTTTGTGGAAAAAATAGTAAGCTTAACGGAAGCAGTGGTTTTGCGTTTCACAAAAAATGAGAAAAAGCTTTTGTTTTCTTGCTTCATTTATATAATGGCATTCATTTAAACACACAAAAGAAGAATAAAATTTTTAGAAGGAATACAATCTTCTAATTTGGGTCACAGATGCGACCTTCAACTATATATTTTTTTATCTCTGTGGCTTTTGTTTTTTTTATTTCCAACTATTTTTTATTTGAAAACGCTTTAAAATTAAATTTGTGAACAATAGTTTGAAGGGAATTGCAAAAAAATCTGACAAATTAGTCCGTTCGGTAGTATCTTTTAAAAGAAAAAGAAAGGTAAACTGGAACACTGAAATCATTTTTCTGCGTTCGCAGTTAATCAGAAATAGAGACAGCAAAAAAAGGAAATATATAAAACAAGAATGTCAAGTTATATCACAAATTTTTTTTCTAGTGTTCACAAAAACAAATGATTTGAAGTTTAATAAGAAACGAAGAGTTTTTTTTCATTTTCAGATATTTTTGACAAGCATTTTGTCAAGGTTTTGGTTGGTTTGATGATGAAAATGAGAAGAAGAAGAAGAGCACAACTGCCGTCCGTCAAAGAAACAAAAAAAACGTTGGAGGCTTTAAGAACATGATCAATACATTCATTGTCTTTGCGGTGTGTTAAATTGTTTAGAAAAAAACACAAATAATATGAATATTTAAAAAAAGAACTGGGGCATTTTCAAAAAGTTTAAAAAAATGAAATAAACCAAAATTGAGAACAGAATTTTCGAGAGTATTAATGCCACATTTTTTGAGAGAAAGAAAAAAATCGAGTATTTGTTTTTTAACAAATATTACAAATTTTTGGTTTACTTTGAAAAGTGTCTTCTGACAATCAACCGACCGCAAGATTGACTTTAATGATGATTTTAAAATCAAGTTAAAAAAAGTCATAAATTGTTTAAAAATAAGTAAGCATATGGGAAAAATAAGTCAAAGAAAAGCCATTAAAAGTAGGGTCCTTAATTTTACAACATTGAGCTACAAATTTTTTAGATTTTTATGAATTAAAACATATGCTACTTTTAAGCTGATGCTATATTTTTTTGAAAGTATATTTTTTGCAGACACCAGAATAAATCAAACAAGTTTGTATCAAATCAAAATTAAAAATATTGAAACCAGAAATTTTTATCATCAAAAAGTTGCCTTAAATGCAGTCAAAAATCAAAAAAAAATATTTCAATTTAAAACTTTAGATGCGAAACTAATCGCGTCGTTAAGAGGATTTAAGAGATGCGCAATTTTTTTTTCTCTGACCGTTCCTCTCCGCCCTTTCACTAATTTTGGACAACTTTTTTTTAGTTTAGTCCATTGAAGTGCCTTGATTCAATTTCTATCTTTTTTTGGTAATAAATAAAAGAGAAAAAAAGTGTTGATGAAACTTCAAAATAAAAAGTCAACAGAATATAGCTATGCTTCTTCTTCGTTAAAGATGACAAAAGAAGAAGAAGGGGAAAAAAGCAACGAAACTTTTATGAATAAGGATAATCAGAGAAGAAGAAGAAAAAAAATGCGATGAAGATCAGCAAGATTAAATTATATATAAAAGTGCGTGACATTAAGGCTTAACGGGTACTTAAACTCATTTACAAAATATTTATCTCAATTTCTCTCTATGATGCTTACTTATAAATATATTTTGCTTTAAAATGAATAAGAATTCCTTTTTCTATAAAAATGCAACTTGGTGGTTTGGTTACCAATTTGCTAAAGTGAAAAAAAGACAAAAGAAATAAAGTTAAATTTCTCCCTTAAGAGTAATAAAAGTAAGAAGTTGAAAAGAATTTCAGCAGATTAAAAAAAGCTTTCAAGTAACACACTACAGTTGAATTCTTTTTTTATTAAATTAATAATAAAACCAACTTGGATAATGTTGTGGTGTTTGACATTCAATTCGTGTTCCAGTTCCTTTGGTATTTAAAGGATATACATCAAGCCTAGATTTTCGAAACGGTTCAATGAAAGCTGATCGAACAACTGTTGAAGGACTTCGAACAGTTCCATAAATATTTGTTGCCGAGCAATGATAAGTTGTGCTGTCATGAGATTCTTTATTAATCGGAATTAACAATGAACCTCCAGATACGATATAGCTTGCATTTGTTGCATCCAAATTAATCTATAAAAAATAATGTTGAAAAAAAATTGAAACTATAATGAACCTCTTCAACACCACTTTTAAACCACTTAATTTGTGGAACAGGATTTCCAACAGCTTTACATGGAACTGTCACAAAATAACTATCTGGTCTACTTGCATAATGATATGCTAATTTAGGTTCTTCAACAATTTGAGGCATCCCTCGAGGAAAGAGAGCTTGCTCATATAACAATGTTTTTCGAGTAAGTGGCAAAAGTGAACATAAAAATGGATATGAACTTGTTGCAGCAACCGTAACTCTAAAAATTTCAAAATATCAGAAATACATAAACACATTTTTAAAAATTACAATTCAAAATGTTTATCAACTTTTCTTTGCAATGCTAAACTTTTATCATGTTCATCTTCGATTTTTGTAGACATCCATAAATTATATGATAGTTGAGGATTTTCAATTACAGTATCCATTCCACCAACAAGCCATGTCAACTCCGTTATTCCAGCTGCCAATGGCTCCTATAATGATATGTTTTTTGGTATTTTGTAATATGTTTTTAGAAAAGATAATTTACATTGATAAGATCAGTCAGATCATTAATTAAAGATTTGTTTTCTTGTTCATTTTTAATAATATTTATAAGTTCTGCTCCATGCATTATACATTCTTGTTTGGCTTCTTCAGATGTTGCAGGATTAAAGAATAGCCTGACACAAATATCACCGGCAGGTAACCACCCCAAAGGGCATATTGATTGATCTACAAAAAGTTAGTGTTCATGTTTCCTTTTTTTCAAAAATCCCTTTTATGCTTTTTTCAAAAATTTTAAAAGGCTTGCTTTAACTGAACCAAATAAAAATCATTTAACCCAAAAATTGGATAATCATAGGGTTGAACGATTTATTTTAGCTCTTCTTTTTTTTTCCTTTTTCCTCCTCTTTAGTCGATACACTCTTATAATTTGAGCTTCTCTTCTTTTTTGAAAAAAGAAGAAAGAAATGCTCTCGAGATTAGCAGTCAGTTAAAAAAAAGTGCTTGAGTATGACTTAATTGAGTAAAAAAGGAAGAAATAAAATAAATGTTTATAATTTTTAAATAATAAAATTTGCCTATCATTTTCTTCTAATTTTAAGCGAAAAATAAAAATTAACAATTTTGTATAAAATAAATTTAGCCAAAAAAACCCGATTAAGTTTCAAATAACAATACCGAAGTATTTGATATTGCTATTTTTTTGAGTTTCAATTTTCTTTCAATAAAAAAAAGATTTGGACAAGTCTGCCAAGGTCAATTGAGTGGCATGTTGTTGTTGTTTTCTCTTTTATCCCTTTTATATAAAAGTAAGAAGTTTTTCAATCCAAATGTTTCAATAAATTTTTTCTGAATTGATTTGACTTAAAACAACTTGCGGCAAATTTAATTCAAAATTTAAAAAAGTCAAAACAGTTTTGATTTCTTTGATCTTTCGGAAATAAAATGGTCACAATTTGCACTTAAATAAATCGCATTCTTTTCTCACAAGATTTACGCCATTCGACAGCTGAATGAAAAAAAAAGAAAGAATCCTATATTTTTTGCCGCTTCATTGCGCAGCAGCGCTTTTTGTTTTTATTATTATATCTTTATTTATTTTTTTTCTGAACGCATCTCTTTTTGCCGCCTTTTAAGGTCAATGCTTATGTAATTGATGGCGGCAATTTTGTAACATCTTAATGAAAGAATAATAAAATAAAATAAGGATGAACATTTATAAAGTTTAAAAAAAATACGCAAATAAATAAAACTTACCAAGAAGGATTGATTTTGTCTCACGCCTGGGCTTTGAATTTAAAACTTGCGGAAGTATCACACAAATAATTAATAAAGTTAAAATATTTGAATGGCCTCGACATTGCGGCCTTAAAGTTTGTTTAGAAACCATTAGAAAATATATAAAATAATATGTGTATTATTTCTAATTTCTGAATAAACTTTTCCTTCGCATAGCGTTAAATATATCTGAAAAAGAAAAAAGGATTGTATCTTTTAACTTTTTTTGGTCCATTCCATTATGGCATGTCAAAAATCTTTTTACGTAATTCAGAAGAAAAAATGTATATCAAAATTAAAAACATCTAACATTGTTCAAAAGGGTCAGGAAACAATACTTGAGTGAAAAGTAAAAAAAAATGCCAGAGAAACGGAAGGAAATTTACACTTAAGGAATTTTCAAGCATGTCCAAAAATGGACTACTGTGATTAAGAAAAATTGGAGAGAGAACAAACTGACATCACATTTGACATTCGGAAACAAGCTATTACATATCAGTTAAAAACAATCCAGTTTTTCCCAGTAAATTATTTAGAAGGCAAAAAAAACTTTTTTTTTAAGCTTTGCTTTTAAAGTTAAAAAGAAAGCCAAAATCACCCCCTTTTTTACTTTCAAAAAAAAGTTAAAGCATAATAAATAAACGCCGAAAAAAGAATACATTAAATAAGTTCATAGAGTACATTAATCAAAAAAAAGAACAATAAAAAATAGAAAAAGAGAGAGTTACTTCAACGCCTTTGTTGCCGACAAATGATGATAGCTCATCATCAAGAGAAAGAAAAAAGAAAAAAGTTTTGTGATCGGCACGCGCAAGCTGGTTTGGGCGCGGCTTTAAGAAAAAAAAAGGATGGAAGAAACAGAAGACCCTCGCGCAAGAAAAGGAAAAGAAGGATCCAAAACAGTGCTTGTCTTCTGCTGCTTTAAATTGACATAGAAAAAGCAATAGTTTTTCAAGCAAAAATATAACGAGAAAAGGAAAAAAGAAGGGGGGGGGGATTATAACCATTTAACATTCATTGGGCTTAAACATATGATTGTCTTCGGCAATTTAGGACAATCGGCAGGCATCAAAAAACATAACCAAATGACAAATTAGTTTCTAATAAAAATGAAAATGTATGAAAAAAAAGAAGAAAAAAACAATACAAAATACTTTTTTGTTAGTTGCTTAAAAATCTTGAAAAAGAAGATCTCATTGGATAACAACTCCAATCTTTTTTGCTTCTTTCTTTCAACTTTTTTCTTTCTCTCTAAAGCTATGAAACTTTGAACATAAAATAAACAAAACACAGTCGAAAAATCGCTTCCTATACATTTTCAGTGCCAAAAATTTAACATCAAATGCAACGTTTTTATTTTTTCATGGAAAGAATTCAATGCCTGGGAATATTTTTCTTTAACAAAAGGCAAAAACAATCTCAATTAGAAGGCTTTTTTTAAGGATTTATGCGTACAATGATAGTAAAAAATAGAATTACTATTGTTAAGTATATTTTTAAACGTACTTTTAAAAATCAAAAATAAAATTCTTTAAAAAATGTCTTTATTACGCTTTTTATTCAAATATTTTTAAAGTGAAAGAATTTCCTAACAGATGATGCTTAATGAGTGAAATATCCCCTTTTTATATGTCACTGACCAAACGGCATCGATATATAAAACCTATTGTCATTTCAATAGTGGTCAATGTTTTCGACTTGCTGACAGCTGGATGACTGGTTTTCATTCAAAATGGAGGGTTCAAATCTCGAGCATTAAAGACAAAAAAAAGTTTAATGCCAACGCGCGCTTCAATTTTTAAGTTGACTTTTAGCACCCGCGTGTTATTCCTTTAGTCTCTTCTCTATCTTCTTCTTCCCATCTCTCAAGAGATCATCATTTAGCTTCAATTTATCCAGCATTTGTCAACAAAAACGCTTCAAAATATGTTTCTAAAAGTGGGAAAAAGTTTAATTGTTTTACGGATCGTAAATTTACATAAAGTAGGGTCATTAAATTCAAAAGCCATTAGATAGGTTACAACAACTTCTGAATATATTTTAATATCATTGAACGTTAATAAAAACTTTGAAACAAAAGACAAATATTTTTACAAAAATTTAAGAAAATATATTTAGCAAAAAAATCATTGCCAAAAACAGCCATTTAAGCCAAAAAGCAAACGAAGGAAAAAACAAAGCTTGAGAAAAAAACACGCGGACGCGCAACTAACTTAATCGGAAGTCAAATCCTCTTTTTTGTGTCTTCTTTTCTTTTTTTATATTTTTTGTCTTCTGTTTTTGCTTGAAGAAAACGGGTGAAGACAGATATGTTTTACACAATTGTTTAATCCTATTCTTTCTGTTGCGCAGCAGGAAAAAAACAGTATTTTTTATCTTCTTTTTCGTTATGGAATAAAAATAATCTGGTCAAAAAAAGATATAAAGAATTTTCCCAAGCAATATTTTTTTGCCATTAAAAACAATATGTCAAAAATCCCAAAATATTTAAGATATTGGCCAACAGAAGGCATCAAAAAAATTTTTTGGGATTGATGAAAAAGAAAACTGCACAAAGATGTACATTTCTCGAGAGTAGCAAAAAAATGGCTAAACCTGTAACACAGAGGAAGAAAAGAAGAGCACTAAATCTAAGTAAGAGCTATAAATACGGGAGCATCTGCAAACAATGTCTGCGGCTTTTTAAGGGAGGTTATAGTTGAGAAAAAAGAGAGTGAGATATTAAACCTTGTTGTTTTTTATATATGCAAACAATTGCAAATCTCTTTTAAGTAGCCTAAAAAAAACAAAGCCCAGCTTGAAGGATAAAAAAGGGACATAGTTTAGTTCTATTTTTGAAATGCTAAAAATCTCTGAAATTATTTTGACCAAAAAATTTTTTGGTTTTAAGCTATCTTTTTTCATTTAGTTAAACCGTATAAATAAAGAAAAACATCAACAAAAATATTGTTGTGTACACAGATATATTCTTCATCTATTCCTCTTATAGCGTGAATAAGCGGAAACATTGTCTCGGTTTCATATCTTCTTCTTCTTCCGCAACTTTCATCAAAATCCAAATAAGCTAAACGCAATAATATAACAGAAATAGAATTCGAAAAAAAGAGTGCGCAAGAATCAGGTGTAGAATGACTTATAAAAGGACCATACTCATTGGAAATTGTATCCGAGTGTTAGCGTGTCAAAGCACTTTTAGCTCCCCTTCTTCTTTTTCCCCCATTCTGTTATGCATTTCATTCATCATAGTCGTTTTTAAACGGATATCTCAAACACTCATCGCCTTCCTGTTTGACGCTTTTATAACAATAATAATAATAATACTCTTTTCTACTTAGAAAGAAGAATAACAAAAAAAGAAGAAGGAAAAGTGACAAAAAAATGAGGTAAAAATTTTTGTAAAAACCCTTGTCAAGCGATGATCCAAGCTCTTAAAAAAACACTTAACAATTGCATTTGAAAAAAACAATATCGTCTGAAAGAGCTGTCTTAATGGTAACAATTTTCTTTTTGTACAAAAAAATCTTGAGATCAACGGATCTGAAAAATTGAATTTTATGGAATTGTCAAAACTTACAAAATTTGTAAAGTTATGATCCGAAAAACACCTAAAAATAAAGGAAACATTTGCAAACGAATCACTTAAATTGCAATGTTGAAACATATTTGCTTTTAATTTTACTAATTTGTAATATCCAACTCAAAAAATAATACAGCAATAATATTAAGTTGTTGAAAAATATGTGAACAGAGTAAATGCATTGATAAAAAACACATGTGATAAGGGATTGTCCAGATCTGACGTCGGGTAAAAAGTCAGAATTTTGAAACCCCCTCCCCCTAAATCGGGTAGCGTCAGATTGAGCAAAAATCCCCCTCCCCCTCACGTCAGATTTTGTCAGATTTGGGAAAACCCCCCTCCCCCTAAAACACCCGACGTCAGATCTGGACAATCCCTAATTGAGTTTCAACAAAAAAACTCTCACCTCTTCTCTGACCTGCATATCATACTTATTTTTTAAAATAAAAATTAATGCTTTGAAATTGGGATAAATTTTTATGTTTATGGCTACTTGTGAAAAATTTCAACTTCTAAAAATTTTGTAAAAGTTTCCAACGTTTAATTCAAATTCCCGCCGATTCTTAAAGCGAATACAATAATTTTCGTCGCTCTTTATTTTTTTGGCAGACGAGGAAAAGAATCTTACCTTTTTTAGACTTACTTTTTTTATTTCATAATTATATTTTGTTGCTTTTTTCGCTCCGATTTTTTTTCGTGTTTCTTTAAATTTATTAAGATTGTTAAGTAATTTTATTACATTTTTAGTTAACAATATAATTAACTATGTCTGCATCTTCGGATACAAGTGGTGGCAGCTCTCCTGGCAGCGAAAGCAGTACATCTGTAAGTTTTTTGCTTAATAGAGGGTTACCTTAGATGAAAAAGCTGGTGGAAACTTAGATAGCCATTATCCCGCAGGGGAATCCATTGAGTTCGTGGCATATGAGGTGTGAAGTGCCTTTTCTCTTTTTAATCTTATAAGTTTCATGACACCTGTGTTGGGACCCTTTTGGTCCTCTCTTCTTTTCCCCCGCCCATTTCTCTCCCCAGAACCCCCGAGGGGAGGGGAAAAGGAGTCCACCAGGGCGGAGAAAGGATAGAGGAAATCAAATCACTGAATGACACCAGCATCGTTGTCGCAAGCCCTTATCTTTTTTTTAGGAAACTGATGCTTCATCTCATAAAGATAATGCTGAAACTCAATGCTTGAATGCTTTGAAAAGATTGAATTTAGAACCGGCTCCAACAATCTTTGTTGGCAAAGATCAAATTCCTCGTGGAACTCTTCGTACCGGTGATCAACAAGTCGTTCTTGCTTCAAATATTTATGGACTTCGAACTCAAGTAAGTCTCATTTAAAATGCTAATACCTATAATGTATACCCTAATTTTTAGTCTGTTCCAATTCATCAATACCATGTTGAATTTATCAAATTCATTGGTGAAAAACAAAAAGAATGCCCATTGATTTTTGAAGATAAATTTAATCGAAAAACTCCGGATTTCACTACGATTCAAAATCGTCAAATGCGTCGAAATTTACTTTCTGCATTTATTCGAAAATATCCAAATGTTTTTGGTCAAGATCCAGATGTCTTTTGTTATGATTATGCTTCCACTTTGTTTTCTCTTGTTAAACTTCCAGCATTTAAAACTTTAATGACTCTTGAAGGAGATGAAACTCGTGAAGCTATTGATCGTCCATATAAGGTCAAGCTCGTTCTGAAAAAGCCAAAAGACAATGTCTTTGATATTCGCGATATCGTCAAAAAGAATGAAACCAATGATGTCCATGATCAACCGATGAATATCGTTCGATTTTTGGAATTAGCTACGTCTCGTTATGCTTCCCACCATCCGTAAGTTCTGCTTCTTTTGCATGTGGGTGTATGTATTTATAAAATCGCTTTTTTAGTGAAGATCATGTCATGTATGAATCGAAGAAAACTTATTTCATGGATGCTGGAAAGGTGAGCTCTTGATAACCATAAGTATTACGATGTTAATCTCATAATTTTAGTATGGATTCACTTCTCCTGATTTAAATAATGGAAAATACTTGGCTGCTGGTGCAACGAAAGCCGTTGTCTGTGTTGAAGGCCCAAAGGAAACAGGTGCTCCTGCTGTTATCATTGATTGTAAGCCTTTTGTTTTACTTCTGCATTTACTTTACATGATAATTATTTTTCAGCCAAGAAAACTCCATTCTATGCTCCAATGAATCTTCTTAAAATGGTCTGCATGGCTCTTCAAGTTGATCCCACTATTATGGTTAATCCTGCTCAAACAGGAATTATTGAAAAATTCGTTAAACGTTCGTTATTTTGTTCATTGTCAATCTACCATTTGTTAATTTTTTTGCAGGTCTTGAAGTTTTCCCTACTTATGGAAATCGTCAACATTCTCCTGTTATTCTTAAATCTTTGAGCCAACATGATGCTAACAATTCTTTTTTTCAAAAAGACGGTCGTCAAATTAGTGTTGCTGAATATTTTCTTCAACGTTATGGTATTACTGTACAATTTCCTCAATGGCCTTTAGTTGTATGTTTTTTGGTTATATCAAGATTGTCCTATTATTGTATATTTTAGTTTGGTGCAAGAAAGATTAAAGGAATTCGATCAATGTATCCTCTTGAATTGTTGTTTGTTACAGATTATCAACGTGTTGGAAATGATAATATCTCTGCAACGGATATTGCAACGATCGTTAGAGTATGTTTAAACATTGTTTATTATTCATAAGGTGCTAATGATTGAATTTTAGGCATGTGCTGTTAATCCAACTGTCAAAACTCAAGAAATCACAAGTTGCTTTCAATCTTTTTCATTTGGACTTGATGAATTTATGAAGAAGGCTAAATTGAGTGTCATTGATGCACCTTTAAAAGTTGAAGCTCGAGTAGTAAAACCTCCTCAAGTGCACTATGCAAATGGTAGCATTCTTCCTGAAGGTAATGGAAAATGGCGATTGCCTCGTCCAGCAAAATATGTTAAATGTAGCAAAGTTATGGTCTGGTGTGCTATCTTTTTGGATGTTGCACGTGAACGTATGCGTCTTGGGGATTTTCAGTATGTTTTTTTCATTTATTTTTAATAACAACTTTATATGAGTGGCTTTTTAGACAATTTGTTGAAAAGTATTATCAAGAATGCAATACTCGTGGTCTTAATTTTCCTCCTCCGGCAAAGATTTGGGTAGTTGCTTGTGGTACTGCTCCTATTGAAGATGCCTTTAAATCTGCAAGTGAGAATGAATGTGAATTTATTCTTATTGGTCATTCTGATCTTGATACTAAAATGCATAGTAAGTTCCACTTCCACGGCTAGCATTGATATTAACGCTTTATTTTTAGGTGTCATCAAAGGCATGGAACGAAAATACAGTCTCATCAGTCAATGTGTCAAGACCTCGACAATTAACAATGTCATGAAGAAGAGCCCACTTTCTCTTGAAAACATCGTTGCTAAAACTAATGTTAAACTTGGTGGTAATCTTTTTTTATCTTACGCATATTGGAGGATCTTTTGATTTTAATAATATTTTTCTAGGCCTTAATTACAATATCACTTTGGAAAATTATGGCATTGATCAAACTGTTCTTTTTATCGGCCTTGGAATGAATCATCCTGGTGGCATGGAAACTTTTGCTAAACCACAAAATGAAGAAAGTGATCGAGCTGATAGTATTAGTAGCAGTAGTACTCCCACTAATTTTTCAATGCTTGGGTATGTTATTGTATTTTATCTTGTATCAGATTATCAAATGTTTATGTTTGTAGGTTTTCTGCTAATGATGGAAAAAATCCAAATGAATTTACTGGCAATTTTTTCTTGCAACCGATGCATCGAGATGAAAAGGTTCGTAACGTTTGATCACAGTTATATGGGTTTTTAATTAATTTGGCATTCTTTTAGTTATCTGCTCTTGATAAATTGCTTGTTGAAATTCTTGATCGCTTTAAACAAAATCGCCAATGTGTTCCATCTCGTGTAATTCTTTTCCGAAGCGGTAAATTTTATATTTTTATTATTGCATTTGTAGCTTTATTTATCGATTAATTTTTAGGATGTGATGAAGGTGCTTTTGGAAGTGTTCTTCGTTATGAAGTTCCGTAAGTTTTTTTGTCATTTTTTATTTTATGATACGTTGGATCTTTTTTAGAGTTATCACTGCAGTCTTAAAGAAATATGCTCCTGGTGCCCCTGTCTCCGTTGTTATTCCAAGCAAGATGCATCTTGTCCGCTTCTTTAATCAACATGTAAGTTAATCGTTTAATTCTGATTCCTTTTCGACATTCATGTTTTTAGATCGATGCTGGTGCTCGTTCTGCTGAACAAAATATTCGTCCTGGAACTGTTGTTGATAGCAAAGCTGTTAGCAGTGTCTACAGTGAATATTACTTGAATTCTCATTTGGCCATTCAAGTATGTTTAATTTATTCTTTTATACTGTATTAATTACGTACTTTTTATAGGGCTCCGCAAAGACCGCCAAATACACTATCATTTATTCAACTGAAAAGGGTGCCACACTTGATATGTTTGAACGTTGGACAAATGCACTTTGCTATAATTTCCAAATTGTCACTTCTCCAATCAGCTTACCTGCTCCTGTTTATATTGCGAATCGATATGCTGAACGAGGTCGTCAAATTTTTACAACTTTTGCGTATGTTTTTTCTCTTAAATAATGTTGATGTCATTTAATTTCTTTTTGTAGAACATCGGGTAAAGCAAATCTTGAAGGTGAAGATAGCTATGAATCTAGTGAAGGCTCTACTGGCAGTGGTGATTATCTTCCTGAAAGTGTTGCAAATCCTTTCTATCGAAAATCACTCGAATTCAACTTCTCTCGTCGTGAACTCCTTCGAGATAAGCGTATCAATGCTTAATTGTTTTTTGTCGTATTAATTTCTTTATTATGTTTTTGTATTGGTTTTTTGTTTTTTATGTTACTATTTCTCCTTTATTGATTAAATAAAGTTGAGTATTTTTAAATTCTTTAACGCGATTTTTTGAAATTACTGTAAAAGTTTTATTTCCTTATAGGTAATTGTTATGGTCATTACAGTATCATTTGGTACCTTATATCTCCTCCTTTTAATCCATAAGAATTCTTAAAAAATAGATTAATTGTTGTTCCTTGAAATGATTTTTTTCATTCAAATGAGTTGTTTTGTATGATTAAAACAAAAGTTAAAACTGTTTTGATGTTATTATTTTTGCATTGACTTTTTCGAAAGAAATGATACAAATGTTATTGAGAATTTATTTTGTACGTCAAAGATTCCTTTGTTGATAAAAAAAATATAGAAAAGAAGAAGAAAAAAAGAAAGAAGAGACAGATTTGTTTAGCCGCGATGCATAATCATAGGCCCATATTTGGTTGTATATAATTTTGAGATCATGTGGGCGCATTGATTTTGTGAATAATCATGTATGCGTTTTTGCTCTGATACGCGCTTGAGAACATTCAAATCAAATGGAATTGCGTCAATATTACTTGCATCAGCAATTCTTTCTTGAATCCGTTGAGCAAATTTTTCTGATGTTTCATCGATATTTCTTCTCATTGGAGGTAAATAACGAACATTATAAATAATTCCAAATGAAGTCATTAATCGGAAAAGGTATGGAAGATAGGTATCTTCTCTCCAAAATGCATCTCCCAATCTATAAAAAGTTTTTTTTGTTTACTCATTTATGAAAGAAACAACAGTCTTACCGAGGGTCTTGGCTTATTGAAATTGGATAAAAGTCAACATTTTCAACAAAACATGCTCGTCGAAATTGTGAAACTGCTGTACCATTACTGCAATATCCTTCTGGAAAAAGCAAAATTGGATCCTTTGTTTCATTTGAAGCATATGAAATTATAGATTTCTAAAAAACAATAATTAAAAATAGTAAAAAGTTATTTTAATTAAACTCACTTGAAACTCTTTTCTTTCATGTGCATTTGATCTTTCCAACCATAAAGTTGAACCAACCCGGCCAGCAGTTTTTTCAACCCATCCAATAATTCCTGCATGCTTTTGCCCAGTTACAGTATACCCCCAATCTTGAGTATCAGCAAAGAGTAATTGAATGTCATTTGCACTTAAATGATTTGCAACAGAAATTCCAGGGGCTTTTGGTTGATTCTTCTTTCCATCAACATAATTTCCAATTACACCAATTGAAGCACAAAAAAGACGAGAAAATGCTCGACCAATATAGACAACTTGGTCATGACTGTATTCATGAATGAATGAAACAACGGCGGCAGTTGTGAGAAAGATAATTGAAGCAATTAATAAACAAATTCTGATTGGAAGTAAAAAGAGAAATCTAAAAAAGATTTTTTGTTTAAAAATTTCATGGCCCCAAAATTAATTAATTAATTATTTTTGACATACCTTATCCCCAAACTGCTGCAATATAAAAACCATTGTTGCAAAGACTCGTATCCATTGTAGACACTTGAAAATGGCGTTGACAAAAAATTCCAGTAATTAATTGGAGAGAATTCACACGTGAATAATAAATCATCCTGCAATTTATTTCCTTTTTATTTTTAATTTCAATCAATCAAAGTTTAAATTCTTTTTTAATTCTAAAATAAAATAAATTGCTCTTGTTCTTTCCCGTTTTTCCCTCGAGCATTTCTTTCTTAAGTTCATGAGTACTTTGGACATTTAAAACATTTTTTTCTTATCAAATTATCTATCACCTAATACTTGAAAAAAAATAGTGGTAAAAACTCAGACAAAGTGATTATGGCTTTTATGATCACTTAACCCGTGTGTTTTAAAGCTTTTTTTATTGAGAAAAAACAAAGTTTTATAAGCTGAAAGTACTACTAAAAATAAAAGAGCATTCTTGATTGATAGTTTTATGTTATAATCGAGTCTTGCGTTATCAACCACCACGCACGTGGTATTTACACAATATGGCACCACCACTTCCTCTCACTTTGTCTTTTATGACTTAAAATTTAAGTTGACTTTGAACTTACTTGAATAATTGCTTCAACACCAGCTTGTAAAAATTCTGCCTGAATATCAAAAATTTCAAAATCTAATTCTTTTTCAGATAAATCAATAACATTATTATTTTCGTTAGAAGCTTTTTCTTCTTCTTCTTTGATTGTTGCTGTTGGGCAATATCTTGCAGCAATATGATCAATAAATCGTCCGTGATGTCGTCGTTCGATAATTTTTAAGCGTTTTCCAGGCGAAGATTCTTCATCAAGTTGAATTCCAAAGTTTTCTTGAAGATAAATTACAAATGCAGCATAAATTTTAGGGATATCTCCCCAGCTTTTACCCAATAAAATGCATGTAATTGTAATAGCAACAACAAATGTAATGATTGACGAATAGATACAAAGTAATGCTGAAAGCATATCGTTTGTATTTTCTTCGAGATGGAAGAATTTACCCTATAAAATAAAGTAGTTGTTTAGAAAAAGGACAACAGCTTTTTATGGTTTAAAAATAATGAAAAACAAAGATATTTAAAGCGCGTTAAAAATTTAGTTGAACGAAAGAGATCGAAATGTACAGATAAAAAATATATATGGTAAGCTGTTTATAAGGAAAACGAAATAAGGGGGAAAAAGACAACACTTTTTTTCGAAAAAAGGATGTTAAATAATGGGCGGAGAAAAAAACATAAAATAAAAGAAGGGTAATACACACACTTAAAAGTCATTAAACTAATGAATGATAAAAACATAAGAATTAGTTTGATTGTCCATAAATAATGTATTGAATTTTTAAGACAAGACTAATACAACCTAAACGCAATAAAATTTAATTTTTTTTAAAACATCTGATAAAATTTTCAGCTGCTACCGCAAACAACAAAAGAAAAAAAAGAAATTGTGAATGTGTGTGTGTTGGCGTGAAAAATGATGTGTCGAAAAAAAGTTCAACTAAAACAAAAGAGAAAAAAATCAGTTGTTTTTATATCGAAAAGAAGAAAGAAGGTCTTTGAACCATGTTGAAATCAGTACTCATGCTTCTTAATTTATTTTTATTTTTTTTCATTTGAGTTTTCGTAAAAAGGTGTAATTTGTTTAGAAAAGTCTTAGTCATTTCGAAACAACTTTTTTCTTTTTAAAAAATAATATTAAAAAAGGATGCATCACCAAGAGTTTCAAAAAGAAAAATCGTCACAAACTGTTAAGCTTAAGCTTGAAAACAAATATTATCAAAACCAAAAATGGTGTTTAAAGTTTACATAGCCATATTGGAAAAAAGTTTTTGCTTGAACTTGAGCTATTTATTTCTTCCGGTTTTTATAAAATTTTCACATTTTTCTACGTAAATATATTCTTCTTTCAATCATGTGGTTTTTAACAGCAATTTTTGTTCTGCTTTTTCCTGGTTCGTTGTTATACAATTAAAAACTTTTAAATTTTAATCTTTTAAGTCGTTATTGGTGTACGATGTAATAGTGGTTGCATAAATATTGCTGGTTGTCCGGCACAAGAATCACCCTGTGACAATAATTATTGTTATTTCCGTAAGTTACCGTAACCCCGAACCAATAAAAATGGAAAAAAATTTTTAGTTCGAGAAACGACAATTTTGCCAGGATATTTTAATAGTAGCTCGACGAAGCGGTCTTGTATTGCAGAAAATTCATTAAATTTTAATCAAAATGTTCCTCCTTACCGATTAATCGGTATTTGTTCATCTGTGTAAGTAATGTTTAATTTACTAGAATTAAAAACATACGACTTTTAGTGTAATCGATGGCATTGATTATCATTTAAAAATATGTAACGACAGAGATTTTTGTAATTATAATTGCTTTAATCCTCGTAAGTTACCGTAACCCCAATTAATAAAAAATTTAAAAATTTGTAGAACCATATGATCCATATACTTCTACTTCATACACACCACCAACTTATTATCCTCCCCCAACAACTACAACCAAGTTCTATCCTCCTATTATGACTACAACCAACGGTGCTTCAATTATTAATATTTTTATCCCTTTGTTTTTGACATTGTTAATTTTTGTTTAATCCAA
The DNA here is from genome assembly GCA_024447195.1 of Panagrolaimus sp. LJ2414. NCBI lineage: Eukaryota > Metazoa > Nematoda > Chromadorea > Rhabditida > Panagrolaimidae > Panagrolaimus > Panagrolaimus sp. LJ2414. Next base: position 2,659,524 of record JAMRXY010000280.1, on the reverse strand, counting down.
ACATAACATTTTCGCTCTGTAAATTTATCACAAAAAGCCCATTTTAAAAAACCACAAAATAGCAACTTTCCAGAAAGAAGCTTAAATTCATAATAAAAAGAATACAAAGATTAGCAATATAAAACTGAAACCAACTGACAAAATAAAAGAGAATAAATAGATAAAATAATTAGAAATTCAGCGGGAATACAATTTCTACATAACAGAATTTGTAGAAAGAAGAAATAAAAAGTTTTACAGAATAAATTAAAAGCAGAAATGTGAACGCGCCACTAGCATAAAAAATATCAAATAGAAGAAGTTCAGAAACGAATAAAACAGCACAGTTCAAAGATATCAATGGAATTTCAACACTTATTCATTATCTTCAAGACTCAAATGAGTTATTTTGGTGAAATCGAATGGTTCTGTTGTTCCACGTTTAAAAACATCTAAGACATCGGCGCTTGTAGTTTCAAAGTGAGTTGTTGGATCATATGATTTGGTAATAAAAACTTGTGATTCTTCACCAAGATCAACAGGTTCATAAACATCAGATACTCTAACGAACCTACAATATTTTTTTAAAATTTTTTTATTATGAAAAATATTAGAATAATGCTATCACTTACTTTTCAGCAATAGGTCCCAAAAGTTGAAGGCCTGGTAAAATTTCAGCTTCTGGATTACTGGTTTCAACAGTTGTAGAAACCATAGCAACAAACCATCCTTTAGGGGCAACCATGTTAGCATTTGAGACGCATGAAATGTAAATATCAAAATGACGACCAACTTGCTTTTGTGGAATGATAATTTGACAACTTGCAGCATCATTTGTATTTGGAATTGGATGATTGAGAATGCAAATAGCCCGAATAACTTGACTAATTTTCTTTACACGATCAGTAACATAGGATGGATCACAATATACTTGTTTGCATTTGGCAACTTCATCCCCACTTCTGACTCCGACAACTTTCCCATTTTCAAATACTATTTCATCAACCTGTTTGTCAAGCATGTAAGTACCACCATAGATAGCACTAAGACGAGCGAAACCTTGAGGAAGTTCACCAAGACCATAAAGAGGATACAAGTAGGGAGATTTTCCATAACGGGCAAGAGAATCACTGTACAAACGGATTCTTTCAACGGTTGCAGGGTATGGCTGTTGCTTGTATAAATCATCGCGATAAAGAGCAAGTGCATGACCAGTAAAATCAGCAGTATTTTCATCAAGACCAAACTTTTCATAAACTTGTTGCATAGTAGAAGTTTTAGGATCCAAGCCTTCCCAAGTAGATTGATTATTTGGATCAAAAGTTTGACACCAAACGAGGAATTTCTTGAAGCGACGTTTTTCAAACATTCCCATAAGACTAGTAGCCAAAGCTTCCATTTCATCAGCAGGTACTTTGTAAACCTTTCCACCTTTGTAAACATAAGATCCTTCAATTGATTTGAATTCAAGATAACGAGTAACACCAGTATGAATAAGGAGCTTGACCAAACTTCCATTTGCCATCAAGAATTTTGGAATCAAGTCAACATTCCAATCACGACCACGTCCCATTTCAGGTGCAGGCTTCTTATTACCATCAAAGAATTGTTCGTAACATTGTTCAAGAGGTGTAAGTGATGCGCTTTCTCCGCCATAATAATTGTTTCGATCAATGTGAAGAACTTTCTTGCCGGAAACAGAAAGCATACCAGAGATAATACATTCCTGCAAATTTAAAAATTTGTTGTATAAAAAAAATTAATGAGACAGCAACTTACTTTCAAACCTGTACCAAGAACAATAGCGTCGTATTCCTGATCCATCTTGTTGATTAAGGTAAACTAAGCGAATTAACAGCAACTCTAGCTAAATGCATTAACAGTTTAATTAAAAAAAAATAAAAGGCATTGGAGATAAAACAGCAATAAAGCTGTTCTCTGTTGTAACAACAGATGATAAAAACGAAATAAAAAAATAAAAAGGCACATTCGTTTATTAATTTATATCAAAACATACAGAATATTTTACGAACGTTTAGCAATTACCGCGTAATTAACAAGATCAAAACTAGACCAGTACCATCTATTAGTCGCTGGGTTATATACTACTCCTAAAGGTTTGGAAACACGACAATTTCGTTCTTCAAGACCACGCTTCAATTTTTCAGGTTCAACAAGCTTTTCAAAATCATGAACACCAGGAGGAACAATTCCAAGAACATTTTCAGCTAACCAAATTGCAAAAATTCTACTTGTAATTGTCTTATTGATGGTTGTGAAAAATAATGGTGCTCCTCGTTTGCATAATCTAACACATCCATCCAAAAATGTACTCAAATCAGAGACATGTTCAATAATTTCAGAAGCAACAACGGCATCGTATTCTAAACAAAAAAATTATCATAAGTGTTAAACATAATTAAAGATACTAACTTCCTTGATTTGTAAGTGAAAAATCTTCTACAGTTGAATTATGAAATTTAAGATTTTTTCCAATATCTTTTAAAGTTTTCTTACAAGAATATTCAGCAACACGAAGAGCTTGATGACTCAAATCAATACCATCAACTTGAGCGCCTAGTCGTGCAAGAGGAATTGATAAAAGGCCACCACCACATCCAACATCAACAATTTTAAGGCCTTCCAATGATTTGGGAGCAGTATCCTAAAAAAATTTAAGGATTAATATTACAAATATGAATGAACCCACCCTACCCAAACCATTAACTATCCAAGGAACACGTAGTCGATTGTAAGAATGTAAAGGTTTAAAATGTCCTTCTTCATCCATCCATTCATGTGATAATCTTTCAAAGGTAGCAATTTCAACAGGATCAACTGTTCGGGCAGCGGTAGATACATTGCGACCTCTACATTTGAAAAACCGGCTGGTTGCATAGCAACGAGAGCGAACTAACATATTTACAAAAAAAACAAGTTCAAATAAAAACTAAGTTCATAACCTAAACCTAAAGGATAATTAATAAAAAATAAATTTCAAAACTAGTTGTATGGTAAGTAACAGCAATCGATAATACGGTTGTATAAAAAACGATAATCATTGTATTTCTAATTTTTACTTATAAAAGGCACCAAATACGCTATCAGACAAAACATATCCTATAGACTTTCAAAATTATACAAAAAAATATTTCTATTCTTTTTGAGTAAGGAAGCGAGATAAGAAATCTTTTGGTTTAGCTTCAACGTTTTCACGGAAGAGGAAATTTCGAACATGATCTTTATTGTAAAATCTATATTCAATGCTTTTCATGTGCTAAAAAGAATGAGAGTGAGAAAAAAACAATCAGAAATGGTAAACACTTACTTGATAGCATTCTTCAACTTCTCGATCAATAACTCGAGCATCGGTTAAATGAGCCTTTTTATCAAATTGCTTTTTAAGAACAGCCCGGAAAACCGGCAATGGCATATCCTTCATGTCATAATCAAACCAAAATCTTGGAGCAATCCGTTGCCTGAAAAAAAATTTTTTTTAAAAGAGAATGTTAAAATACAACACACAAAAAAACCTTATGAGCAACCCAAAAAAACAGAAAAAAAAACGACACAGACGTGGTAAATTCAGTCATTATACAAAAAAGACATACACGAACGGGGGTAACAAAATCCGGAACAATCAATAAGCAAGCAATAAAAACTGCGCAAAATGAACTGCGAAATGGTCATAAGGCTGAACCGGACTGACGTGTAAATAAAAAGGATAGACAAAAAAATACAAGAGAGACGACATTGAACACAAAAAGAGCCAGGATAAATCTGCTAGCAAAGACATAAAAGATGATGATTTTCAACGTTGGTCTTTTTTTAATTTTTTTTGAAGAACAATGCGCATGCGCGTGTCAAACATAGTAAGACTAAATGCAGAAACAACGCTACCCCTTCAAGCCATGTTGGATTCGCTTTTGGCACAAATAAAGTCGCACGTTTCTCAGGGCGCGGTTGTGCTCTCTCGTTATGTGTTGTCGACGAGTTCTCTTTTCCTCTTATGTAGAAAGAACCACAACCAAAAGCAAATTTTTCTTTTTTTTGCAAACGCATTAAGAATTTCATGACAAAACATAAAGCAGCAGTAATGAGACAGAAAAAGGTAGCGGATAACACTCTACTAAAAGCATTCTTTTTTTAACTAAATACACGTCATTAATTCAAAATTCTAACCTATTGTTAAATATTATGTGGATACACCATCAAGTAAACAAACACCAACATAATATAATAATAAATTGAAATAAAACTTACAATTCTTTATAAACGGCTAAAACACGAGCACGAGCTTCTTCACGAGAAGATGAAATAATTGGGGTTACATGACGAGTTAAAGCTTCAGCACCAGCTTTAGTAACACGAGCAGATGGACCTGCCATGATTATTGCAAGGTTTCAGCGTGAGAGTTCTAAAAAAGAGTATATTTTAAGTAAAAATTTTTGAATTACAAATGAGCATACCAAAGCTTCAAGAAAATCTAATTGACGTTCAACTTTTGAAATAGCGTCGTCGATTTGTGCAAGGCGGCTTTTGCAAGAAACTTCTAAAACGAATCAACTGTTTTAATAAAAAAAATGTATGACAAATCGAATTAAAAAACTTACCAAATTGTGTTAAAAATTCAGCAATATTTTTAATATTATCAGAAATAAGCTGAATATATTCACGATTATCCCAATCTTCTTTTAATTGTCGTTGGACAGAAAGCTGAATGTTTCCGACATTCATTAATAAAAACTAAAAATATAAAACAATTACCGAAGCCGAAGGCTGCTGAAATTGATGATGAATGAATTTGAGCGGACACGAAAGAAAGATGATCGAGAAAAAAGAAAACATTCAGCAAAACAAGTGTAAGAATTCTCAAAACGAAAACATGAAATGCATTGATTAAAAAAAGGCAGACAACCGCACAGAAGAGATGGACGTGGTATAATGTTTTTTTTAAAACTCAAAAAACACGGAACGTTTGTATGCACACTTTTTTTTGTAAATTGAACCGAAATTATGATTCATAAAGCAAGTGTGTAATATTTGAATTTGCTTTATTTAAAAAAAGAAGCTTAAACCATTGTAAATATAAAACTCTATTTAAAAAATAAGATTTTAAAAATCTTGCTGGTGCACACAAAAAAACAATAACATCCACATTTTTGTTTTGGAGACTGTATTTCTATAACACGATGACCAAATAACAAACTCCTAAAAACTGAGTTTTTTTTTCTTTTCACACAACGTTAATTGAGTTTTTTTAAATCGCAGTAGTACAGATTTTTAAGCAGTCGGGACTCCATTCATTTTAGAAATGGTTACGGTAACTGAGGGTTTAAATATAATTTCAACCACTTGCACTTTATTTAATGCTAAAAGTATCCGGTGTTTTTGAAGTGGTTTGCTATTCTAATTTTTAAAACATGGTTCAGTTTTTTAACGAAAAAAAATGTCCGGAAATGAAATCTTACAATCTGTTGTGAAATTTATCTTGCATCACAATTTTGTTTATTTATAGCCATGAGGTTGAAATGATAAATATTTATTGATAAGTTGCGTTTTAACACAGAAGACATGTTAAGATTCACAAAGACACCTATGTGTCTTCAAAATTTTTGATATCAAGTTTATAACCGCCGTCATTTTTTGCAATTTTATTTGGCATAATATAAATGTTCCCCTCATAAACAGATGAATTTCCCCTCAAAAGCAATTGAAACTCCCCTCAAAAATGGTTGAAAACTTCCTCAAAAATAGAAATTTGAGAGGAGTTTGAGGGGAAAGTCATCCGAATTTGAGGGGAGAATTAATATTTTGCCATTTTATTTTTACGTTGAACTTGAAATTTCTTTTTAAAAAAAGTTCGCTTATTATTGTAGCGACTTTTAAGCTTTTTCCAAATTTTTAGAAAGTGGTTCTTTTGCCTTCAAAGATAATAACGTTGTTTCTGTCCCAAGAGTCGAAACAATTTATACTTTTTTTAGTAAAAAGATGCGCAGAATCATATGAGTAAAATTCTATAAAATTTTTAAATTTAAAACTCATTTTATTCTGTTATAACATAATTTAAAGAAAAATTAAACCGAAGAGGAATGTATAGTTTATTATAAAAGGGAACACATCATGGATTTTTTGCTTGGCTGATTACTTTTAATACTTGTAACACTGGTGGTTGAAATAGGTCCATTTTGAGGAGGTGGAGGGGGTGGTGGTTTATTGCCATTTGTTTGTTCGCCAACATTTGATTCTTGAGGATGTTGTGCTGGTTTTGTTTCAATGTTTAGCTTATTGGTTGATTGAGTTTTAACCGATACAGTATCGTGATTTGCTTCTGGTATTTCACTACCATTGCCTAGAGGATTTGAATCTTAGTATATAGAATTATGGTGAACAAGAAGCGACAAAAAACGGCATCGATTTTATTTATTGCAGATTTTTAAAAATTGCCTTCTTGTTTTAAGTCGCTTTTGGCCGCTTTTTGTTCACTAACTTTTGTGAGTTTGGTGTTCTTTGTGTTGATATGTGGAACGCTACCTACTTGCATAACTGGATGCACTTTGTATGCGTTTCGTTCGACGTTCTTGACGAATTGTCATATTTGCTGGAGTATTATGTAAGCAAAGTATTGGCAATTGAGCGGTTTCTGTTAGCAAAATAAGAATTCGACTTGCATCATTTGACACAATAACACTCGAAATTTGTCGATGAGTATTAAACGAGCTATACATTTTACTTGTTTCAGTGCTCCAAGCTTCAACCCATCCATCTTGATCAGCTAAAATTTATACAGTAATATTGTTTTTTTGTTAAGTTAGTTTTTTACCTGATAAGATAAGACTATTATCAAAAGTAATTTGAACTGCAGTAATTACAGATCGAGCAGTTATTGATCGTTTAACAGCACCAGTTTGAACATCCCAAATATAGATATGTTTATCTTGACCACCACTAATTACAACTTTCCCATCTTCTGATACGCAACAACATGTTACAACATCATCATGTCCGACCAAAATTTGGGTAAGAAATCCCGTATCAATTTGCCAAATTTTTAATGATTGATCCATTGAACCTGTCACCAATACGGTACCAGTTTTATTCGCGCAATAACAAACAATTTCTTCATTGTGATAAACTTTTGTTTTTACAGTAAGCTTATTTTCAATTAATGACCAAATGTTTATTCTGAAATAATAAAATTTTTTAAATATCAGAATGTTAAATTTTGTAATTATTTTCATACTCTTTTAAATTCTTTGCATTATATCCAATTAAAACGGAATCATTTAATCCCAAATAAAGTGGACCTTTTATATTTGACATTGTTGCAATTACATCCGCCATATTCGGGTCATCACCATAATATAAATTCCAAATATGCATAACTGCTGCATCATCACATGAAAGAGCTCTTGTGCCATCAACGAAGGTACAAATTGATTTAACTTCTGCGTCATGAATTTTAAAGCTTCGCATCATTGAGCCATTTGATGCTTCCCACATTGAGATAATGCCTTGCTTTGTTCCACTTATTACCACCGATGAATCATATGTAAAATCTAAAGCTGTAATTTCTCCAGATTTTCCCTGTGTTGTTGACCATAAACATCGACAAAGATCCAAATCCCAAAATGCTACAATTCCGTCAATTGTTCCACAGGCGGCACTCTTTTCATCGGGTGCTAATTTTATGCATGAAAGTTTACTTTTTTCATTATGTGGGGCACTTCTTTCAATTGAATTCATATTCCACATATGAATTCTATCTCCACATGCTGCTAAGACAAATGAATTGTCATCTGTGATTTTTAAAGATGTCACAGGTAGATTTAAACCACAATCAAGTGTCTCAAGTAATTGACTGTTATGAATATCATAGCATAAAACTTTTCCCTTTGTAGCAGCAAAAAGCTGACAGTCATCTGCTGAAGCCGCTAAAGCATTTACTCTTGCTTCATGACCCTTAAAAATTTATGCTTTTACAAAGTTTTGCATAGAAAACAATTACGGTAAGTTCATGAAGTTCTTGTGATGATACCATACTAAATACTCGGACTGTTTCATCTTCACATGCTACAGTAAGAAATGCGTCATTACTTGTTATGGCTAAACATGTAACAGGTGCCATTAATCCACCCATTTTAACAACAATATCCCCACACTGAATATCCCAAACCATGACAACGAAATCCCCAGAGCCTTAAAAATCGTAAAATTTTTCTCAAAATAGTTACATTTCTTTAATTTCGTACCTGTGACAAGAAGAGTATTATCCGAAGAGATTTGTAGTCCAACAACTGGACCAGTATGATCACGAAATGATCTTTGCACACTTCCACTATCAATATTTATAACTCTTGCCGTTGAATCGGATGACCCAACAACAATAAATTTGTCATCACTGCTTAGCAAAGAACAAATAATTTTAGCTTTACAAACTTGAAGAGTTTTGACACTTTCACCTTTTGAAGTTGCAAAATTCCAAACTCTAACACATCCATCATGACTTGCACTGGTAAAAAAGCTACCATCTTGAGATGTTCGAATAGAAGTTATTTTATCAGTATGTCCAGTAAAAGTTTTAACAAGTAAACTGGATGCAATATGATACATAAATATTTGTCCAATTGCTGCATCATTACCACTTATTAAAAGATGTTGATGATTATGAGTTGGATGTACAACAGTTCGATTTGATTTCCATTGTGGAACAGAAAATGAAATAACCTTTAAAAATATATTTTTAATATAAAATTTTTGTGGAAAAACTTTTATCATTACCTGTTTCATTTTTGGTGGATTTATCCAACAGCTTAAAGGCAATAAAAGTGGTGCCCGACTATAAGTGTCCGCAAAGGTCATCAATTGTTCAATTACAGTATTCAAGCGTTCACTGTTTTTATTACTTGTAAATCTAAGCCTATTTAAAACTTCGCAAACAAGCTGTTCCCTGTCACGAATAAGAGTTGGAATGGCTGGCAAAAGAACTTGCTCAAAAAGGACAAGAATATCATGATCAAGAATTTGTTGAGAACATTCTTCAAAAATTGACAATAAATGTGCAATTCCACATCCTCGAAAGCATGCTTCAAGATAGTTAAAATTGCAAAGAGTTTGATCTTTTAATTGGTCAAGTTTTCCTACAATTAAATACAGTATGCTTCTATTCTTCTTCTTATCAATGACAAACCTGCATGTAATAAATAATACCATTGAAATCGGACTCGACGCAAATTTACAGAACTATTTTCTCTGCTAATTGGTTGAGGGAAGACAAGATTGGATGTAACTGGATCATGTTCATCTTCAGTACTTGGAACACTTGCAAGTAATTCAGCCATAACTTCATTTGCAATTTTTACTTCACCAATTGAAGGTAAATATCGCTGTTTAATTGCCTGTGCAATAAAAACATGCCGAAAAATCCATACACATCGTTTATCAGTATGAACATTAACGACCATACGACCTAAAAATATTTGCAACATTAAACATCGATTTGATAAAAAAAATATATTTACCAAGATGTTTTAAGACAATCTGTGGATCTGGTGTTAACACATCTGGAGCATCAAATGCCATTCCAGAATTACGTTTACATAATCGATATCCATCAACAATTTCAAGGGTCGATAAACCGTATGGTAAAGTACATAAAAGTTGACAGACAATTCTGACACATTCTGCTCCAACCTTTCCTTCAATTCTTGTTAATCTTGCATCTAAATCTTCACTTGGATCTGTATAACCTTCAACTAATTCATCATATTGTATTTCACACATTATTATTCCACCATTTGATTTTTTGATCTGTAATTGTAAGGGTCAAACATCTAAAAATCCGATAAAATAATTGGGTACCTTTTGACGGATAACTGCAAGTAAATCTGCTTTAATCTTTTGTTCACTATCATTCGAAACTTGATTCTTTAAAATGCTTATCATTTGATCTTTTGAAAGTTGTGGAATTTCATTTAATTCTGGTTGAGTAAAGCAAGACAAAATTTGTGTTGATAATGGTGATGTAAAAATTAATGATAGCTTGGGGAATAATTTTCGTAATGGCTTTTCCATTATTCCTAATGTTTTACCAAATTTAAGTATATGAACATCATCAATCAATAGAAATAAAGGACGGTTAAGCTTTTCAACGGTTGATTTATAATAAGCTAAAATTTCGGTCAAATGAAATGATGAAAGCATTGTTGAGGCTGGAATTTGAGCGGTTTCACAAATTTTTAATAATAAATTTCTGAGAAGTTCATTGATAAATGCAGAACAATCTGTTAAATGACTGAATCGAATAAAGGCATAACAATTTTGTTTTTCCAATAGCTCCATGAGACGACAGAGAGTTGCCGTTTTTCCGCATCCAACTCCACCATGAAATTGAACAAAAACAGATTTGGCTAAACCTTGTTCAATAATAGCTTGAAGCTTTTTATCCAGCGAATCTCGTTCAATCCAGATTTTTGGAACTGTTTCACGAAAAAATCTGTCATGTGTGTAATGTTCTCGTTCACATACATCCATTGGGCTTACAGCATAAATGGAAGACGAAGTACTTACAGTAGTCGGTAAATTTAATAAAATTTTGAGGCTGTCATTAAGTTTAATTCCAAGATCTGTTTTATACTTTTCTGCATCTTTTGTTTTGAACCATTTTGTGGGATCTGTTGAATTCGTGTTACAAATAAATGGAGCATAATTTGATTCGCCAATTTTTGAAGAAATTGTATTTTTTAAATTTGAAATTGCTGTTTGTTTTGTTCCAGCTGGTTCAAACCATTTATCATGATTATCAGTTGTTGAATAATTTTGAAATTTTCTTACAATAAAAAAATGATTTGATGGATTTGTCATCATCGCATTTACAACAACTTCAATAAAACTTTGATGAAAACGTTGTTGCCGTTCTTCATTAACTTGATGAATAATTCCATCATCTTTAGCTCTTTTTGCGCCTTGTTGAAGCATTACTCTTAACTTTTCTACAGTATCCTGTCCCCATGGTGCTTCACGTAATCGATATTCAGCAGGATCTTTCGATTTATTAAGCACATAACACTGCTCCAAAAGTTTTACATCTAAAAAAAGAGACCAGCTGTTTTTTTTTGTTTTTTTTCTTCTCCCCCTCATTTAATAAACAAAAAAAGTACCTTTTGAAAATTCAAGAGCTGCAGATTGTATAGCATTAAATTCATCTTGCCTTATTTCAAGCGGTAACACAGCTTCACCATACTTATCCCCGACAAACACCTGCAAAAAAAAGTAGTTATTCCGTTTTTCTTCTTCTTTGCAGCAGCAGCAGCAACTTTAAAAACAAACCAAAACATTTGCAGTGCCTTGTTCAATGCTTGATAATAAAAAGCTCAATTCACCATAGTCAAAACTTGTGGAAAAAAATGTTGAACAATCGAGATCAATATCACGATCACAACAATATTGTTGAAGCTCCGGTAATACTGATGTACTTAATACTTCACGTTCTGGAGCAAATTCTACAAAAAGAAAAAAATATGAGAGATTACGGTAACATTTAAGACCAAAATCAAAAGGCATACCTTCAAGTGTTGGAAAAACAATAAAAAGTGTCCGAGAATTTGTGGTTGATAATTTAGTTTTTTCTTTTGAAGAACTTTTTTTGGTGATTGAAGGAACCGTAGATTCTTCGCCGCCTTTTTTGTACATTATTTTGTACGTTTTTGTCAAAAATTTTTGATGACTATCTAAGTACAAGTAAATACCGGTGTTGAATTTTCTTCATTGCAAAGTATAAAATCTGAAAAAAAAATTTTGAGAAAGTGGTTATTTTTTTGAATGCATTTTGAAATAAAGTTCTTTTTTTATGAAAGGTGAAAAATTTAAAAAAAGAAATAGCTTTAATGCCTTTCAACTTTTTTTGCTGCCTATAATTGGCTTGTTGAATAAATTATTTTATGCCCTTTTCTTTCGTGCCGACAGCTGATGATTAATTTTGAGGTTTGTCTTGCCTTTCCTTTTTTTAACAAACACGATCATTACGATTTTTTGGGGAAAGGAAAAAAAACGATGTTAAAAATGAAAGACGGCTGTTTCAAAGATTAGAAAAGGGATATTAAAAATAGAGGGGCGGATAAAGCATGTTTGTGTTGAAGAAGAGAAAAAAAATCAACGCAACTATAGTTATAACTTGAAAAAAAGAGGGGAAAAAGAAAAACGAGAAAAAAAGTGATACGCGTAAAAACTCAAAGATATTCCCTTCAATCTCTTCTCTTGCAAGTGCCACCACCTTATTTTAAACTTTTTTAGTTGGTGACAATTGTTTGATATTTTTGGTGAAGGCAAAGTCTACGGGTGTTATGTTAAGCCAAATTCAACGACTATTTTTATTTATCTATTACTTTTTTTGTAATCTTTTTAAGTAAGTTTTACAAGTTTAATTTCGGCATTTTTTAAAAAATCAAAAGAAAAAACATCATAGCGAAAAATTTAGAAGGAACAAACTTGACAGTGTTTCACGACAACCTATTTTTTTATGTAACTACCATAAAGCGTGCTACCACTTTCTCTTTTTTTTCAAAAATACTGTGTTAGAGCTCAACTATGGCACTTGAAAGTTATTAATTATCCTTATATGCCCTAACTACTTACACTTTTTTTTTTGCCAAAAATGAAAAGAGGTTTAGTTGTATTCAACAAAAAAAATTTCAAAGGCGTGTAATAAAAAAAAGTGGAAAATGTAAAGCTTTTTTCGTCCTTTTTTACATTTTCATCTCAGGCTTAGAAATAAATGAGCGCGCAATGCTTTTAAATTTTTTTTATACTTTCTTTTTTTATTCTTGTTTTTGAAGCTTTTCAATGTTGTTAAATTTAACGACTTGCAAAGATATGAAAAGTATGCCAGAATTTTAAATGAATTGATATTACTTTAGTTGAATAACTAAAATGTCAGTAAAGAAGAGAAACAAAAAGGGAAAATGAAGAAGAAAATTGAAAAATTAATTTTTCAGGGCATTCGTTTCAATAATTAATCATAAAAAACCAAAAAAAGGGATGGCTTTGTTTGCTTTTTATTATGAAAAATAAAAATTTAAAAAAACAAAAATTAAACCAAAAATGAAAAAACGGAAATAAATGATGAATAATTAGTAATCATCATTTTTCTCTTTCTATTTTAAATAAAAACAATAAAAATTTAAGTTCAATTTATTCTTAAACACCTAATTTTAAAATTTTTGAATAAAGACCTAAGTCTATGATAAAGAATGAAACAAAAAAATTGTGCAGAAAAAAGTACTTTCTTTTAAAGCAATTGCATAAAAAAAGAAGGCATTCGTGAGTAAGTGCAAGTAAAAATTGTTGTAAACTCTTTCATCACGCGCATGCCTTAGGCGAGAAAAAAAGTCGTCTTGAACAACATCTTTCTTTTTTTAATGTTGTTTCAACAGCAAAAGATGCCAACGTCGTAGTTCTAAGATAGTAAGTTGCAGTAGTAGTAGTAGTAGATTGATGAATACAAGCTAAATATTATTTGCATAAGCAACAACAACTACTGATTTTGGAAGAATAAAAAAAAGTAAGCAAAAAATGTAGCTTACGATAAACAGCAGGAGCAACTATTTCAAAAAATATACAAGTCAGAAGAGGAATAGGAAAAAAAGTTGGGAAAAAAGAGCTTCCTTTTTTAAAAAGGGGGACCCATGGCATAGCAGCTCTAAGTTTGTAATTAAACGCGTCCAAAGCTCAAATTGCCCCTCCGGCACCAACAACCTTAATGATTATCCATAAATGCTTGTTTTAACGAAAAGATGGATACTTTTTTTTAAAAAAAAGAATAAAAATGCAACAACAAATTTATTTTATATTTATCTTTTCTTTTACAGAGGAAAAGAGGAATGGAAATGTGACAATGACGCAGAAAAAAAGCCAACAAAAGCTTGTTGTACTCCAGTACAACATGCTTTTGAAAATAACCACCACCACCACCAACAACAACAACTAAATTTAAAAGAAAGCAAAAACTTTTTATCAACTCCTCGACCATATGTAGATCCCTTGAAAAAGTCATGGTGGCAATGGACAAAAGATTGTGTTTCAAATGGATGGAAAAAGTTGAAAAATGCTTTAAATTTTCGAAATACTCGTTATTCATCAACACTTGGAAAATGGATTAAATTTATTCCAGTACAAATTTGGCGAGGTATTAAATGGATATTTTATTTAATTCTTAGTGGCTTAGTATGGATCCTACATGCTTTTATGCAAATCTTTAGAAGTAGTGAAGCAACAAAAACCGAAGAAATTCCCAAGCAATACGTTTACAAAAAGATCGAATCACCTCGCGATTATGTAAATTATGATGATTATTCAGAGCCTTCATTTTTTGAAGAAAATAAAAATGAAGAAAGAATGGACACTGAAAAAATGAATGAAAAAAATTATAAAAATAATGCCAAAGATGAAATTACTTTAGACAACATTCAAAAGGCATCCGAAGATGCAATTATCTCTCCACCTCAAGTAGATGCTAATGCTGCTGCTGCGACGGTTGCAACGGCATTTTCACATGGACAAATTACATCGCCGGAAAGTCATGCTAACCAAGAATCTCCAATATCCTTTTATGCGAGAAGAGTATCAATTGCATCTTTGAAATCCGGTGAACAACAACATCAAGGAACCCCAGGTTTTTCATCTCCTCCACCACCAGCTCCACCACCGCCACCAAAAAGTGCAATAAGAATTCCAACAACAACTCCGACAACGACAAACAATGAAAATACAAATGAATCAAAAGAAAAAACGTTGGAATCATCGGTAAAACGTGGAGTATCCGTTATTGTTCCGGGATTAATGGATGCCGCAAAAGAATCTATGGAACGACGAAAACGTGGCCGAACACTTTCTCCAGAAAATAAAAATAAAATTGTCAATTCCGGTCCAACACCGTATCGAAGTCCAAGTGTATTTGGAACCTCTTCAACAGCTACCACCACAACATCTGCAAACAATCGAATAAATCCAACAACAAATCATGGAATTGTTACAAGAATGAATGCTCAGACACCAACAAGTGATACATTTCTTTTTCGACCCCGAAGTCAAACGGCCAGAAATATTGAAACTACTCATAAAACTTCTGAAGATTTCTTTCATCCTGATAATCGTCAGTTTCAACAACATCAACAAAGAATGTTTTCAACATCTCCAACTCCTTCTGGCACCTTTTTGTTAGGTCAAAGTGTTTTCAAGCCCGTAAATGAAGTTGAAAAAATTCGAGATAATTTTAATCGAAAATGTGAATCAAGAGGTGCATCCGTTGCAGGAGGATATTCACGATCACCATCTGTTATGAGTCAAAGTTATCATGATAGTGCCCGCGATTATGATAATTATACACCTTTCAAGTATATTTCACAACAGAAGAATAATTACCGTAATAATAAACAATTTTTAGAGATAAAACATATGAATCAAGTGCACTCCGTCATCGTTTTCCTACTTATACTCCTGCAGTATCACATGATTATCCAACACCTTATGGTCAAACAACTCCATCAAATCATAGATGGAATATCCGAAACAATACAACCTCTGATGACATCTTTAATCGGCTTCCAAGTGGCGCTACAAGAAGTAAGAAAGAGAGAGAAATTTAATTTATTCAAAAGATTCGGTTTTTTTTATCCGTTTGGGCAAAAATAGAAAGAAAAAAATAGAAAAAAATGAAAAATTACATATTAAACATTTTATTTTCCAATTAGGTGTTGTTAGGCAAAAAATGGAAGCATAAAATGCTTATAACTTTAGTCAAATAGTATGTGAGACTTAGGCTTCAATTTATAAAAAAAACTTTAGGTGTGCGTGGGAAAAGAAAAATTAAAAAAATAAAAAAACTATTTGAACTCCATATGTTGAAAAGAAATAAACAGAATAAGCTCAAGCCGATATAAGCATGTATTTGACAGGCTTTGACTTGCCTGGGGCAGATTGTCTTCCGAAAATTGCATAAGAGATTTTTTTCCCCAATTGTTACATCAGAACAGATAAGCAAAAATATAAACAAAAATTTTTTTGTTATTTCTTTTTTTATGCTGCTTTTATAAAAACGATATGATCATTGCATTTTTGATTTTTTTTCATTTCATGCTTTCCTTCTAAAAAGCTTAAAATTTATGAGGTATTATTAATTTTTTAAAAATGTTTTTTTCTTTCCGCATGTCGTACAAAATTAGAAGTCAAGCCTGTTTCCCTTTATCTTTCTATGAAGCGAAAAACTAAGGGTGAATAAAGTAGTCTAGAACGAATGTATGTTTGAGAATAAATGAAGCTAAAGAAAAGAAAGAGGAAAAAATAATACACACAAAAGCATATCTTTTGAAAGCGATGATATCTCGGCTTTTTAGTAACCCAGCCTATATTTGTGTTTTTACGCTTTCTTTTTTTCGCGAAAAAATGGGTAAACTCAGAAGCAAAAACGTAAAAAAAAGTGCGACCAGCTACCGCAAGGACGGCATTACAGCCTAAGGCAATATATATGCACATTTAAAGCTTATTTAAAAATAGAAAAAAAATTACCAATTTTAATTTTTGATTATTACCAAATGGGATTTCTTCCTTTTTTTCAAAACAAAACAAATTTCATACCGAAACAACAAAAAAGTATATTGCCTAGAAAACTTTTTAAAAGAGCATCCTTTTTAGGAAACATACGTTGTTGCCTGTATTCTTCTTCTTTTTTTCAACTTGAGAATTGAGAAATAAAATAAGCCTAATTTTGTAAATAAATGAATAAAAAGAAGAAAGAAAAAATAAAAATAAAAAGTCAAAAAGCAATGGTATAAAACTTTATAGCATTTTTTTATGTGTGTTATTTTACTTTACTTAACATTACGCTAATGTAATTTAAAGTAAACAACACACAGCAAAAAAAAAATATTTTGCAAGTATAAAGTTAGTGCCATTTTAAACTTTCTTTTTCTTTTATTCTACTTTGCTTCACAAGAGATAAAATAACTTTGAGGGGAAAAAACAAGTAAGCTTAAAAAGAGGTATTCAAGAAAAAAATCTTTGATGAGATTTAAATTGAGAAAAAGAGAGACTAAATAAAGCGGTAAAAAGATGAAGGCAGGAATTCAAATATGAGAAACAACGTAAATTCAATAAAAGAAAGAAGCAAAAAAAGAATTTTTTACAGGAGTCAACGAGTTAAAAGTCACCGAAAAGCATATTGAAAAAGATGTTGATGGTCAAGTACTTAGTGGATGGCGAGAACAAAATTGGATGGGAACTTATGAACAATTTGAAAATCCTATGTTGTAATAGCCTTAAAGGAATTAATCTTTATTTTTAATTAATTATTGCATTGGTTTTTTAATCAAACTTACATTATAATGGAGAATTGTTAAATTTCGATATTATTTTTTTCAATGAATAAATCAAAAAGTGTAACGAAATTCTAAAGAGTTATATTAAGTTATTCTTTATTTGATAAAATTTTTAATTTTAACATGCAAAACTATGAAAAGAGATGAAAACAAATGAAAAAAAAAAACGAAAAACCTAAATAGATTTTACTGTCACAAAGTTAATGTGATTTAACTGGGTTACGGTGGGAAATCTTTTAATTATTAAACAATTCATGAATATTCAAAGACAAAAAATGTTCTTAAAATTTACGTAAAAAAATTTTGTACGTGAATTTTTTGTAACGCTCCAAATTTCTGATTATGAAGTCTTGCCAACAAAATTTACGTGTTTCTAATTTACCGACAAAAAGAGAATATATACTGTATAGAATTTTATTGAAATTTGGCCATTTCGACGTTGAATCTTTATAACAAAATAAAAAACAATGAATGTTGAAATATGGTGACCCGATAAATAATAACATAAAGAAACAATAATAATATAAATAACAAAATAACATATAAAAGAAACAATTAAATGCAAATGAAAAACAGTAAAAATTTGAAAAATCCAAAAGTTCGTTGCATTTTAACTAAATTTTTCCAAAAGTTTTGCTTTGATATCGGGCTTTCTCTAAAAAGTGAACAATTAAATTAAATTATAAAGGAAAATAAAAACATACAGTAAGAACTTCTTCTAAAACATTTAGCAACTGGTTACTTGGCATTTCGAGCAAAGATTCTTTTGCTTCCTCAAGATTTCTCTTTCCACGATGAAGACCTTCAGTATAAGCAAAATTTATCAATTCCATTACAGCATCCATTCTATCCAGAGGTGATGTATTCGAAGCCGTTGCGCAAGATAGCAGCTTTGACTTCTGCGATAAAAAATTATTTTGGGGACTTTCACGAAAAAGAGATCCATTTATTCGAGTATCATTTTGTGTTAATGGAATTTGATAATCATTAATTTTTTCAGCATTAAGATATGAAAATAATTTATCAGTGTTATTCATAGATAATGGAGTAACAGATGATGCACGGGACGCTGAAATGAGATATTTCAAATATACATTTAAAAAGAATACCACATTTATAGTCCATAAAAAGACATTCGGTTATTTTCGAGTTTATTTTTTTACATTTGTATAAACATAATTTATAATTTTAAAGAAAAAACTCTAAAGGTATTTAAAATTCACAAAAACCTTCACTTTTTAATTATAGCTTATAATAATAAAAATTGACTTACCATTTTTTGGAGCTGCTGCTCTACGAAATACACTAGCAGGAATCATACACGGTTTAGTATGCCATTTAACTTCTTTTTCTATTTCTTGTCTAAACGGCGAAACACTTGGTTGATAAGGTTTAAAAGGCAATTGTTTGAAAAAGTTGTCCTTGTTTACAGGAGTGGAAATTTCAAAGCTTTGATTTGCCGCTGAATCAGTTGTAGTTGATAAAAGAGGAGACGAAGTCCGTGATGAACTATATATTGGTGAAATTGGAGTTTCAACAAATTCTTTCAACTTTTTTTCAAGCATATTTAATTGTTCCAAATAATCATTGTTTGAAGCCAATCCATATACAGTTCCTGAAAAATTAAAAACTTTTATTTTTAAAAAATATATAAATTTTTTAAAGTACAAACCATCACTCGCTTTCATCATTATAATATTGTCACGTCTATGATAACCAGAATTTTTATAAAATTTTATTTTTATATTATAAATACTTCTTCGATTACACAATTGTATATCAAGATAGTTATTAGCATCCTTTGCTTTTGTTAAAAATACAGGACCAACAAAATCTTCTTTTGACCATTCACCAGTATCTCGTAAAAATTTAAATACAGCTCCCAATGGAATCATAACAATTGTTTCCCCATCCGTGCCAGAAGTCGAATCTATGAATACATCAACAGGGGCTCCAAATTCGGCAGACATTCCAACCCGCAAAGATACTAAAATATATATTTACAAAAAAATATTTCTGCTTTCCCGAGTTATTTTCTCTCATACATTTGGATCAAAATATTCATACATGCAAAAGCATAAAATGTTCGTTTCAGGATTTTTGCCAGAGCTTTTTGCTTTTTGATCAACCGTTTCTTTGCCTGCCAAAAGAAACTCAATTTTTTGTTATATTTCATTGATAAACAAAATTTGTGCCATAAAATGTGTCAGAAGTTGTTGATGAAATCGCGCAAATGTTCTTTCATCATATAAAACAACTAAATTATAAAAATTTTTAAGCATGTTTCAAAAATTTAGGAGGTATAAATTTGCATTTTTAAAACGCAAAAAACCGCATAATAATTTTCACTTTTGTTGAATTTATACCGTGTTAAATTTCGCTTTTGCTTTTTAGTTGCCTTTTTGTAAGACTTTTTTTCTACTGATTTTTTTCATTCCACTTTTTTACCTTTAACTCAAAAAACGTTTATGTTTTTGATGTCACTCATTTTTCTGTCTCGTATCAGAGTTTTTGGTCTTTAATTCTCGATTCTTTTCTTTTTACACGTGATTTTTTTGTTGCAAATCTTTACTATTTCTTTTTTGTAAATGTTTTTTTCGAAAGAATACCTTTTTTGGTTATATGTTTTGCAAAATGTAGATTAGATTATATTTATGTTGAAAATTTCAGTTCATTATGGCCCGATCTTCAAGTATCATAAAAACTAACCTCACGCATTTTTTCTTCTTCTTTCATCCAGACATTATTTTAGTTCATTCCGGACGCACGTCAATGGCTACTGAACAATCGCATCTTTTTTGTTGTTATATGTCCTCTTTTTTAACAACTTTATTCAAGCAATGGGACAACTTGTGAGGACCGAGGAGTAACAAACGCGCTCATATTTTATCCATGTCTCAAGATTTAAAACTTTACGTTCTTCCGGTTTCTATTGTGCGCAATTGTTTGATTCGCCTTAAGATTTACCTCATATTCTTTAAACTTTTTTAATTTTATCCTTTGAAAAAAACCGCTTTACCTAATCCATGTTTTTTGTTCTTAACACTTTTTATACATTCATCTTATTTGACCTTTTAACGCGTTCGATGGTTTATTGTGTTTATGCAAAATTAATTGCATCATAATGTTTTTTTAAATGTTTATTTATTATTTTATTTTTAGGCTTTTCCAGTCTGTCTTAAGCCGCAAATATGATGCGAGCTTCTGGCTTCATTCGGGCACAAATCTGCCATGTCTCGCGTCGTGGGTTATCAACAGGTCCCCTTCGTCGTACTCCAATTACTGCTGCTTCCAGAAATGTTATGTCAGAAGGCTTTATGAATGGATCTTCCAGTATATATATCGAACAGATGTATGACAATTGGCGCAGTGATCCTAATTCAGTTCATAAAAGTTGGGATGCATATTTTCGTAATGTTGAAGCTGGTGCAGGTCCCGGTGAAGCATTTCAAGCACCTCCAACATTAATTCCTGGAAGAAGTCAACAAGGGATTACTTCTGCTCAAACAAGTACCGCTGTATCTACTACTGGTGATGTTTCACGTGCAATTCAAGATCATTTAAAAATTCAATTACTTATTCGTAGTTATCAGGTATTTTAATTTTAGTAAGTGATATTTTTTTAAAACACATTTTTAGACTCGTGGTCACAATATTGCTGATCTTGATCCTCTTGGCATTAACAGTGCAGATCTTGATGATACTATTCCTCGTGAATTAGAACTTGATTTTTATGGATTTACTGAAAAAGATCTCGATCGTGAATTTGTTCTTCCACCAACTACTTTTATTGGCGGTGATAAAACAACTTTAACTCTTCGCGAAATAATTAATCGGTTAAAAGTAAGTTTTTTAAAAATGTAATGATTTTTCTTACTCGTGGTGTTTAGAATATTTACTGTTTACATACTGGCGTTGAATACATGCATCTTACAAATTTTGAGCAACAGGAATGGATTCGTAAAAATTTTGAACAACCTCGAGTTACTGAACTTACTCCACAACAAAAGAAAGTCCTTTTCAAACGTCTTATTCGTTCAACTAAATTTGAAGAATTCTTAGCTAAAAAATGGCCTAGTGAAAAGCGTTTTGGTCTTGAAGGATGTGAAGTTTTAATTCCTGCAATTAAACAAGTTATTGATCGATCTTCTACTTTGGGAGTTGATTCTGTTGTTATTGGTATGCCTCATCGTGGTCGTCTTAATGTTCTTGCTAATGTTTGTCGTCAACCATTGGAAACTATTCTTTCGCAATTTAGTACTCTTGAAGCTGCTGATGAAGGATCTGGTGATGTTAAATATCATTTGGGTGTATGTATTGAACGGTTTAATCGCCAATCTCAACGTAATATTAAAATTGCTGTTGTTGCAAATCCATCTCATTTGGAAGCTGTTGATCCTGTAGTACAGGGAAAAGTTCGTGCTGAAGCATTTTATGGTGGTGACACAAAATGTGATCGAAATCTTGCTGTGATGCTTCACGGTGATGCAGCTTTCTCTGGTCAAGGTGTAGTTATGGAAACATTTAATCTTGATGATTTGCCTTCATATTCTGTACATGGTGCTATTCATATCGTTGTTAATAATCAAATTGGCTTTACAACTGATCCTCGTTTCTCTCGTTCTTCTCCATATTGTACTGATGTTGGTCGAGTTGTTGGATGTCCTATTTTCCATGTCAATGTTGATGATCCTGAAGCTGTTATGCATGTTTGTACTGTAGCAGCAGATTGGCGTAAAACATTCAAAAAAGATGTTATTATCGATTTAGTATGTTATCGTCGCCAAGGGCATAATGAACTTGATGAACCTATGTTTACTCAACCATTGATGTACCAACGAATCAAAAAAACAAAACCTGTCCTTGATAAATATCAAACAAAAATAATTGGTGAAGGGGTTGCAGATGAAAAATATATTAAAGTCTGTCTAATATACTTTTAAGAAAATTTTGTATTTCAAATAATTTTTTAGGATGAACTTGCAAAATACGGTCAAATCTTGGAAGATGCATATGAATCTGCTCAAAAAATTACTCATGTTCGTAATCGTGATTGGCTTGATAGTCCATGGGATGATTTCTTCAAAAATCGTGATCCTCATGCTTTTGTTCCTACTGGAATCGAAAGGAATGAACTTAATGCAATCATTGAAAAATTTTCGTCTGTTCCTGAAGGATTTAATCTTCATCGTGGTCTTGATCGTACACTGAAAGGTCGTCGTCAAATGGTTACCGATAATACTCTTGATTGGGCATGCGGAGAAGCTTTAGCTTTTGGTTCATTACTTAAAGAAGGTATTCATGTCAGATTATCTGGTCAAGATGTTGAACGTGGAACATTCTCACATCGACATCATGTTCTTCATGACCAAAAAATTGATCAAAAAGTTTACAATCAATTAAATGATTTATCAGAAAATCAAGGTGAATATACTGTATGCAATTCTTCTCTTAGTGAATATGCTGTACTTGGTTTTGAACTCGGATATTCTATGGTTAATCCTAATTCATTAGTTATATGGGAAGCTCAATTTGGTGATTTTTCAAATACCGCTCAATGTATTATCGATCAATTTATTTCATCTGGTCAATCAAAATGGATTCGTCAAAGTGGTCTTGTTATGCTTTTACCCCATGGTTATGAAGGTATGGGCCCTGAACATAGTAGTGCTCGTCCAGAACGCTTTTTACAAATGTGTAATGAAGATGATACCATTGATACCAACCATGTTACATTGGATGAAACATATGCTGCTCAACAATTACATGATACTAATTGGATTGTTGCTAATTGTACTACACCTGCAAATTTCTTCCATCTTCTTCGTCGTCAAGTTTTATTGCCTTTCCGTAAACCTTGCATTGTTATGACTCCGAAATCATTGTTACGTCATCCTCAAGCTCGTTCACCTGTTGAAGAATTTGTTTCTGATACCAGTTTTAAGCGTGTTATTTTTGAAGATGGTCCAGCTAAAGATAATGGAGCAAATGTCGAACGTGTCATCTTCTGTACTGGTATGGTTTTCCCCTTATCATTTCCAATTACAGTAATAACATTTTTAGGAAAAGTTTATTATGATTTAATTGCTGCTCGTAAGCAACTAGGTTTGGAAGATAAATTTGCTGTTACTCGTGTTGAACAAATTGCTCCATTCCCTTATGATTTAATCAAGGAAGAAACTAACCGATATCCTAATGCAGAATTAATCTGGGCTCAAGAAGAACATAAAAATATGGGTGCATGGGCTTTTATTCAACCTCGTTTGAATTCATTAGTTTTGAGGTATCTTTTTATTATTTCAAAACAGTTTTCATTGTCATTTTTTAGTGATAACCGTGGTATCAAATATGCGGGTCGTAAACCGAGTGCTTCTCCTGCTACTGGCAACAAGTATACACATTATAATGAACAAAAACAATTATTAGCTCAAGTATTTAATGTCCCTAAAACTAGTTTGTAAGTACTCACATTATTAATACTAATTAGGAGTGATCGAATAGTTTTGTTTTTTAAACTAACCATTAATCCATTTTTAGCTAATTCAAAATGATAGGATTAAACGACGTGCATTGCGTGTGATGTAATTGCTAAAGAAATTCTAACCGTTTTCTTTGCGTAATAATCATTATTGGATATTGTGCGGTGTTTTACTTCGTATGAGCAGAAAATAAAGATTATTAAAATATTTTACGGTGTCTGACTTTTACAAAATAAATAAACTGTCATTTAATTACCGGTTTTTCATATTTTTACATCTGTATTCGAAATACTGTAAATGTTGAAGACAGAAAATGTATTGTGTATTTTTTGTGAATTACTTTTTTTAAATTATATTACTGTAGTTTTTTATGCATTATATCGTTTTGAGAAACGTTCATTGAAAAATTTTGCTTTGAGTTTTAAAGACGTTGCATCATTTTTATTATAAATCTTTAGCTTACAAAACACAAGTACGATTCTTTCAAATTATTTGAATTCGCATTTTGCGCTTTCTTTTTTTCCTTTTCTTCAGTCTCTTTGATTCGTCTATTCAATACTTTGCTTGCATTTTTTTGTATGGTTTATACTTCTGTTTTTATAGCATTTTCTTTAAAATCTTTCAAAATTTTGATTTATTTTTTAAAATGTTTTAGATGGTGACAAAAGAAGACAAACAACTTTTAAAACAGTTTTCTGTTAGTAATTATTCTCATTTTGATAATATCAATAGCAGCCAATTTTACAACCTCAAATTAAATCGAATCCGGAAATGTTCAGATGACGCATCATTATCATTTTTTCAATCTAAAACAAACACTTATGAAAATTCTGGTAAATTAAAGAATAGCAATTCTTTAAAATCGATTTTTCAAAATTCTTCTTTTAAATTTTAAAACTTTTTTATTCGTTGTCGATTTTGCTACGTCATTAGTTATCAATGAGTCATGAAAAAATTTATGGAATTGCAACAACTTTTGTAATGTTAGGTTATTTAACCGATAATCTAAAAAGAAACTCATGGAATAAAACAGCAAAAGATTTACGGTCTGCAAAGCATCTTAATTTAAATGAAGAAGCCGAAGAAGGAAATGGAGTTCAAAAGAGGTGGATGAGTGATATGTATTATTCAAATACGAATAACAGCACTTTATCACTTCATATTGCGGCATATGAAAATTCCCATGAATCCTTTTCAAATAAATGTGTCGATTTACCGAAAAAACTGAAAACATCAAATTTCGTTGTTTCAAAATTTCAAGCAAGTTTGAACTATTCATCACACAAATATATTTCAAATGTATAGGATTGCTTTGAATTTCCTCGACAAATGAATGATCATGGAAATATTATACCAGAAGTTCAACAATTTTCAGCATCTCAAAAACTTTTTTCACCAAATCAAGAATCCAAATCGGGTCAAACGAAAAATCCACAACCTTGTGAGTATTAAAGTTGGATTTACTACATATAATTCAGTAGAGTTTTAACTAATCAGTCAGTAAATTTTTTTGTATAATTATTTGATTTCAACATTGTCTAATTTGCAGTTTCTCAAGTTATATAGAAATTTTCTAGGTAAAGCCAAAAATTGATTTTCTTTAAAAATTTTGAGAAAAGTAAAGATGTAATTTGTATTACCGTAAAAACTAATTTTTGTTATCTCTTGGTTGCATTCTAAAATCCCTGCAATAGGGTTGTATTTAACAATTTTACATTAGACATTTAAAAATGGGAAAGAAATGCTATAAACATACTGAAATTAGTCAAAAACAACTTTATTCAATACTTAACAATCCTGTTGCAAATCGTTAGACTGTTTTTGGTAAAATATTACTGTAGCTTGGAATACTGTAACTCCGGGAAATGGCGGGAAATTTCCCGCCTTTTTTCGATTTCCTGGGAAATGAACAACCCTACCCTGCAATTATTTAAATAAAAAAATCACAACATTTTTGTATTGTTACGCGTGTTTTTTTGTAATTGTTTTTTTTATCTTTTAATTAAAAAATAATTTTATCTCTTATCAAAATTTTAGTAATGTTGAATGCTTTATCTTATTGGAAAGCTCTTGATAAATGTTATTTATTCTCGGATGCTGATGAAGAACAACTTTATTCTCATGCTGGCTGGAAGCTTGTTGAAAATATAAAGAGTCGTAATCCTTTGATTAAATGGATAATGCTTTATGCTCCTGCCGCTCTACTTGCTTCTTGGTATTCAATTTTTCCAACGCAAACTTCTAAAACTGCATTAATTGTTGGAGGAAGTTGGTTTTAAAAAAAATTTTATATTTAATTAATTAAAGCTTTCAGCAACTTTTTTATTCTCCACTTTGGCTACACAATGTTATCAAAATCTTAATGTCAAAAATTTTACAACATGTGTTAACATTTTTTCAAATTCTGATATCAAATTTAAGCAATTTATTTTGGATTTACAAGAAAAAGAAGTTGCATTTTTTTCGTAAGTTTTTGTTTCCAAAAAAATTTGGCTGTCTTACAGTATCTTTCATTTAGCATGGGAAAATCTGATCATGCAAAAGTTTGCTCCCGTGAAGCTCGTATCATTTGCTTAAAATATCTTCGAAAATATGCTGATGAATGCATTGCCTTTTCTCGTTATATTAAAAGTGAAATGTTAGCTTTTTTGATTTCTTGGTGATCAAATTAATTGCATAAATTTTTAGGGATTATCCTATTACGTTATGCTTTGAAATGCTACCAGATAATCCAAAACTTAATGCTTTAGTCCAAATTAACAATGCTATTCGGGATGAATATCTTTTTTTGGATTCATTGAGAAATATGTATCAATTTGTTTTTGTATGCCGAAGTGAAATGTTACATCTTTTTATGGTTGATGTTATCTACCGTAATAGCTATGAACGAGAAGAAATGTTAATCAGAAAATTAATCGGAATTACTGAAGAAATTGAATATCAAGGCTTTATTCGAGCTTTAAATTATCAACCAAGTCAAATAAATCATGCTCAAAATTACATTAGACGATTACAATCTGTTCCAGCTCAACGTCGTATGGCTTGTATTGTTCAACTCGAAACCCTTCTTCAACAGTAAGAAAAATATCAAACACACTTTTCATCTACAGTATATTTTTAGGATGAATTCTATTCAATCTCTTCCGGCTGATTGTTCAAGCTTTCTTAGACAAATGAATGCTATTAATAATATTTTAACAACTCATCATCGAGAAGAACTTCAAAAGCTTATTGCTAAAGATCCTTTAAAACCTGATGATGGACCACTCGATACTGATTTTAATAATGATATCTCTGTTGAAACAGATTCAAATAAGAATGAAGAAAATAATATGAATTGTTATCAGGTCTGGTTTTTTTACATCCTTTTTTCAATCATCATTATACACGCAATCAGCAATTTTTGATGCATGAAAGCTGCTTCATTTTTTATTGCAAAAATAATAATGAACACTATTAATCGTTTCATTTTCAGGTTTTTGAAGCGATTCCTGGAACGCGGGACAATGAACAAAATGAAGGACGTGGTGGTGGTGGTAGTGGTAATGAAACATTCTGTGTTGATGATGATAATAATTCACAAGTAAGTAAATTCTTTTTAAAAGTGGACAAACATAGGTCACACTTTAAAACGGGTTTATTTTTAGGGTAGTATCTCACCACATAAACCATATAAGAGTATTGGCGTTCTTGATGAATTAAAAACAAAGTTGCAACCACGACAGGAAATGGCGTTGCAAAAAGAAAGAGAAGCAACAGCAAAATTTCGAGGAGTTCCCATTGAAGATGTTTCAATTGAAGATGTACTTGAAGATATGAAACATTCTAAGAAATCCTTTGCTTCAAATCAAAATGAATGGCTTGATAAACCTTTTATTGGTAAAAGTGTAAATATGGGTCCAACTACGTCATTAATGTCTCAAATTGTTCAACGTCGTCAAACAACTAAAACAGCTGTAATTGGTGATAACTCAGATTCTGAATAATTTATTGTTTTGAGAAAAACCAGAACTAACTGTGATCTTACCTTCTGTTATCTTTTTTTATACGGGTTTTTTACCATATGTGTATTTATTTATTTTTTGAATAATATAATGATTATATAAAAAATAACTTCATTAGATTTGGTTTAATTGCGCATTAAATAACCTGTTAAAAAAGGGTAAAAATTATATAAGTAATTGAAACGGGGTATTAAAAAAGGGTTCTACTATAATAGGTGATCATGAATCGGTATTTCTTTTTCGAATGTACAAATATCACTTTTTAAAAAGAAAGCTGTACAATGTAATAATCATTGAACTGATGTTCTTAAACTTACAAAGTACTTGAAAGAAAATGTAAGAAATTTTAGAGAGAAAAAATGCGTCAATTACATTTGAAACATTATCAAAAAAACAAGAAAAAAAAGAAGAGATAAAAAGAAAATAATATTTAAAAAAATTAAAGTAAATTCAAAGAAAAAGAGGTGTTTTAATTATTATATATCACGATTTCCAGCTGGTTTGTAAAAAGACTAATAATATAGGTATTTTTGAATGAAAAGGATTAGAAGAGATTGAGGCCAGCATTGAAAGCATAAATTCGATCCCATTTAATATTCTGTGGAACGTGACGAGTATGACGTCGATAAATTGCACGACTTTTGAGGGAAATAAGGGTGCTCAATTTACGCCATTGTGAACGGGGTGCACAAAAAATGGCCTAAAAAAGGGTTTTTTAAATTTTGAAATGACAAATAAAACACAAATTCTAAGAATTGAAAACAACAATAACAATAACCGTAAAAACATAAACAGTCATTGTCAATTATAAAAAAATGTTCTTATTGAACTTGAAAAAAATTGTTTCAATTCAATGTACTTTTACGAATTCGTCAATTCTTACTTTTTTTGCTCTTGATTGTGTCATTTGATGGGCCATAAGTGCGTCAGCAATTTGTTGACTACCAGCATAAAGGGCAAGAACGTGATGATCTGCTTTTGAAGAAACAATGTATCCAACAATGACAACAACACCCTCATCATTTTCTCGTCGGGCAATATATACGATAGTTTGTGAAAAAAGATATTTAAGGAATGCTGCACGATTATGATTGCTTAAAGTTTTATCAAATTCCAGGATGTCATTAATATCTTTTTCATTCGTTAATTTCAGCGGAGAAATTGTTACATCTGTAAAGAAAAAATATTTGAAAAGATTATAACTTTAAAATCCCCCCTTTCAAAATTCTTAAAAAAAGAATTCGTTTCTTTTTATGCATTTTAATCTTTCTTTTTTCACTATTTTTATGCAAATTTTTAAGCGATTTTTGTATAAAAAATATAATGACCAGAAAAACCAAATAAAATGAAACGTTTAAAAACGCTGAAATACTTTTTAACCGGTTCCGCAAAGCTCATTAAAATAATGAAGAATTAACTCGTCCACTCAAACCCCAGCAGGTCGTCGCCTTTTCTGTTATCACTTAAACCCCCCTTTTTCTCTATCTCTCTTCATAAATTTCTTATTGTTAACGATCATTATCGGACTTTTCAATACCACAGAATATTTTTTTACATTGTTGCTCGCCAATGTTTGCAGCGTCATCAAAAAATGTTACAAAAGACAAAAGGAAACTGCCCAAATAATTTAATTCCCTTGGACAGCACGAAAAAAAAACTATTTGTGGGGTAACTAATGTTACACACTTTCATTTTCACTGACCGGAAAAAGAAAAAAGAAAGAAAAAAATAGCCCAAAAAACGGTTTTACATTAAAAAAAGAGATTTGTTATTTCTTAAAATTTTGAAAAAGTACCTTTAGCAGGTTTTAGCATTTTAAGCAATTCATCAGAATCAACTGAAATTTGATGAAGTTGAAGGCGATCTGTTACAATAAATCCAGCATTATCACGAAGCCCCCAATCTGCATCTGAATCAAAGATATCAATTGTAACATTTTTCTTTAATTCCAAATTTGTGCGCCCTAATGTTGTTTCAGCCAAATGATCAACAAGATGTTCAACAATGAGTCGTTGTGGAGCATTATGATGTACTTGAATGTAAATTCGTTCTAAACGTAAATCTGGAAGTTTGTCTTGAATTGTGTCAATTTTGAATTTTCCATTCACAGCATCAGTGCAGTCCAATGTGATAGCTTTTTTAGAAAGTGATTTTTCGACATGTTGATAAATGAAATATCCTTGATTTTGTGCAAATCGAACTATCGCTGCAAGAGCTGCAAGTTTACCTAAAAAATGACAAAAACAGTTTTAATTTGGATCTTTAAACTTTTTATGATGTTTTAGATGCTCACCATCTTGAGAATTAATTTGAGCAAGTGTGGCACCAGGGAGTTGATTGAAAGGAAATGGAGACTGAACAGGCTGAGCTTGAGCAGATGTTGCAATAGTGGTAGGTGATGGTGATAATCGGGATGATGTACCCATTTTATGATAATGACACGAAAAGTGATGTGATCGAAAATTGTTTCACGGAAAAAAAGAGAGGAGTCTAATTTTGCGACAAATTTGTCTTTTTCTCTTCTATACTTCTTTTTTCCTTCAGCTCCAATGGAATTTGCGCTCACGAACGATGATATATGCGCGGATTGGAAAGACACTGGAAGCAAAAAGGGAATATATGTACGGGAGGTTTATTTTTTGTTTTAACGTCTTCTTCTTCGGCGGCGTTACGTTAGTGAGCCGTAGGGTTTCTTGAAAGGTTTGCTAGCAACTTTGTTGGCGGGCAAAACTGTGTGACGACGAAGAAATATGCACAACTCCGCCTTCCACCAACTCTTCTAAAATACACAAAAGAAAATTTTTCTCCCCCTGCAGCAAAAAGCAACGGCGACGACAGGAAACAAAGAACGGGCGTGAAACAATTGCCAAACCTGAAACAAATCATTGTGCGTCTCCTTTTTCATTAAAGTTTTAAAAATCATGTTGATAGTAACAAAATATATAACAAGAATAAATACACATATATCAGTGATGATTCAGAAACGTCGAAAAAAAGCGTGAAGTTATTCTTAGTTAGGCAAACAAAAGGGCGGGTTTGTTAAAAAAAGACAGAAAGAAATGGGAATTAAAAGTAAATATCAATTATGGATATAAAAAAAATAAGATATCTCTCTTCCAATGATATCGAAAATAATGGATTTAACGGTAGATAATTTTAAAACTAAATCATCATTTTTAAAAAGCGATAAAACCGGGGAAAAAGGGGGGAAGATATGAGGTTAATCCATGCTCAATAACCTCTAACGACTAAAAAATGGTGGTCAACGCGTCACTGACACAGTTCAATGACAATACAAAAATTAAAATCGTTTCTTACAGTTTGTCGTTTGTCCTTGAACATGGTAAAAACCTATGTCAAAAAAATTTTTACACTGACAAAATTTGAAAATCCTTTCTTTTTTTGATACAAAAAAGACAATACTTGTATTACGTAAAAAGAGAAGCATTCACGGTGAAAAATATAAAGAAAGCTGTAAATGTTTTTAGGCCACATCAAAGACATCTTTTTTATCGCGTTAAAACGCATAAAAGTAAAAGAAAAAAAACGAAAAAAGAAGAGAAGATGCGAATATTCTGAAAAACACCCCCAATTTTGAGAAAAAAAAAACTTTCAAGAAGGTACAATTGAACTCATTCGGCGACCCATAATTCGTTCATTTTTTATTGTACTCTTTTTGATTTCCTCAAAATTTGTTTACGAAATTTCATATAAGATGTTTGATCGAAATTCTTTCACTTTTAAGTTTGCTAAAACCCCGGAAGCAACAAGTATAAAAATTTAAACTAGTGAAAAAAAGAGAGAAAAAACGTTTCAGCAACATTATATACCAACTCCTTCTGAAATGCCCTGAATTTATGTTATTCGTTCTTTTTTTTAAAAAAAAGAAAGAGAAAATCATTTGTATCAAAGATGAATTGCAGAGAGAAAGAGAATCCGCGTATCGACCTTCTAGAAAGATTATCCGAAAAGCAGTAAAATTCGGTTACAATCAATTCAAAGAAGTTTTCAATAAAAAATTTTTTTAAATCTATAATCCATTCTTAAAAACACCTGAGCAAAAAATGGATACCTTTGTTAAAAAAAGTTTAATAAATATTTTTATTCGACTGACCTAAACAAGTTTCCGGTCAGCTGTCCGTACAATAAGCAAAAAAAATTTGTGAAAAAAATTGTCTATTTCAAACACGCATGAGCGATGAACTATAACGAAGGGAAAGTTATGTTTATGGATTTGAATCTTCCTCATAAAAAATTATTCATTTTCACCCGAAACAAATCTCATTTTTTGTTCACAATATTCACTTTGTTTCTCTCTATCAGCAGCCATATCATCATCACAAAATGAATGAAATCGATCAGAAAAGAAAATAAGATAAACGAAAATTTAATTCAGTGAAAGAAAAATTCTAGTCAATTTAAAGGCCATTTACAATAATCACAAAAAATTTTATAGACACATTTCGGACTTTTCCATTTTTGTCATCATCTTCTTCTTCTTTTTCTTTCTGAACCATAATCAAAAAGAAATTTTTGTAAAGAAAGAGAAAGAAGTGTAAGTGATTGATTGTACATGAAAAAATGTAATGTCCACCCTAAAATGATCAAATTCAAATTGTCTGGTCATTTGACTTAAGTGACCTGAATTTCATTTACGAACAAATTTTCAAGATCCAGAAAGGGTTATGACTTCTTTCTTCGAAATGACGCCGATCCTGCAATACGCGACAAGTTTTTTTAAGAAATAAGAACGAACGGAATAATAGGATACAAACATCTTTTTTTAAGGTATACTTTTTTTCTTCAAAAAAATGACGAATGATGTCTTTGTTCGTCAAAATGTAGGTTCACCCAATTTATTAAAAGAATGTTCAATTAACTGAAGAAAATTTCTTAATTTAAAATTCAGGGATACTTTAATAATTTTTTTTATTAAAATCAACAAATTTTTAAAAACAGGAAAAAATCAACAAGTATTACAACGGTAGTTTAAAAAATTCCAAAAATGAATTATTCTTCCATGTGTTCAGAGTTCATCACTTTACCAATTTACAGGTCAATGTTGAAATTCCAT
Organism: Panagrolaimus sp. LJ2414; assembly: GCA_024447195.1. Classification (NCBI taxonomy): domain Eukaryota; kingdom Metazoa; phylum Nematoda; class Chromadorea; order Rhabditida; family Panagrolaimidae; genus Panagrolaimus; species Panagrolaimus sp. LJ2414. The sequence continues at coordinate 2,626,619 of JAMRXY010000280.1, read as the reverse complement.
CACGATCAGAATATTCCAACAATGTACCTTTAACTTTCTGACCAACATGAGGAGTTACACGAGATTTGCTTATATCAAAACGAGTTTCAATTCCACAAGTATTACCAATAGCAAAATTATCTTCAATTCGAATAATCGTCGATTCAAATGGAGAGGTAAATGAAGCTCTAAAAATATAAAATTTTATCAATTTAATAAAATTCAAAAATTTGTTTACTTAAAAATGACAACTGCTACAATTGCATTAATATGGGCACCGCCTTGAATGCCTTTTGTAATTGATGGAGAAAATACTTTAATTTTACCAAAATAAACTATAAATCCACCATGTCTAAAAAATAATTAAACAAAAAATGAATATTTAAAAAAAGAATAAACATACGCTCGATTAAATTTTCGAAGATGTTTTTCCATAGCTGCAGTACAATACTCCTTTCCTCTTCGGAATTGATGAGGCTTGATGAATAAACTGAATCGAAAATTCTTTTCCATATAATTCTCTTTATCTTTTTTGAGTAATTCTTTAATTTGATTAAACTTAATTGCTTTAGGCATGTTTGAACTACGAAAGTAACAAAATCAAGTAACAAAGTTGAAGCTTTTCAGTTCAAAAAATGAACTTTGAATCAAAGCAAAAAAACTAAATTTTTATATTAAATTGTTCGTGCTAAGATTTTTAAGATTAACTTCTTTTTAGAAATCAAAAAAAAAATTAAAGTTTGATTTACTTTAAAATATCGTGTAATTTTTTATGTTACTATATGTTTTGTTCATAATAAATTAAAATGGCACCTAAAGAAAAGCATGTTCGAATGGAGCTGAGTAGGATACAAGATTTTGTAAATCCTAAAGAAAATCGGGAACAATACATGACAAGCATTGAAGTTGCAAGTAAGTTTATCCTTTAAAATAAATCAACTTTTTTATAATAACATTTCAGTACAATGGCTAAATTTAGTTGATCAAGAAACAGGTATTGAAGAAAAAATTGTAGCCGATCTTGGTTGTGGAACTGGAATGCTTTCATGTGCTGCATTAGCATACGGTGCAAAGTTGGTTAATTCGATATTATTTGCTAGTACAAATTTAAATATATAATAATTTATATAGAGAAGTTTATGGATTCGAATTAGATAATGATGCTTTGAATCAAGCTGTTGAAAGTATTGATGATGAAGAGAATTTTTTTCCTGTGAATATTGATGTTGAACAATTAATCGCGGATTCATATCCCAAATTTGATATTGTATTATCGAATCCTCCATTTGGTACAAAAGAGAAACCTCGTAAGTTTGTATTTTTATTGTTTATATTACTTCAAATAGCTCTTTTTCTAGATATTGACTTTGCTTTTATTGAAAAAGGATGTAAATTATTAGCTGGTGGAGGTGTGTTATATACTCTTCATAAGACGTCTTGTGTTGATGCTGTAATTAAAAAAGCCATCTCTCAAATATCAGGAATTTCAGCTTCCAAAGATGCAAAGATTAATTGGGAACTTTTAAATACTTATAAACATCATAAGAAAAAATCTGTTGATATTGATGTTACTCTTGTATCTTGGCGCCATTCGACATAATAAATTTGTTTTATATTTTTATTGTTTTTGTTACAAAATTTTGATAAATTATGGTTTAAAATTAAGCACCATTTTGTAAAAATCGGGGGATTACACTTAAGTTTTCTGATGATATGGCATTTTTGCATTCTTTAACTAATCTTGCAGCAGCAGTTCCTGCTGAAAAATGTTTGTGGTGGATTCAATTCATAATAAATCCTAAATAATTACCTCTAAGTCTAGAATGATGTTCAATCGCCGAAGTTAATACTTTCATGTTTTCGAGAAGTTGTTGTCTTGCTTGAGCTCGAAGTTGATGTTGGGCTACCATATCCCGATTTAAAATTGCTAAACGAACATAATGCTTTCTCGCTTGTGGTCTGAAATTTTTAAATTTCAAATGAAACTTTAGAAAAACTCTTACGTATTTCGAATGTTCAATAAATCTTCCGCGATAATAACACACTCTCTTGCAATATTCATACGGTCTGCCCAATCAGCTTGAAGTTTTTCATTCAAATTATATTTTTCATCCATCTTAAATGGATTTTTAATAGTTGGTTATTAAAGCTTTAAATCTTACTGTAGCAATGACATTGTCAACGGCATCTGCAGATTGTGGAAAATGTGCTTGGCTAGATAATTCTTCAATTTTCAAAAATTGTATAAGTGACTGAACAACATTTCCACAAATTTCAATGTCATCATGTTTTATTTCACAATTCCCACTTTCGTCCATCGAAAATCGAAGGCCTAGTTTTTTCGCAACATCCATAAAACAAAATTCAATATTTGGATTTTCACATATATTTTCAATTTCTTGTTCTTTTTCTCCCAAATAAAAATTGTACATTAACCATTTTATAATCTGAAGTTTGTTTTAGAAATTCTACATGACTACATAATGGCTTACATTATCAGGTCTATAACCAAAACTAAATTTAACATAACCTTCCGGTTCCGTGTAAAGCTTATCAACCATTAACAAAGTTGCAAATCGTAGTATTTCACCATTGACTTCGAAAACGTGCATTTGTTTACTGTAATGAATTAAAATTATTAACTTTTTTTTATCTTTCTTCTTACGCTGTAGATGAGCCAGCAAAAAGTTTAATATGTAAATCGGTTGCCATTTGTCGTTGTGGAAATATTTGAGTCGTTAATCCACTTTCTTCTGCCGTTGGATGACTGTAAGTAAAATGTTAAATCGTAACACTCAATCCTTAATAATCTTACATTACTAAACTTTCTGAATCAAAAACTCCTTCTGCAAAAATAACTGCCGCACGAATTGGAACATTGTTGGTCAAGGAAAGTGTTAAACAAAGTCCATCTTCTACGGTACAATGAATGGCAGATTGTAAACTTGTGCTTGAAGGAATTGCCGCATGATCAATATTAATTACATCAGGCTTTTCATAATTTTTAAGTTCTTCCATTAAATGATGCTTCTTTTGTCCGTAATCACGAATTAATTGTTGAACTTGATCGGGCGAAACTTCTTGTACAAATTGAGTTCCGATTACTGTAATTAACCTATTTTTTAAAAGCTGTGATAATTTTTCAAACCTTTTCCATTTGTAAATGCAAGAATAAATTGAAGGTTATCTGTTCCATTAATATCCGCAAGGAAAGCATCAGCTACCTCTCCATCATATAAAGCTTTTGCAACAATTTCACCGGTTGCTCGTAATCTTGCATCAACCTAAAAATCATTTGCATACTGTAACTGCCTTCGAAAAAATACCTTTCCACTTTTCCATACACAAACAAATGTATTTTCTGTTGGGTATTCTAAAAAGCAAACAACATGACTTTTTGATTTTACTCTCCAATGAAGAGCTTTATTTTCATAATATCCAAGGGTGCCACTTTTAAGTGCAAATAAAAATCCTGTGTTTGATAAAGTTTTTACAGCCGAAACTGGATCACCTTCTGTAAATTCAGATAAAAGTGCCAACTGTTTAAGCACTTTTATTTCAATGCCATTTGTTCCAATGACGAGTTCATTCTTTCCGTCACCATCAAAGTCACATAAAGTTAATGAATTTATGTCATCTCCAAGTGCAGTCCAAAAAACATCTGAACCAAATGCATCAATCCCCCAAATTGTTGAACCACATGCGCAAATAATTAATGGATTGACTTGATCGTCGACTATTCCAAACTTAAAAGAATTAATTATTTCAAAAGAAAAAAATTTGTAATTTGCCTCAATATATCGAATGCCTTCAGGCATTTGCCGATGAAACACAGTTTTATTTTTATATACATCATAACAAATAAGACTTGATGCTGTCCCAATTACAACAACATCATAGTCATCAGTACTTGCAAATTTACATGTTCTCAAACATGTAATTGATTCATTAATATGAAATATGGCTTCTGAAATTGATTTACTTTTTCATTTATTCTAAAGCTGTTTAAAACAAACCGCTATTTTGAAGAACAACTTTATTTGTGTTTGTTGCAACAACCAATTGAACACGTCTTGATTCATCGAAAATTCCGAAAGATGCACAATTTGGTAAAATATGTTGACTGAATCCAAAATTAAATACTGGTTTAAAAGATCCTTTTAAAGGTGGAGGTTCCATTTTATTTTAAAAGCTTTTTCAAAATTTACAAAAAGTTGTCAAAATCCAACAAAACATTTTTTGGTTGTCATGGTTACGCTCAAAAATTTTCAAAATGTTTTTCTATGGTTTAGTTTTTATTTTGGAATTTGAGGAATTAAAATGCTAAAATAAATTTTTTAAATAAAAAACAAAAATTTTGATAAATTACACGGATTTTCATTGCATTTGAGGAGATTACAGCATACTGTATTTATACCATTTATAAATTATAAAAAAAAATTGAGAATTCTTTAAAGGTTTGGCATTAATAAAACTATGTATGTAATTTGCCATATGATTATTATAAAAGCATTTATTTCAACACCCGTTGTTTTTCACACTTTTAATCAGTAAAGGTTGGTTAATACAAGCTCAATGCAAGTGATACAATTATGTCAATAAAAATCCTATAAATTAAAGAGTTCTTTTAAGCTTTTTGTGCCAGTGAAGATGAGCGTAGCACAGATGCAGAATCAGGAGAATCTTGAAATTTTGATATCGTTGATTTTGCTGAAAGTTCATCAAGAGGGGGACAACATAAGCAATCCGGTGATGCTTGTGGATGAGGTACTTCCCAACGAAGATCATGACCATATGTCATTAACAAATCCAGAATAACGCCATTTGTCCATCCAAATCCTAAAATATCAATTTTGTATTTCAAAAAACGCCAACAAATTACGGTATTACAAAAGTTACAAAAAACATACCTTCTTGCAATTCGTATTCACCACCTCCACCTTGGCTTTTATTACATTGAGTGGCAACATTGTATTTTTCGAACATTCGTCCGCCACTATGCAACCACATCATGTAATTCTTTCGAATCCATTTTTCAGCAATAATTCTTGCGAGATCATTCATACCACTTTTTCTTAATCCTTGAATGACAACCCAAGTTGTTGGAGCCCATGCATTTGGAAAATCCCATTGTTGACCAGATGCAATAAGTGAAGTTGGAATACCTCCTGGAAATGTAAGAACACCGGATTTTTCAAGGTATGTTCCAATTTTATGAGGATCAAAATCATCATGAACACATTCAGAAAACATTGGAAAAAAATTTGTATCAAAATAGGTGCTGGTATGTTCTTTTGTAGCCAAATCGTAATCAAACCAACATCCCATTTCTTCATTCCAAAATATTTGATGGATTGCTTCTTTCATAAGTTTAAATTGTTCATGATTTTTTGCGGCTGCTTCTGGCATCCCAAGAAGATTATAAAAATGTGCGAAAGTTTTTAAATTGCCACAAATTATTGAATTAAGATCAATCGGAAGAATAGAACTTGTACGCGTTGATCCCATTTTACCTGCTTGTGGTCCTTCAGTATGAAACCAACGAGCACTAAAATCTCTTCCACTTTCAGCAGCTGCCATAATATCACCCCATAATCGAAGTTTTTCAGGAACATCAGTAATATGTTCTGCACATTCAACATCTTCACGATCTAAAAATATTTTTTTTATTACTGTATAAGCTTGATTTGTAAGAAACTTACAAGATTCAGGACGTGGTCCACCTGCAACAACATGATACCGGAATAGATGAGATTTCCAATCTTCTTTATGGATGCATCGATTACGTGTAAAAAATTCCATTTCTTTTTCAAGCCATGCCATGGAACGTCGAACAAATTCAAGATCACCAGTTTTTTCAAAATATGCCTCAACACACCATGTAAGCAAAGGTGGCTGAGAACGATTTAAATAATAAACTCTATTCCCATTCGGAACATATCCAAACATTTCAATCAAATGTCCCATATTTTCAATCATTCCTCGAACCGTTGAAAACATTTCAGAAGCCAGAAGTCCTTTAATTGTAAAATATGAATCCCAGTAATACATTTCTCTGAATCGACCACCAGGTACAATAAAAGGATTTGGAACTGGAATAAGAGAATATTGTTGAGGATTGGATTGTACTTTATGTGCAATCCGACGACAAAGAGTTGGCCATTTTTTATGCAGATCTTGTGCCCATAATCGATAAGATTCATCATCAATACTATCAAAGGCTTTAACTTCATGTTGAAAATCAACAGGTTCAATTTCTTCCAATTCTCCACCGGGTTGTTCAAAATGTTCTTGAATAAATACATTTAATGCAGCAGGATCAACTTTTCCATTTTTAGCTTCATGTATTATTTTATTCCATTCTTTTAATGTTACTTCTAAAATAATCAATTTTTGTTTTGAAGCATTTTGAAAACGTTATAAAAAAATATTTTTTCAAACTAATTCCAACTATCAAAAAAATAACTTACCAGCATCAAGCTTCAAAGGCATATCAACAAAATGTTTACAATCAATAAAAAGATGAGATGTTTGCACGGCATTTAACAAAGATCCGTGACAGTAGATCTCAAAAAAAAAATGAAATAAGTTTACCTACGTATGAAATAAGTTTACCTCATTACGGTAAGCATTAAGTTTACCTTGACGAATCAAGGATGGATTTTCTTCCAAAATCATACTGTCAGCAGATCCATCCCTGGCAGTATGAAATGGCCGTACACCTAAAAATTAATTATACTTTTTGGTATAATAAAATGACTACTAACAAGTAAGTGAAATCAAAGAAGCAGGACTTAAATAACGAGTGGAGCGAGCCCAATTGAAAAGTGCAGATGGAGTTGAAAGACCAATATATTTTGGTGCCATTGAACTATTAATACCAATTTCATTTTTGGTTGCTGAAAATGTTGATTCAGAAAATGTTGCACTTCGTTCTCGTTCTTTGAAAGAATTTGCATTTTCAATTTGTTTAGCCGTTACCACCGGATTGAGCACAGAAGGTTCCCAAGTTGAGCTTGTGCTTGCTTGGCTTTTTGTTTCATTTTCAATGAATTGTCCTTGAGAAGGAGAAGATGAACAAATAATTCCAGGAGAAGCACGAAATCTTTCGACAGTTTGAGATCCTTTTATAATATGTTGAACACATCGAGAATTTATTCGCCTGACCATTTTTTAATCAGTTTATAGGATCTAAAATCGAAATGATTATATCAAGAGAGCAATTAAAAATAGTAAAAACGCGATAATTAAATAATTAAAAACAGAATTTACTAAAGTTTGTAAAAAATCATTTGAATACACACCAACGTATTTTTTAATCATGATCTATGCAAATTATAGGAAGAAAAGGGTACTCAAAAAACAATTCATGTGACTTTCAAACTACAGTAATGAAAATTATTTTTGAAAAGAAAGGAAAGAAAATAATTTAAAATAAAGACCAAAAGCGTAAGTATTTTTTTAGCCATTAGAAAAAATGGTCATTTTAAAATGTCTTTGAACTTAACGTGAACTTTTTATGACAGGTGCTAATTTTGAAATAGAGCCAGTCGGTACTATGATAAAAATTTTGAGTGGAACGACCGGATATAAATTGAAATTTAAAAGATATAACTAAAATAAATGTTAGCCTGATTTTTAACTAATTTTTAACGATCAGCAAAAGTTTAGGAAAATTATGAAAATAGATAATAATCCATTTTTAGATAAAGTTTGCGACAAAAATAAACGAAAAGATAGATATAGGTTAACTTTTTTTAAAAAAAGATTTTGCGACAGGTAATGCGGTAGCTTTAAATACCCATCCCTTTGATAACGTGACCGTCGATAAGAAGGAAGTCCAAGAAACACCTGTTTGTCTAGTAGTCGCGGAGGATGACGTACTTAACAATAAGACTTTCAATGAATCGTGATTCAGCATGCAAAAATTTATCACGTGGTCAGGCGTTATAATCACGTATGAAAAATTGAATCAACTCTAATTCATAGTCATGATAGTTGCAGAAATAGATAAATTTAAAATGGATAAAAATAACTTCGTCAAAAAAAACTTTAAAAAAATTAAAACATCAGTAGGTTAAGAATTCGAGAGGAAAAAAAAGTTAAAACGTCTCGACAAAAAAACAAAACACTCTTGTCTCGTTAAACTTGATTTCATAAAAGTGAATCTCCACATTTACAGATAAAAATGAAGTCAAACAATAAAAATGCAATAAAACAGTGAAGTCTATATTTAAGGTAAAATGAAGAAAAATTTTAAAAACCATAATATCTTAATTGCGCAAAGTTGTGCCGAAAAAAGATTATGTTGCAACCTTTGTTGACCTTTTCCTTTAAATTGCAAATTAACTTGAAGAAAAAAACGGCATCAGTAAAAAACAATAAAGCTTCAAAGCAATGAAAAAACATTAATCACAAATTAAAATCATGAACATCGATCGAAAACTTTCACGTAAAATTATTGCACATTTCGAAAAAAAAAGAAATCGAAGTTTTCTTCAAAATTGTTTCACTCATGTTAAATTGAATTGAGGAAATCTTGAAGCGAAAAGTGTCTGGCCACATTTTTTTGTCCACGTTTGTTTATTTATTTAACTTTAACTTGAAATATTTGCAAGTAACTTACTTTACTTTAACATAGCCATAAGCTATGAGCTCTATTCTTCAAAAATTGTTAAATGTTAGACCAACTCTACAATATGCTTTTTCAACATCTTCAGGTATTTTGGTGTTTTTTCAGTTGTGTTTTTTATGGCTTTATTTTTAGGAAATTTAAATGCATATCGTTCTTCTCTGGGTAAAATAAGACGTCAAAAATATATTAAAGAATATCAAACAATTGTTATGTACGCAGATGGTTCAACTGCTCCTGCTCGAACAAAAGAGCCACGACATTTTATTCAATTTCCTGTTAATTTAAGTAATCTATCTGAAGATGAACGTCGGCAACGTTTAGCTGCACGAAAACCAAAAGCAAAGAAAATCAAGCAAGAAGTCATTGATGATAATTTCGATCTCAACCAATATACATCTATGTTTAATAAAAGAAAAACTTCGTAATATTATATTATTGTTATTAGTTGTAGTTGTTTTATATTAGATTAAATAAAAAGCAGTGTTTTCAAATTTTTTGTTGAAAATCTATGAATTATGGTTTAATCTTTCCGTTGATATCTTTTCATGTTTAAAAATTATTTTAGTTTAGTAGTTACAGCTATGACAACTGACGAAACCTCTGATGCAACTAATGAAAACCCTGATGAAGTACCATTGGACGACATTGCCCCGAAATATTCTATAATTTTGCCAACATATAATGAATCAGATAATCTTCCAATCTGTATTTATTTAATTAACAAATACATGACCAAAACTAAGAAGCCGTTTGAGGTATACATTTTTGATTGCGATTATGTATTGTTACTAATTTGAATTCATACAGGTTATTGTTATTGATGATAACAGCCCTGACAGAACTGATGAAATTGCTCGCCGTCTAAGAAAACAATATAAATTTGTTCGTTTACATTCCCGATCTGGTAAACTTGGACTTGGAACTGCATATAAAGCTGGATTAAAATTAGCTCGTGGAAAATTTGTTATATTAATGGATGCAGATCTTTCACATCATCCTAAATTTATTCCAAAAATGATAAAACTTCAAGCTGCTCAAAATGTTTGTTTCATTTTAATTTTAACGATTTAATTTCTAATTATTATTATTTAGTTTGATATCGTTACCGGAACTCGTTATGCTGATGGTGGTGGTGTGTCTGGTTGGGGTATTCAACGTAAAGTCATTAGTTGTGGTGCAAATTATCTTGCTCGAGTATTACTTAGCCCTGGTGTATCTGATTTAACTGGTTCTTTTCGTCTATACCGTAAAGAAGTTCTTACAAAGCTTATTGAAATTTCTGTTTCTACTGGATATGTTTTTCAAGTAAGTTCTTTGCAACAACATTCTTTTAATTTTGTTGAATGCATTGATTTCAGATGGAAATGATGTTCCGGGCAAAGAAACTTGGATATACGGTTGGAGAAGTTCCTATCACATTTGTTGATCGATTTTTTGGAGAATCAAAATTAGGAGCTCAGGAAATTTATGGATATGTAAAAGGACTTTGCTATTTGTTTACTCAAGTTCAGTGATGCCTTCAAATATAATTCTTTTTATTTATTATGGGTTATTTATTAAAGTATATACTGTAATTTAATAACACTTTTTTATTTTTTCAAAATAAACTAACAGCAATATTTTATTTGAAAAACTTTTTTAAAATTTTTTATGATTACTTCATACGACAAAAAAATTTAGCCATAAAATTAGTTTATATACGATATCTGCATATAACAATAGCGGATTTGTTTTCGATAACAAAAATGTCTTTGTAGAAGATTTTGCAGCAGAAAAAGATGCAAATAGTTCTCAAATTCTAATGAAATAAAATTCAGTGTAGGACAGCGCTATGGATTTGTCAATGATAAACTTGAATAAAATATCTTTTAAAATTTGTTACCGTAATCTGTAAATTTTAGTTCATTTGTGACTTTTTGCATTATTTGTTATTTTTATTCTTTAAAAACAAACAGTTTTAAAAATTTTTTTCATAATTTTAGACATGCTTTTTTTCAAATACACTGGCACTTTTACAGCAGGTAAAATTTTCATATGGACTGTTGATGAGCATTTTTTATGCCATTTTCAGCGTTGCTTCACTAAAGAGCATATCAGCGCTGACACTTTTACGGCAGAAATATATATGATCGCGCAAATGAAGAAACTTTATTTCGCTATTTTGCATTTTTAAAAAAGCACAAAAGTGAAACTTCCTTTGAACAATGAGAAAAAATCATTTTCATCAACAACTTTTGCAGTTTCTTTGTATGTAGAAAAACAGGTGTGAAAAAAAGAAAAAAAGATGGCCGGCCCCCGGGGGCCCCCCAAAATACAGCCTTTTTGCTGATTACTGAAGAGGGTGTGCTCAACATTAAATAAAATCACAAACAAAAAAGGATCTAAAAATTGCAAAATTTTTTAAACAATTTCCAATTTCTGGAAAAGACATTGTTTATTTTTTTTCTTCTTCTGGCTGATACAATATGTTTCTCTTCCGTTGCTTTATTATTTTTATATTCCGTTACCTAAAACTTTTTCTTTTGTTTACTTGTATTTGTGGTAATCTTAAAGATTCTGATATTGTAAAATTTGGGAATACAGTCTTTGTCAAACATCGAGAAGTGAATGTTAGTAAGTAAATTAAGATAAAAACCATTTATTTTGGAATTGACATGCTTTTTTAGTTTTTCGATCTTTAATTTTAAAAATTATATTGTAAAAGTAATGATAAAAAATCGTTAAATTCGAAATAAGATGTCTATTAAAACACAATTAGGCTTAGGTTTAAAGGAAGACCCTTGTTAGTTTTTTTATTTCTCTTACGTTTTTTAACACTGACGTTTTTTAATCATATAAAGTACTGTAGAAGCTAGAATAGTTGCTGCTGAATTTCGAGTTCCAACCTGCATTATTGTTAAAATCACAAACAAAAAATTAACGCTTGGAAATTCTTTTACAAAGTTTACTAAATATGATGTGTAACTCAAGTTTTAGAAGCTTCTAAAAAGTAGCAATATAATGTTGTATTTCAGATACATAAAAAGCTTAAGTTAAAAATCATTGTTATTATTAAAGCTTCTTTTATATCTGCAGCTAGTGGTTCTGTCATTCATGATGACAAAAATCGTGAGAACAATTACTGTGAACTAAACTCATAGCTATTGTTTGAAAGAATACTTTAAAATTTTTTCTCGAAACAACGTTTTTTTCGTTTCAGGTTCTTTTTTACAACAGAGTTGTGCCAAACTTTTTGTTGCGCAATTGCATCTCTTCTTTTTTTTTAAAAAAGCAAAAAATATTAGAAAGTTTTGCTCTGACTTTTTCTTTCTTCTAACATCCAAAAGTTTATTATTTTTGTTGAATGAATTGTGGTAATCATTAAAAGATGTTTCCATTTTCTTCACCTACACCATCACATCGGCAATATCATCCATCGATGAATTTCTCTGCATTTCCTCATCATCAACAATTCCTTAGTCACCAACATCCAGCAGCAATGTTTAATCCTGATTTTTTTAATGCATTCTCTGCTCGTCAACAACAACCTAATGTTATGGGTGGACATCATCATCAATGGCAAGCACAACAACAATTTCGGCGTAATCATTTTCAACTTCCTCCGCCAATCTTCGATTTTCCATTACCTGCTTCTGCTGCTGCTTTAAAGTTGCCAACATCGGATCTTTCTACTCCACTTTCACCTAAAAAAGATGAAACACCTCGGGAAATTTTCTTTCGAACTTTGTCAGCGTAAGTTTCTCTTTCATGGCATATATAATAATTAATGCGTGTCTGTTTTAGATCTCTCAGAGAAGCAAATAAATTTTATAGCGCAAAATCATCAGCTTGGAAGAATCCTTTCCTTTACAAATCAGCTATGTGCCTTAATTATTCCACCCGGGCATTCTGCCGTTTTGGAGTTAACTGTTGGTACGCTCATGGTGAACATGAACTTCGTTGTATTCCAGAAGTAAGTTTTTTGTCGATTGCTTCACTGTATTACAATTCATTTTTAGTCGGATGAACTTCCTGATCCAGCTTTCATTATTCAATATCTTTCATTCCTTGGACTTCCATTAAAAAAACTTGAAGAAATCATTTTTCGAGCATATTATATCACGAAACTTCATTCATCTCCTCCTGATATTTTCTCTGATGCATCAAGTCTTTGGTCTTCCTCTCAAAAATCACCAACTGATCATTCTTCATTTGATTCAACCCGATCTCTCTCTCCTGCTTCTTTGAAACCTTCACAAATTGATGCAATTGGTCCTGCTGCTGAAACTGATCCAACCACAGATACCTCAAATTCTGATCAATTTTGTTCATCTTTTGGCGGATGGGCTGATATTGAATCTGCACTTAATTGTGTCCTTGATGATGAAAAAGATGATGAACGTAACTATGAAACATTTGCTAACAATGTTTAATCCATAGTAATTTATTTGTTGAATCTAATTTTTGACTTTAAATTCATTATCTTTTATCGTAGTCCTCTATTCTAATCTTTTCTTATTGTTGTTTACTTCTGTTTTTCGTTTAACGTTTCTTAGTTATTTATCCTATTTTTTATTGTTGCCATTTTTGCTACTTTTGCCATAAAAAATGTGTTTTATTTTTTACAATAAATTAAATTTCTATAAAACAAATCAAATTTTGGCAGCAGCACGTGTTAAAATTCTGCGCCAATTGAACAGAAAATCGAACATTGATTTTAAACAGAACCCCCCAAAAAAAGCAATAATATTTTTATAATTGGCACAGAAGTTATAAACATCCATCTTTTAATTTTTTTGTGGATGACAGCAAAAATGTCGTTTTTCTTTGATACTGGAAAAACAGAAAACTTTCGCAAGTTCTGTTTCGACGTCAAATCGATCGACTGACATTTATCAATTTACGAATATATATCTTAATGACTAAAATGTTTGTTCTTCTGATAATCCAACAAAATTAATGCTTTAAATACATTTTTATTAATACTTTTTGTAAAATTATTTAAGGAAAAACCCGTTGAATTTTAAAACTTGAGCGTAAAAGTTTAAATTAAAAAAATAAACAAATTTAAGAAGTTTTATACCAGCTATTAATTAATTCACCAGATTGATCGTACCAAGCAATGTAACCGCATGTTGCTTGACCAGTTGCATTAAACATTTTAATTTCATCACAGCGTTGCCCCGCGATTAACGATGAATCAGTTGCTTTCATTTCAAAATGATTGATTGAACATGTTAATTCACCACATAATCCAACACTATTATCGTACCGACAATATGTATTATATGCTGTGTTTGCTCCCATCCAGCGTCCACTCCATGTACAATCATTTGGATCACTTCTAAAGTTATTTATTTGGTACAACTTATTAAGTGTGATATTTTGAAAAGCTCACTTGCAACAAAATCTTTTTGTGAAATATGTTCCTAAAAGTGTGCTGCATGGTTCGCCAAAACTCGGATCAGGTTTACACAAAAATGAAAACCAGAAGCTTGAGCATCGGCCATTATGTGGTCTAATGTAATCATAATCAGACGGGCAAGGATAGTTACAAAATGGAGCAGTTCCAAACCATTTACAACCTCCTCCAGAAGGTAATGGATGGAAAGAAGTCAAATCCGAAACTGCTTTAGCAGTCATACCTAAATATTATACATGAAATATTCTATTAAAAAAAAGAAAGAAATTGATACCAATCATGCCAGTAACAACTGCAGTAGCAATGGATCCCATAATTGCTTCACGCTTTTCTTGTCGTTTTGGAATTTTTTTAGTTTCATTTTCCGTAAAATTTTGAAAGAAATGATAATGTTGAGAAAATTTTTCTTTTGCATATTGTTCCATTCTATTTCTCATATCTGCTTCTTCTGACCAATGACTGACCAATGGATTTTTTATTACGTCTGGAGCAGGTGGTTTGGAGGTAGTTAAACAAAATACAGTAATCATAAATAAAGACAATAATAAAACTATAGACCTAACAATCATCTTTTTTTAATTTGTAAAAAAAATATAAACTATTCGTTTAGAAACTGTTTAAAAATTGAAATAAAATAGCAGAATAAGGATGGTGAATTGATGACGCAAAGGTTGATCGACAAACTGCCTCGTTTTTTTGAATATTAAAGTGTACAAACGATTCAAATAAAAATAATCCGCCCCATTTCGAATTGAAAAATGTGTTTTCATTAGTGTGTCGCTCTTTTTGATGAAAGAAAGGGGGAGAAAACGCATCCCAACATGAACATACATAATAAAAAAAGCCAGGTGCCACAAGCAAGAAAAGAAAGAACAAGAAAAAGCAGCTTACAATCGCAAAACGATGAATCATTTTTAAAAAAACATCATTCATCAAAATCAGTTGTTCTTGTTGCGTTAGTTCTTTTCTTTTCCCTTTTTTCTCTCCCACCACTTGAAGATTTTTTTCTTTTTTGCTAGAAGTAATTTATTTCATCCTGTTTTTTGCACTCTTTTTGCTATAATGATTGCTAACACCTTTTTTCTTTAGCTTTAATACACTTTTAAATGCATAAAAATTGAACATTTTACATTAAATAAATTAGATTAATGTCTGACAGATGGTGACACAAAAACAAGCAACTGTAAACTTAATAAAACAAAAAAAAAAGAAAGAAAAAAGTAACTCAGACATTTTTTTGTCCTTTCTTTCAAAGGAAAGCTTTACCATAAACATGCTTTGATGACAACACGCAAAAAAGGACATCAGAGCCATGCATGTATCGACAATGTGTCATTTACTAACGGCGCCGACAAAGCTGCATTGATCTGGCAAGCTTTTAGGCTACTTTTTTTTTCTCTTTTAACCGGAATTGCATAGTATTTTAAAGAGGAAAAAAAACACAAGAAAAAAAGGGCGTAAAAGAACGTTTCTAAAGAAAGAAAATATAGCATGAGGAAGGAAAAAAAACCTTCAACTCGATAGCTTCATCCGAGCATCCTTAGTAGCCGATCTATGACGCGTCTAACATTCTTTCCTTCATCTTCTTCTTCTCATTCTTCTTTGTGGCCTCGTCAGACAAGGAAAGAAGAAGAAGAAATATACCAAAATATTTTTTTTTGGGAGAAGATAGAAGCGTATCTTTCTTTGACTTCATCGTCTTCTTCTTCTTTGTTCCTTCTTTGAAACGGTGGCGGATGTCGCAAACGAAAGAATGCGCATCTTTTCTCTTTAGTGTTAAAAACAAGAAGCCTTTTGTTTTTATGCCAAGAAAAAAAAGATACGACGAAAGCGAAGACGCACAGGCAAGAACAAAAAAAAGAAAACTCCTGAGAGCCGAAAAATGCAAAAAGATACAGCAAAACAGCCCTTAAGAGGCGTAAAACGATGCAGCCTAAGGGAATTTTTGTTTCCAATTGTTAAAAGTCGAAAAACTTGGTTAAAAAGATGTAAGACACTCCTTTTTTACAACAATAACAACGACAACAATAAATCTCATATACCTATATTTATTATTATTCTTATTTCTATGATTCTTTCTTTCTCTTTTGTTACCATGTTACCGTAATTTTCATTGCTCTTGGTGACGTTCTTCTCATCTTAAAGAGTTTTTTTATCTGAATTGCCTTAGATTCCGTTGTCAATGGTGCTATTTTATTTAAAAGACTTTGCTTTTTTTACTCATATAACATATTCATTTCACATAAGTTTTTCTCATTGAATACATTTTTTTGCTTCTTATTTTTCAAAGACTTAATTGTCGTAATTGCTTTTGGATTAAAGCATTTTTGCACATTTTTTCATGTGTTTCGTTTATGCTTTTCTTTTTGAATGGGTGCTCAACTTTCATTGCCTATAAAACAACTTTCTTTTTATTTATTTATCTTTTATAAATCTTTTTTTAAAAAAACTAACATAATATATGTATTAATGGTATCTTCTTCAATAAAATGAGATTACACTTTAACAAAGATTAACTATATTGCTTTTTCAGTTGCTTCGAAGCATATGCTTCTTTACTTTTTTCTCCTTCTTCATCTTCTTTTAATTTTTTTTATTAAGTGTGCTTTTTTATGTATACTTTTTAATATTCTGTAATACACTATAGTAAAAAGCTTACAATTTTTTTATAAGAGATTTTTGTTTCCTTTTTTTATTTTCCAAATACAAAAGTAAAAAAGCCGTATTTCTTTGCCACCGGTGGCGACATTGTTTGAAAGGCGGAGCTTTTTTTTATCATCAATATGTCTCTTTTTTCAAACGTGTAACAATATGACTTAAATATTTACATTTTGAATTATATAGTAGTACCTATCTTCACTTATATAAATATAAATATCTAATTTTACAGGTTATTTATAGATATATAGTTCAAAATATCATTATTACTTCTTAGCCATTGCCATCTTTTTTATTCATATTATTTTATTCAAATCCCATATATTTATTGTTCAATTTAATAGTGTCCATTTGTGACAAAAGTTTTATTGGAAATAATTTTGAAATAAATCAGAAAGATTTAGTCGAGGCAACTTGACCGCATTGTCGGTCATTTGCCTTCGACTTCTTTTTGAAGAAATCTGCGCGACGACGTCAAAATATGTTTTTACCAAATCCTTCTTCAATGGATTCATTGAGCGCTATATTTTTGCTTATTTTGGTATACTCAACAAATGCTGTTGAAGGTAATACATTTTTATGTTATCTTTTATTTTCATTTTCCCCTTGTGTTTTAACTTGTGCTTTTAAAAATACCATCATGTGCTTTATTTTCTTCCTTCATTATTACTGATGAGTTAATAATAATAAAACTGAGGAGGAGGAAGGGCCATTGCTTAATGTATTTCTTCAAAAAAAAAACAGTTAAAAGAAATAAGTAAAAAAATGTAATTTTTGTTTTTTATGAGTTTCACGAGGAAGTAACAACCCCCAAGTTTTTTTTAATTTTCAAAATTCTATTTTTAAAGTTTAAAATTTTTAACATGATCAGAACAAGAAGCAAAAGTCACACATCCCTTTTTTACTTTACGTCATTAATTTAGGATCAATCAATCATGCTATTTTTTTATAACAATAAGTAGCTTGTTAAATGCAAAAATCTGCCAAAAGTTGTTGACATTTTTTTTTCTGAAATTTTTTGTTATCTTTGAAAAAATAACTTTAAAAACAGATTTTGAAAAATCTTGTCAATTAGAGACAAGTTTTTTAGGCATTCCATTGTGAAAAAAATTTTTATTTTCAACTATTGTTTTTCTCACTAAAAAAATTTCAAAAAAAAGCAGCAAAACTGAAACCAATATTTTTCTGTCATTTAAAACCATAGAGAAAAAAAAGAGAAGGGAGAGTTATAATCACATTTATCAAAAAGCGATCAGGAAAAAAAATAGTAGCTTTTTTTCTTAAAGCTTACTTTTTTTTCAAAAAAAGGGAGAAGTGAGCTAAATCTGTGTAACTCTTTTGAACAAGAAGAAAAAAACACAGCAGCACATTGAGACTTCAGTCCGTCACTAAAAATGCAGCATTCAAATTCTCATGGGATACTTTGACTTTAACCGAAATGTGTAAATAAATAGAATATTTATGGAAGTCTCTTTTTTTAGATATTTTTTATCTTCAAAAAATCAAAAATAGGTTTTTGTATATAATAAAAGAGTGGCAAATTAAGTTGTAGAAAATCGTAATAAAAGTCAATTGAATATTTTTAGTTTTTTTGGGAATCTCATTAAAAAATAAAGGAAATAACATTTGGAAGTGATTAATGGCATTAAATGCAAATTCAATGATTCCCGAGGAAATTAAATATCACATTTGAATATAAATTGAATATTTTCTTTGACTAAAATTTATGTTTCTCTTTTTAGGTGTTTTTCATATGAAACATAAATCTCGACTAAAACCGGTAGAATTAATGCATAAATCTCATTCATTGGAAGAAGCTGGTGTACAAAGTACGGGTTTAGATGAAGATGGAATGGAAATGTTTAATGATCCAAATAGTAGATTACTTACTTTTATTAAGTAATAATATAACAATAACAAGCAAAAAGTGCTAAAAATCATTATTTTGCAGAAGACGAGCTAGAGCTTACCGTAGACCAGTATTACATACAAATGACTGTGTTGAAGTACATATGAGAGCAAGCCTTTATCAGATTGTTGATCTTGATCAAAGAAATAATTTGGCAACTTTGACGGCATATTTCGATGTATGGTGGAATGATCCATTTATTGCATGGAATGCATCAGATTTCTCTGGCATTTCAAAGCAATTTGTGCCTTTGCGATGGCTTTGGAGACCAGAATTTTATCTTTATCATTCGTAAGAAAAGCATTCATAAAAGATGTAGCTTAAAAAATGATTTATAGTATACAAGGTCGAGTTCCTGATGTTGCTCCTGATATGAGTGCAGAAGTTCATGAAGATGGTCGAGTACGGTCATTCCTTCCTATTACAGCAAGAGCTTTATGCCCTCTTAATCTTAAATATGCCCCATTTGATACTCAGAATTGCTCATTTTTTGTAAGTTTATTTTGAAACTCTTTTTCAGAAAAATTTTTTATTAAAAAATATTACATAAAAAGTATTAATGGAATAAAAAGGGTAAATGAAAAAATAGAATTAAATTTATTCGCTCCAGAAGTTTGCTTTGCTTTTTCGGCTTCTGCTTCAAAAATGGGGAAATAATTTGCAACATTTACGCATCTCCGTTTCATTGAATAAACTTTATTATGAATTTTGAGATTTCCGGTATAACATAAATTTGGTGAACTACATGTTGTTCGATTTGTGACACCTGGAACGTCATGACTTGAGTCATCTTTTTTTCCACCACACAATGAATGCTCGGGTTTTTCTCCACAAACTGCTCCAAGAATATTTAGACCTTTAAGTTCATGTTGGGGATTTTTTGTATTAATCCAAAAATGTTGAGATGAATTTGGTCCTTTTGCATCACAAAATGGATCGACATCAATTCCAATTTGTGCATCCTTATATGCCGGATCCATGACCATTAAAATTCGGGGACGTACAACAGTTTCAGTTGAATTCGAAGAGCTTGAATTATTTTTTGGTTCTCGGGTAATGAATCGAACTCGGAATGGCGGCTTTGCAGTTGAGGCTCGTGATTCAACAATAAATCTTCGGGATTCAACATAATTGAAGGGAGATCTTTTGAGATAAATATATTCAACAGCATACCATTTTTGTGGATTTAAATTATGCAAAACAAATGTTGGATCAGAGCTGTTTGTGCTAAACAAAAATGATAGATCAAAAATTACAGATGATTCATTTAAGTATACCCAAATATTTGACTAATTTGTGTTGCATTGGTGCCATTCTTTGCTCCTTCAGGAAGTTCAATGGCTTTAACATCAACAATTGCATCTTCCATTTCATTGGTTTCAGATGCATTTGTTCGAATAATTAAATCACCATGATTTACATCATAACTGAGATATTCTCTGATATTAGTTTTTGCCGTAACAGGTTCAATATTTCGACAATCACTGCTTATCGCATGTCCAAAATGATGATTTTCCAATGATGCCATCAAGCTTGTGTCCCAACAGATTCTAAACATATTTTTTTGATTACAGTAGTTTTAGTTGTAAAAATATATTTTACCTATGACAATTTTTGGGTTGAATATTTGCAACGATTTCGCGACTCGAATTTCGATTTTCAGTAATATTAAAGCTGTTATCAAGTTTAACTTCAACAGATTTTTCAGTTTCTTCATCAGCTAATTTTAATTCTTTATATTTAATATGATCTTTGCAATGTAAGCTTATATTTGCAACAGCTTGTAAATTTGTTCTAAATTTGATATTTTTTTAAAGAGATTCCAAAATATAAATTTTCAAACCGAAATTTCCGTGGCAGAATCCATTTTAATGTTACCAATAAATTTTCAATACTTTTTCCTTTTTCATTCATTCTTCTTGTTGTTACTTCCATGGGTGGAACTTTAAGAGCTTCTTCTTCAGAATCAACAGAAATTTCAGGAGATGGTAAAGTTCGAACTAATTTCTCTTCAAAATTTAAATATGTTTGGCCATGATCGCCATGAGGTTTTTGTTCACTATAAAATGCTACACCGTACCAAGTTGCAGGACGCAAAAAATTTACAGTATATCTTCCTAAAGTATACAGTATTTACGAAAACATGTCATACTAGTGAGTACTGTACCTCTTGTGATAAGCAATAAAAGGCCACTAAGATTCATTGCTGGTTGATGTTCACCCTTTTCAATATCAATAACATCAATATAAATATGCAAATTTTCTACAGGTCCAACCTTAGTTGTAGTTACAATTATCTGAGATGGAGTAACGTCTACTGTTTCAATTTTGTCCACTTCCATTGCAGGTCTCGCATATTGTTGGGCAAATGAATTAAAAATAAATAGCGAAAACAATAAAATCCATTTCATCATATTGATAACGGCAGCGTTCATCTTTTTTTGTTCATAAAATTTTTTAAAAAATCTTCAACAGGGAAAAGGTACCATTGAATTTTATGCTTTTCGCAAAAAATAATTCAGTGAAGCAAAAATCCGGGTGTTTTGTTGTACAACAAAAGCAATTTTTGGACATTTTTGGATTTCTTTATAATCGTTCTTGCCATTCCATTTTTTCATGGCATTTTTTAAGGGCACATATATATTTTTTTTCAAAAAAGGTGAAATAAAATTGGTCGTTTTTCTAACAAAACAAAAAAAATGGGAAAGCAATTGATGGATGAAGTTTTGGAAGCAGTTTATGCTAAAAAAAATTTTTTTAGTTTCTTCAATGTACAACAACAAAGTAAAAGAGTTAAAATAGAACTCCTGCAGTTTAAAATAAAATTGTTATTTCCGGGTACATTTATTGTTAAAGAAATTTATGATAGTTTAAAACAATGCAAAACAAAAAACGAAAATGACTTGATATAAAAGTAAACAAATAATGAAATTTTTTAAGGTTGGCTCATGGTCATATCAAGCAGATTATGTTCGCCTTATGGCGGATGAAAGGGATGTATTCTTGGGAGATTTTTATGATAATCAAGAATGGCTGCTAGTTGATGCTACAGTAGATAATGGCACTCTGACATATCTTGAAAATGAAACATTTTCAATGGTTCATGTTAACATTATTATTAAAAGGCAATCATTCTATTATGTCTTTAATTTAGTATTTCCTACAACATTGGTAATTTTTTTTTGAAGCGCAAAAAAATATGAAACGAAATAAATTTAGGTTGGATTGGTTGCTGTTGTTGGATTTCATGCTCCTATCAATGCGACCGGAAGAAGAGAAAGCAAATTTCGTTTAGGTATTATGACTCTTTTATCGTTATCTGTAATGTTGTTAATGCTTGTGGATGAAATGAAATTCGCATTTGAATCCATTCCTGGACAACGAGGATCATTCAGTGAAGTACCAGTCATTGGTAAGATAATAATAGGTCTAACATTTAACAGTAATTTATAAATTGCAGGAATTTATTACATGTCATTAATCTTCTTAATCAGTGTCGCAACATGCACAACCTCTATTTTTGTTCATCTTGAAAAATTTGCTTTACGAAACCAACATTTTACGGTACATTTAAAAGGTAAAATTTAAAAATTTAAATTCTTTTTTATTTAGGCAATACCATGGGTTTTACGCTTCCTCGCTGCAAAAAAACTTTTTTGTTGCTATGTTCCTCGAGGTTTAAGCTTTAACAAAGGTGATGAAACAAGACGAAATAAAAATATACAAATGCGATCAAATCATTCAAGTCTTGATAGTGCTGCATTTAGAACACTAATACCGACACAAGTAAACTTTTAAAAGCCTACAGTATAAGACTTTAATGTAGAAATTTTAGTTGAATTTCACTGAATATCAACAACAAGCTCAAGAACAAATTATTAATGAAACAGTATTAAGCGCTCAACCAGTTGTCCCACCACAAGATAATCAAAAACTTGATCTGCTGATATCATTAATGCGTGAATTTTTACAAGTTAAACGAGAAGTTCGATCATTTCATACTTTACCCGTTTACTGGGAACGTGTCATCAAAAGACTTGAAAATATTTCACTGTGTTTTTACATTTCCCTTATTGCTTTAAATCTTTTAATGTTTCTATTTCCAGAGTTGTGGTATTAATCATACATTTATATTATTGTTTTGTTATTTTTTCAATGATCTCTTTTTAAAAATAATCAATATAATATCTGTGATATATAATTCTTTCGTTTCTAACTTAAAAAAAAATTAAAAACTGCTGCCATTATATGTACTGTAGTTTTCCATTGATCTTACTATCATTTTTTTCTTCTTTTCCTTCTTCATAAAACTTTTATTGTTTATCTCCGGTGATTTAATTTGTTTAAAAGTTAAAAACATCTATTAAAATAAATCATAGGACAAAATAAAACCTGAATCAACTATGAATAAAAATGTGACGTTTTTATCAATTGATAGAAAAATTGCGCATCATTCTTTCTCTCCTTCAGTCGCATATCACAGAAACTAAAAAAATGCAGCAGCGTTGCGGTCATTACTTTGTCTTTTTTGCAATTGCTTCGATCTTATTAATATTTTTAATTGAAAATGATGAAGCTTATACAATCACCCAGTATGATCGGCAATGGATTGATGCTTTACGGCATACTTCAATAGCATATGCTAATCGCGCATGGGAAAAACGGAAATATTATGAGTTCTTAAGAGCTTATGCGGAAGATCAGGTAAGCATGAAAGATTCAAAATCTATTTCAAACCTAACATACTACAATTATTCAGGCACAAGGTCGAAAACAAACTGAGAGCATATTCGGAAGCAATTACACAGTGAACCAGAACGCAAGCTTCATAAGCAAAAACAAAATATACCACTTCGATCATGACATACAAAAATAAATAACGTATCCTTCTTCTTGTATATAATTCCTTCATAAATAAGTTCAACAATTGACTAAACTACAATAAAAACAATTGAATAAATCCTATGCATTTTCATATTTTGAGAGATCATTTTGAGACAGGACCACGTGGATTCAATACTTGTGCCGCCACGGCAAGTGCTTGA
Source organism: Panagrolaimus sp. LJ2414 (assembly GCA_024447195.1). NCBI lineage: Eukaryota > Metazoa > Nematoda > Chromadorea > Rhabditida > Panagrolaimidae > Panagrolaimus > Panagrolaimus sp. LJ2414. The sequence goes on along the minus strand of JAMRXY010000280.1, from coordinate 2,602,992 downwards.
GTTTCGTCGAGACTTTGGGGTTTATAATGTTTGAGATTGATCAAAACAAAGACAGGATAAGCAAAAAAGCTTACAGCATAATATCCACGAAGTAACATCATCCGCTGAAAAATGCGTTATTAAACTCAAAATTAAACAAAACAAAAACTTGCAGTAGGACGTTCTAAATAATACCATTTCATTTTAATAACAAAATAATATTCAGAGCTTCTTTAAAACGGTAAAAGACAAGATATAGTTTTAAATAAAGCATACAAAATTCGTTGTTACGTAAAATATTTTCGCAAATTTTATAAAAACTTTCTTAAAACGAAAAAACAACGCGGGATTGAGAATTTTCAATACATGCTGAGTCATAATCAAGCCTTTGAAATTATTTTTTCTTATTTACTAACAAATATTTACTAGTTATACCCATGAAAAGAACACCATTGAACTTCTTAAATCGAAAACGAAGTAGTGATGCTATTAAAGATAAAGAAACTGATTCATTGGCAGGATGGAAGAATGCCTTTCAACATACCCCAAAACGACGTCCATTATCTGAGAATGAATGTTCCTCAGTTTTTAACGTAAGTTGAAGTTTACAAAAGTTTCTTAGACAAAAGAGAACGTTTTTAGGGTTCTTCCTCTGCACCGCTTGCCACTCTTGATGAAGAAGAAAGTGAAAGCAAGGAAAATCTTCATGAAAAGGATGAAACCATGGAAGATGAAGCTTCAACTTCACAAATCTTATGTACACCACCACGCTTTCGAATGCGTCGTTCATTATCTGTTCCTTTATTAAATAAGAGCATGGGAAGTCCTGGAAGTGATGATGGAAATAGTTTTAAATTACCTCGTTCTCCAACATTGAAAGAATCTTCTCCACCTCGACAATATGGGTTATGCTTGGATCGTATAGATCGTCGTGCACATATTTTTGAACGTCGAAGAGTTTTTACCAAAACTGTGTGCTCAATTTGTACTGCAAATATTCGCTTTGGTATTGAAGCTGTCAAATGTACAAGTAAGTTTTTGATTATATCTTTTTATCGTTGAGATATTAAATAAATATTTTAAGATTGCAAATCAATTTGCCATCAACATTGTTCTCGTCGTATCACTGCTACATGTGTTCCTTGGGCTGCTCCGCTTAAATCAGTTGTTGGTCGACTTCGTTTGGGTGATTATTGCTCTGCTTCTGTTGTACCGAAGATTCCTCATCTCATAGTTCGATGTGTTCAATATTTGAATACAGAAAAATCAGCTCATGGCATTTATACTAATTACAAGTATGCTTTTTTGTTCCCAAATAAAAAGTTAATTTCTTTTATTTTAAGTCGTTCTGGTGAAGTTGATCTTTTGCTACAACTTATTCTTCATGAACGAGTTCCCCCTGATTTTAAAAGCTATGGTCCTCATTTAGTTGCTCATTGTATTTTAAAGTTTTTATCTGATCTTCGGGTAAGTTTTGCGTTTACATTTTTTCATTTTCTATATTGATGAAAGTTTTTTTTAGGAATCCCTTATACCAGAATCATCGTTCCGAGAATTTGCTGATGCTGCAAAAGAAGCTGATAACTTTGATCTTGAAGCTGTTATCTCTGAACTTCCTATTGTCCATAAGAATACTCTTGCCTATCTTTTCGTTCACTGGAAGTTATTGAATGAACATTCTGATGTTAATGGTTTAACTGATGATGTTCTTGCTCGAGCTATTATTCCTTTTATTATGGTCGGTACTGCTGCTAATCTTAATAATTATTTACATGTTTTCTCTCGCCTGTTATTATTATCAAATGAATATTGGAAAAATGTTGTCGAGGAAGGTCTTAAGTATTTTGTTAACACGCCAATATCACGTTCATCTTCTAAGGTAAGAATCATTTTAAGTTACATTTTTTGAAGTCAAATTTGTAGAAAACAAAAGCTGAACTTTCTCGTTCGATTACTGTAGCTAAACTACAACAGACTGGAAGTATTCGTCGATACTGATTTTTTATATGGTTATTTATATTGTTTTTTTGTATTGTTTTTTATTTTGTTCTATTATCAATAAAGTATTTTATTACAACTTTAAAGATTTCCTAAATTGGTGTTTTTGGGTTTTAGTTCCGTTATTGTTCATTAAACCCGCAATTTTGGTTGTCTACAAAACCGAAAATAGAAAGTTATGATTATCAGCGGGCCGATGTTCATTACATCCTTTTTCAAAATTTCAAGCTGTATGTACTTTATAATTTTTTCCGAAAGCCTAATGTGATAGAAATTTTTGTATTCATTGATTACACACGCTTCGGCGCACCTTTCTTGGATCCATCTTTTCAAGCTTTGATATTTGGTTTCGCGGATAAAATCTCTAACAATTGTAAAATGAACATGATTAAATGTATGACCAACATTTTTAATTCAACTCGATTGCAATCGCGTTCGGGTTTTACTTTCTACGATCTTAAAACTTAGGCCCGTTGGCATGTCCAGTTTTGAGAAAGCCGTTTTTGATCTTATTTTGAAATTTTTGTCGTTGTTTATTTCCACCTGGGTTTCTGCATTTAAAAAGAATTATTTTGAAAAATTGAAAAATCGGACTTAATTTACTACATAATTGCACGTTCGATGTACTGTTTCTATTAAAAGAATTCCTTTACTTGCACATTTACGTTTCTTGAGTTTAGGGCACAAAAGCCATCTTAGATTGGCAAAGAAAATCTCCAAAGCGTCACTTACGTGTTTTCATGACTTTAATAGTGCTTGTGTAAGGAGGAAAAACCGTAAATAAGCAAAATGAGGTTCTTCTTCACCTCAGAGATATTTTTAAACCTCCTGAAGGAAAAAAAATCAAAGGTTAAAAATGTCTGCAGGGAGTAAAAAAGAAGTTTTTTAGTGTCTGTCAGAAGTTTTTTCTTATTAAAAATTTCTTAGAATTTTATCGCTGCATAATATTGTTGTTCCAACTTTTAGCTTACTGTCGTGATAATATTATTGCTTATATTAAATTTGTCCAGTGATTTGCAAATGCTTTATTGTTTTAATCATTCACAACTTTTTCCTTGGATTTTCTTGAGGCGATAAATCATTCATGTTCGGCATTATGTTCTTGAAAAAAAAACCCTCAAAAATCCAATAAAAGCTTTATGTGTGTCGATTTTTGTAGTCATTTATTTATTTTTTTCACTGTCGTAAAATTTTTTTGTCCTCAACGAAAACTTTCGATTATCTTTGGTATAATTTTCAATTTTTTTTCTTCTCTGCCTGTGTTATATTTGTAAGTTTCATGATCTTTTTTCGTAAATTCTAAACGGTTCTCTTTATGTCATCGTTCTTTAAGCTTCTTCATCTAGAAAATGTGTTTTGATCGCGATTTTTCTGTTTATCCCTTTCCCTCTCTTTTTTGAATGCTTCTTTATATTTTATTTTTTTAATTCATAAAAGATTTTTGGTAATTTTTTGGGTTTTCTCCTCCCTCTCTTGACATCTTTATAACTTCAAACACTATTTTCTTTATTATTGCTTGCTAAAACTTTAAGAATTATTTGCTTCCTTTCTGAAATGTTTCATCATTTTAAAGTCATTTTTCTTTTTACTCGAATTCTAAATATCTGTTTTACGCGTTCACTTTTTAATAAAGGATTGTCGAGATCTGATGTCAGGAAAAAATCCATATTTTTAAAACCTTCCACTTCTTATTTCAGAACTTTTCCTTTGATATTTGCCGCTTTTAAAATGGGTGTCAGGTTTTTTTGGCTTTTCCCTTCCTTAAAAGTCTCGATGTCAGATCTGGACAACCTCTTAACGATCTTCGATTTTAAAATACTCTTCGACTGTTTTTGTTTTATCGTAAATCGTATTTCGCGTTTTTTGTTTTTTTTGTAGCTTTACAATCTGGGTCTTCTGCATTTGACAGACACTCACCGTTAATCGGTATATTTTCTAAAATCTGTTTCTTTATTTTTTTTCGAAACGTTTCGATGAATGCGAGAAACCGTGAAAAAGAATCTTCATTGTTTTCAATTTTTTCTTAAAATAGAAATGGTGACGTCGAAAGCCTGGATTGTTTTTTTCGTCTAATCTTCTGAATTTTATATCTGTCTCTTAATTTTCGGTGAAACTAATTTGTGTCTTTTGTTTTAGAAGGGGTACTGTATGCCTCCACCTGTACGATTCTGCGACGCAGAATCTACAGAGATTGGACGCCAATTCGTAGATCTTTGGAGCCAACAACGTTCGCTCTTGAATGCTGACACTGATACAAGTTTGTTTATATCTGTAAATTGCAACCATTTATAAGTGATTTTTAGGTATCCTTCGATTATTTGACCTGCTAGAAGAAGTTCGTAAGAAGTGGCAGAATTGTGAACTGGAACTGCAAGATGAAAGAAAAAAAAGACAAGAAAGTGAACTTGACCTTAAAGCTGAAAGAAGCAAAAGGCAAATATGTGAAGTTAAACTTCTTGAATTGAAGCGAAAATGGAAAAATCGTGATGAAGAAGAAGCTTCTACCTCAAAAATTTTGCTTTCTCCACGTTTTTCGAATGCTTTCAAAGATAATGAACTTGATCAATCACCAGAGTGGAAGAATGTTTTTCAGTATACTCCGAAGCGACGTCAATTATTGCATAATCAATCTTCACCAAGTTTTAATGTGAGTAAAATAAAATCTTTTTTTTTCAAATTAAAGTCGAGGTTTTTAGGGTTCTTCCTCTGCACCGCTTGCCACTCTTGATGAAGAAGAAAGTGAAAGCAAGGAAAATCTTCATGAAAAGGATGAAACCATGGAAGATGAAGCTTCAACTTCACAAATCTTATGTACACCACCACGCTTTCGAATGCGTCGTTCATTATCTGTTCCTTTATTAAATAAGAGCATGGGAAGTCCTGGAAGTGATGATGGAAATAGTTTTAAATTACCTCGTTCTCCAACATTGAAAGAATCTTCTCCACCTCGACAATATGGGTTATGCTTGGATCGTATAGATCGTCGTGCACATATTTTTGAACGTCGAAGAGTTTTTACCAAAACTGTGTGCTCAATTTGTACTGCAAATATTCGCTTTGGTATTGAAGCTGTCAAATGTACAAGTAAGTTTTTGATTATATCTTTTTATCGTTGAGATATTAAATAAATATTTTAAGATTGCAAATCAATTTGCCATCAACATTGTTCTCGTCGTATCACTGCTACATGTGTTCCTTGGGCTGCTCCGCTTAAATCAGTTGTTGGTCGACTTCGTTTGGGTGATTATTGCTCTGCTTCTGTTGTACCGAAGATTCCTCATCTCATAGTTCGATGTGTTCAATATTTGAATACAGAAAAATCAGCTCATGGCATTTATACTAATTACAAGTATGCTTTTTTGTTCCCAAATAAAAAGTTAATTTCTTTTATTTTAAGTCGTTCTGGTGAAGTTGATCTTTTGCTACAACTTATTCTTCATGAACGAGTTCCCCCTGATTTTAAAAGCTATGGTCCTCATTTAGTTGCTCATTGTATTTTAAAGTTTTTATCTGATCTTCGGGTAAGTTTTGCGTTTCCATTTTTCCATTTTATATATTGATGAAAGTTTTTTTTAGGAATCCCTTATACCAGAATCATCGTTCCGAGAATTTGCTGATGCTGCAAAAGAAGCTGATAACTTTGATCTTGAAGCTGTTATCTCTGAACTTCCTATTGTCCATAAGAATACTCTTGCCTATCTTTTCGTTCACTGGAAGTTATTGAATGAACATTCTGATGTTAATGGTTTAACTGATGATGTTCTTGCTCGAGCTATTATTCCTTTTATTATGGTCGGTACTGCTGCTAATCTTAATAATTATTTACCTGTTTTCTCTCGCCTGTTATTATTGACTGATTGTTTTTGGGAGAATTTAATTGAAGAAGGTTTTAAATTATTTGCTAAAACTCCGTTGTCTCGTTCTTCTTCAAAGGTTTGATTTGTTTTTTTTGTCAATGCTTCATGAACGTTAATTTTTCAGAAAGTGCAAACTGAAGTTTCTCGTTCTATTACTGTAGCAAAATTACAACAAAGTGGTATGCGCCGGTTTTAAAATATATTGTGTTTTTTAATTAATTACTTGGTAGTTTTAATTAGGAATAAATAAATATATTTGATATGTTAATATTGTTTCTTTTGTAAATGTTTGGTGCCATATTAAGTAGATGTAGTGGTTTACGCCGATGGATTTTTCGTGTAGGAAAATGTGTTCTTTTCTTTTCATAATTTTTAGCAGAATTAATATATATTGCTAAAAAAAGTTTGTAGGGTTTCTTCACTTTTAAAGTTTTTCAAAACTAGATATGGCAACGGGTCGACTTTGTCGAAGCCCGGCCCATGAAAAAAAGCCCTGCCTGTAGCCTGGCCGTCGGGCTTTAAGACTTTTGCATATTATTTTCAACATTTTTTATTACTGTTTTTTGAACCTGTGAACGAAAAAAATTATTTCGATAAATGGTAACATAAAATAATGTGGTTTTTCTATTAAAAAGTTACAGTCGAACCTCGTTATAACGTCTCTCGATATAACGTTTACCTCGTTATAACGTACTTTGCCTGCGGTCCCTTCAACAAGGAGCCCCCTGTAATCGGACCTCGTTATAACGTCGTTTTTTCACGGTCCCTTAAAAAACGTTATAAAGGTTTGACTGTATTAAACTATAAACGATTTTTTAAAAGACTTAATAGAAATCACTAAAAAAGTGAATTTTTTTTTAAAAAAATGATGTCTTTCTCGAATTTTAAAAGCCCGCGGGCCTGTTTTCAAGAGCCATGCCCGGGCCCGCCGGGGCTTCGGGTTTTTTCAGTTTAGGCCCTGCCCGTTGCCATGCTTATTCAAAACTCGTTCATATTACTATAAATTCGAACAATTTATATCTAATTACTTCTTTCACAATCTTTTCGTAGATTTTTTGTAGAAATGTATTATTGCATAATTTTTAATAAATTATTTATCGCCGTTTTCAGTGACCTGATATAACCACAGTCCAGAGATATTTTGGAAATCATTGGAAATACTCGAGATTGTGTCACCCATCCGATCATGTTTGTCATTACGAGCGCTGCTATTTTTTTTGTTGTCACGGTCACTTCTTGACCTAAATTAACCCTCCCCTTTCATCTTGTTCTTCCTTAGAAGTTCATAAATATTATACTTTATTCTTTTTTTTTATTATAAAGCTTACTTTAAATCATAAATTAAAAAATTGTTTCATGAAAGGCATATAAAAAATGAAACAAATTGATCAAACGAAAAAACTTTTTTCAATCTTTTCTTTCCTTAATTACACTGAATGTATCCTGTTTTACAGCCACTTTTTTCTTGATATTCCTTTTTTCTGCCTGTTTAAAAAGTTTTTGATGAAATTTTGATTCATAGATTCGGATAATATTCGTGGCGATATTTTTAAGTTATACATCCTTCCTTCATTTTCTCCCCAACAGCAGTAAAGCGCCGGGATGACCTAAAGTGTCATGCCCTCAGCACTACTTTTTTTCTTTCTCTTATCGGTGTTACAGATCTGAGTGAATAAATACCTCATTCCTATTTCTTTTTCGGAATGCCCCCGAAACTCCCGACTGATAGATTCTTCTTTTGCTGCTATTATTGCTAAAAATGCGTGTTAATAAAATATAAATTCCTCCTCTCTTTTCACTCCCTGAAAATGCGATATTTAATGTTTACTTTGGATTTTAATGTTTTTAATTTTAATCCGAATATCTTCTTCTTTAATTTTTTTGTTGTCAAGCTTCTTTTTCTACCATTCACCTTTTCATTTACCTTTTCATATCCCAACCATAAAATATAATTTATTAAACATTCTTCCTTCTTTTTTATTAAAATGTATAAAAATTTGGTTCCTAACACATGGCTCTCGAATAATGAAGGCCATTATAAAAATGAAGAAAAAAAGAAAGAAAAAAGATTTTTTTTCGAGCCATTGTGTAGATCCTTGCCCGGGATTGTCTGAAGGAACGCTCACCTACTGTGTCAAAGACAGAAAGGAAGGTAGTGGACATGCCAACAGTTTTTGATGACGACGACGATAGTTGAACGTTGCGCGTGATGTTCCTTTCTCTTTTTCTCCCCCACTTTTATGTTGAATTGAACAGGTCAACAGCAGGCAAAAATAAAACGAAATGAAAGAAATATTCATGGGCTCTCGGTAGTTGGGTGGTGGTGGTCATTTTTGGTCGTCCTCTAAATTTTTTATTCTAATCCCAACAACGCCAATGTGGTTTGATTTCCCCCTGGTTTCTTTTCTGTGACAAACAATTGTAATTAAACTTTTTAAAATTCTCTTTTTTTATCTATTAGAAAGTTTTCAACTTTTCTAAAGCACAATCCATTCAAAAATTGTTATGTCCTCGGTTACCAATATTTTTATTATTAAAAACTTTTACTGAATCCTTTTTACCCTTGCTACTGTTCAAAAAGAAATATTTGTTTAGATAAAAATTTAATTACGTAATTTTGCCTTCTTTTTTAATAGTTGCCACATAATACATAAACCCCCCATAAAAACGAGGTTAATCAACACGTTCGAGGTCACCTTTTTCATAAATACGTTCTTAAGCGAAACTGATTGAGGGGTGTCTTTTTATGGACATCATCCACCCTGGCATGGCTTCTTTCAACTCCTTTTTTTCTTTGAGTATTTTCATAATATACCACGCGTGTACAGGTGTCATTTTCTACTTTTTACCTCCTCAATATAATGATGATCGGAGAAATTTTTCATTTGAAATCTTTCTTTCTTTTTTCCTGCCTGCATTATTTTGCCGCGATTATTGTTCAACAACATTGCATTCGTGTGTCATTGCGCATCTGTCATCACTGCATTTGTTGCTTGTAACGCAATGAATTCCACATGCCTGAGGCTTATTATTGTACTTTTTAGTATACTGTTGAGGAACATGAAAGAAAAAGAAAACAGAAGAGAGATAGATGAATGAAGGAAGGAGAGAAAATAAAAGAGAAAATCTGTTTCTTTTGTTGCGCATTCCAGTAGCAATCTCTAGAAGCAACTTTTTAAGGAGATGCTGTTTAACGTTCTCTTTTTTTCAACTTGTTTCTTTCTTTTTGTTCTTTCTCCCTCATCACATTTAATTTAAAATGAGGCAATTTTTATAACATGCTTTTCAAAATTCTTATATTGTTATTTTTCCCATTTTATATTTTTGGTTACAGTCTTGTTTTTTTTCTCATTCATTCACTTTCATACCATTTTTGTCACTCTATTTTATTGCCTTTTTAAAGCAACTTGTCATTGCAAGATTTTTTTGCCCAATTGAAAATTTAAGAGGCGCCAATAGTAATAGAACGACCTTCGGCATTGCTGTTCAACGATCCATTTTTGTCTTCTTTTTACACGATCATTTTCCCAAATGTCCAAAAAACGGTGGAAAAAAGGTACAAAAATGGAAAGCTGAGCTTTCCCTCGATTCTTTTTCACTTTGATGATGGCATTGTAAAGTAAACTATTCTCTTTCAATGTTCTCTTACTATTTTTTTTACCGATCGTTTTTTTTCTATTTGTTTATTTACCTCAGTTATTGGAGATGTTCACGCCTTTGCCATTTTGCCGCATTCAAGTGAGGTCAATTGATGAGACCAAGTTTATACCCTTTTTTTACAAACCCAGTCAAATACATAAAATTTTAGCCATAAAAAGTTTCATTTTTCTTCGTTTTTTCTTTTCTCTTTCTTTTTTCAACTGGTTTAAATAATTTAAATCTATTATTTCAATAAAAGGCAACCAGCTGGACTAATTGCATGATATATAAAAGGCATTTGACGGTTTCTTTTTCTTAGCTCCTTGAGGCTGAACCCATTATATTTTGGTGGAAACTGAAACCCCTGCCGACTTTTTCCCTTTTTCATTTATTTCCCTTCTTTTTTTCACTTTTTTTTGGCGCGTTTGTATAAAATCTAACTTTTTTCTGTGTGAAATCAGAATCAAAGCTGTCTGCGTGCCTGTCTTTAAAAATTGCATCGTCGATTCACTATAATTTTCTGGAGGTCTTCTTTCTTTTTTTGCCTCATCGTTTTCGATTTCGTTCAAGCGATGCATGATTCCCTTATAAATCAACGACATTCTTATTTTTCTTTTTTCCTCAATTTTGTCACTATAAAAATCTTTTTTGTAAAAATATATCCTTATGAAAGGATATCGAAGAAAAAATTTTTTTAATCGCGATATCGTTAAAAATTTTTCCTTTTTCCCTTTTCCTCCGTTTTTGTCTGTTACCAATCTTTTCCTTGAGGCAAATTTAATCAACAGATTTTATCCATCATTGTAACATTTTAAAAAAATTGAGAAAGATGTTATTTTTTTATATTAAATGAACTAACTGGTTTAACCGCATTCATTTTTTATGTCTTGTTCAAAAAATGACCATAAGCGGGAAATGCGTGGCGAGTCAATCATAAAGCCTCAGTTTTTCTTCTCAAAATAAAAACTAAGATCCTTCCTGTTTTTTTAGTTCGCGATTATATGACACATTCTTGGCGGCCGTCGGTGCCCCGACGGCGATTATCTTTTAATTCAAGAATGTTGTATCAATTTTTGCTTATTTTTGGCTGCTTTATTTTCGCTACATCAGGACTTTCGGGATTACAAAATTTTAATGATGAAGTATTAAATGATGCTGAAAGATATCGACAATTACGATTGGAACATATGCGGCGTCATCGTCGGCAACAACCAAAGGAAGTTACCATCCAGGTGTGTTAAATTTCAAATAATAGAAAAAAAGAACAAAATAATGGGTTGATTTTCACATTTTTTTCTGTTTATTAGGGGCATTTTTTTGCCATTCAAAATTTTTTTTAAAAACATGCTCTTTTTTGCCATATGTTAACAATAGTCAAAAGGTTTTGAAATTTTAGGTTCATTTTTATTGCAGCAGTTTTTTAAAAGGCTTTAAAAATTTTAATGACGAAAAAAGATCAATTGGTGATGATAAGCAAAAAAAGAAGGGATACTACTGAATGACCGAGATTTCGCATATTTGCGGCATTGTTTTGGTGCGCGATTATTTTGTGCTAAAGCATGCCTGCCCTGATGCTTATCTAAAGATGTCAAATCCTGCGACCTTATTTATCATCACTTAAGAGAAAGAAGAATGAGAGAGAGAAAAAATTACAAAAAATTTCAAAAACGGGAGATAAATGAAAGAAAAAAAAAGTTTCATTTATTTTGGAAAAATAATTATCATTAAAGGCTCGAAAAAAATACAGGATAAAATGCAATTTTGTCAAATTAAAACTTGCAGAAAAGCGGAATTTAACAAAAAGATGATAGAAAACTGATTTTACAAAAGCCGGTTTAAAATTTTAATTAAAAATTTACAGGTGACAGCTCCGCTATTTTCAAGTCGATTATTTGATTACGGTACAGATGCTGGTGATAAAGAACTCCCAGCAGGACTTGATGCAGGCCTTGAAGTAAAGCTTCAGAATCCGCTAAGATTCAATGGGGATGAGCATCAATCAGTTTATGTCTTGAGCAATGGTGGAATTGGATTTGATTATAATTCAAGAAGTTATCGATCAAATGTCTTTTCAAAAGATGCTAATTCTATTCCTCTTATTGCACCATTTTGGAATAGGAATGACCTCCGCAATGGAGGACATGTATGGTATCGTGAAATCACAGGTTTATAATGCTTTTCTTTCTTTTCTTCTTGACCTTACTCTTTCTTTCTTTTTTAATAGGTGGCCGAATTATTGAACGAGGCCAAAGCGAAATTCGGTACCAATATGACAAGACTGTGAAAGTTCTTTCATGCTTGCTTGTAACATGGGAAAAAATGCAACCACTTGGGAGTCAAATTCTTCCGGATGAAAATACAAACAGCTTCCAAGCAGCATTCTTCATGACAGCTAATCACACATATGCAAATTTCATTTACAGTAATATTGGATGGACACAAGGGGCTGAAGCAGGTTTTAGTACAGGACCAAGTGGAAATGATTTTTCACTTCCAACTTCTGGAACTGCAAATATCATGTATTTGGAGGAATACGGGAATACCGGAATTCCTGGGGAATGGATGTTCGAGCTTCAACCTCAACGAGTTGTCCGATGCAAGGCTGGATTCAAGGGTGATACCTGTGATGAAGGTTTGTATCCCCCTCGGAAACATTCCAACACTAATTAAACTCATTTAGTTTGTGCTCATGGAGAATATGGAGAAGATTGTGCTCAATGTTGTCATTGTGCTGGAAAAGAAACTTGTAATGCCATTACTGGTCAATGCCCCAATGATACTTGTGCAGAATGTTATTTTGGGCCAACTTGTCGTTCAAGTAAATAGTAGAGTCTTTAAGATTACTGTAGTATGAATTTTGCAATTTAGAAACGAATGAATGCAATGAAAAGGATAAAAATTCTTGTGCAAGAAATGCAATCGGATATTTTGCAACCAATAAATGTGGTGAACAAGTTGCTGAATGTAATTGCCTTCAAGGTTATACAGGTGATGGCCGGGTTGAATGTGTTGGTAAGTGTTTCATAAAAGAAGCAATTGCTACAAAAATATTTATTCATTTATTCAAAAAAAATGTTCATTTAGATATCGATGAATGTCAACAACCGGGTACTTGTCATGAAAATGCTATTTGTACTAATACACCTGGACATTTCTTCTGTGAATGCGCTGAAGGCTTTACTGGTGATGGAGTGACTGAATGCGTTGCATCATTCCTTTACCCCCATGAAGGACATGAAAAAATTAAACCTAATACTAAAGCCCTTTACAAATTCAGCAGTCCACTTGTCATATTTGGTGAATCTCGAGATCGTTTTTATGTATGTTTTCGGAAATTCTTTTTTATTGTTGAAAAATAAGATTGTTTATTTTAGGTAACCTCTAATGGTCTTATTATTGTACAAGAGATGAATAAAGTTCGTTCAGACGATACTTTAGAAAGTATGAATATTTTGGGTGTTGCACCATTCTTTGGGCCAATTGATTTAACACGAAGTGGTGCGATTACTGTTGGAGAAACTGCAACCTCTGAAGTACTTGCAAGAGCGTCTCAACAAATCAATGAAAATCTTGAACAACCTATTTTTATTGCAACAAATCTTGTAACAGTTACATACATGAATGTTAGCACAGAACATTCTCGATCCCCAAATACTTTCCAAGCAGTTATTGTTGGAGGTCGAAGTAAACGCGGGGATGAACAAACATATGTAATGCTATTGTACAAAAATTTAATATGGAGTGAAGGAGCTGAAGCTGGAATCATGACCGCTGAAAAATCAAATTCTATTCATTTACCCGGGTCTGGCCGAGAAGGCATTGAACAATTAAGTCAATTAAGTAATATCAAATCACCTGGAATTTGGGTATATCGAATTGATCAAGATATTGTATTCCCATGCATGCAGTTAGATCTTCAACCCCCATATTGTGATGCACAATCTCCAACCCTTGTTAATAATCCACATATTGCACCTTCAACTCCAAAACAAAGTCATGTTTCAAATGTTAACAATGGACAACGACAAGACAATGAACCATTTACAAAAGAAACAGTTGCACCTCTTCCACCACGAATACAGAATCCCTTCACTTCTGGAGAACTTCCATCTTCCTCTCGAACATGGCCATCAACGCAACGTCAAAGTACTCAACATCGTCCAGTTGTTTCAATTCATCCCGATGAATTTACAAACTTACCTGATGACGCTTTTGAAACTACAGGTGGAGCTCCATTTGTCACGAATATCCCGAAAATCTTTGAATCTGTTGAAAAACCTTCTACTGAAGTTGAAGAAACAGTTGCGTCATCTTTATCGCCACCTACACAACCCCTTCCACCGACAGCTCCAGTTCGAATCCCCGCATTTGTTGAAACTTTAGAGCCATCATCACCAAGTGTTCCTCAAAGTACTCCATTAATTCCCGAAGAAGTGCAAAATCCAATTAAACCAGAACGTCCACAAATCGATTTTGTTGATACTGAAGAAAATAATATTATTGAATTTTCTCAACCTGTTCAAACTATTATTCCTTTCACAGTTCCAAGCATTAGATCTTCTTCTAAAGTAAAAATAAGCTTATTAATGATTTTTAACAAAAAACATTTTAGGTGCCCATTCCTGTTATTGTTGATCCAGTTCCAACACCACCTCGACAATTCTCAATTTCAAGAAGCTCTACCGTACCACCAACTGAAGAAACTGAAAACTCTACTCCTTTAAGAATTTTCCCAACAACAACAAAACCAACCAAAGCCACATCAAAACGTCCAAAAATTGTTATTGGAACTACACCTATTCCAACAACTGCAGAAAATTCTAATGTTGAATACATTCCATATAATCCAAATGAAGTTCTTGAATCTAGTGCTGCAACGAGTAAAAATTTTAACTATTTATCGATTATTATAATGCTTCTTTAAAATTTTAGAAACTCCTATTCTAATTATTACTGCAATAATTGTTGTTTGGTTGGTCCTTTTAATTGTTATTGCACTTGGAGTATGTTGCAAAAGACGTCGGGAAAGAAATAATTATAATGCAACATTTGGACAAAGTTACGGTATTCGACCTATTGCAACTGGTTACGCAATGCGTAAAGGTTCAAAGGGTTTTGATGTATCATATGAAGATCACATGGAAAAAGCCGCTCGATTAAGCTCTGAAATGAACTCATATAATCCGGTAAGGGCATTTCTATTTCATAATATTACCCCCTGTATATCGTTAATCTTTGCTGGCTTTAAACCTTTTATTTTCTTGTTGGTGCTTTTAACCGTATTTGTTTTGTTCTCTGTTGTAGCATGGTCGGATATCCCTTTATGGATCGTATTGGAATTTAGCAAATAGTAATTGTGGGACATTACCACCAGCAATAACAACAAGCGTTAGCGAAATCTTAACAGCTAGTGATCATAGTTCTCCAGTAACCTCTGCAACTTCTGCAGCAAGCAGTAATACCAGTAACGGACTAATTCCTAATGCTCATCCTAACAATTATAACATACCATCCCAGGTGGGAAAATTAATGCTTTTTTTATAAAAAACATTTTTCAAAACTTTGGTTTTATTAATTCTAAACAGTTAAATATTATTTTTCAGCGTTATTCTTATGGTGCTCGATATTAGAATGCAGTTATTTATCACAATTTTTATATATCCCATTTTACATTCCATAATTAACGTTGATCACATTTCATCGACAATCATTTAAATTTCTTTTTTGTTTGTTACTTTTTTTTGTACTTTTCTTCGTGCCATTACCGTATACTCTATACTTTTTTTTGCAATTATTAAATTAAAGAAAAAATTATTTTGACAAAACTTTTTTTGCTCATTTTTTGCATTAAAATTTTTATTTAGCTTTTTGCTAAAGAAAAAAATTAAAACAAGGATATGAGTTTTACTGGTACTTAAATATTCAAAAGATGACAAAGTATTTCCTGTGTTTTTTTCTCGAAAATAATCATTTTATGTGTTAGTATCAAGTCTTATTAATTATAATCATTTTGCAAAAAATTAAATTTTTTTAATAATCTGTTTTTTTATCAACGTTGTCGACGTGCTCGTTTTCTGCGCGCTGTGCAGCATCTCGGGTTGTTTTTCTTTAATTATTTTCTTTATGATTATGCCGCAACAATTTTTATCCTTTTCAATATATTGTTTGTATGCAAATATTGTTAAAAAATCAATAAAATTTTTATAAAATTTTTTTATCATCTTTTTTTCTTCATTAAGTATATAGATATATCTAATTGAATTTATATATACAACAACATCTAAGGCGCGAATGAGATCATCGCTGGCCCGTCAAAAATAATAATAAAAATAAAAATAAGTACACTTATTTAATAAAGAGAGAGAGAGAGAGACAGACGTATGAGGTTTATATTGAATGTATGTGCGTGTTCTTCTTCAACTAATTAATTTGATGAATATTTTTGAAAGAATTGTTTAATAATATTTAACCGTATAACGGTTGCTGCATTTGTTGATTCGACAAAAATTGAATGAGGCGAAAGGAAATTTGAATCAACAAATTCAGGGTCACCATGAAAGATAAGAAGAAATTCAGGAAGTATAATATTGGAAGAGATATCAATATGGGGATAAAGTTTTTCAAAATCATGTAAAAATGAAATGCCAGGAAGTTTTCCTCCACCAATATGTGACCATAATTGAGTCATTAAAGCTAATGAAGACGTAATAAATGCAATCTAAAAATTAATTCCAAATTTATCTTTGTTTTAACAAAAGAAACAATTAGTATACCTTTGAATGTAAAGCTTTTTCATCATTATTTATTTCCTGAGTATTTAATAATGAACCACCCAATAATTCAATATATTTTACTAACATTTGTTTAAGATAATCTTTTTGTTCTGCTTTAACTCTATCCATTCGAATTAAACTCCATAAAATACCCGTTTGATATACAAAATCTGCACTTGTAAAAACATTTGCTTCATTTTTAGCATTAAAAATATCCGTTAAAGTTCCAATCACTTTATCAACAATCAGTTGAAGATCATCCTCTTCTCCCGTAAATGCTTTTTTGGAAAGTTCAAGAAAATGCTGCACAAACGCCAAACGTTCCTAAAAAATTTTTTGAAATTTTTAATTAAAATTTGAAATTCTTTAAAAACGATTAATTACAATATTTGGATCAGCATCATGCCCATTTTCAAATGGTGAATTAAGTAATGATAAAAGTTTTGATTCACAACCGACAAAAGGCTTGGAAGTTGTTAAAGCATGACAAAATAGAAATACAGCATTGAGTAATTCAGATGATTCCTAAATTTAAAAAAATATGAATTGTTTTTACAATAATATTTATGCCCTGAAAAGATAAAAAAGTGTATAATATGCACCTGTTTATCATCAACTGCTGATAAGCGTCTACCAAAACGCCTTCGGGCCAAACTTCTCCTACGCGAGCTCTATAAAAAATTTTTTGCATAATTTTGATTTTATTATTTCAAAAACTCAAAAAACATTAATTTTTAAAAAAAAGGGATAATTTTATGAACTCATTAATAAAGCAATATTTTTTTATTTTTTTGTTTTAGCTTTTGTTATTTTTGATTATTTTTTTAGTATGTAGTAATTAAGCAAATTGGTAAAAAGCAAACGAGTTATCATTGCACGCGCAGAGGGAAAGATAATATACATAACAAAACGATTAAGAAATTTTAAACAAAAGTAAGCGAATCAAGGACATGTTAAAAATTGTAGCAAAATATATAATCCTATATTACCTTGTATGATGCAACAGCACCCATTTGATTTAAAGCAGTACCATTATGAGGATCAAGTACAAAAGATAAAAAATAAAATTTCAAACTTGGATTATAATCCGATGATCCCAAGATCATTGATTGATATCTTGCTAAATCTCCATGCCATCGATATGTGCTACCAGCAAATGTTAAAAGGGTCTAAAGATATGAATCATATGACATAAAAAATTTTTCACAATTTATGCAAATTTGTACCTGTGGAACATCGGTCACAATTGTTGGAGATGAAACCAAAATGCCTTGTGTAAAATCAGCAAAATCTGTGTTTAAAATAGCTTTAGCTAATTCGCCAATTTGTTTATCAAATTCAAGTTGTTCAGTAACTGTAGAAATGCTACTCCTAATCTAAAGTTATGCAAATATGTAATCTTATAGGATACTGTAAAATTACCAAAGTTATCAATTGCATAACAATATTTTTTCCAAAGAGAGTAATTTGCATTTTAACTCTTGAAATTAATTTTTGCCAAATCGCTTCAAAGGATTCAATCAATTGATACTTTTTTGCTTGCTCCAAATCATAAACAATTAAACCGGAAACAATATACAATGCTTTCATACTAAAACATATATTTACTAAAATATTATGCAAATTTCATTAGCTTACGTAATATCTGTAACATATGTAAGAACATAATTATGCTTTCGAACAGCCAGCATTTGAACAGCTTTTTCTGCAGATAATCGGACCTTCATTGCTTCAAGTGCACAATTTTTAAAATCTTCATTGCTGCTTGGATAATTTGTTTTTAATAAAATTATTTTGTTTACAGAAGCATTAAAGCAATCAGATGATTCCTTGAGATAGCTAATCATTTCAGATTCTGTAACTTCAGGTAAAACACTTTGACGAAAAATAGCTTGTAATTTTCCTGATAATTGATTCAAGCAATTTATTGATTTTTGAATTGTATGCCTTAAAGAAATAGGTTCACTGTCATCATCCATTTCAATAAAAGATGGCTTAATAATAATTTTTTCATTTGAATATTTGCATTCTGTTTCCTGTCGATTATTGACTTCTGCAAATGGCTGCTTTTCAATTGCAATCGGGGTTGTTGGTTCTTCTTCATTTGAAGTCGAAGGCTTAATATGATTTTCATTTTCTTTTGTTTCAAGCTGTTCAATCTTCTTTGTTAAATCATGAATTTCTTCTTCTTCTTCAACGGGAGATATTTTTTCTGCAAAAAATGTAAATGAAAAACAATTAAATGTGATTTGTTTCTTTTGATCTCTTTCTCTTTTATTTTTTTTCTATTATTTACTTACCATCATTAGTACTACTACTTAATAGCGGGCGTTGAGTCGTTGCATTTCGATCAATGGTGGTACTTTGTTGATCAACAGAAAGCTTACGAGGAGTACTTGCTCCTGTTCGTTCCGATGATAAATCATCTTCTGAAACAGAAAAAAATGGGGATAGTTTTAATTTTAAAGTAAACATAATTTTTTTTCATCCGATTAAATATTTACCTTGATTGCCATTTGAATCGGTTTCAGGTAATTTTGCAAGTTGACTTGCAGCTCTTTCCTCTTCATCGGCCATAAGATCAGCCCAATCAAAACTTTGTATATCTTGTGATAATAACGATTGAATTGAAGGATTACGACTATTAAGCTCTGATGCAAATCCATTATTGTAAACAGTTGTGTCAGTTGAAAAATTTGTAGAAGCAATACTATGGGTATCATCATCATTATTGCCACCCATTTCACTTTGTGTATCGGAGGGAAATTTATTTTTATTTGGACGAAAATTTTGTTTTCTTCCAGAACGAACAGATCGAGTATCGAAATTATTATCTCGGGGACGATATCCTCCCCCGCCTCCACCAGCACCTCTTCCACGATTAAATGTTCTACCAGGATATCCATTGCTTTGACTGACATTATCTCGAAAGGGCCGATCTCTCGTTGTTGGGGGTAATGATCGATATTGTGAATTATTCTGAAGAATAAAAAAGTTTAAAATGTTGTAAGAAATATGTTTTTTGAATAAATACCCTTTGATTCTGGTAATATGGTTGTCCACCTTGTTGCTGAATTTTTTCTTCTTCTCTTTCACGCTCTTGCTGCCTTCTTAATTGTTGTTGCAGTCGACGTTCTGATGGTGGGGGATGATTTTCTAAAAAATCACATTTATCAATTGTAATGATAAATTGTATCTCTAAAACGAACCAGGTCTTGGTTGTGTTTGTGTTAAATCAATGCCTCTTTTAAACATTCCTGGCCTATAAATAGCCTGATCGGGACGCCTTTTTCCTGGATGATTATCATCATGAGCTCCATCTGCCATAATCTTTTCCTTTCACTGTAAAAAGAATTTAAATCAATGAATAATAATAATAACAAAAAAAAGAATGGAGATGTGACAAAATGAAGAGCACAACTCTCTCGCGACTAAACACATCGAAGATTGTCTTTGCTTGTTGCTGATGATGATGATGGGGGGACGCTCAAGGGAGCCTTGATGGCTTGAGAAATACGACTGCTGCCCCGCAGCAAAAAAAGAATGGAAAAAAATTGCAGGTAAGCTTTTTTACTTTACGTAAAGGTTGAGAATTGAAGACAGAAAAAAAAGTTTTTTGTTAAGAGAGAGATTGCAAAAAGAGTTGAACATAAATGTTTAACAAGTTCGTTAAAAAGTTGCGATATTTCGCTTCCGAGTGATTTTAAAATAAAAGCGCAAACAGAAAAAAATTGAAGAATTAAGTTGAACCAAATAAAGGGGAAATAATAATAAATCAAGATAGAAGAAAAACATCAATCCCATTAAAAAAACAGGAATAATTATTGGTATTCTTTTTTTATATGTTCACCTCATAATTTCAAAAATTATTATTACTAATAATTCACATCATTAATAACGAAAAAAAGAGAAAAAAATGTGATCACTTGGTAAAAAAGTTTTTGCAAAGAACTAAAAAAAGATCCGAAAAGCAAGATGATATTGATACTTTTCACAATTTCTTCTTGCCACATCAATAATTTTGCAAAGATTTTTAAAAAAAACAATCAAAGGCGTGAAAAACTACAAATAAAAAAGTGTGAAAAAATATATGGCGTTTTGCCAAAAAACTGATTTTTAACAAAGTTTTTTATTAATACAAAAAACAAACTATTTGTTCGATCATTGTGACACATACATTAAAATCAAAAAAAATTTTTTGGTAGGTTTTTTGTATGGAAAACTGTGATTTGTTCCATTTTTTTATTTATTATTTTCGTTGTTGCCAAACGCAAGAAAGGAAAGCATGGAAAAACAACAATGAAAAGAGCAGGAGCAGCGGTTGCGCACGCGCACACCAAAAAGAAAAGGAAAGGAAAAACTTTTGGCTTGTTTTTACACTGCTGTTGTTGTCGAATGTCTCATCATTTTGTGAACTATTTGGTAGCCAAAAAAATAAAATGTATAAAAAAAGAATGTAGCAGGCAGTCGATGAAAAAAAATATGATGGTAGTGCTGCTGCTGTTGCTGCCACAGCTAAAAGAAGAAAAACTAATATATAAGAAAAAAGAAGAAGAAGACGAACTAAAAAAGTCCAGATGGGCAAAATTGAAGCATGTGTTTAACAAGAAATCGAACGCTTTACTTTTGTTTCATTTATCTCATTTTTTTCACTTTCTTTAAAAACGAACAAATATTATTTTGGTTATCAAAAAAACTTTACTTTTTATTTAACACGTAAAACCTGTTACCATGGTTCAAATCAAAATTCTTTTTCTTTCTTTTTTGCGTAATAAAACAAACATTTAAAAAAGACAGTAAAAAATATACAAAACGAAAATGCACAACACCGACCAGTAAAAGGCAAGCAATTTTTTTCATCATTTGTTTTTTTAAAAAAAAGAACTTAATTACAACAATATAAAAAAGGAATTATTATGGATATTCAAATGGATTGCGTTGATAAGATCAAATTCATACTTATTTGTGGAGTTATATTTTCTTCTTCCTCTTCATCGACGGCACAAATTTCATAGTCATCTGTGTATGTATCTTCCGAAGGGGTTTTATGATTTAACGTTAACTGCTTCTGTATTCTTTGTTCAATTTCTTCGTCATGTTTTTTATTGGCACTTGAAGATTTTCGTTTTATTTCGATATTATTAGCTTTTTCATTTTGAAGTTGTATTTCCAATTCAAGGATTTGCTTTTCAAGTCTTTCACTCCTTTCACGCTCTTCATCAAGCATCCTAAAAAAATCTCAAAATGTTTTTTTGTAAATTTTGTTTCACAAATTTTTACCTTGTTGCCAATTCTCTAACTATTTCTTCATCGTAAAGAGCTCGCCTTTCTTCGTTTAATAATTGCGTCAACCTTTGATTATCACTTTCCAAAGCTAACTTCCATGAATGATCTTTTTCTTTTCCCATATTTTCAGGTCTTTTTGAAAATTCTTTATCAAATTCATAAAGATCTGATTTATTACGGTAATCAATTACAAGATTCATGTCTGAATTTGTCAATTTTTATAAATTTGATAAGAAGATCTAAAACAAACCTGCAATCCAATGCTGCCTTTGTATTTCATCAAAATGTCCAAATTGATATTTATGTTTTGATGTATACAATTGCCATGTAAATCGATCCTCTTCAAATGTACCCATCTGCAAAAAATCACAAATTTTTGTGTACTTTGATATAATTAAAAACAAACATGAACCATTGAATTTGAATCTAATTCAATTGCTCGTCGATTTGCAACAGTTGTTTTTTTATGTAGCGGCCAAAGAAATACAGTACCCGGGACAAGTGTACACCAATAACTTTTCCATGCCTTTTTTGATTTCTTTGTTCCACAATTTAATCCACCTGGCATTTTTCGACACATAACAAAACCCTAAAAGTAGTTTTCAATATTGTTAAATTTCAACTAATTTCAATAAAATACTTTGTAAACAATTTGTGAAACATATCGATCAAAAACTCTATCAACAACAGGCTCAAGTTGTTTTCTGTCAGGAAAAACTAAATCACATAATTCAATAAGTTCCCGAAATGTAACACGTTCAGATTGTTGTGGAATTTGAAGGGTTGAGCATCGAGGCCTTATTAAACGAAATAATTCATTTATAATAAAATGCGCCTGTGCAGCAGAAATATATTGAAGGGCACGATTTTTGCTGGTTGTTCCATTTATTGTTGGTAATTTTAGTGTTGTATCAATTGGTTCTGCAAATAATAAAAATAAACGAAATAATCTTTGAAATAATGGATCAGATATTAATGAGCCATCATCTTCATCAAGATGCTTCTTCATCTTTTTTATTTTGTTTTGGAATTAATATAATTTTGAAAGCTTTTTTTGGGGTAGCAATTAATACGGTCAAAAACAAGGAATTATCATATAAATCGTTCGCTAATTAGCAATAATACTGATAAATGGCATAAAACATAAGTAAATTCGCCTAAAAAAAATCGTACAAATTTTATTTCAAAGATATAAAATTGATAAAAAAAGACGACATTAAAATGTTTGCGACGCGCAATCCAATCATTTTCTTGTTTAAATGATGCTTTTCGGAATTACTTTTTTTTAAAGAATTTCAAAAAAAGTGGTCAAGCAAAAAAAAGGAAAAAGAAAGAAGTAAATCAAAAATGATGAAAAAAAGTTAACATCATAAATTAATTTAAAAATTTGGTGATAATTGAGTTTTTAACCAAACAACAAAACAAACGTGATTTAAGAAAATGTGCCATGGAATGTCATGGCAAAACAGAAAAAAAATCAAAAAAATGCATTAAATAATTTGCAAGATTTTTTCTTTTCCTTTCTTTTTCTCGATCACATAAAAAACTGAACACAAAACAAAAATTTTAGTAAATGTTGAAAAATGAAGAAGAAGCTTGCCGCAACAAAGTTAGCGTGTTCCCGGATATATATTGCATTTTTGTTTCTTTCTTCTTTACATGTGCGTTTGCTCATTTTCAGGCCATATTATTATAGACAGGAGGGAAAAGGGGGGATAGAAAAAAAGGTTAGTTAGTTAGTTAGTTAGCTGATCAATGACGGCTTTTTGTTAAGTAATGCAATGCCTCGTGCAATAATCCCTCGAATCAAAAAAATAAGAAAGAGAAAAAAAGAATATTCAAAAAGGCCATATGCATTTTAAACTAACAGGGAGTTAAAAAAATCAAATGATTTGTTAAAAAAAAGGGGGGAGATCAAATCATGCATGCAAAAAAGAGATTTCCGGGCTCATCGATTAAGACATGAAAGAAGAGCGCATAAAAAATTGCTTGAAGACAAGTAAAAAAATACATTTTTAAGAGGTAAACATATATAAACGAGAAAGTTAAAAAAAATATGGTGAAAAGGGAGGGGATCAAAAAGTGAGTGTGTCAAATGAGAAGTTGTCGCCTTTTTTACCGTTTCAAAAATGCGTTGATTCAAAAACAGATATATTTGCTTGTCTTTTTGGACCACCTTCAACTTACTACCTCATACTTTTTGACCGTGTCAGGTGTAAAAATAAAGAACTACCAATGAATAATAATAACAAAAAGAAGAAGTCTGCGCAGAATAAAGACAGGGGGGTTTCAGTAAAGGTGTAAGCCAAAATCCTTTCTCTTTTTTATTCTTCCCCAAATATAGCAACCTCCCCCCAAAAAAGGAGAAGAAGGCAAAACAAAAATGTTTAAACAATGAAAAGATTCAACTTTTTTTTCTTTTTACCTTTACCGAAATTTTCGCAAAAGAAAATAAATAGTCATCATCAAATCAGCGTTAACTAAGAGACTCTTCCTTGAAAAATGAGTCAAAGCGGTTCCTTTTTTCGTTAAAAGTTAAGCAACAACCTTCAAAAAAAGCAGCAACAAGACTTGGGGCTTTCCCCGAATGTATCAAAATTCCGGATTGTTTCTAATCAAAAAAAGCGGAAAAGAAAAAAGGGATTAATAAATTCGACAGTTGAAAAAAGAAGAAAGAGAAAAATCAAAAAAGCTTTATTTTATGGACATAAAATGACACATTAGATAGATACCCTTTAAGTTTTTCATTATTATTTCATCTGATTCACAGTCCCCCTTTCTTTTTTTCGATGATGATAGGTTTACGTTTAAATTCATTCAAAGATTTTAAAGAAGTCAAGCGTTTTAATCTGATTCTGCACATGCTTGAATGAAGTTAACCATATGTATAAATAAATATGGAATAAGAAAAATAAATTTATTTTTTTTATACAATTTATTTTATATATTTCTTGGCAATTATAAAAAGTGTAGGCTGATTGGTATTGCTCATATAAATACAAATATATTTCTCATCATTTCCATTTTTTTACAGAAGAAAGAAGAAGGAGAAGTAGAAAAAAAGATGCGGTGGAAAAGCAATCGTCGAGGTAAACGATTACTACAACAACGTCGACGTCGTCAAAAAAACAAGGTTGCTATTGAAGAAAGAATTAAACAACGGGCAAGAATTATGCAAAGAAATGAATTTATTCTTTTAACAAAATATCGTGAAATAATTCGTCGAGAATTATCTGAAAGAGAAAAGTAAGGGTTTATATCTATCTTTTTCTTATATAAAAAAATAAAATTGAGGGAGAAAAGGAGATGGGGATTGTAAAATAAAATAATTTTATTGCTTTCAGATTGAACATTCATTTTTCCGATTTACAATTGGAAACAATCAAAAGCGAATGTCAAAAGCGTTGCAATATGCTTCAGAAAAATAACAATGCCAACATAAAAAATGTGTTGGAATATTTAGACAAAGTATATTGTTTACTTAATTATTAATCATTCTGCAAACTTCTTCCCCTTCTTTTTTTTGCAAACAATTGTGTGTCGTATTTTTAGGTAGAAAATAACCTTAAATCATTGCATCTTCGATGGAGTTCAAACTTTGATTACAGTATCGAAGAAGAAATTAAAAAGTTTCAAGAATATCTGTTACAACGTTTTCAAACATATGTTTCTGAACTGGATTTGTCAGAATTTAATCTTAAAGAAGCGGACATTGATTCACGATGTAAAATTGATGACGAATTGGTCAATATTGAAAGAAAGGCATCACTCATAAATATTCAGGAAATTGATGAACTTAAAAGAAAGCTTAAAATGTTGAAAGATGAACTTGAAGAGGTTTTATTCGAATTTTCATGTCTTATAAATGACTCAAATTTTTATAGGAAGAAATTCGAGAAATTGCTTGTGTAAAAATTCGTGAAAGAGAAACTCTCAAGCTCAATTCCGAGATTGAACTTCTTCGTCATCAAGTTGAAATGATTGCTGTGAAAGAAGGCATTAGTTTGACAGAACTATTAAAATAAATTATAATAATTTTTTATTCTATGCAAAACAAGAATAAATACAAAAGAAATTCAAGGCAAAAGTTAAAGAAAAACCGTCTAGAATTGGGGGGTAACCATACAAAAATTACAATAAAAAGACAAGTAATTTATAACAATAAAAAATCAGAGTTTAAGGCGACAATAATTTTTGAGGTTATTAAAAGAAACAATAAAAAAATTTAGTAAAAAAAGAACCCGACAACATTTGTTTTGCTTAAAAACACAAAGAAAAGAGAGATGCTTTGGTACTTTCGTATTGCGATACCGGCAGGAATTGTGGATAAAAAAAGAAAAGAATGTATATTTTTTTAAATAGAAGAAAATTATTGGGATTCCATTGGAGCATTCGCCAAAGCAATGAATTTATTATTTTGCAAGACAGAAGATTGTTTTGGAGTTTTCTGAAAAAAGAAGGTTTTTCTTCTTCTTTGAAAAAAAAGAAAATTAAATAATTACTTTGTTATCCTTTTTCTTCTTATTCGGGCCAATTGGTGTTGGAGGAGCTGACATTGAATCGGGTTTTGCCGGATCTTCTAATGGTGGAGGATTTGTTGTTTTCTCATTTGAAGATGTATGTGGACGACTTAATGGAAGTGATGGAGCACGCTTTTCCAGACCATTCTTGGCTTTGATTAATGCTTTTTGATCAGGTTCAGGTAAAACTTCATTGGTCGGCACTTTTTCAAGAGTTGCTTTTGAGCTTTCATTAGCAGCATCCAAGAAAACATTTGAAGCACTTTGATATTGTGGAGTTGAAGCTGATGATCGACTAATATTTGCATTATCAACTGATGGCTTCTTGAATTCTCCATTTCCCATCGATTTTTTGCCACCATGTTTTGAACCAAAGCTATTCTTTTTTCTTGGGCTATCCTTTTTTCGCTGAGGTGAATCACGTCCTTCCCATGAATGCCGGCGATGCTCGTCAGTAATTTCACTATAAATAAACCACTTTATTTTTTTATTATTGTGAAAATTATGAACTTACCTTCCTCCAGGAATACTATCAACTGAATCTAAGATGCATGGTAAATCTGTTGACAATGCAGAAGACATTTCAGAGCCTGAATGTGCGGTTACAAAACTCATCGATGAATTTGCACTATTTGGTCTTTTCAATGAATTAAGAGATGGTGAAGATCTTGGGCTATTTTGTGACATTGCAACTGTTTCATGACTAACTGGAGCAGATTGTGATTTTTCAGTTTGAATTGTTTCAGATGCTGCTCGTTGATCAGCTGAAGATTTTCGTCTACTTGGTGGAGCAGGAGGTAAACTTTGATGACTTGTATAGTTATGTGAGCCTTGATGTTGTTGCATATTATTTGAATTAAAACCATCTGGAATATTTTGATAATTCGAACGCTTCCTGTTATTATATGGACGATGCCTTTTCTCTTCTTGTTTTTTAAGCATTGGTGGTGGCTTTGATACATCAATCGTTTCATCTCCAAGCTGAAAATGTAAATATTTATTTAATTTTAATTGCTCTTTTTTCAATTTTGCTTATTATTAATATGAATATTATTACTCCTGGTAGTAAACAGAATGCAACTGCTCCACAAATATCTCCAATCTCGACTCGTATATTATCTTTTTCTATCATCGCATGATCGAAAAACACTCCAATGCTACGTATGAAGAGAAACTTAAAATGCTAGAAATTGAGTGCCGTGAAATTAGAAGAAATAAGTTTGACCTCTCTTTCCCAAATGAGTATATCTCTGGTAATGTTAATTTTAAACTTTTACATTACTATGAGGACATCCATTACCAGAGTTGCAGAAAAGAAATTAATAATTCCTTTAGCAAAGGAATTATTAATTTCCATTATTTTTCGGCCCGGGTTTCAAAAAAGTATGTAAAGCTCCCCCGAGCTTTACAATATACTAATAAAAAAAACCTTTCACGAAAAACTATCAGCATTAAAAGGTTACATTTTAAAGACCTAACTTCTTTTAACATTATATAAATAAATAAACAACAAATTGCAACCACATTTATTATTTCTTTAACTTACATCTACATGATTGGAATAAGGTACTGGTGGTTGTGAATTCTGTTGTTGCTGAGGTTGATGTCGCGGTTGTTGCTGCAATTGCTGTTGTGAATGTTGAGGTTGCTGTTGCTGAGGTTGATGTTGTAAATGTTGTTGTTGCTGATGTGTAGCAAAAGGACGACGTGGTTGATGTTGTTGTTGAGGTGGTTGTCCTGGATGTCTAAACTGATGCTGTTGTGCATACATTGAATTGGTGAATTGCATTTGACCATTCTGAAAAAGATTATTATTTAGTTTTTGAATATACGAATGAAAATTTTACATGTGCTGCTGGAGGTACTCCTTCAGGTCTTTTCTGAATCCTGACGACCATTCCTGGAATTATTCCAGGAAATTTTGAATTATTTGATGATTGTGGAGGTTGTGCCATTTGTGGAGGAGGAGGACTACTCTTTTTTTGTTCAACATTTTTTCGAGCAACTATTTGTTCTTGCACATGTAAAACCTTTTTATCGGTATTCACAGGTTTTGCATCTCCAAATGGATTGTTATTTCGTGGAGGAGGATTTCTTGGAATTACCCGTCTTTGATTTTGCGCTGTTGAAGCAACTGGAGGAGATGGAGGTTTTTGACGTTCAATACTTTGCTGACTTCGATAAGTACGAGGATTTGGATACTGCTTTTCAGAAGGTTGATAAGATGATTGTCTGCTAATCGGATAACTTCCACCATATTCTAAAGCTCCTTTGGCACTTGTAACACTTTCAGCACGTTGTCTGTTTTCTGGTCTAAAATTTATTAATACAAACATTGAGAAAGTTTTTTAGTTTGAAAAAATCTTACATTGAATTTTGATGAGCATATTGTGGTTGACTCTTTCGAACATCATTACTGAATGTTTTGATAGCAGGCTTTGATCCGGTAGTTTCCTAAAAAAAATAAAATCAGCGTCAATTTTCCGAAGTTACAGTAAACGTACCATTTCCAAAGGTGGAGTCGTACATTCAGTATCATTAAAAAGTTCTGATAAACTACCATCTTCTAACCTTTCTATAAATTTATCATTATATTGTTTACGTTAAAATAAGGATATTTACCATGACATTTTTCATATGCACCAGTGAATGGAATCATACTTTTATCAATTTTATTATGCTTTTGATTGTGAAGATGAAATTGTTCAATTTGATTTCCAAAAAGAATTAAAGCTAATCGAAGCGGCTTCTCTTTAAAGACCATATTTTCTTTCAATAATGCTTCAATTAAATGTCCTCTTCTTTTAAAGTTAAAGATAATTTCACGTAAATCTCGTCGATACATGTGACATTCAATCTGTAACAAAAAAATCGTTGTTAAAAGTCCTTCAAATAATCATTTATAAAGCTTACCGCTCTTCTTCCTCCAAAAAGCATATATAACTCTTCTTCGGTAACAGCATCAGGTAATTCAAAGACCAATAAATTAAAAGGCGGATCATGAGGAACTTGACAATGTGTTAAATCACATCCTCTAACTATTGCCAATTTATGTGGATAGACTTCTGGAACAACAGGAAGAGGAGGCTGAACAGTTGCAGCAAACGGTTGATCTTCAGGTGCACCATTTTCAGGCTAAAATCAAATTTTAAGTTATTTACGAAAAATCAAATAAAAGAACAAACACTTGGAAGATCTTCTTCAGCTAAAACATCGGCCCAATTTCCAAGATTTTGTGCTTCATGAGCTAAGATTTCATCAACCGTTTCCGTTTGATGTTCTTCAGTACTTCGATTATTATCTTTTGCGATACTTTGATTATCACTTTCAGATTCTTGATGTTGATGAGAAGTTTCGGGCTCAGTTGAATTTTGCTCCATAATTTTTAAGCATAATATTTATTATAGTTATATTCTTTTCACTATAAATGAATGCAATGATATTAAACTCGGACAAAAGAATATTATAAAGTTATTCGGTAATATTTTCTTTGAATTAAGCGAATAAAAATCCAAACAAATCAATCTAATCACAGAACTTGTTTCTTCTAAAATTGTAAGCGCACAATGACACAATGCCAAACAATGTTTTGCATAAGTACAGTATGAAAAATTATAAAAAATGCAGGGAATTCGTGATGTATTACAACTTTTTCAAAAAAAAGTTTGCGATATTTTCAAAACGAGGTATCGTAAACTTTTTTTTCTGCTTCATAAAACTTTTTATATTAGTTTATGTTTTTTTTGTTGTATTTTTATTTTTAGATTCATTGTAAAAATAGTCAAATGATCATTTAAATGAGATAACTTTAATTTATATTAGTGAAACTTTAAATTTAAATAAATTCTGCACACATATATTAAGCTCAGAAATAGATAAACTGTTCTAAACAATAGATAAAGAGAATAATAACAATATAGTAATACTTTTTAAATCGTATATTAGACTTAGGAGATATGATTCAGATTTTTTATGAGAAAGATATGGGTATAAACCTGCGTTTAACGACAAAAAATATGTGAATTAGAATATTTCTAGTTTATTAACAAGGATTGCATGAAGGATATCAGCAGTTACTGTTGACATTGGAAATGTGAATGGATCGTCATCATCATTAACTTCTTCTTCACCATATGGATTTCGCCATTTATCGAGATTAACGATCAATTCCGATGTCTAAAGTTTAGCAAATGCTAACAAAATGCTTTTTGTGGGAACACAAACCTTTTCTTCAGTTAAAAGCAAACGAGGCCACCATTCTGGAGTTTCTTTAACAATTAAAAAATCCATTTTAAAAAATGCCCTATCTGTTTGACCAACCTTATCCATTCGACCGTAAAATTCCAAATGAAGATTAAACATAAGTTTACCAGCTTTGTTGCGAACTCTGTTAAAATGATTGTTATGATTTTGAAATTTTATTCATAATGAATTACTTACTGAAAATAAAATTGATTTTCATTGAAGCAGAAACTTGTTTTTGTCATTTTATCCATAATAATTCGAAGAGAAACGGCATTAAAAGTTTGTGACCACAAAATTAAAGGCGTTTCTGGGAAGGATAAAGTCATGATCAACACAATAACTTGTTATTACAAAAAAAAACCTCTGAAAAATAACGTTCTTATGTTTTTAAACACCTTTAAAAGAAGAAAAAATCATTTTATTGACCACCTGAAAAAGCATCCAAGGTAAAAATGATGGGAAGAAAAAATTAGTCATGATAAATAGTAAATGGGCAGTCCAGTCCCGCAGCAGTCGAAGAAGCAGCTATAAAAAATATGTTTATTTCACAATCAAAATGCAACAGAAAGAAAGAATCAAAAAACACCGAAAGCACTGAAAAAGATGAAAAATAGTAGTAAAAACGGTACGGTCCTTATTGAAAGAAGGGAAAAAACAACGATATGGACATTCAAACATGGCATTCTGCGCAGAATGGCGCGACGACAGTCTTAATTTCTTGCCGCGACCATTAAACAAGCATCTCGTGCATCTGCAAAAGTTTAAATTCTTTATTTTAGAATGCTTATGAAGATCCCTTATCACTACCACAGTATCTCTCCCCCAAAAAGAGTGATTTCAATGTTTGTCTTTAGCGCTAAAAAAATTATTTGAATTTCCCGCGCACACTTAAGATTTTTTTCAAGGATTTTGAAAATGTTTTAGATTTTTATTGTTGTTGAATAAAATCTCTTCATTTTAGAAATGTCTGAGCCAATTGATAGATTTTATGGTGTAGTTCATAATTATGTTGTTCATAAATATAATGGCGGAGTTGAAAAAGTGCCACATGAATGGTCGTATATTGATGACCGATTAGCTATTGTATGTGATAAATTACAAAAGCAATTTCCTGGAAAAATTGATAGTGTTGTTGATACACTTTTTAACAATGAATTATCATTTTATGCAGTAAGTTTTCATTGGCATAAATATCTTGTAAAAATTAATTTAAATATACATTATATAGTTTATGGATATTCTGGAGAGATTTTATGGTGAAGCATTTGTATTGGATTATCCTAGAGCCCTTGGGGCAATTATTATATGTGGAGTTTATGTGAAAAAACTTTCTGAAATTGAAGAAAATGGAGAACTTCCAAATTTTTATCAAAATTCTGCTCGTTTCCGTAATCAAATTAATCAAACTGTTTTATATATGAGTAAAATTCTTGATGCCCAAGCTGCAAAATATTGGAATCGCGAAAATGAGTATACCTGGGAAGGCTTTCTTGAATATGTTACAACCAGTGCAAATAATATTGAAAATCAAAATTTTGTTGAACCAAGAACAAGTCATCCAATAATTTTGGCAGCAACAATTGGAATACTTGGAATTATTTTATATCGCCATATTTATTGTTAGATTGCCCAATTTAAGATACTTTATCTCAAAAAGTTATCATACCCTTCATCATAGCTTCTGTGACGTCCTATTTTTTCCCTACTTACTTATCATAAGAAATGATTCTCTACCTCAATATTGTATAACTTTAAAAAGTTTATATTTTGTTTTTCAAATAAAAATTAGAACTCTTGCAATTTTTACAGTGCTTTTGAATTTGTTTCAAACTAAAAATATGTACATTCCAATGGCATTCTTTACAATGTTTTAACAAGATTCTTTTTAGTAAAAAAATTCGATCCTGATTCCTTTCAGGCAATTTAATTATTTTGTTAAAGTCTTAAATTAATTGGAAGTAAACTGTAGAAGAAACATTTTAGAAAAATAATGAATAACGTGACAGTAGCAATCATTTTGATTCGATTATCATTCAAAAGCTGGCATAGATTTTAAAATTCGTAGATAACTACTGCCGTGTAATATTTAAATGCATGTGATTATTAATGAAGATATTAAAAGTTACCTCAGAATGATGAGATATGGGTCGTAAGCATATTTATTGCATGCGATAAAAATATTCAACAATCACAAACTTTGTTTATAAAAGATTAAAACCGATTTGATTTTTTATTTGAAAAAATGATAAAAAAATTTATTAAAATACAATAAATAAAGACAACCAAAACAATAATGGTGATATAAAAGGCATAAATAAAAAGATAAACTTTGAATGAGATTGCAAATACATAACTCAAGGTTTAGCACGATTCAAAACTTTCAACCATTCAGTTGCCTTTTGGCGGAAGCGAGCATGCAAGAAAGCCTAAAAATAATTAAATTAAAAACTTCAAAGTTGTATCATGAATAAAATACCTTTGAGCATTTGATATGATAATGCAAGTAATCACGGAAAATATGGAGAAGATTGATGGTATTATCTCGATTGGCAGGAGTAAGATGACGAGGAAAGAAAACTAAAATAGTGTTACGGTAAGAGAAAAACATTTATAATTTTAAAAAACACATACTGAAAGTAATGTATCCAACATTTTCTCCAATAAGAGCATCTTTACAATCTTTAAGTTCATTTGGAGGTTCTCGAATACGGTAAAGCACTTGTGGAGCAGTTTGACTTGAGCGTCTTCCTTGTTCAAATTCTTGCAAGAATAATTTCCCAGCAACAGCATCATCTTCTTTGAAAATTGTACTGTAAATTACAGTAACACGATCAGATTTTGCATCAATGTATCTAAAGTTATCTCAATTAAAATTAAATGAAGTATAAAAAAGTAAAAAAAAGCTTACAAAGTTTCATCTGGACGATAATGAATAACAGCACGAGTATGATTTGCTGGTTCACCTTTTTCCAATTTTGCTTGAATATCGAAATACTTGTAAAAAACTGAAGCAAAACAATTTCGTTTCAAATGTGCAGCTTTAAGTGCCAAAGCATCAACATCATCAGGTAATTTTGTAAGATCAAATACCAAGGAAACATTGTAACCTTCTTCGGCAGTATCTTGAATATATCCAGAATAATGAGATCGAAGAAATGCATCACATCCATGACTTTGAAGTTCTTTGTAATAACGAATATTTAAACTAATCTTAAAAAAGATAAATATGATTCATTCAAAAAAATGAATTTTTAACAAACCATTATGAGATTTTTGTCGTCATTTTTGTTACAAATGTAATACTGACCACCATCAAAATCAGGGATATTGTTTTCAACTCTTTCAGGATTACATCTAAAAAAAGAGATTAAAAATATATATTTAAAGAAAAAAGAGATATGAAAAATCAAATACCCATTTTTAGCATTGGTAAATTGGCGTTGTAAAAATTCATACACATATACGTTATATTGTTGAAGAATAAACATATTTCAGGTGGATTTTATTACCTTAAAAATTTGATTTTTCAGATATTAAAATTTTAATACAAATACATAAATAGAAGAAAAAAACCGCGATCGATGTTCTTCGGTGACTAATCTTCTTCAACACAAAAAATTGACCAAACAC
This sequence comes from Panagrolaimus sp. LJ2414, assembly GCA_024447195.1. Lineage (NCBI taxonomy): Eukaryota > Metazoa > Nematoda > Chromadorea > Rhabditida > Panagrolaimidae > Panagrolaimus > Panagrolaimus sp. LJ2414. Next base: position 2,569,065 of record JAMRXY010000280.1, on the reverse strand, counting down.
AATTTTTTGTGCGCGCTTTCGGGGCAAGACGTGCAAAAAAAGAGGCACACATTCGATTCGATGATGATTTTTTTGTTGGTATTTTTAAGCATTCAATTCTTCAACTCTTTTTTGATATGATTTTCCTTTACATAAATTGTTTTAGCATTTTTATGAGTAACAATTACACAAAATTCTTCAAAAGAGTTAATGCATCAGAAATCTTCGAATATTTCAGACTTTTATGTTGTATTATTATTTTAAAAAGGAATGTATACTTTTTTTCAAGCAATATGTATGAAACTCACTAGAAAGTTAAATTTCATTAAACCAAACTGCAAACAAAGTGAAAGTTCTTTGAAGCATTAGAGTATTATGAAAAGCGGCATCTTTATTGAACTTTGCTCACTAAAAAATGACAACAAAAATAACTGCATTGAAGCTAAAAAATTTGTGTGTGCTTTTTCTTTGCAGTAGACAAAACAGAGCTAAAAAGTAAAAATCTGTCAATAAGTCTATCAAAATTTTGTTCATTAAAATTATTTTATTGTAGCTGCTTCTCATTGTTATTAACACTATCATTAAATTGTGCTTTGTCAAGAAGCATCGAAAAAATTGTTCCAATAATTTTTTTGGGGTTTTTTATCATAAATTTTTTTTGTTAAGCAGAAAAAAGAGAGTGGTTAATAAAAAATGTCAGAGTTCAAAAAGATCGAATATAAAAGTATTCCATTGTAAGTTTGTTTCATCGACGTTCAAAAATCAGAAATTATGTAGATCCTAAAAGTTTCATTTTATAAGTTTTTCGAATTTTACGGTTTTTTGCTCGTTAAAAAAAGAATTGAAATTTTTTCGAATATGATGTTACCACCTTTTTGTAGATTAGAAGTTCAAAATGAAAAAGAATTTTGTCCAGAAGAAATAGAACCAGAAATTATTCAAGCTAAAACTGATTGGATTTCAATTTATGTAGCTGGAACTTTAACCTATGTTGGTGCAGTGCAGTTTTCATTGTATATTGCTTCAATATGGCCATATTTGAAAACGGTATTGATTTCTGGTTTGTCAATTTTCGAAAAAATACGATGAAATTTCAGATTGATTCAACTGCAAACGAAACATTTTTGGGTTTAATTGTTTCTGGCTACAGTATCGGCCAAATGATTGCATGTCCAATTGTTGGATTTTGGAGTAATAAAATTCGAAAAATTTCACCTCCTTTGTATATGGGACTTTCTTTGATGTTTCTTGGAAATTTGCTTTATTTCTTTACTGCACTTTTTCCGTATGATCGAAAATTTTGCATTTTAGCCGCCAGAATAATTATTGGTGCTGGTTCAGGTTTGTTTTGGCATTTTTACACAGATTGTGGTTATTTGTTAATTTATTTAGCAAATATTTCTTTGCTTCGAGCATACGCAGCTACAGCTTCAATTGGCTCAGATCGATCAAGAGCAATCGCCTTTGTCACGGGCGGAATGGCTATGGGCACAATCACTGGTCCAGCATTACAACTCATTTTTGTTCCCCTGGGTGAAAAAGGAATTCATTTATATGGTGATTTGAATTTTAGTATATATACAGCTCCTGCTGCTGCGGCATGTGTTATTGATATTATTGGAGCTTTATTAGTTCATTTTTTCTTTGTCGAAAATATGATTGGTGTTTCACTGACACCTAAAAATACAAAGGTGAACATTAATCTATATTTTGAAAAGTTTTCATATTATTATTTAGGAAGTAGCAAGTCCTGTTTTGCCACCTTACGATAAAATTGCCGTTTCTATCTGCTATTTTACCAGATTCTGTCAGCTTTTAGTAATTACAAATTTTGAGGCGTAAGTTTTAAAGAAAAAATGCAAAAAATACTGTAACGTTAATTTTTTTAAGAATTGGCACACCATTGGCCATGACAATGTTTGCTTGGAATGCCCCTCAAGTGGTTCGGTATGGAGCAATTGCAAATTTTTGTGCAAGCATATTAGCTTTTGGCATTTATGCAGTTTACATTAAATTTAATCTCGGACGTGTTATGAGTAGCAGAAAAGTTACAGTAATTTCATTATTTGGATTATTAATTTTATTACTAACAACTTATTCATGGCCTTTTCTTCCTGGACATTTGCAAGTTTATAGTGGAAATGGTTTGTTGAAATAGAATTTTCTAATTTAATTAAATATTTTAAGACATGATATCAAATAATGACACGCAACCAACTGGTTGCAATTCTGATAAATTTACATGGTGTAACGTTATTAAACCAGTGAATGTTTATTTATATTATCTTTCATACATATTTTTTACTGGTTCATGTTTTTCAAACTTGAATATTTCTTTGAATACATTATTTTCAAAGATTATTGGCCCTCGACCCCAAGCAGCCCAGCAAGGATGGCTTCAAAATTCTGGTGGAATTGCACGAGCTGTTGGCCCAATTTTTATAAGGTAAACAAACGGATCTTGCAAATGTATTATCTAAAAATTAAAATTATAGTAAAATGTACACATTATACGGTCCAGTATGGTCTTGGAATTTGGTTATCATTGTTATAGTTATAACTTTAGTCTTTTGGATTGTATTTAGAAAGAGAATGGTTGCATTAACTTTGCCAAAAGAATTTTCACAATTTCAAGATGTTAATGATCCTGATTTTAAAAAACCGAAAGAATAAATATTTTTATATCAAAATATACTGTAATTTTGTTTAAAACATCGACAACAAATTCTCATCAAACATGATATGAATTAGAACATTTTAAAACGTTTTTTTTTCAAAATTACCTTTAACTTTTTATTTTACCATTTTCCCTCAGAGACATCTGGAACTTGACAAACATATTAGTTTGATCATATTTCTTAAATGTCTTTTTTAATGGAAAATGTTCTGTCTTTTGTTGTTCAAGTTTAAAACAGCTTTGAGTGAAGCAGTTGTAAAAAGTTACTGCCATGTTTTCTCAAATATTTTTACTTATACATCTTTTTTACGGCGTTCTTTTTTGAAGTCATTTCCTTTTTATCGTCGTCATGCTTTTTTGTTATTCAACATCATGCCTTATGTCGTTTTTTCCTCCTGCAAGAAATATAATCATATTTTTGAATGCTTAAATGGATAACAAAAAGAGGCAAAAAAATGCAAACTCTTTCTTTTTATATATTAAAACTTATTTTTACAGGACCACTTTTTTATTGTTTATGGAACATATAAAAAAAGAGACAAACTTTCATCAATTTAATCAGCAGAGCATTGAATAATTGAAAGAGAGAATAGAATATGTGTTTTTAGCCCTTTTTTATTGTTTCAAAAATTTAGTGAAAAGATTCTTTTTTGAAGAATTACGTTCTTTGAATTAGTAAATAATTTCTAGTGGTCTAGAGGGAGTAATAAAATGTGTCTTTCAACCTTTGTGATGATTTAAAAAAGTAAAAAAGAAGACTATTTGTAAAGTATGCACTTGACGATTTTTTAAGTCGTTAACACAAAGAAGTGTTACGCCGCTGTGAAAAGCTTTCACAAAGTACTTCACAAGATAAAGCTCACAAGCATTTCCGATTTTTTTTGCTTGATTCTCTTTTTTGTGATGTTACGTTTTTTAATTTCTCAATCTTTTTAAATTGTTTCAGTTTTGTTCTGATATATCTCTCAATCGTCTAAAATAAGAAATTGTTCTTTTTTATATGAATTTATTTTCATATGGAGCCAACAGGTCCCAATGGTGCCATTTGAACATTTAGCAATGTAGGCGTCTTTCGAACCGCGTCTTTCAGGAGAGAAAAAAACATAACTAAAAATGGAAAAAGGGCTACATCTTCAATAATTCTAAATATTTTGTGATTTTCGACTTGAACGTTTTGTTGTTCCTTTTTTTTCTTCCTTCATCTCCTTTTGTGTGCCAATGCTTTAAGTTAATGCGCCCTGGGAGCTAGGCCATCAAGTGCTGCTTATCTGCAAACACATTTTTTTTATTCAGAAGGCGTCCTCCTTCACAAAAGCTGTTCACTTTTTTTCTTCTCTCTTTTTTTGCAAGGAATAAAAAAACACTCCTTTTTAGTGTGAACGAATGAATGTGTACATTAAAGGTTTTCCAAAAAAAGTTTTCTTATTTCCCAAAAATATGCTACTTACTATACATTCCACAAAATTTGTTTATTTTCAAAGCAAACCTTTAACACTTTAAGTGGGTTTGCCAAAAAAACTTCTTTTTTTATCTTTTTTTTTATTGAAAAACAAAAGAAATGCTTTTATCAAGTTTACACTTAATGCATTTTTTAAAACTTATTTGTACATTTTATTCTGAAGTTCGAAAAAAATTAATGCTTTGTTTTCGGTTTTAGTTCTTTTTTTAAATTTACAGTTTTGTATTTTATTGTCAGAAGGTTGTTTCTTAGCGTTCTTCCAAGTATATTTGTAAGGGTCCTTGAACCGTTGAGAGCAAAGAAATATATTTTTAAAGTAAAATTTTGAAACCCTCTAAATTTCACAAAAAAATGTAAGCTTTGATGTGTCGCGAAAAAGATGGATACTGTCTTTAAATTTCGTTGGATGACATAAAAATTTTGAGCACATCACCATAATTTTGCAATTTTTTTATTCAAAATCATAGTTTCATTTATTTAAGAAAGCTTAATCAAAGATTAAAATTAATTGTTTACTTTGGTAAAAACGATTTATTATGTCCGACAATAGTCTTAAAAAATTTTAAACGATTTTTAAATTCTTTATTTGAAAAACAAAAGCTTGTCGCATATTTAAGAGCCGCTCACAGGAGAAAAAAAATAAAATAAAGAAGGACATTGAATGAAGGCGGCAAGAAGTGCCAAAAAGTGGCTCATTTTTTGAGCTCAAAAAATGTTCTTTAGCTTTTTGGAAAAAAAAACAAAAGAGACAAAATTTTGGGGAATTCTTTATCTTTAACCTGTTTTAGTAAGATTGTCCTTTTATTGAAAATAAAATTATTTCAATTCTTTTTTTTGTTAGTTCATATTTATTTCAGCAAAAAAAACAAAAAAGGGCGAAAAGTAACCTTCATTGAAATACTTGAAAAAGACGCAATTTAATGTTTCAAGAGTTAAGCAATAAACTGCAGTTTTTTTTCTTCAATTGACTTAAAATCCATTTACTTTAAAAGAACGATATATGCATAACAGCAGAATAACTGTCTGGATTGTTTAAAAAAATAAATATATTGTTGGCGATTTTGTAATAAAAGAACTAAAGTGTTAAAAAAATGCTATTAAGTGTCTCTCATTTGTGTTATGCAAAAAAGAGAGGATAATTGCAGAGAAGGAAAAGAAAAAAGAAGGGACAAATAATAAATTTTTTTTGTGTTTGTTGCATTTTTAATAATATGAGCATTTGAATGAAGCCTTTTTTTATTAATGAAATTCCCATTCCCGTTTTTTACACTTGTTAATATAATTTTTTAGTGTTAAAGAAGAAACTTGAATATGTTGATATCGCATAGATAAATTTTTGAGTTTAACTCTTTTTTTATATAAAAAACCTTTTTTTGACGCAAAATAGCCATAAGCGAAACCTTTAATCATGTTATTCATTGATGCAGCTTCTATTGACAGCTTTTGAAAACGAAAAAAAAGTAAAGTGAAAAAAGGGTTTTGAATGTTTTCTTAGAAGAATTGAAAAAGATTTTATCTGTAAAAAAGATTCAGTTCTTTTTTTGCCCCCTTTCTCTGTAATTTGTATTTGATTAATTGATTCAAAGTCATCACTTTGGATTATGGCTTAAACTTTTGCAAATCATTAGTTTCATTGACTTTATTTAATGCACACATTTGTGTTGTTGCCACAATTGCTCAGGACATGTGTTTTTTTGCCTCTTTTTTCTTTTATTTTGTTTTATCTCGTTTAGACAATGTAAAAACAAAGCAAGAATATCCATTTTTACGGGATATATATATATATATGTTTTTTCCTTTGCATTTCTTACCCCTTATTTTATTCCCACGAGAGCGCTTACACTTACTTTCGATGTATGCCTTTTTATCCCTTTCTTCCACCAGAAAAATGACTCTATGCGTGATAGTGACGATGTCAAAAAAAAGAAATTTTTTATGCCAAATATTTTTAATAATTCTTGATAACAATATCCAATTGTTCTGAAGTAATTTCAATTGTTTCTTTTTTGATAAACGATTTTGTATTTTCAAATTGTATTTTCGTGATTAAATTTATACTTCAAAATAGAAATTTTAAAAAATTAATTTTTTGATCCCCCTTTTTTTCTGCTTTTTTAAGCTTTTTGTTAAAAAATAGTTTTTTTTTGTTACACCTGAAAACATGTTTTCTTTTTTTTTAACAACTACCATAAAACTTTCAGGAAGTTATTTTTCTTTCCGTCCACCTATGAGCTGCTTTCTTCCCTCATGATTCGTTCTTCAAACTTTTTCAATCATGTTTTTTTGTGGTTTTCTCTAAAAAGTTTACCATTAATTGAAGTTATCGGTTTTTTTTCATTTACATCTCCATATTCTTTTTTCTTCTATTTTAGTTGCTATCAAATGTTTTAATATATATTTTGTTGGTTTTCGGTTGTTTTTTCATAGTCACCAAAGCAGACAAAGTCTGAAATTTGAGCGTGTGCCCACCGTTGAGTGAGCGGACTTTGAAGAAATGCAATGGACTTGCGCCATTTCGATGTTGCTGGCATCTTTGGCGGCTATGTCCAAGAGTTATGGAATAGTTGTGAATAAAAGAAAAAAACATCTTTGCCTTTATGCTTCCTACCAATTCAACTTTTTTTCCTTGTTGTTTTTTACTTCCGATTTTTTGAGTTTTTTCTCCTTTTTTTTACTTTCTTCTTTGTTGCTGGGAGTTAAGTATTTTTTTTTATTTGAAGCGCTAGGTTTTTTAGGTTTTGAAAATGTAGCAGCAGATTCACATTAGTCGCTTCAAGAGAGAGAGAAAATGAAAAGATATTTGTTTCCTTATGAGAGAATCTTCAAAAAAAACTAATTACTTTCACATTTTGTTGAGCTTTGAATGAAATGATTTTTTTTGAGAAAAAATATAGTAGTAATAGTAGAAGTCATTTTGAGAAAAAGCATAAGTACACTTTTGTGTTAAAAATATCCACATTTGTATGCCAATGAACAACAATTGAGAAAAAACGCTTTGCCCCATTTTTGCTTCATTTAACAAAATGCCGTTTTTATTTTTCTTCTTTTTATTTTTTTTCTCTCTCTTGTGTAAATTTTGGAAGAAGAAGCACCTTCATTTTTATTAAATACAATTGTTTGCTTTTCATCTTTAGTTTTTTTAAAAAAATATTAATTGATTATGTGACGACAAAAGTGACTGACTACTACTTCATTCATGTAGGTACAACATGCTAAAAAAGGGGTAAAAAAATTATATTTTGTTTATCCGTTGCTTTTAGTTTTTTTTTATTCTCTTGACTTCTGTGATATATCTATTTTTATGTATTCATTTTTCTATTCTAGGGTTATGATTATATTTTTTTCTTTCAAAAAATAGTGAAAAATGCTGCTACTTTTATTTAAGTCAAGCTTTTTTTGGCCTTGCCTCCTTTGATGAAAAGTTACGACAAAAAAAAGAAAGTAATAATGACATTTTTGGTGACATTCATGTCGCAAAAGATAAAATTATGGCTTTGCCTTAAAGCTGCATAATATAAAGAATAGAAGAACGCAAGCTGCGATTGTATGGAGTCAAGAACAAAAAAAATGAAGAAGGAAAAAGCAAGAAAAAAAACCTCGGACATTTTGATGAACTCTTTTCATATTTCTCTGTTTTATAAAAAAAACTTGATCGCCTTATTTTATTCCATGAACGTAGAAAAAATGACAAAAAAAAATAGAAGAAGGAAATCTTGAAGCTTACCGCTAACATTCTTTTTTTCGTGTTGTTTTTCAGTAGGCGGATTCTAACTTCTTTTGTTAAGGATTGCATTTCTAAAAGTATTGAGTCCGCAACAATTATGCCGTCAAAAAAGCGGATTCAATTTGCGCGCATGCATTTTTTCTCTCCTCTCTCTCCCTTTTTATTCTGCTTGCATGGTCAGCTACTTTGTTCTTTTTGAAACTTTTTTTTACATAGAAGCGGAAGATAACTACCGAAAGTTAAAGGAAAAAAAAGAAGAAAAGAAAACAGAATACAGCATATTTGTTGCCAATAGATTTTTCTTTCTATTCTTTTTATGATTTATTCGCGCATCTTCTTGTTGCCATGAGATGTTTTTTCTCTCTTTTTTAGTTTTACAAATGAATTGTATTTTACAAATGAAATGATGTTGGTAGCTAGCTAAAAAAATAATATAGTTGATATAAACAGTAATGTTTAAATAAACTGATGCTAATTATTGTTATCGTTTGCCTCTATTAATAATTTTCAATTTTTTTACACGCAATTACCCCATTTTCTTTAATATTATAAAAGTTTAATCATAATAATCGAATTATTGGCCCTGATTAAACATACACATTAAAAGTTAAATTTCTTTTTTGTTTTTCAAAGAAGAAGAAAAAAAACTAAGACTCTTGTTCGCCCCGTAATCCGATCTGTCACCAACGTCTGCTTGTCCGTGATTTCCTTCCTGTTCAGTTTAAACAAGAACCACAACAACAAGATAATTTCTTTTCCTCTTTTGTGAAAAAAAAAAATTGGCAAAAATATACCATTAAATAATGGATATGCAGTATGTTGCATGCACCCTTAACTCCTTTTTTTAAAAAACAAAAACGTATTTAAATGACCAATGCCATTGCATTTTTAAAACTTCTTGAATTGTTAAAAAGTCCAATGATAAATTGAACCTTTTTGTTTGTTATTTTAAAGAAAATGTGCATCAATAAAACTCACATCTTTTCTTTGTTGTTTTTTCTTCTTCATCGTTTCTTTTTTTTTTTCGAACGCGTAAACACACGTTTCTTTTCTTTTCACAAATTTGTTGTTGCCGTTTTTAATTTCAGCTAATCAAATGAGTATTTTTTTAGATTTAATTAAAACGATAATCTTGACGGCATATAAAAAAAGCCTCAAGACGATTGTCGAATGGACCACGGCACCACCGATATTTCGTCGTTTGGTGCCGGCTACAGTAACATATGATTCAGAGCTGTCTGAACGCGTGAAGACGCGTTCAGTTTTCTTTCTTTGAGAGATTTTTTTTCCAACATTTATTGCTTTTAATACAAAATTTATTAATTACATTTTATTTTCACTTTTAATTCTTCTAATTAAAAAAGAAGAAGAAAACAAAATGCTGCAAGAACCAGTAGCAAAAGAGCTTCGCTCTTTTCAATCTCTTTCCAAATTTGCAGATCAAAGAAAACGGTAAAAATACAAATTTTAAAAAGGTTGTTGCTTAATAATCAAAGTAATATTTTTAAGGTCCATGGTTAGACGACAATCACTTGCGAATCGACGACATTCATATACTCGAAAACGTCTTAATACAGGGACTTCAAGCAATGATGGAAACAGTGTAAGTGCCTTTATGTTGACTATCCCTGTTATCTCTCTATTCTTCATACTTTTATATGACGTTTGACAGTTTTTAAAAAAAACACACAAACTTTCATTCTTTTAAAAACAACCAAATTCGATGCAAATACCCAAAAAAATAGAAATGAGAAAAATGCCGTTTTTACATAGTCATTTTTTATTTATTTTGTTTAAGGTTTATGCAAAAATGCAAAACAAAAAGCTGGTATCTTTTTTACGATAAACCTAATGACCATTGAAGAATCTATTTTACAGCATCAGGGTTCTTATAGTTTTTTTGTGAGCATTTAAAAATAAAAACTTTTATAAACCGACAAATGTTTTCCATGAAAAAAAGCTAAACAAAAATTCTCTCTTTTTCATCAAAATTCTTTGCTATTATATGTATCACCTAAAAGAGATAGAAAAAAAGGGAAGAAGAACTTTCAATTATTTTGCGCGTTATTCTCCTGAGGTTTAAGTTTTTTTCCTTCTTTGAAAATATTTTTTATAAAAATATTCTTTCTTTTAAGTGTATCTGTCTTTCATATTATATATTAGGTTTGAGATTATTACTCTTGTCAATAGAAAAAAGGAAAAAAAGTGCACATCAGTATTTATGAAAAAAGGCTTAAGTAAATTTTATGTTAATATTTTTTGAAGTTTAAAATTATCTTTAAAGTAAAACAATGTTTGATTTTGCAAAGTTCAAAGAAGCGTCAAACGGCAAATATTCCGTTTTTTGCGTGTAGCGGCTCATTTTTTAATAATTATTCTAGTTTTTAGTCACTCAAGGCTTTTTTTCTTTCATTTACTTTTTTTATTTCATCTCTTTTTTGGGTGGTTTCGTTTGCCAAAATTCTTTTTTAAAGAAGTACTCCAAAAGTGGGATTTTCTTCCAAAAAAAGATAAGTGCTGCAAACTAATTTTTGTCGTGTTTTTTACGCTTTTTTCTTCTTCTTATTTTCTGCTGGGTTTTTCTTTAGCCCGCTTTGTTGTTGGGGGTAATGAAAAAAAAAATACTTCAACATTGGTTGCCACAAATAATTTTTTTCTTTCCATTTATAGCTTTTGATAACCTAACATGCAATTTTGACTTACGTTTAACTTTCTTCTACTTTTTGATGTTGTTAAAAAAAGGACTAACTTTTATGATATTTTTTTATATTATTATTATTATGTCGCAATTTGTTCATTGCCAAAGGCAATATGCGATTTTGGCACTTTGTCTTTTTCTTCTTCTTCTAATTCCATGCAGTATTTTTTTGAGTGTAGAAAAAAGAGGATTTTCTCCTTATGGTCTAGAAAGCTTAAAGCTCCCACACACATGTTTTGAAGTAATCAAACATTCTCTTCAAATTTTATATATTTCTTCAATGATTTCTTCTTACTTACTTTCAATTTTTTTTCTTCGACTCTTTTTTATTTTGCTTGCAGAAAGAAGAAAAAGAAGGAAAAAAGTTAATGGAGGAAAAAATCAGTTTTTTTTTCTCATACAACTTTATTTTCTGTTAGTATGTTTTTTATTCACTTAAAAGACTAACAAATTGGCCGCTGGCATGCCATGGATGCTACTATCATTTTTACTTCAATGACAGCACTGGAAATGGGGTTTTTTTTTTCATCAAGGCAAAATCTTTTCTCGCGCCCGGGCTTCTTTTTTTTCGACTTTTTTTTGTTCACCATTTCCTGTTTCTTCTTTTTGAGTTTTCATCCAATTAGGATTTCTACCGAAAAAACGGATGAAGATTCTATGATCACCATTTTTTGGAATAAAAACTTTTAACAAATTTTTTGGCTCATGAATTTTCTAAAGTAAATATTTAAGGGTTTTAAATTATTAAAGAAAAATGTGCTGTCATTTTAGTGTTGTTGTTTTTTTCGTTTTTGCAGATGCAAAAAATGCAAGCGTTTTTTAAGTTTTTGCACTAAAAGACTTTTTGATGGCACTTTTAATCATGACCAACAAGGATAGGGATAAAATAATTTATATTCCGCCTCTTCATTATTTGTATTTATTAATTTATAATTTTATTTAATAATTCTTTTTTATGCAATTAAAAATGTTTTTTAGCTTTAAACTACACTTCTCTCTTTTTTAAGAGGCTGTCTGGCTAATTTTTTGACAAAAAAAGAACAAAATTTTAAAAATTTTTGATTTGGAACTTCAAATTTTCAGAGGTTGTTGGCATAGGTTTCTAGATGCCAAAAATAATTTTTTCAGATTTTTTCGTGTCAGGATTCTGGATTTCTGGGATTCAGAAGTCTGAAACTTTGACCGAGGGGAAAAAAATCCAGTTTTGCTTCGTTTTTTATAATTTCCCGGTTGTATAGGTTTTCGACCATGGGGAATCGAATGGCGCTTTCAGTTTTTTGAGAAAAATTTTTTTTCATGCCGAAATCGAAATTTTGATTTTTTGACTCTGATTTTTTTCTTCATCAACTCCATCCCGCAAAGCGGGACTGGTATATTTTTATAGCCCAATATGTCTAGTTTAATGATATATGGGTGCCGGAATCCGACTTCATCCGTATGGGGGTCATTGAGCATCAGAAATGAGCCTCACTCTTCTTTTTTCACATATTTTCCCTGTTTTCGGCACTAAAAAATTTTTTTAAAAAAAATCTGATAACACCATCAAATTCTCCATGGTCGATTACATATACTCCCAAAAAATCAGCTAATTTGGAGACGTAAAAAAAATCGATGCACGGGCGTGGATTCGAACCCGCGACCGTTGGTTCAACAGGCTGCGACAAAAAAAAGTTTGACTTTCACGCGCGTCGTTTGAACCAAGTCAGTGTTTGATTTCCTTGCGTTCAAGCGGTCGCGGGTTCGAATCCACGCCCGTGCATCGATTTTTTTTACGTCTCCAAATTAGCTGATTTTTTGGGAGTATATGTAATCGACCATGGAGAATTTGATGGTGTTATCAGATTTTTTTAAAAAAAATTTTTTAGTGCCGAAAACAGGGAAAATATGTGAAAAAAGAAGAGTGAGGCTCATTTCTGATGCTCAATGACCCCCATACGGATGAAGTCGGATTCCGGCACCCATATATCATTAAACTAGACATATTGGGCTATAAAAATACACCAGTCCCGCTTTGCGGGATGGAGTTGATGAAGAAAAAAATCAGAGTCAAAAAATCAAAATTTCGATTTCGGCATGAAAAAAAATTTTTCTCAAAAAACTGAAAGCGCCATTCGATTCCCCATGGTCGAAAACCTATACAACCGGGAAATTATAAAAAACGAAGCAAAACTGGATTTTTTTCCCCTCGGTCAAAGTTTCAGACTTCTGAATCCCAGAAATCCAGAATCCTGACACGAAAAAATCTGAAAAAAATATTTTTGGCATTCAAGGACCTATGCCAACAACCTCTGAAAATTTGAAGTTCCAAATCAAAAATTTTTAAAATTTTGTTCCTTGGCCTCCCTTATAAAGTGAAAAAATTAGCCAGACTGCCTCTTAAACATGTTTTTTATATTGCTTAAAGAATGATGGATGCTAAACTTAGATTTATTTTTTTTGATGGATTTCAATAAACGATTACTATTTGTCCCCAATGACATGCTTTTTTTTACCTTATTTAGCTTTCAAAATTGCCCCTTCCCTTATATGAATAAAAAAAAAACAAAACGAAAAGTCAAATGGCGTAAATTAATTGCCTCGTGCCCTTTTTTATTCTATAAAAAATAAGGGGTTTTTTATTTGCTTCATCTAACATAACCTGTGTTCCAAAAAGTAGTCTCGCTTCTCCATGTTTTTTTAAAAAAACATTTTACGTTTCTTTTTCAAGCATTTTTCATTCTTTTTTTTTGAAACAGCTTTTGCATTATAAATTTCTTTCATTTTTTTATTTTGGTGTCATTTTTAAAATGATAAAATAAAAATGAATTATTTTTATTATTATAGATCAACGATTTGGCGGTTGCCGCGGCGAGCAGCAGCAACGCCGGTATCGGCGGCGGTGTTGCATTCCACCCGATGCAAAACGATTTACATCTTCAACAGCGTTCAAAACGCTATTCAATCAGTGAAGATCCACTTCATCCATGGTCAGATATTGCAAAAAATGAAGAAAATGAAGCTGAAAAAGAGCAACGTCGAACTGGAAAGCCTTCACAGGTTGAATGGGATGATGAAGCTGATTTTATTATTGATGAAGAGGATGATCTTCCATATCCAGGGTTAGTATCTCGTACTCGTGAAAAATTTGACAAAGTGTGGGAAAACATTTCCACATCCTTGTATTCTCTACAGAATAAATTTAAAACGTTTTGAAATCTCTTGAAAACATTCTTTTTAGGTTCGTTGAAAAAGCGTATGGCTTTTTACCCCAAGATAAATGGCCAAGAACATGGGCCTTGCAAATGGTCACAAATCAATGGTTTGATCGTATAACAATGGGTGTTATAATATTGAACTGTATTACTCTGGGAATGTATCGACCTTGTGAAGATGGTGCTGATTGTCAAACATATCGTTGTCATATTCTTTCTATAATTGATCATGCGATTTTTGGTTATTTTGCTGCAGAAATGGTAAATCAACCAATATTTGAAACAAAAGTCTTTGAAAAAATTTATCTCATAATTTTTTTAGTTGATTAAAATTACTGCACTTGGATTTTACGGGGAAAGCACATATTTATCAGATACATGGAATAGATTAGATTTTTTTATTGTTATGGCAGGGTATATTTTTTAAAAAATTAAATTTTTACAAGCAATTTTTTTTAAAATTTAGAATTGCCGAATATCTATTGCAAGAATACTTGGGTAATATAAATTTAACAGCTATTCGAACAATTCGGGTATTAAGACCTCTGCGAGCAGTAAATAGAATTCCATCTATGAGAATTCTAGTAAATTTATTGTTGGATACATTGCCGATGCTTGGAAACGTGTTATTACTGTGCTTTTTTGTATTTTTTATTTTTGGAATTGTTGGAGTGCAGTTATGGGCAGGGTTGCTAAGGTCGGCAATAATTTATTACTTTTTACCATAGTATCTTTTTTCTAAAAAAATCCTTTTGTAGAAACCGATGTGTAATAAATCTTCCAAAAACAAATTTTACTGTCAATGTGACAGATGTTGCCTTTGCAGATGTATCACTTACAAGGTTGTTATTAGAAATTTTTTATAAACCTATTCTTATATTTTTTTTGTAACCTTTTTTTAGGTATTACATTCCCGAAGATACATCATTAGATTATATATGTTCACAGCCAGATGCATCTGGCATTCATACATGTCATGATTTACCACCGTATACTCAAAATGGTGTTAAGTATGATTTATTTATCTTCCCCTTTTTTCAATTAATAAATCCTGTTTTGTTTTAGATGCAATTTAACCCTTGAAGAGTATGATAAAGTTGGGAATGGTAGTTGTATTAATTGGAATATTTATTACAATGAATGTAAAGTGATGACTAAAAATCCATTTCAAGGATCAGTTTCATTTGATAATATTGGGTTTGCATGGGTTGCAATATTCCTTGTAATATCACTTGAAGGATGGTCCGATATTATGCATTATACCCAAGATGCACATTCATTTTGGAATTGGATATATTTTGTACTTTTAATTGTAATTGGTGCATTTTTTATGATTAATCTTTGTCTTGTTGTTATTGCAACACAGTTTGCTGAAACAAAGCGTCGTGAAACTGAGCGGATACGACAGGAACGAAAACGTATGCAATCATGTGCATCTTTAACAAGCAGTGAACAAGGCGCAAATGCATCTTCAAAAAATGGCGGAAATGATAGTGTCTATGCTGCACTAGTCAAAATGATAGCACATTTTTCTCGTCGAGGAAAACGCTATCTTATCAAAAAATGGAATAAATTTCGAAAAAGAGATATCCCAGAGCCCGTGAAAGCGATTGAAGGCGGAAGAAGGCATTCAAAGTCTCGAAATCGACGAAACAGTCATCATCATCAAAAAAAGATAAATGGAAGTGTAAAGCGGGAACTTGAACCTATGGAAATTGATAGGGAAGAAGATAGCGATGATGAAAGAAGTGCCGATGATGAAGATAATGGTGGAAGATGGTCAGATGGGTCATTTGAAAATGAAGGAAAAATTCGAAGGAAAAATGATAAACGACCAATTCAACCTCAAACACCCGCAAGATTTAATCCGTTGACATGGTTTCGAACAAAAGTTAAAAATTTTGTTGTATGTGATCATTTTACTCGAGGAATTCTGGTTGCAATTTTGGTGAATACATTGAGTATGGGAATTGAATATCATCAACAACCTGATTGGCTAACATCAATTTTGGAATACAGTAATTACTTTTTTACTGCATTATTTACATTTGAAATGGCGTTAAAAGTTATTGCGGATGGCCTATTTGGATATTTATCGGATGGATTCAATTTGTTCGATGGTGGAATCGTGGTTTTAAGTGTACTGGAATTATTTCAAGAAGGCCGAGGCGGTCTTTCAGTTCTTCGAACGTTTCGTCTTTTACGAATTCTAAAACTTGTCCGATTTATGCCAGCTTTACGAAAACAACTCGTGGTCATGCTTAAAACAATGGATAATGTTACAGTATTCTTTGGACTTTTAGTTCTTTTCATTTTTATTTTTAGGTAAGTATATTAAAGCACTCTAAAATTTTCATTAATCCAAGATTTGAAACTCTTTTTAAAACTTACTTTTTTTCTCTACTAATTAAATTTGCAAAATATTCTAATATAACTCTTTTTTCTCAAACTTCTCATTTCTTTCAGCATCCTTGGAATGAATCTTTTTGGATGCAAATTTTGTAAAGTTGAAGAGAATCCTTTTGGACGAGAAATCAAAAAATGTGAAAGAAAAAACTTTGACACACTTTTATGGGCTTTAATTACCGTTTTTCAAGTAAGTGCTTGCTGTGAAATTTGATTTTTTTCTCCCATGTTTGTTTCTGTACATCTCTCGTCTTTTGTTTTCATTTTGCACGTAAATTTATTAATTTCCGTTTTTGTGATAAATTTAATGTTTTGATTTTTTTGATATTTATTTGTTTTTTTTTGTTCAGCGTTCTTGGAATGGAATTATTTGGTGGAACATTTTGTAATCATATTATCACTGGTTTTCCATGTACCTGTGAAGAGAGAAAAAATACTCCAGAACTTTGTGAATGTGATCGTACAAATTTTGATGGGCTTAAAAATGCGGTTGCAACTGTGTTTCAGGTGTTGTCTTGTTTAATTTGTTATATAAATATGCATATGATATATGTCATGCTATAATCTTTAAAAAAGCTTTATTTTTGCAGATTTTAACCCAAGAAGATTGGAATATGGTACTTTTCAATGGAATGGCACAAACAACCCCTTGGGCAGCATTATATTTTGTTGCATTAATGACATTTGGAAATTATGTATTATTTAATTTGCTTGTTGCTATCTTGGTTGAAGGTTTTCAAGAAAGTAAAGATGAAGAGCGTCGATTACTGGAAGATGAAGCAAGAAAGAGAGCTGAAGAAGAAGAGAAAGAACGTCGAAGAGAACTTGAAATGTTAATTGCAAAAACAACATCCCCAACTTATTTAATGCACAATAATGTACATGCTGTGCAATGCACATGCGGAGCAAATAATATTTCAACAGCTCGAATTCAAATTGAAAGAAGAATATCAAATGCTTCCAGATGCTTGGATGATAATATTGCATCAGGATCCCAATCACCAAATGTGAGCACTTCTCGAAGCATTGGACCTTCACATTTGCATGAAGAACATCTTAAACCCCGTGCTTCATTATCTGGTAATCTTCAACCGCTATCAGGTACACGTCCATTAAGATTTAATAAATCTTTACCATATGGCAATGATCCATCAGATTCGGATTCAGATGATGAACAGAAAAAGTATGTATCACGCTTGAATCGGCATACTTCGCTCGTTTTACCAAGTGCCCATCGCCTCATGGATGACATCAATGAACATAAAGCAACTCGACAACGCCTTAACAGTTGGGGTGGTCTTCATAGTCTTTTCAATCCACATTGTCCAATTCATGGAAGGCGAGCTCTGATTGAAGCGTATACTCGTGACAAATTAATTAAAGCCAGTCAAGAATTACAACAGGCTTTAGTTGAAGAAGAAAAACGAGCCGAAGAACGCAAAAATACATTCATGCGACGACTTCTACGAAGAACATGCTTTTATTCTCGACAAGATTGTGCCTTATTCATTTTTAGTCCAAAGAATCGCCTGAGAATTCAATGTTTACGTTTAACACAAAAGAAATGGTTTGATTATACAATTCTTGTTTTTATTGGAATTAACTGCGTCACACTTGCCATGGAACGTCCATCAATTCCACCAAAAAGTTATGAGAGATTATTCTTGACCGTTAGTGGATATATTTTTACTTTCATTTTTTCAATTGAAATGAGTTTAAAAGTTATCGCAAATGGATGTATGTTTGGTCGAGGAGCATATTTTAAAGATGGTTGGAATGTTTTGGATGGAATTTTGGTTATTATCAGTTTAATCAATGTTGCAATGGAATTATTTGTTAGCGGTGATTCACCAAAAATTTTTGGGGTTATTCGTGTTCTGAGATTACTAAGAGCCCTTCGACCTTTACGAGTTATTAATCGAGCTCCTGGGGTTAAACTTGTGGTTATGACTTTAATTAGTAGTTTAAAACCGATCGGAAATATTGTACTTATTTGTTGTACATTTTTTATCATCTTTGGTATTCTTGGTGTTCAACTTTTTAAAGGAATGATGTATCATTGTGTTGGACCTGATATTACAAATGTTACAACAAGAGCCGAATGTTTAGGAATAAAAAATAATCGATGGGTCAATCATCGCTACAATTTTGATAATCTTGGACAAGCTTTAATGTCACTTTTTGTTCTTTCAAGTAAAGATGGTTGGGTATCAATTATGTACCAGGGTATTGACGCAGTTGGAATTGATCAACAACCAATTGAAAATTATAATGAATGGCGAATGATCTATTTTATTTCATTCTTGCTTTTGGTTGGATTCTTTGTTTTGAATATGTTCGTCGGGGTTGTCGTTGAAAATTTTCATAAATGTAAAGAAGCCCTTGAAGCTGAAATGAAAGAAAAGGCTCGACAAAAAAGACTTGAAAGAAAGCTTAAACGGCAGCAATATGAAAATCAGTACATTGAAAATAAGAAGAAAAAAAAGAAACGCGATGAAGCATATTGGGATAGCTATGGACCCCTAAGGCTACGAATGCATGGAATTGTAACTTCAAAATATTTTGATCTTGCAATTGCAGCTGTCATCGGAATAAATGTTATTTCAATGGCAATGGAATTTTATATGATGCCCCAAGGATTAAAATATGTTTTAAAAGCTTTAAATTACTTTTTCACTGCTGTTTTTACTTTGGAAGCTTCAATGAAATTGTACTCTCTTGGATTCGGAAGATTTTTTGAAGAAAGGTAACATTTGCATAAAAATTTAAGGTTTATAACAATCTTAAATTTTTTAGATGGAATCAATTGGATATGTTCATCGTTATCCTTTCCATAGCTGGTATCATTTTTGAAGAGTTTGAAGCCCTCGAACTTCCAATTAATCCTACAATTATTCGTGTCATGAGGGTATTACGAATTGCTCGAGGTATCTAATACACATTTAAACATCAAACATAAAAAATCTATTTTTAGTTTTAAAATTATTAAAAATGGCCAAAGGTATTCGTTCATTACTTGATACTGTAGCAGAAGCTTTACCACAAGTTGGAAATCTGGGATCTCTATTCTTTTTACTTTTCTTCATTTTTGCCGCATTGGGTGTTGAATTATTTGGAAAATTAGAATGCTCAGAAGACCATCCATGTGATGGATTGGGAGAACATGCACATTTCAAAAATTTTGGAATGGCATTTTTAACACTTTTCCGAATTGCAACAGGTGATAATTGGAATGGCATTATGAAGGTTTGTTGTTGTTGCTGCGACAAAGAATTAATTATCTCAGCCTCATTAATCCTTCCATTTTTAAAATTATAGGATGCACTTCGTGACGATTGCGATGTGTCAGATCATTGTCAAACTAATTGCTGCGTTGATCCCATTCTTGCACCTTGTTTCTTTGTTATTTTTGTTTTGATTTCTCAATTTGTTCTTGTCAATGTTGTAGTTGCAGTTTTGATGAAGCATTTAGAAGAAAGTAATAAACGCGATGAAGCCGCTGAAGCAAATGCTGCCTTAACTGATACAGAAGAGCTCAAAGCTGATACTGATGTTGAAGATACAGATGCAGAACGTGGAGAATTAGTTAGTTTTAACTTTTCGTGACATTTTGTTAAATAAAAGCTTTTTTAGACTCTTGCGAATCTTGAAAAAGATTTAATTGAAGTTGAAGAACAACTTGCCGAAGAAACATACGACATTCCAAAAACTTCTGCCGATCATTCACCTAATATTGATGATCGAAGATATTCTTCTGCAGCTGGAAGTTTCAGTCGACGCCGTTTAGGATCTTCAAGTGTGTATAATAAAGATCACAAAGTTGCTCGAACTTCACTTTCATTGCGTTCAAAGCGGGACTCTTTTAAAGAAGCATTAACAGGACACAGATCAATTTCACCTGCAGGAAGGGATATTTTTCCTTTGGCAACTTTGTCCTCAAAAGATGAAGATTCAAATGCCATTGATTTAGATAGCAGCCAAGAACTGGCTGAATCGTAAGGATACCGTAATTCGAAAAATGGTTTTTTCACTAATTTTTTTCAGGAAAACTGAATTATAAAATCAATATTCCACAAATGATACCAATGATGTCCGTTCAATCCAAAAAAATGATTTATTTCACTTCACAATTTGCCTTTATTCACTTGAATTTTATATTACCTTTTTTTCTCTAACATACAAAGTGCCAAATTTCCTCTTTTCCTTTAAAACCTTATTAAATGATAACTAAAACGGTCGCTAATTTCCTCCTCCTCCTTTTTTCTCCTATTGTGTTAGAATTTCAAATATCCGCTTGACAATCAGTTGGTGGTCCCGTGTGCAAAATACTGGTATAAGAAAATATTTTTTTAAAAAATAAAATGCAAAAATTAATGTGTAATATTTTTTATTGTAAATTTTTTTTTATAAAATTTAATGCTCAAATTTTTTTCATTCTAAAAAAACAATAAAAAGATTAACCATTAAAGAGAAAAAGAATTTTTTAATTAAAGACAAAAGATGAATAAAACTCATTGATGTCCTTGCTTGTGGCCACAGAAAAAAATTACAATTTTGTCGGTAAAAATATCTTTGATCAAAATGACAATTTCTTTTTTCAAGACGCGCGAACACCTCGCGCCTGCTGAAATCTCTTCACCAGCACATATTATTATTGTTGTTTAAAAAAAGAGAGAAAAAAGAAAAGGGAGGCTTTTTATTGCAGTTTAATGTGCTGCACAATTGCCGCTTTGGTGTAACGAATTAAAGATAAATCTGTGTTATATATACCTTTTAATTATAGTTTTCAAAAAAGGACTTTAAATAATATATCATGCTGTCAAATTCTCTTTTCACTCTGTTTTTTTTTGACTAAACAATCTGTGCCCCATGATGACATTATTTCGTCCCCTTCCCCCTTTGTTTTTTTCCATCTTTTAATCGGTCACTTCAGTCCAAGGACTTATGTTAATGTTTGGCATTGTATTTACACAGATCGGCAGCCTCTTTTTGCGCTCTTAATCCAACTACAATTTACACTTAGTTTTAATTACAAAAGAAATTCTGTTGATGCTGAACTGCCTGCCTGCCTGCCTGCTGTTGATGATGATGCCAAGCCCATATTTGATCAAAGAAAGAAGAAGAAAAAAACAGTCGCACACTTTTTTATTTTTGAGCATAATAAAACATTTTTTAATATAAAAAATAACACAAAAGAAATTAGATAAAAGAAAAAGAAAATTTGCGAACAAATACAGTAAAGAAAAAGTTGAATCGAGAAAAGTAAGTCATTTGATGAAAAATAAAAACGCGTTACAGTCTTGTCAATGAAAGAAAAAAGAATACGAAAATATTTTTTTGATGTTCTTGTCACTTTTTTCCCTCAAAATATACAGTAAACTTTAGTACTTTCTATATCATAACTGACAAAGATTTGAAAAGAAAGAGAAAAAGGGCTTGTAGCTTTCAAACATTTTTTTCCTTGACAACAATAAAAGTCAACAAAAGAAAGAAGATGAGCTGATGTAAAAAAGACAAAAAGAAGAAAAAAACTTTCTTCTGGACATGAAAAAATGATGAATTACCGTGGTATCCCTTTGACAAGCATTTCGAAAATCAATAGCAAAAATAAATGGCAGCAGCAGCATTCCTTATGAAATTTATCTTTTCTTTTTTTTGAAAAACTACCACCCCAAAATGAAAAAATATATATCAATTGTGTGCAAACATGACAGCGGTTAAACTTTTTTTTGTCAATAGTTAAATTAAGATTAATGAGATGAAAGAAGTCAAGCAAAACAGAAAAAAAGAAAGAGAGAGAGAGCGAAAGGTAAAAGAAAGAAGCTATCGTATGCAATGTGCCATATATGACTGAAAAAAATTTTTATAAGTTACTAAAAGAATGTTGTTCATTCTTTTTATATAACTCTGTGTACTTTTTCGGGATTAAGCGCAAGCGACCAATGAAATAAAAAAAATAGAAGAAAATAAAAATTTGACATTTTTTTACTGTAATGCGATTTTCATTCAATCAAAAAACACTTTTAAAAAATCATAAAAAAGGAATGAAGCATATTTTTTGAGGTCAAAAAGACTGATAAAGTATTTATAAGAAAAGATAGGATGAAACAAATATAATAAATGCAAATTTCTTTTTATCTTAAAATATTCTGTTGTTTTTAATTTGTTTTATCGGAATAATTTACTAATTAATTATACAAAAATTATGGTTATATCTTTAAACAGATAAAATGCTTGTTATTTTTTGTAGTTTAAAAGAAGGGAAAGAAGATTTGGGTGGAAGATCAGTTTGGCATTATAGCAATATGGATTTTCTTTTGAATTTTGCCGCCAGGTGATCAATCATTTTTTTGGTGCTGTTGAATATCGACGGTTCCTTTTTCCTTCTTTTTATTTTTGAGGGAAACAACCACAAAAAATATAAGAAGAAGAAAAAAGCTCCGAGGATAATCGGGAAGAAAAAAGCTTGGCAGCAATTTTAAAATGAAAACAATCAAAAAATAAGAAGAAAGAAGAAAAGGATTTATGCAGATTTTTGAATAGTTAATTATTTCGTTAAAACAAATTAAAAACAATATTTTTACCCTGATAGAATTGAAACATATAAAAATAATATTTAATAAACAACAGTTTTAAAATAAATTGAGCTAAGCGTAGAATAGACAAATAGAATGGTCGCCTAAGCGGATCCCGTTTTATGAGATGCAGAAAGAAAAAAATTTAAAAAAGAAAAAAAACTTTTTGAACATACATAATAAAAGATTAGAAAAAAATGGATAATAAATTTGCGTATATAAAAAGTGAAATGATGATTTTCTTACTCTCCACGATAAAGGATTTCACCTAATTTTGGTGAGGATTCTGGTGTACTCAATGAACACGTTGAACTTCCACCACCATCCGATAATGAACCTGTTGAACCATTGGATGACCATTTTGGCGGATTACTTTGTAACAAATGTTGACTTGATGGTAATTGTTGCTGTTGATTATTTTTCTTTTGGGTTGGTGTCGGGACATCCAAGGTTTTGGTTAAAAAATCTTGTTCCTTCTTTCTCTTCTTTTCTTTCATTCGACGATTTTGGAACCAAATTTTTACTTGCGTTTCATTAAGATCCAACTGTTGGGCAATTTCTGTTCTTCTATTACGAGGCAAATATTTGCATGTATGATATTCCTTTTCCAATTCAGTTAACTGATGATTTGTGAAATTTGTTCGATTTGTGCCATTATTATCAGTATGTTGAACAGCTTTTCTTCGCACAACTAAAAAAATGTATTTTTTTCATTTCATTCAAATTTACTGTTTTTGAAAAGTGATAAACTTTTTCTAAAAAATATTTCAAAAACTTGTTTTTCGTTATGCATGAAATTGTTTAAAAAAAAGTGGTGACTGGTTGAGGCCGCTATCAACCATCATCACCCCCAATGCAAACAAACACTTTTCTTTTAGGTAGAACGCGCGGGCTCATTTGCCCAATCAAATTTTTTATTAATTGACCGTACACCTGACAGAAGGAGAAGAAGAAAAACGAAACGAAAAGGGAAAAGTTCATCGCATTATTTTAGGTGACGGATTTACGATTACTTAAATAAACGAATTTTAATTTCTAGGCAATTGATTCCTCCTGTCTTTTTTCCCTTTTCCCCAACCAAAAACATAAGGTGAAAAAGTTTGTTGAATAGTGCATTCGAGGTCGCCACCTTTTGAGTGATTTACGATATCCCTTCGATAAAATTATAGCTTCTGGCGTTTTTTTATAAACATAAAAAAGTGAAGGTAATTTGCAGGTTAATTTTTAGATGAAATATTGTTTTGGTTTTGTAAGAGTATATTTTTTTCACCGAAAAAAATAACTTTTTTTCAAAGTAAAAAAGCAGGTGTCACTATTTTTATGAAAGTGATTGATATATGAAATCCACGCAAGTAAGTAAGCAAGCAAACAAAATTCTCTTAAAAAACAATACAAACCTGGAGCTTTAACAACCGCACGCTTAACTTCCATCCATTTATATGTATGTGCAGGATGTCCATCAGAATTTGCATTGGCATTTGCACGTGATCGACGAGTTTTCGGTTGGGGATTTGAGGGTGGCGGTGGTGGGGGTTGAGATTGGGGTACGGTAGTTTGAGAAGGTTGAATATTGTATACAGGTTCTGATTGTGGCCACGTATTCGAACTTGAAGTACTTGGATATAGCTGGGATGAGATATCTGGTTGAAGGGATGCAAGTTGCATTAAGCTATGAGGAGATTGTAAATCACATTGTGGCATATTATTTGGTTGTGGGGAAATAAATGTTGATGGAGTTGAAGCGGATGGATACACATTTGCAACTACCGAAGTTGCATATGACGGGGACCATGATTCAGATGATGTAAATCCACCATTTGGAATATACCCAGCATGATTATGAATTGGTTGCATTAAAGTTTGTATATTTTGTGGGGAATGCATATCATGATAATATAAAGGCGGGTTCGCCGGTGGCGCAAATGAATCTGCGCAATTCATTATTAAAATAATAATATTAAAAGAGAAGTAATGATCTGTAAAAGAAAGGACAGAAAAATAAGATGAATGTAATAATACCAATGAATCAAAAATAAAAAAAGCAATTATAAATTAATCAAATATTGCAACATTTTTTACACGAAAAAAAAACATTTAATGGCACGAGAAAGAAATTACTTATATGAGATTGATTGGCTTTATTTTTTTCTAAAGTTAAAAGTTAATGAGATCATAAATTTAGTTTGTTAATGTACCTGTCGACGGCATTGGCGGTTGTCCAAAATAAAGAAGAAAAAAGAAAAAGGGTGAAGAAAAAAGTTGGCAAGCCAATTTATTATAATAAATGAGTATTTGGGACGAGCAAATACATATAATATAGACCACCAATAAGAGACACGAGAAAAGCATCAAAAAAAGCTATGTATTCAGTTAAAAAAGGATAAAAATAGGCGGGTTTGCAACAACATAAAGTTTAGTAAGTCACTTAAAATATATGGGTGTGGCCAGTCATTTTGATTGGTAACATCAAAGTCCTTCCGACAAACAATTCTTTTCAAGCGTTGCAAAGGCGATTAACTGCCGATAGCAATATATACTCACATATTTCAATATATGTTCTTCTTCTGTTTTGCTTCTCTTTTTTTAAATGAAAGAAGAAGAGCGTTAAAACAATCGCAACTGGTGGAATGAATGCTGCCGCCATTTTGGTGAAGTTTTTTCTTCTATGCAAAAGATATATTAGTAAAAGACAATCGTTCGACTAGGCAATATTAAAACGTCTTTCAATATTTTTGGTTAAAGAAAAGAGAAAAATCTTTTTCTTTTAAAAAGCCTAATTTTTTAAAATAAAGTTAAAAGGAAGAAGATGAAGAGCAAAAAGGAGAAAGTGTGTCGCAATCAAAAACGACACACGTTTAACTTTTTTTTAAAGAAGAAGAAGAAAACGACGGAAAGAAATAAAAATATAAACCCCCCGAACAAGCGCAATGGTGCACTCACTCTTCAAAATGATTGTCATTTGTCTGACGCTTGCGTTGAGCTGCTACCGTAATCCATTTTCAAGGCTCTTTTTGCCACTAGGCAAAAAAAGGAAGAGTATATTGAAGAAAAATATTGCGCAGTAAAGGTTCAAAAACCTCAAAGATGAAATAATTATTTTTTTTTATAAAACTTTTTAAAAAGAAAACAGTAAAAAGGAAGGAACGGAGATTTTTATAAAGCCATTCATTTTTATGGCTACTTTAAGAAGCAAAGTGCACGTGCCAATATGTCTTTCTCGATTTTTTTCAGTAAACAGCAGAAGGAAAAAGAAGGAAAAAACGAGCGGCAAAATAGCTTTTTCAAAGACGACAGCAAGAAAATTTATGGCCTCAAAATTGTTGCGATCTTCTGTTTATCGTCTTCCCCCTTCATCCATTGTAGAAGTATTCTTAAATGCAGCTTAGAATTTAGCTAAAGTAAGGTTGAGTAAAAATATCTTTCCTATTTTTTCTTATTCTTCTTCTTTTGTTCAATGTTATTTTAAAAAGGAATGTTACCAAATAAATGAATGAATGATAAAGATTAAAAATGATATAAGTTTTGATCAATTATGATAGGTGTTTTGTTAACAAACCCCAACAAAATTCTCAATTTAACCTTGGTTTTGAGCATTAACGACATCCATGATTGATTATTGTTTATCTATGTTTGATCAACTTTTATCGTTTTCTTTTTTTTTATTTCTCTCTCATATATGAATGCTTTTTTCTTTTTCTCCAAAGGCGGTTAACAAAGAAAAAAAAACGTGCGCGATCATTTTTCTTGTATTTTTAAGAGCTTTTACCAATTTATTCTCAAATTTTTATAATTTTTTCTTGAGAAAAACGAATTTTGCCTTTTTTTATTGTTATCTCCTCCTCGTCTCCTAATTTTTTTGTTGATTTTTACCCTTTTGTAAACGATCCCACACATGCGTTTTTGATTTCAGTAAACGATGCGAAATGTGGCATTCATTCGTTTTTGTTAAGAAAGAATGAAAAATTGCTTTTGTCTTGTGATGCTTTCGCTGCTTTGGAAAAAAGAGAGGCAAAAACAAAATTTTTACTGAAATTTGTCAATCGACGTTTTTACCCAACTTTTTTGAAAAAAAAGAGAAAATTGGATAGTAGGGGGGAGAATTGGCTTTAATTTTTTGTTTAACAGATTTTTATTCATTTTTAATTGGCATTTTTAAAGCTCTGCCTGCTCAAGGATTTATTGCAGATTTTAGATAGTTATTATCTTCTCTTTTTGTTTTACTTTCAACACCTGATATCTTCTTTTATTTTTAGAATATTTATTCCACAATACTTTTATCACAAAGACCTTCTTTACCCGGTGAGATAGAATATAATCCGCGAACTTGGCACTTTAGAGAAAAGAGTGAGAGTGAGAGAGATGGGGATAATCATGTTCATAGTTTTTAGGATGAAAACAAAGCGAAAAACAGTAGCTTGCTCCTCTTTAAATCATGCCGCCGCTTTTTTTTTGTATTCTCCGCGCATTTATCTCTTAAGCTTAATTTTCTTTTGGCGCCATTGTGACGGCATTTCAATTGGCTCTTTAAATGTCAAGCGGGTTGCCCCCTGGCAAAAAGATTAAAATCTCAAATGGCAGGCAGTCAAACAAACAAAAAGAAAATAAAGAGACGAAAAGTAAATGATATTCCTTTTATGAGAGTATAAATGTATTTTTAGTGAAAAAAAGTCATAAAAAAATCTTTAACAAAGGCTTATTTTCTATGAGCCGAAACCTCATAATCGCCAAAATTATGGTCATAAAAAAGGCAGTTGTTGCACGAGTTTTTAGGGGGAGAGTAGAAAGAAAATACATGTAGAAAATAAATGTTGCCATTGGTCTCTTGAGAATGATTCATGACGTTATTTTTTTACATTTTACATGACCCGTTAAAGTATATGCCCTTGTTTGAAGACATTGCGCATTCGGGTTTCATTTTTGTTTGTTTCTCTGTATTGCCGTTCATTCTTGCGGAACCTTTCTTTTTTCCTTTTCTTTTCTTTCATTCTCCTTTTTTCTATGAAAAAAGGCTTTTTGAGGTTCATAGAAACGCCCGCTAATTTTTAGATTCATGGATCATTTTGTGGACAGCTTCAGATGTGATTGATCGTCTGAGTTTTTTTGCGGCATGTTTTCAGGAAAACAAAAAAGCAAAATATGCCGCGCGGAACGCTTGCTGGGAATGTTCTTTTTTTGGCATAATGAAATAAGAAAGACAGAAGAAAGCGAACTATCAATATTATTATGTATTGGGATAATCCAATTATATAATTTACTTTATTATTCTTAAAAAGATGAAAAGCGAAGGGATTAAATCAAAGAAAAAATATGGAAACATTAAATGGCAAAAAAAGAAAGATATCAAAAACCCATAAAAGTTTTTGACTTCTTCATCTTTTTTTATGGCCAATTTATAAAACAATTTTTTTGAAAAATCATTAAACACGTAATGGTGCTTAAAAAATCGTAAAAACATTAATTTAATGCGATTTTGCGCAGAAAAATAATAAACGAAAAATATTTTTCACGAGCCCGGAAGCAATACTGACAACCAATTGCGGACTCACGAGGATCGCTATCATTTTTTCACTTTGCGATTGGGAGTGTCAATGACGACTTTTTTATGCATCAAAAAAAGTATTTTTTGTTACAGTAATTTTTTTTGATGTATGTCAAAAACATCACATCATTTTCTTCAACATATGCTTTTTGAGTTGAAAGAAATTTGTCAAAAATTATAGACGAGTTTTTTGCTTAATTGCTCTTTTCACTTTTTTAAAATTTACCTTTTTTTGAACCATCTTAAAAGTAGCATTACCGTAATCATAAAAAAAGCAAAAGGGGGTATAGGTTTGAAAAAAAGAAAATCTTTGAGTCCACCTGGTTGCTGCTGCTGCAAAAAAAGGCAACAACAACAATAGCAGCCCAGCAGCAGAAGGGAAAAAAAGAGATGATATCGTTTAAGCGGCTTTTTGAATTATATATGATTTTTTGACCAATGGTGCTGTCGATTTTTTCGCCATCATTTAAATCTCTTTTTTTTAATACTGCAGAACAAAGAATGAAAGCAAGAAAGAACAGCCTTGTTTGCCAATATATATTTTAACTTCTTATTTCTTTTTTCCATAGTTTATTATATCGTGATGGGCGATTGTCGCAATATTTACGGCGATCTTCCAATCACAAAAAAGCAACAGTTGTTTCCAATATTGTTTTTGGGAAGAAGCTATTTGGAGAGAGAAAAAACTTTTTTTAAGATTCATTTGTAACATTCTCCTCTTTTTTCGATGCATACAAAAAAAGGAAAAAAAAATAGATTTTTTGCAATGATTTCGTTTATTCTATACTTCTATACTTTTTTTTGTCTGATCATTTAATGATAGTAGCAGCACCTATAAAAAATGCTGCGCGTAACGCTAACTTTCTCAAATATTAGAGAGGGGTTAAATGGTCCCAAACAACACAAGAGAAAAAAGAAGAAGAAGAAGAAGAAGAAGAAAAGAAACATTAATCAACATTTTTATTGAGGAATCGCAAGACACTAGCTTTACTTTCATCAAAGACAACAGATGACAATCAGAGGAGTCTCAAACGTCGTTTTAGAAAAAGAACAAACTTAGTTTTACTTTTTGGATTTCTGTTGTTATATGGTGTGTTAAGATTCGTCTTTGTCTTTTTGCCGTTTTACACTTATACGAATTTAGATTTTTAAAATTTTGTTTGAGCCATCAAATATATATTCTTTTTTTTCTTGTTTCTGGTATCTATCTCAACTTAAAGTTGCAAAAAAACCTTCTCTCCAGGGGTCAACCATTTTTCATGACGATAAAGAAAGAGAGAAATAAAAAAAACGACGTGATTAATGGGCCTCAAAAAGGAAAAACAAAATGTTTCCGTTTCTCCTTCGTTCTTTCGTATTTCTTTTTTTTTTCGTTCTTATTCTGGTCAAGGAAATAAATATATAGCCTTCTGCGCATTGAACGCTTTTACAATTTTGCATATCAAAGTATTTCTGATGGTTAAAAAAATTTTTTTTTGTTTCTTTTGTCCTTGAACAAAAATGTCTTACTGATTTGCATAACAAATTAAAGCAAAAAAAGAATACAACAGAAAAAAAAATTCATTTTTTGGGGCTAACAATAGAAGCACCAGGTTCTTCTTCTTCTCATTCCTTTAAAGAGGCAACAATCGCCATTTTTCTATTTCCTTTATTCATCAACAGCATTCAATGCATATTTGCTTGAATGAAATATATATATATTCAATTTTTTTCTGCCATCTTTCTCTCCAACGATGATGTTCTTCTTCTTCTGCTTTACATATTTATTTTTTTTAAACGTTTTCTTTTGTTTGTTGTTGATTTTGAATGTTGGGGAGTTTTTTTGTTGTTGAGAAATGACTGAAGGCGGTACAAACATTTTTTGGCAATATAACTATTAAACATAGACCAAGTTTTTTTGAATGAACAATAAAAAAATTGGGTAAAGAAGGAAAGAAATGGAAAAAGGGGGTCGATGATGCCGGAGCGGTCATAAATCTGCCTCTGTATCTGCGCACATGCTCGCCGCTTCTCAGCAGCATCAACATCATTGAGGAGGAAGAAAACAAGAAAAAGGCGGTCGTTGCCAACGGCGCGCGTTCACGGATGTGATCACAGTTAAAGAGAGAAAAAAACCCCCCAAAAGAGCTGAGATTAGAAGTTTTGATTTTAACTAAAACAAAAAAAAATTCTTTTACACATTTTTATTGATTCTTTTGAGAATGATATAATTACTAACAACAACATCATAAATTTTGATATTTTTTAAACTCTTTTTTGAATCATAAAAACCTTTTTTCTCTCCACTTTTTTTATACGCATTTCTTTCTTTCTTTTCTTTTTTCACCCACCTTTTTTCTTCTTATCAAACGAAAATTCAATTTTTTATGTTTTATTCAACGGGTTTCACTAAACTTTTCTTTTTTTCTCCTTCCTATATTTAATGCAAAAAAGCTTATCACACAATTAGCGAGAAAAGTACCTGGCATTCTTTGGCTCAATTTTTGCTGCTGCTGAAAATTTAAATGCAACAATACTCATCTCTCTTTTTTTTCTTTATTTGATTTAACCAAAGAATTTGTTTTTATTGCTTTTTTGAAAAAGAAAAACTTTCCTTTGATCTTTCCCAATCCGTATTGTTTTAAAGCTTTAACTAAAAAATTTTTTCTTTTTGGATGAGAAATAAGTTTCAATATTTTGCCAAATGACAACAAAATTGTCTTTTTTGTGTGTTGTTTTGAAGGATTTTTTACTGAAAACTAAGAAAAAGGATCGGACAATAGAGTAAAAGAAAGAGATCTTTGTCGGCATTGAGTTAACAAATGTGCAACGCCAGATGTCTTTGAGAGTTGTTCCTCGCGTCTTACAAATTTCGCTTACATTTTTTATAACACATTTGACAACAGTTCTTTTTGGCCGTTCAGTTTTAATTTTACTTTTTTACAGAAATTCTTATTATTGAAATCCACAAATTGAAGCATTTATTATTATTATTCTTTTTATTCAAATTAACTGAATATCTAACCCTGTAGCCGTGCGCTTGTATTATTATATGAAGATATAAGCTCGCTTCTACAGGCCTAGATTTTGGTTATTTTGTTAAACGCAAAAAATTTATAACCAATTATTGTTTTACGTTTATAAATTGCAACAATTTAAATTATTGTTATTCAATGGAATTAACGAAAGTAAGTTTAAAAATAATAAAAAAAATTTAAATAAAGATCTTTTCTAAAGCCATAAGTCTATCATGTGTTACAGTATGTGACACTATTTCGGCTATCGCAAAGTCCATGTACAAATGGTGTTTATTTTTAAAAGAATAGTTTTCAAAAAATTTAAGCATTTGATTTAAAAAACGCAAAGCTACAAAGAATTGTAAATAATATAAGCAAATTCGAGCATTCTTGTATAATTCTTTGTTTCTATTGCTTTTAATAGTTTTAACTATGAAATTATCGCTTAAACCATATATGACGCAGCCAACATTGCTGTGTAGAGCAATGAAATGAAAGAAAAGAGAAAAAACGAAATGAAGAAAAAAATTATAAGAAAAAGAGAGAGAAAAGAAAAAAGAAAAGAAACTTAAAGAAAATAGATAGTAACAGAACTTCTGTCACAGAAGCATATCGTCTTATGAATACATTAAACTGGGACGAAAAATGTATGGCGCAAACACCGAAACACCGAAATCGTTGAGATGCCGCAAGCCAGAGTGTCAATGTACAAAATCTCGCGCTTATTTTATCTTTAAAAACAGATAATGTGAGATACGATAAAAAAAAAGTACTTTCTGTGTCAAAAAAATGATTCATAAAAGACAAAAAAGCTTTATTTGCCGGAATTAACTTGTAGCAATTTACTGTGACACTTTTTGCTTTCAAAACTTAGTACATCTATTTTTTATACCTTGAACGGTTATGGTAGTAAAAACAAATCTTTGAAAAAGAAAAATGTTTACGATTCCAGCAAAAAAAATTCCGTTTGTAAACCGGAATTTTTTTCCGGATTTGATGTATAACTTTTCTAAAAGATTAGGCTCAACGTTTATCTTTGTATTAATAATGCCCAATCAGGGTATGGTCAAGATAGTTCAAGCTTTAGTCTCAAAAAAAAATCATTTACTCAAGTTACAGTCATTCTAGGCTTAAGCATACTGTGATTCCGCTCCGCACTGAACCTAAATTGACCAAAATTCTTTTACAGATTGTTTTGTCCCTTTAAATCTTAACTACATTTCCAAGTCTTTTATTTCAGTACAACAAAAAAGTAAAACAAACAAAAATAATTTAGCCTTTCAAAAGATAAATCTCCACGAGAGAAACAGATGATCTATTAGTTCATTCCGGATTATTAGTATTTTGATGTTAACCACCACGTTTAGGATAAAAACGACCACGAGTTGAAGCAGATCCTCCAACAGCAGATGCTTGAATATCATTGTTTTGATTAAGTCCACCACGAGCAGGACCAAAACCACCACGACTTGAAGCAAATCCTCCATCAGCAGAAGCTTGATTATCATTGTTTTGATTAAATCCACCACGAGCAGAACCAAAACCACCACGACTTGAAGCAAATCCTCCATCAGCAGAAGCTTGATTATCATTGTTTTGATTAAATCCACCACGAGCAGAACCAAAACCACCACGATTTGAAGCAAATCCTCCATCAGCAGAAGCTTGATTACCATTGTTTTGATTAAATCCACCACGAGCAGAACCAAAACCACCACGAGTAGGACCAAAACCACCACGACTGGAAGCAAATCCTCCATCAGTAGAAGCTTGATTATCATTGTTTTGATTAAATCCACCACGAGCAGAACCAAAACCACCACGACTTGAAGCAAATCCTCCATCAGCAGAAGCTTGATTATCATTGTTTTGATTAAATCCACCACGAACAGAACCAAAACCACCACGAGCAGGACCAAAACCACCACGACTGGAAGCAAATCCTCCATCAGTAGAAGCTTGATTATCATTGTTTTGATTAAATCCACCACGAGCAGAACCAAAACCACCACGATTTGAAGCAAATCCTCCATCAGCAGAAGCTTGATTATCATTGTTTTGATTAAATCCACCACGAGCAGAACCAAAACCACCACGATTTGAAGCAAATCCTCCATCAGCAGAAGCTTGATTATCATTGTTTTGATTAAATCCACCACGAGCAGAACCAAAACCACCACGAGCAGGACCAAAACCACCACGACTGGAAGCAAATCCTCCATCAGTAGAAGCTTGATTATCATTGTTTTGATTAAATCCACCACGAGCAGAACCAAAACCACCACGATTTGAAGCAAATCCTCCATCAGCAGAAGCTTGATTATCATTGTTTTGATTGAAGCCGCCACGAGCACGACCAAAACCACCACGATTTGAAGCAAATCCTCCATCAGCAGAAGCTTGATTATCATTGTTTTGATTGAAGCCGCCACGAGCACGACCAAAACCACCACGATTTGAAGCAAATCCACCATCAGAAGATCCTTGAATTTCATTGTTTTGATTAAAGCCTCCGCGAGCACGACCAAAACCACCACGATTTGAAGCAAATCCACCATCAGAAGATCCTTGAATTTCATTGTTTTGATTAAAGCCTCCGCGAGCACGACCAAAACCACCACGATTTGAAGCAAATCCACCATCAGAAGATCCTTGATTTTCATTGTTTTGATTAAAGCCTCCGCGAGAATTAAATCCACCCCGAGCACCACCAAAACCACCACGATTTGAAGCAAATCCACCATCGGAAGAAGCTTGATTATCACTGCTTTGATTAAAGCTTCCACCACCACGAATAGGTTGAGTTGATCCTTCATTTAGGTCACCGCCTTCTTGATAAACATCTTCTTGATCAAAATCATCAGTAATAAAATCGCCGAATTGGGCCATAGTTAATTCAGTTAATAATAAAAAACTAAAAATAAAATTTTTGTAAACAATCTACTACATAAATGAAACGAAATTTCATCATTATCGCGATGTTTAAATTGTAATGAAATAGAAAAAAATCAAAGAAAATAAACTGAAACATTCGAAGAAAGAAATGAGGGACAAAAAAAGAACATTATCGAAAAAAAAATGTTGCAACTCAAAAATGATACTTTTTTTTCGTGTTAAGACTGACGAATAAATTGTTTTGTGTTGTTTTTTCAAGAAATGACTGACACCAATTATTAAATTGTTTAATTTCAAAACTGGTGTCAACATTAAAGGATATCTTTCATTTGATTATTTTTTTATTATTTTGCAAGAAAGATCGCGAACCGCAAATAATTGAAATTCAGGGAATTTTGTTTTTTTTTCTTTTTGTGAAAGAAAAAAGTATTTTTAAAATATTTCGTAATCATTTTTTAGAAATAATTCTTTCGTTGACAAAAACAATAGAAAAAAACGAACTTTCATGTGAATATAACTGATAATATAAAAAAAGAAAAACAAACGTGAAAAAACAGAGACCAAGCACTGTTTCATTAGAAACATTTCTTAATTTAGTAAAAGAGAGAGATTCGTGCATTCCTGTTTGATTCTGTGTAAATTACTGTTTTTTGAATGACAAATACATGGATGGTTCATAATATATACATTTACTTTGTTGAAAGAATACAACAGAAAGACTTATAACCTTATTTTGTATTATTATATTCCTTTATCTCAACCAAAATAATTTTCGTTGCTCAATTTAATAATATTGTGCAGTTGATGAAGGAAAACTAAACTTGTTAGAAGCATTTTTATAGACTTTTCGTAGTTTTTTTATTCTTTTGTACAGAGCTTAAAACGGTACTGGAAACAACTGCTCTTGTAGTACGTTAATTAAATGTTCTGATGAGTCTTAAGATTTATATGGTTTTTTATTAGTTAAGTTTAATTCTTAAAAGTATCGATTGGACTTTGTTGTTGCATTCCAATGATAGCTATACATGTGAACATCAATGTTCATGTGATATATTTTTCTTCAGCAAATTGGGTGATTGCAATATAATCTGCCGATCATACTATAAACGTAACAGAATCCAGCACGACCTCGTCCTATCATGTTTATGGACACTTCTGTTGAATTATGGCCATTCGTTGATGTATTTGGTCGAACAAAGCGAATTCAATTAGTCAAACCTCAACGGCTTAACACGTTATCTGAAGAATCATCGGATAGCCGTGAATCGTCAATTGAACCTCCGATACCTTCAGTTCCTCCCAGAAGTACTGATTCCTCATCACCTTCATTAATTTCTCGCAATACTGCTTCTGCTTCTCCTGCCATATCTGCTTTGCCATCATCTAATTCTTTAACGTCTCGTGAAAAATCGCCTAGTGATTCAAATGCAAGTGAATGTGTTATTTGTTTTTCTGCTGCTCCAAATGCTGCTGTCTATCGTTGTGGTCATGTCTGTATGTGCCTCGGATGCGCTCGTCACCTTATGGGTGATCAAGGTAAATGCCCTTTGTGTAGGCAAATTATTACTGATGTTCTTCCTCTTTATTTTTCATAATAATGATAACTCTATTTGTGTTTTTCTTGTAAGGCTATGTAATACGGTTAATAAAAATGTTCGTGAACTGGTATAATTTTTTAAAAACAATCGCAATTATAATTGCAATTAATCTTAAATTAT
Organism: Panagrolaimus sp. LJ2414; assembly: GCA_024447195.1. NCBI lineage: Eukaryota > Metazoa > Nematoda > Chromadorea > Rhabditida > Panagrolaimidae > Panagrolaimus > Panagrolaimus sp. LJ2414. Next base: position 2,533,208 of record JAMRXY010000280.1, on the reverse strand, counting down.
GTTTTTGAGTTTTCTTTGTTTGGCATTCGTTTCATTTTTTATGCAACATTTTTTGAACTCCTTATCACAGTGATTTTTTTTGTAAATAGAAACGGCACAAAAAAGAAAAAGACGGACGAACGCTCTCTCGCTTTTTTGGTTCAAAAAACGCCTGTTTTTGCACCAAAAATCCGTCATACTTTTGCTAGCCCTATTTTTAATATTGATGATATCGCTTAACTAAAGGTATCCCCATATTCCTTAGGATATCCTTTATCTAAGTTTGTAAATTCTAAGCAATTACTTTAACATAAACGGATTCGCAAAAAAAAGAAGAAGCCGAATCGTGATTTTTCTTTTTTTTAAAAAAAGCGCGAGAGAGCAAAAGTTTCTATTGTTTGTCCTTTTTTCTTTGCCGGCCATTTCTGGTTCCTTTTTTCCTGTTTTTGGGATCACTGTGCTTATATGATCAAACAAAACAGTATCGCAAATCCATGAAAAAAAGTGAAATGCCCATGTTTGAGAACTTTTTCTGTGTGCTGTGAAAATTTATCCAAAATGTTCGTGATCGTCGGTGATGTTTATCTTTCTACAGTAGTTGGAGGTGCAAAAGTGTTTTGAAGAATTTTCCTACAGTACACAATAAAATGGTAAACTGATGATATGTTTAAAAATTAAAATAGAAATTGTGTCCAACTAGTAAAGATGGAGCCGGGCTATGGCTGTTCTTTTTCCGAGAAATAGGAACAATGACGAAAATTTCCAAATTTCTCAGTTATTTTAATTAAACAATAAATTTCGATACCTAAAAAAGGTCCACAAACTTGTGTTTTGACTTCATAAATTTTAATTTAATCATCATTAGCATTTCAAAATGTTAAACAAGTAAATTTAACCATTTTTAAAAAAAAATAAATCACAACCAATTCAAAAATTGTTGCAATTGTGATCGGAAAAGGGGGACCATTTCCGGCAAACCATCGGTAAATTTCTTGGGAAAAGGAAATACGTAACCCTTGACCGAATCCTTTGCTGGGTCCCTTCCCCCCTTTTCTGTTTTTTAATATTTCAAAATTTAAAAAAAAATTGAGATGGTCAAGATATTTTGTGTTCTTTAAATTACTCATAAAATGAAAGCATGTTTTGCTTCTCTCTCTTTTTCCTTCTTGATTTCCCTCTTTTTGTAATGTATCATCAAAAAAGACGGGATCGTTTTTTACCAATCTATTGATTGTAAGTGGAAATAAATATTTTTTTAAAATATTGAGTGCTTTAAAGCAGTTGTATTTTTTTAAAATTGTGATCGACTTTATCTTATAAATTTATTATTTCGTGTACCAAAAAATGGGTAATTGTTTTGGAATAAATTTTTCAAAGAAGAGGAATGAGCCCTTTCCCCGAGATGTTTATCGCTGGATGAAGACAAATGCTAATCCTGAAATGGCATTAAAATTAATGCAAATCTCTAAATATTTTCAACACAAAAAATTCCCTTATGTGGTAACAAAAACTATTTATACATTTGATGATCATTTCGATTATTTTTCATTAAATAGTTCTTTAAGAAAAACTGTATTTCTTAAAAATTTTCCAAACAAATTATGGATTCTTGAACATGCATGTTTTTGCGATATGGCGTTCGAAAATATTCGGCTTCTTACACAAAAAATTGTTTTGTGCAAAATTTCGTCGCTTGCTCTCTTGAATATGACAATTAGAATCGAAGATTTTAAAATTATTGTATCTGGAGGCTGTGTTCAATGGTTCGAAAATTCAGATTTAATTATAACCAATGAATTTGGTGTAGTGGAACCATTGGAAAATATTTTACAATGTTTACCAAATATTGAATATATTGAAAGGTAAGTCATTTTTTGATATAAGCTTTAAGACATTTAAAAATAGGCAATGGAGGATGTTAATAAACTGTCGAATGCCCGTTTTCAATTTTTCGATCCCTCCAAACACAGTAAATTTTCCCGCGAAATGTTTAATTTCTTTATTTTTAGTGTATTCAACATTCATTCATTTTCTTCAATTGAGGCTGCAAAACAAATTAATTTGCCAAAATTAAGACAAATTCGGTTTCAATGGTTACAAAACACATTTAATACTGATGCTTTTATTGCATTCATCGAAGTAAGATTTTTTCATTTTTGTGAAAATTAAAGGATTTGAATTTTTAGGGGCATAGAACTGGTCAATTTTTACTCTATTATATGCATGGATCATCACATGAAAAAACTCTTCAAGCATATGTTACTTTATTATTGAATCGTCGTCAGCAACCGTACCCAGCAATAAAAATTCATGTCTTTGGTATGAGCGAAAAACTTGAAAAAGATTTGCTAACTCTTAAACGGATGCATTTAAAGAACAAAAAAGTTTCCAGAAAAGATAGAGAAACATTTCTCACTCCAATTTATTAAAATTCTAAAATTATTATTGTTTTTGTAAATTACAAACTTCATAATACTGTAATTTAGTCATTGTATTTTCGCTTCCATATTCTTTTATAAATAAATAAAAATATAACTAAAACATAATCAATCCCTTAATTTGCTTATTATACAAGAAAATATTGGGTTCTTTTAAGATTTTTCAATTTAGAAAAAGAAAGAAAATCTTAACTTATATCAATTACTGTCGCACATTTGACCTCTTCCGTCCCCTCCCCCGATCCCCCGCGATTTTGAAATTTCCGCCCTTTTCCTCCCATAATCCCCCGTGGAGGGAAAAAAGGGGGCCCAGGGGGATAAAAGGGGGTGTCGGTCGCTTTGATGTTTCAAAATTTTCCCCTTTCCTCTTCCCTTTCCTCTGAGCTTTGAATCATCCCCTCCCCCGAAACCCCGGGGACGGTAAAGGGCGGGGAAGTCATAGCACTGCTGTCGCATAAATTTTCCTTTGGCAATCATATTCAACATTTTACGGGTAAATTTTCACAAACAAAATGCTCAGAAGTGAGAAATAACCAGCTGGTGCACATTTGGCAAATTATCACTGATGTTCTTCCTCTATATTTTTCACAATAATGATAACTGTATTGATATTCTAACTAACATTGCTATGTAATACGCTAAATAAAAACTTTAATGAATTTATTTGTACAATAAAAAACAACCGCAAATTGTTTAAAATTATATATTTTTGATATCCTTTGTTTTGTTTCTTAATTTATGTATCACATGTGTAAGTTGAATAATTTGTTCAAAAAAATTGAACCCCTCTTCCATTTATTTATTCCTTCAAAGGACAATGAAATAATCTAAAAAATGAATATATTAAGGATATAACTTTATATGTCCGAAAAAAGCGGTAAATAAAACATTTTATGAACTTCTTTAGATTTAGGGGTTTTCAAACCACATGTTTTATTGAAGTGTTCATTATTGATGTTAGTTTTACATTGTATACGAAATTTCTTTATTTCATATTGTTTATTCATTATTTGGCAACTTTCAAACATGTGGCAAAAATTTGTAGAAATTACTTTTCCCTGGAGCTGATCAAATGTGAATAACTTTATTAAAAATTCTGCTCTTTTTTATATATTTATTTTCAAGTTTAAATCCCTTCACTAAAAATCCTTTATCTAAACCTGCGAAAAAAATCATTTATTAAAATTTTGCTTCTTAAAGTCAATTTGTGCCCTCAATTAGTTTTTGTCACAAATATTTTGATTTAAAGCAATCGCATCTCTTTTTAGTTGCTTCTTCTTCTTCTTTGACTGCGCGTGCCCGCTTATTTCCAGAGGCGGTAATCCCTTTTTTCTCTCACTCTGAAAACAAATGACAGAAATCGCATCAGTCTTGATGATCAAAGTTTTTTCTTCTTCTTCATCATCTTTCTTTATACTTCTTTTTTTTTCTTCATCTTCTGTGTTGCCAAACTTGCAGTTGTTCATTCTACCACAATATTTTGCCTACTGGCAATATTAAAAAAATGATTGAATACAAAACAATGGCGGCACAATTATTTATGTGGAGTTGGAATGATTTACAGCTTTCTCGCCGACCTTTGTTGACCTTCTCTGTGATTCAAAAGTAAATCCGCTCTTGCCTCATCAATAAGGTCGTCGTACAATTGTTTTTGCTAATCTCTTCTTTCGGTTTCTTTATCTTTATTTTTTTTGAACACATTACATTGGCCGGATAAGTATCTTTTGAGAGAAACAACAGGCACAAAAAAAACAGAGAAGAAAAAAAAGGGAAAGGAAAGTGCGCAAGTGATGATTATGTTACATCATCGACAAAAAGTAGTGTTGCGAAAAGATGTTTTTTCGTTGTTAAATTTTCTTTAAAAGAGTCACACTTTTTGAAGACAAATTACTAGCAATTTGATATTTTTGCGGCTCATTTGTGTGAAAAAATAAAGTCAAAAGAAGGTGAAAAAAAAGCGAAGAAAAAAAGAACGTTAATGAAATTTTGACTTGATTAAAGGATACGATAGTGTACATAAAGAAATGACTGGCGTTTGTTTATTGCCGACGACAATGATGGGCTTGCAAAAATACATATCAAATAAGTTTTTTTCTCAAAAAGTTCATAAATCTGTCTGGAATTTTGCATATGCGCAAAATCAGTTCATTTATTTTTATGGTTATTGCCATTGGCAATCTTCTTTCTTTTTTTGGTTTGCTAATTTTTCTTCAAGGTTTTAGAAATGTAAAAACTTTTTATTTCTTGGTTAACTGTGCTTGTTTTCTTTTTATAAATATTCTTATCTTAAGCTACCGCTGCCACCAAATGATAAATGTCTTTTTTGAACAAAAAAAACTTAGATCTTGGAACGGCGATTTGTAGATGCTGAAAGAAGTCTGTCCCAGTGATATCTTTCAAATTTTTGAGTTGCCAATATTTTTTGTCAAGAGAAAAGAAAGTCTTAGTTTTTTAAACACATATACCCAACTCTCGATAGAGCTTAGATTTGTCTTGAATTGACTCACAACCACCAAAAAACTTTTGCGACCACGGTTTTTGCCGTGTAGAATGCAGAAGAAAAAAGGAAAGAAACTGACGTGAATATTGATGATACTGCGAGCATCAAAATGTTTGATCTTGCCGACAAAAGGCGCGTGCCGCTGTACCCGCCGTTGCATTTTTTTTTGCTTCCTAGAGGCAGCATCAAGAAGAAGAAGAAAAAAACGAAGAAGAAGAATAAAAAAAGAAGGAGGATAAAAAACAACAAAGAATTACAGGGCGTTCGTTATTGGGCCATTAACTAACTGATGTTTCATTTAGGCAACTTTTTGAATTTATTATTATGAGGTTTCATATGTTTTAAAAAGAAATTTATTAGGTGCTTGGCTTTACACATTTTCATTTTTCTTCCTTCTTCTACTTTTTGATTTCAAATAAATTCAAAAATCTGACATTTACGGTAGCAAAAAGAAAAAAGAAAAGAAAATACGGTAATTGGCATTTCTCTCTTTTTTTCTTCAAACGTTTTATTCTTTTTTGTTTAAACTTAACATTTTCAGCTATCATTATCTAAGCTATTGTTGTTTGTAAATGAAACAATGAATTCAAATTTGGTCACAAATTCGCGCCTTAAAAGGATTTGTCTCTTTTGCGCTTGCCGCCAGCTGGTTGGAAACTAACAAGTCGGTAGCATCTTGCGACATTGACATTGTTTCTTTTCTTTTTTCTTCTTTTTCTCTTGTTGTCGTCGGCTATTGTTTTTGAAGAAAGAGCAAAACTTGTCCTGGTAAAGATTGCCGCAGAAAGCTTTCAAATTTTTATAAATATATGATTTGTGGGTAAAAGCTTGAACATCGAAATTTGAATTATTGCAACTCAAAGATTTTTTTCATAGATGTGCGGCATTTGGTGTTAATTTAGTTAAAAATGTCAAAATTCAAAAAGCATTACAAAAGCTTTGCCGCTTCTTTCCCTTTTTCTTTTTTGTTTTCATACTATCTCTATCCATTCATGATCTCAACAGCAATAAGTGTTAAGAAAAAAAAGAGATTCCCTTTTTAAAAAAGTTACCGCCTTCTCTGTTATCGAGGCTTCTTTAAATATTTCTATTTTTTTTTAAAAAATGAATCAAAATTGAGAAAAAGAAAGGGGTGGAGCAGTATTACTTCTTCTTCTTCTTCAACTATCTTCTTCTTCATCTTCATCTTCTTTTTCTCGAAGCTGTGAACGGTGAAAATTTATTGTGGTCAATTTTTCAGATGTTGCAATGTGGAAGAGCATATAAAGAAAGAAGGATGCCTTCTGCAGCAGTTGCATCGGAAAATTTATGTTTGCCATTCCGTCTGATAAACGGCTTTTTTTAATGCGCGTTCACAACTGCTGCGATTACAGTACTTTAAGTATCTCAAAATGGAGGGAGATATAACAAACAGCAGGAAACGATTACGGTAATGCAAAAGAGAAATTCGAATCTATCTCGCTTTTTCATTTTTTGCTTGCTTTTGGCCAAAATTATAAAATTGCTTAATAAACTGCAGCTGTTCTCTTTTTATTTTTATGCTTTTTCTACCTGTGATATGCGTCAAATAATATTGACTAATTATCTTTAAACTATTTTTTTGAGTTATGTAATTGCTATTGCTATCACAAAATGGATAAAATAATTTTAGCCTGATTTTTTTGCTAAACCAAAACAATTTTGCGCTTTTTTGGCCTTAACTTTCTCATAGTTTAAACAATTCTATAATTTCATAAGAAAAATGAATAAAAACTTTTTTCTTTGTTCTTTCTTTTTCAAAAACGCTTTCTTTTTATGGGTATACTCATTTATGCCCTTTTATTCCCTGTGCCTCTCAATACTGTAATTTTTTAAAAAGACGGCGGTTTTTAAACTAAAAAGTTTGTTCTATTTCTTTATTTGACTCAAAAATAGCGCAACTTTATTCATATTGCTTGCTCAAATATTTTTTAAAAAAGTAGCTGTTCTATAAACTTTTATGCTTTCATTTTTATGTCAGATCATTCAAAAACTTCATAAAAAGGGTGTAAATGAAAACGAAAAAATAACTGCTACGTTTTTAAACAAAATGGGGTGTATCTGGTTTTTTATATTTGCAAAAAAACAATTTCCGAACCATTTGATATTTAACGTAAACGTGTGTCCAATGATTGATGTGATTGAGAAAATATCTCTATAGACTATAGTACCCTTTTAAAACAACTTAGACAAAATTGTCTTAAGTTATGTATTGCCTAAATCAAACAAACCTGCTACCGTAATCAAAGTTAATTACCTATCAAACAATTTTGTATATCGGTAGCTTTTAGTTTTTTAACGTTTAGATAGTTCGATTAGCGATTAAATTTCATGAATAAAAAGTGCTAAAGAATGATTGCATAAAGCTTTTCATAAAGTCTATTCTGAAGCACATTCTCATTCCCAAAACAATTTTTAAAAAGCTTTAACTAAAGCTCTTCGCGCTAATCATTAATCTTCTGCACACATCCAAATAGTACATCCTTACATAAAAGCTTAAAATAAACGTTCCTAAAATTTACGACTGAAAGTTCAAATGTTTCTTATTTTGAATACTGTAGAATAATCATAAACTATAAAAAAGAGATCCAAAATGTGAATGAACTTTTTAGTTCCAAAAACCTTTTAAATCAACTTTTATTTTTTCTTCCGAGAAAAAAAGGTGAAAGGAAATTGCCGCCTATAAATTAAAAATTTTAAATTTCTGCACCTGGTTTGAATACAGAAAGATAGCTTTTTTTGAATAGACAACTTTTTTTGCATTTACACCAAAGCTTTTAATCAGCCCCTTTCTTTTTACATTATATTTTTGGCGCCATCATGTTAGCTTTATTTTGATCAACTGTTTTTCCCACAAATCACCATTTTTAATCAAAAAGTGAATTAAAGCCCTATAAAATAAAGATATCTTGTGAAAAAAGTGCCATATTTCTTTATTGAGAAGATAAGTTGCTTTCAATTTATATACATATAAAATACGAAGGCATTTATCTTTTATAAACCTATAAATTTATAAGAAGATATCATTTCTAGGTGGAACAGCTGCTGCCGGTGATATCTGGCACTTACAAACTTGTTATCCCTTAATCTTTTCTTTTGTCGTACAAGTAATTTTTCTTTAAAATTGACTTTTGTCAGTTTTTTATTCATCTTTAATTATTTTGGCCTTCTTCTTCATCTTTTTTCTTCTTCTTTTATTCATTATTCTGTGGGGACTGCACTTTGAAGAGGAGAAACAATTTCAAAGTCAATTAAAAGTAAATGATTATTTGTAATTTTGGTTTGTTCATTAGTTGTGATTAACGAGGACAAGTTTACAATCGTGGCAAAAATGAAATACATTCTTTTTCACTATCAAAAATATTTAAGGAAATAAGGGTTTACATTTTTTTCTTAAAGCAAATGGTAATAATAATTTTTTCATTTTTGCTGCTGCCGTTTTTTTTTATTCATATCACTTTTTGTCGTGTGCGTTAAATAATTTTTAGTGTCAGATTTTTTTTATTAATGTTCGTATGACTGATTCTTTTGAAGTTTAAAGTATCTCTCTCTTTCATCTTTTTTTATAATTTTTTCTTTTGGAACCCTCCTTTTTTCTCTTTCTCTTTAACAAAAAATATCTGTAAATCATTAACTTTCTCAAACATTTATCAAAAATTATTTTAAAGTTTGTTTTACAAAATTAATGACCCTATCAGTGCATTTTCACACGCCATTTATAATTAACAATTAATTATTGCTCGAGCAAAGAAATTCGCAACTTTTTTTATGCATTTTTTTTAATGCAACGAATTTATTTTTGTCTATCATTCCCTCAGATCACTTTTTAACGTTTTTTGATATAAATATCTTTTTTTCTCTTTAAACGTGTATTTTTGATGTTTTAAATGTCTTTTAAAAAATAAACTGCGCAAAACTTTCGCCTTTTTTCCCCTTTATTCCATGGTAGCCGCCGATTTCGGTTGTCTTTTTCTTTTTCCTTTCCCCCTTTTTTTCCCCCGTATCCAATGACTGCTTTTTCTTTGACTCCGCCCATTTTTTTCTGCACTTAATATTGACACCGCCTCTTTGCCAAGCGACTTTTGAGTCAATTAGCCAATGAACAATGACTTCCGTTTTTCAGAGAAGAAAAAAAATATTAGACTAGGCACGGGTGGGCCTAAAGACGAGCTGCTTCTGGACATATAACTGTGTTTTGAGAAAAAAAAGACAGGAAAAAAATATATAGAAGGGAGACATAGTGACACAGAAGGGTCGATTTTGACTCTTATATATTTTTGTGGAAGTCGTTGGCATATTTTTCCATATTCTTCTTGAAGACATTCAATTGGGTGTCGCTTCTCTTTTTATTTTTGCCGCGGGGTTTGTTTTTTTTTGCAGGAATACATGCTTGTCTGACAGGGGCGTCTTCTTCTTTTCACAAACATGCATAGTTTTTTTTTTGTTATTTTCTTTTTCACACTGTCATTTTTCTTTATCGATAGGCATAAATTTTGCGCGATTTTAACATGCCAATAATTTTTAAAACTTTTTTTGTACTTATGTTTTTATAATTTTATTGTTTTCTTTTATTAACAAAAAAACTTTTAAGCAAGGAGTGAAGAAAACGAAAAAAAAGTTTTGACAACATTCATTGCCGTTTGATTTGTAATTTATCAAAGTTGATCGTTATTTATCGCATCATAAAAATAAAGGTGTGTAAAGGGAATTGATTCAAAAAATTAAAAGTGCTGCTTTTTTACCGTTCGTATGGGAGCCGATTTTATTCGAAGCAGCAATTTAGAGATCACACAAATCTCGCCAAAAATGACCTCACGTGAAAACGGTAATATTTATTCAAATTCTGTTCAGAATGAAGAAAATTGTCAAATTCCTGTACAACCACCAAGTCAAACACAGTTTTATTATGATTCAGCAGAATCCCATTCTCCATATTATCCAAATGGTTTAGCCACTGCTGTAACCCCAAATGCAGGTGTTTCAGCATCAAATGGAAATCCAACGGGTACAAATGATAACAGATATGTCGGAATTTCCGGTCATTCCGCAGCAAGCCGTGCTCGTGCTGCTGCCACGGTCAGTCATTTTTTCCATTTAATTTTCCTTATATTAGTTTTTTATTCTTTTTTCTTTTTATGTTTTCCGCTGCTTTGCTTAGAAAAATATCGCGTAAAAAAACCGCCATTTTTCATTTTAAAAATTTGTTGCATTTCATTTCAAAGATACTTTTCTGCTGCAAAGACGGTGCATAATTCATTTTTGACCGAGAAATAATCGAAATCAGCATCATTGAACGCTCCTTTTTATGATTAATGGCGTCGCCGTCGGCGTCCTTCCTCGATTTTGAGGAAGAGGAAAAAAAATATGTATATAAAAAGACTGCTTTTTTCACAGTATTAAAGAGTAAAAAACGAGCAAGCCAAGCATTTTGAGGTTTTGATTAAGGCAAACGATTACATGGAGACATTTCAATTATTAAAAATCATTAATCAAAAAGATGTGAAAATATTTTTTATTTAAAATATAATTTTGAAACATTTATTTTTTGGTGGTTTTTTAAAGAAGAAAAAAAAAATAGTCTACTGTCAACCTTTCGATCAAAATTCTGCTTGATACGTCAACATCGATCTTCAAAATGCGCAGGAAAAAAATAATACTTTCGTTTATATTTTTTTTCTTCTTAAAAATGCTTGTATTCAGTTGTCAATAACTTTCACTTTTCTTTTAAACTCAAATCAGGCTTTCTTTAAACCTCGATCGGCAAAAAAACAAAAACTTGAATGGCACCAACTTGTTTTTTATACTTTGCTTTTAACCATCTCTGTGAGGCATTTGTTGAAAAAAATACGCCACTTTTTTTGCTCAAGCTGTTTTTCTTATATTTTCTCTATTATTTTACTGCCTCAGCAAGCCAACTTTCATTCTTTTTTCATATTCTCAACATTGGGGTTGGCTACAGAATGATTAATGGACGTGGGCAGTTTTTTTCTCTTTTCGACTGCGCCGCGGTCAGGAGAAGGAAGAAATTGGGAGAGAGAGAAAGAGGGGAAATGAAAGGAAGAAGAGGAGCAATCCTCCCTTTTGCTCAGAGGAGGATAAAATGTAACAAAACAAAATTTATAAATTTTTTTGTCATTCACTATTTCTCTATGTTTCTTCATTGTTTTCCCTCCTTTTTATACTTTCAAGCATTTTTAAGATGCATCTTTAAGCAATAGCTCATCTTTTTGAGACCGCTAACAGCAAATGCATTAAGTCGGTCATCTGAAGAAGGAGAAGAAGAAGATCTAAAGAATGAAGGAAAAAAGGGACAAAAATGAAAGGTTGATATCATTTGCCAAAGCGGTTGTCAATTATTTTTTCTTCAAGGATAAAAATAAGATTGTTTAGCGTTGATTTGATAAATGAGAAATGAAACACAAAGAGGGAAAATGATTAAAGAGGCTAAAACAAATATTAATTAATTTAAAAAAATGCAATAAATAATAATAACAGCAAAAATAAATAAAACATGAAAATTTAATGTAATGATTTATTTTCAGAAGAGTATTTGCACTTATGATGGACAATCATCTTCAACAGGACCAGAATGGCCAAATGATTGTAAGAAAGAAGATGATGATTCAAAGATTGCTCCACTTTATCCATGGATGACCAGAGTTCATTCAAGTACAAGTAAGCCGTTTTATCTAAAAACTTTGTTCAAATAAAACGTATACAATTTTGGTGGTCAAAAAGTACTAAATCATTTCAATCAATTTTACTTATCACATTTTTTCATCAAACTTTTACCCTTTTTTTACAGAGGACTACCGTATTTTTGGGGGCAAAAGTTGTAATTCCATCGATCAGACTTTTTAAGAGAAACTCTCTTTGTTTTTATTGATTTTTAGTGGCAGAAAATTGATACACCGTCAACGAGTTTCATTTTGAGGAGTTTTTTTTATTTTCTAATATTGATAAAATTTTTGAGGAGGGTGATTCTAAAATCAAAAATTATGTTTGTAATCTGATAGGTTAAAAGGTTTTTATAAATTATGATGTGAACCAAACAACTCTTTAACAACTTATTTCTGTTAAGGGATATGCAAATTTAGTGAGATTTTAAACTTTTGTAATTAAAACATTTTAAAAAAAATTATTCATCATTTAAAGCAAGCTTTTACGAATTTTCATTGAATGAAACATACTAAACTGCTTCTTTTTTTGCAATCAAAACAAACAATATTACTCCCTTTTTATTTGTACAAATATTATTTTTATTTTTCTTCTTGCCAAGGCGTCAAAATTCTGCCAAAGAAGATATCAGTGGCATCTTTTGCCAGCGATAATTTACAAGCGACCCCCACTCTTTTCTCTCTCTCTTTCGTTTTTTTTTATTTTGATTTTTATGACTTTACGAATGAGGCGGATATCATCTTCGTTGATACATTTACAGCTCGGATCCGATCATTGTTTTGACAAGAAGTCACAACAACAGTAATGTTTATTATTATTGTTTATCCATTTAACCATTTAATTTGAATGGCCCCATTTTACAACCTTTTAAAAGATCGCAAAAAAAAGATTCACTTAGGTCAATATCTTTTTCACACCTGAAAGCTTTGCTTTATCCCAAAATTTTAAGTATTTTTAAAAAGCTTTTTTTGTTAAATGAACAAAAATTGAAGCAATTCACCGTATTGTTTTGTGAAGGAAACAAATGTTTTTAAATTTATGCTTTTTCGTATTTGATCGGTTTTTTCCTCTTCAAGATTCTTTTCCTTCTTCTTATTCTTATTCTTTAAGCAAAAAAGAGAAGGAAGAGAGGCACACGCCGAAGCACATAAATCCAACGCAACGATTTATGACCGACAAAAAGCTCTGCCACGTTAAAGGCCATAAATTGCAATTGAATGTCAGGAGCACTGTTCCTCACTTCTGTCAATGCTATATATTTTTTGTTGTTAAATGTTGCGAACAAAAATAACCCTAAGAAAATGCAGCAGTCGGTTGGAAACAACAAAAATGCTACGGTTGCTGTTTTTCAACTTTTTTTTATATTTTTGAAAAAAAACGAAGCGAAAAGGGAAAAGAGACAGACATTCACAAAATATAAAAAAAAAACAATTCGGAAGTTACTTTGAAAAAAAAAATGACTGACAACAAGTTAAAGACAAAAACGAAAAAAAAAGTTGACGGATCCTGTTCCTTCAATGATTTTAACTCACAAAAAACATTTTTTAGATTCCAATCGTGAAAAGCGTCAGCGAACAGCATATACCCGAAATCAAGTACTTGAACTTGAAAAAGAATTTCATTCAAATAAATATCTTACACGAAAGCGTCGAATTGAAGTTGCTCACCAGTTAATGCTTACAGAACGGCAAGTAAAAATATGGTTTCAAAATCGTCGAATGAAATATAAGAAAGAGAATAAAGATCAGCCAGGAAATCCACCAAATATTCAATCATTAGCTCCTGCATCACAAGCAAATTTCATAAATTCAATTAATTCATATCATCATATCGCAGCTGCAATGCAATTACAACAACCATTTCCGTATGCATCATTCCCTCCAAGTTTTCTTTTACAAAATAAGCATGTAAAAGAAAGTTTAGAATTTTAAATTTTAACAAAATTCTCATTTTTTTCGATAAAGAAATTGAATTTTTTAAAAAGCATCAAGCATCTCCATGATTTTCACTTTAATCCCTTTGATGATGATTTTTTTGTTTCTTTTTTTCTTATTATTGTTTTGATGTGTTTGTAGTGAAAATCTCAGTCTTTTCTGCCGAACTTATCCATTGTTTTCTTCTTTTTTCAAATTTTTGTTTCTTTTTATTTCTAAACAAAAGTCGCAACTATCTCAACGAAATTTATTTGCATAATTTTTTGCTGGTTGTTTCCATTAATATTATTACAAAATATTATTATTATTTTTCAATTGTTTTTATAAAAATAAAACAACAATGTCTTTATAACTGCGTCTGACAGAAATAAAAAAAAGCAAAATAAGACTTTTAAATTAAGTCTCAAAAAATTATCAGCTATCACGCTGAGCTCATACGGGCCCCTCTTCTTCTTCATAATAAAATTGTCTGCACCGAATTTTATTTAAATTTTTGTTTTGCTGATTACTGTATTTTATATACATGTTTTTTTTCTCTGTGTTCTGTTTTACAACGTATTGCTTCATATGTATTACTGTAATATTCTTATTATCTTCTTTTTGATTTGTTTCTTTCAAAATTTTCTTTATTTCTTTTATATTTAGAATTTTAACAAAAAATTGCATTTTTTCATAATCAATAAAGTTTGGTTTAATTTTATGGTTTATGTATTTTTTAGTGGTGAATAATTAAATATAATTTGCATGATATATTTTTGATGATCAATGAAAAGTTAGCATGTATGTCAAATGTCATTAAAGGGTAGCAAAAATTACAAGAAGGCAAAATAAAAACACAGAATGTTAGACATTTTTGATTGCCAACAAGCTTTAACATTGCATTCTGAAATGATTAACTACTTTTGTCCTCGACAACTCACTCAATGACAGAAACATGAAGCAAAGAAAAAACTGTTTTAAACAATTCTAAAAAAACAAAGTATATATTTGTAGAATTATTGGTAGTGATATTGAATGCAGTAAAAGTGAAAGTAAAAATGAAAGAACAAGCAGCAGCAGTTAAATCAAAAATGCATAAACGTCATCGAAAGAGCGAAGAGAGAGGAGAGAAAGAAACGGGATACGGTAATCGATGAGCATGAAGGAAAAGGAAACACGTCGTTCTCAAAGATTTTTTTTAAACTTAAAAACCGTCATGTCGGTAATAAATGGGATCGAATCAGAAGAAATATTTCATGTTTTTTGCATTAATAAATTATTTTTAACAAATAATAAAAAAATAAAAAAATTCTTAACCCAAAAAAGTAGACACTTCTTTAAAAAAGGGGATATTTAAAAAAATCTCATTAGTATATGATTATAAAAATATAAAAATTTTGAACAGTTCATTCTACTGCGGTTATAAGGGTATTTTGTCATCGACCGGTAGTGTGCAATCCACTAACACGAAGCTAAGAAATCTACAGAACTTTTCGAAAAACCTAATATTTGAACCAAATTTTATTCATGTCTCAACTGTCACAATATTGATGTGATCACAAAATTTAACCTAATATTATTGAAAACAGGCAGGAATGCTTAAGAATTATCATCATAAAACCGATTTTAAACTCGAGCAAAGTATAATTACCGTAACTAAGGATGCTTAGGAAAGATTTTAAAGCGAGTAAAATGTCAGCGATACTTTTAGTCTTGGAAAATAATTGATTAATATAATTTTCATATTAAGCTGGGGAACTCCGTGGAACACAAGTAGAACCATATTACTATTTTAAAAGAATATTTTCGAAGATTCTACAGAAATTTGCCATATATAAAATTTTTTTATTGAGAAACACAGGACCTCGATCGTGTTTTAATGAGGATCTTAAGTTTGGCAGTAATCCGAATTAAAATTAAATAATCATGATAATATTGACGACTTGTGAAAGATTTAAAAATTTTAAAAAATCTACACTTTATATAAAAAAGCCTTCATCGTTTATATTGACTCTTTGCATTCTGACAATTTTTTTATGGGATACGGTAGAGGCAATGTTGCAAATGGACTCTGCATTGAAACAAAAAAGAAACGCGTTTCTTTCAAGCTGTGCTTGCACACAAAAAGATGCATAAGAAATATACCTCCTGCTGCCTTGTTCGGCGCCACACATCGAGAGCCAATAAACTGCATTAAAAAAGTAGCACGCCCATTTTTCTCCCTTCAAGCAAATGAAAGAAAAAAAGAGAAATGATAAAAAAAAGAAGCGTTGAAAAGATCAATGAATAAAAATGGTTACAAAAAATTATGTTTTTTAGACGTTAAAAGTAAACTGAAAGTTTTTTAACCATCTCATTTTTAGGTTGTAAGAACGCTTAAAAAATTAAGATGTATATGATACAAAAATTCGGTAACAAGCGCCAACAAAAATGACTTAGTTTCAAAAAAATAAATGTTATTATTGATTGAATTCATTTTAAACAATCACTATTTCAAGTTTTTTACCGAATTTATTTTTTAAGCGCAAAATAATGAAAAATAATTTTTCAAAAATCTCACAAATGTTAGAGAAGTCCTAACAAAGCAAGAATAAAATCATCGACGAAAATATTTGTCTTGGAAAGAAGCGGAAAATGGCAAATAAATTTAAATCCAATGTTTAAGATACAGATGCAACAAATCTTAACGCTCAAATGTTATTAAAAACTTGGAAACTTTAAAGCAGACTTCAAGACAGAAAAATTAAAACGCCAATCGTTAAATGTAAAAACAAGTTATCTCAATGTGTGAATCAGGCGTTTAAAAGTATCCAAATAAACGCCTGAACATTACAACGAACAATATAGCAGCTGAAAAAGCATCAAAAATTTTATAATAGCATGAAAGTTGTGAACATGCTATATTTTTTACACCAAGACTAAAAATGAAATGGATTAGGCCCATGAGGAAAACCAAAGGATTGTCAATTTTCAAACATAAATAGCAAAGACAGGAGATACAGTATCCAAATGAATTTCGAAGACTTAATTTTGCGCAATTTGCATAATTATATGCCACCGTTGAAAACATATGCTCTCCATTCCTTTTTTCAAAAGTCTTAAATTACTGTCCTTCAAATAATCGTCGTCCTTCAAAAAAATGAAAACAAAAACTCAAAAAAAGAAGGAATTTTCATAAAAGCTGGCATGTATAAAAACTAGAAATTTTAAACCCAATTGCAAAAATACGATGAAAAAAAATGAAACAATGTATAAAAAAAGTTATCTCAGCTCTTCCATCGCTCCTGCTCCGCCTAGATTTTCAATGTATTAAAAAGCAATAATTCTTTTGATGGCGTCTGCGCGTTGCCCGTATATCATTTGTCTCTCTTTTAGAATTGCAACTTTTGGCAAAAACAACGAAGGAGAAAAGAAGGAAGAAGAAGAAGAACAACAACAGAAGAAAAGAGAAAAAAAAGATGCGCACTCAAATACGACAAGCAATAAACCGATCGAAAAAAACATCATTTTGTGAAAACTCTTTGTTTTCATTTATATTTATATTTATATATATACTTTTTTATTGCAATTCTTTTGACCGTTTAATAGGTTTTTGATAATTTATTGAGTTTTTTAACCTGATTTCGAACAATAATTAAAGTATATAAATTAACGACAAACTTGATTATTTATGTTGGGGTTCTTCTGTTTCTTCATCGTCATCATCTTCAACATCACTAATAAATTCTTCTTCTTCTTCACCATCTTTGTCAGCTGCTACCTTTTCATTATCTTTTTCAGGAGGTTTTGCAATGAAATTCAAATAAAGCAAATAAAAAGTAAGTCCAATAATTTGAGTTAAAAGAACCCCGCATCCGACAAGACAATAATGAACAAAACCTTCACCAATTTCTTGCTATAATTTTGAAATGTTGTAATCAAATAAATATTCAATTATTACTTCTTACAATTTGTGTTTCAATATCTTCAATCATTCTAAAAAAATTCATGGATTAATAAACTGCTATAAAGAGGTAAACACTAACTTACATTTTCAGGAAATCAATGATTAGACGGAGATTTGGCAAGTTTGATCTAAAAAAATTAATTTTAAAATAGTATATAAAGAAATTAGAAGCAAACAGCAACACGAATAAACAAATGATGAAAAATGGATCGAATGCATAATGAAAAAAGGAATGCAAGTTTAAGTTTAAAGTTTAAAAAATTATACAGAAATCACATGAGGATAAGGCAAGTTAAAAAGTCACGCAATTTGAAGTTATCGGGAAAAAAACCGTGTATGTAAGCGGAGATTTGAAAGCCACACTTTTATAATCACATGATTTTTGCATAATCTTTTTTGAGCTTGTTAATGAATTATATTCAAATTTGTGACTGCAGCTAATATTACTATTTAATAAAAAAGAAACTAAAACTTAAATGTTTGACCAAGTTTCCTAATAACGTTTTACCTGTGGCTAAAAACAAAAAGGAAGCGAAACAAAAGCCATCGATTTCTTAACTGTTAAAACAAAACTGACGGGAAATTGAGGACAAAAGATGTAATGAGAAGTTTTTAATCAGAATACGAAATAAAAAAGTAGAAACATTAGGGTATTACAACCAATAATTCAATGGATAAAACGAACAGAAGTATAACATAACATTTTTATTAAAAAACATAAATAAAAGTTTGATAGAAAATAAAAACGAATGTTTGCGGAAATTGTCAACGACGGGATCACTCAACCATTATTTCATTGAACACTGCTGATGATGAATCAACCGCATTTGATATTGAAAAGAATCATGTTTGTGATCCGATTGATTTTGATACAAAGCAACGTTTTGATGGCGATCACTTTCGTGTAGTTGATGAACAATTGCTTGTTAAACGTGGTGATGATCAATTTGTCAAATATTGCTCTCTTGAACCTTCCAATAATTTTCTTAGTATTGATTGTGAAGCATCTGGAATTCACAATGAAGCTGTTCTTTATCATGATAATGGTGGTAATTGGTTTGCTGAATGCGATTCACTCCATGTTTGCCAAGCTGGTGAAAATGGTACTGTAGAACGTGAAGCTGATTCTAATAATGATTTTGCTAGTAATGCTGGAAATATGTCAGTTCAAGAACCTTCTGATTTTGATCATGATTTTGATAATGGAAGTTACGGTGGTGATATGAATCCTTCGGGTTCTGATGAGCTTCTTGGCAATGAAAAATCTTTCCCCGGATGTGGTGCTGAAGACAAAAATAATTTTCAAGAAGAAGGCAATGCTGAGCAAAGTGATGAATCTCAGATGATGGATTAAAAGGTCTAAAAATTTAAGGCAACTATGAATCTAAATTTTGAAAAATATTTCACAAACCTGTCACGGTTTCGTTTTTGTTGAGTTTTAATTTGAGCTTCTCCTTCTTCACAATCAGGAACAGCAGAGACAGGTTGACGAGCACTGGAAGATCAAAAAGAAACAATATAATTTGGCATCTGAAATAAAAACAGTACACAAACCTTTTACTTTTTGGTTTGCTATGTTTTGATCTTTCAGCAACGATTTCTTCGGCATCTTCAGAAGCATATGAGAGAACATGACGCTTGCATAAAACCATCTGCAACTTATTCGCTCTAAAATTTAAATAAATTATTTTTTATTAAAATCACTAATACACAAACATTTGTTGATCATCACTATAGACATCTTCTTCACGTCCATCATTTTCAACTTCAACATCTTCAGAAGCATATGAGAGAACATGACGCTTGCGTAAAACCATCTGCGACTTATTAGCTCTAAAATTTCAATAAATTATTATTTATTAAAATCACTAATACACAAACATTTATTGATCATCACTATCGACATCTTCTTCACGTCCATCATTTTCAACTTCAACATCTTCAGAAGCTGAGCCAGCAGAATTTAATGCAGCAGAACCAACCATTTGACCTTGAAGAGTTGAATCACGATTACAATGTTCAAATGAATCCATCATCTGAGATTCATCACTTTGCTCAGCATTGCCTTCTTGTTGAAAATTATTTTTGTCTTCAGCACCACATCCGGGGAAAGATTTTTCATTGCCAAGAAGCTCATCAGAACCCGAAGGATTCATATCACCACCGTAACTTCCATTATCAAAATCATGATCAAAATCAGAAGGTTCTTGAACTGACATATTTCCAGCATTACTAGCAAAATCATTATTAGAATCAGCTTCACGTTCTACAGTACCATTTTCACCAGCTTGGCAAACATGGAGTGAATCGCATTCAGCAAACCAATTACCACCATTATCATGATAAAGAACAGCTTCATTGTGAATTCCAGATGCTTCACAATCAATACTAAGAAAATTATTGGAAGGTTCAAGAGAGCAATATTTGACAAATTGATCATCACCACGTTTAACAAGCAATTGTTCATCAACTACACGAAAGTGATCGCCATCAAAACGTTGCTTTGTATCAAAATCAATCGGATCACAAACATGATTCTTTTCAATATCAAATGCGGTTGATTCATCATCAGCAGTGTTCAATGAAATAATGGTTGAGTGATCCCGTCGTTGACAATTTCCGCAAACATTCGTTTTTATTTTCTAGATAGTAAAGCTGTTTAAAGCTTATTATTAATGAGCTGAAAATTGTATGTAATGTCAAAAAATATTCAGTTAGTTGCATGTTAAAATACAAAAAAAATCGCGCATTTTATTAACAAAAATTTTCGAACAATTTTAATATTCCTAAACACACACAAAAACTACGAACTAGTTTTTTCTCTCAAAAAGTCTCAAAAGATTATTTGTACTTTGATTTAGGGACAACCGACGAAAAAAAAATGTTACCTTTGAGGTATGTGAAACGTCTTTTAGGATACTTTCAGATATGGAGAATTCAAAAATAAAAAGAAAAATAATAAAAAAATAAGTTAGAAGCTTATATTTTGTTATCAGAAGTTGACATCTAAAAGAAAAAGTGATTCGAAAAAAATGCTTCATTTTTTCTCTTGCACTTTTTTTTGCATCTTGCTTGCAACATTCCTTCGACAAACGAAAAAGAAAAAACTTTTTTTACTTCACAAATTTAAAAAAACCGCTTTTGCCTTCGGTGTTCTTAACACGAAAAATTCAAACCTTGTTTGAAAAATCTGGAAAAAAACAAATAACTTTTTTTCTTTGGCAAACAGTTTTGAACCATCAATGGTGGTCTCTACTTTGATTGCAGCTTGTTTAGCTTTATCAGCAAAAAGAAAAATTTTATCATTATCAATAAATCAGAAGCTTTTAGGTTTATTGATAATGAAAAAAAAATCAATAAATGTGATGCCAAAAAAAGTTGGGTTGCAAAGGTCATTGAAGGGATTAGGATAAAATACTGTAAAGGTGAAAAATATTTGACAATATTAAGATTGTTACAGTAATCATAGAAATTTTGGTAGTTTTTTTTGGTAGTGTTTGTATTGATAATTTACTATCACTACAGTAATCATAAAATGCAACTTTTGGTAAAGTAATGTTAGGGTTAAAATTAACAGCACAGTAGTCTTAAAGTATCCATCTTAACAAATTAGTATTATTTATGATATAATGGATATTGTAGCTATTTAAAGCACAGTTAGTGTTTATTAAAAGTGTTGATACTATTGATACAGTAATTACAGTAATTGCTGTATTTAATGTTACAGTAAAAATTTTAAATACTGTAACTAGTACAGTATTCACTAAACTTTCATGAACTTGCCTGCAATGAATCAATTCTTCATGACATTTTCGTTGACTTGTGGGTGGTCGTAACAGAACCGAAATAACACTTATTAATGTTTGACTAATTGTAATTACAAATAACATAATTCCTGAACATTTTGCTAGAGTACTTGCATATGAAATTAACTTTGTATAAAATCTCGGCCTTGATAGTCGGATAGCTTTTATCAAAAACATTGCATGTGTTACCACAAGTAATACGGTAGAAATTCTCCAAACGCTTCCACACACAACCATATTCGGAGAAGGAAGCATTAAACCCGAGATAATAAACAATAAGATTTGTGTTGCAGATTGCAGATAACATAAATCTGGGGTTGATGCCATGACTATTGGAGTTTTTCGAAATTGATAAATATATGTTGTAAGGATTATAGTAGCCAAAATGCCAAGGCATGAAATTCCTATTAAAACGTACATTTCTGCAGTGGGTTCATAAAAAATTGGTGGAGTGAATTCTGGAATGCAACCATTTACATAAATATTTGGCATTTCATTGAATGAACAATTTTGGCATATCATTATTGAAGTATTTACAAATTTTCCAAATCCGCAGGAACGGCAATTCCAACAACATCGACCTCGCATGTCAATGATTGATATATTGCAATCGGGTTGGCAGTTTTTTTTTAGAAGTTGTTAAACCCTCCCCCCTCCCCCCAGAAACAGTTAATATGTGAATAAGATACAGTCGAACCTCGTTATAACGTTTTTCAAGGGACCGTGAAAAAAAGACGTTATAACGAGCTCCGATTAATATGGGTTCCTTATTGAAGGGATCGCAGACAAAGGACGTTATAACGAGGTTCGACTGTATATTAAAAAGTAATAATTAGCTTCAAAAAAGCATTTTTGTGTATTATACAAGAATTTTTCGAGTCGGAGTCGACAAAAAGTAAAAAGCACAACAATGTAACAGTACTTGCCGATGAAACGTATTAATTTTTCCAGCATCAGTTTTGTTTTTATCAGTAGAAAAGTCTTTCGAATCTGTGATGCATTATTGATTTTTATTCAGGTTGCATTTTGTCAGTGCCGCAACTTTTAAGGGTTATTTAAAACATTTTTA
Organism: Panagrolaimus sp. LJ2414; assembly: GCA_024447195.1. Classification (NCBI taxonomy): domain Eukaryota; kingdom Metazoa; phylum Nematoda; class Chromadorea; order Rhabditida; family Panagrolaimidae; genus Panagrolaimus; species Panagrolaimus sp. LJ2414. The sequence continues at coordinate 2,510,861 of JAMRXY010000280.1, read as the reverse complement.
TAAACTTTTGTAATTTAAAAAAAAGAAGAGGTCCGAAGAAGTTCTTTTTAGATCTATGTTTTTTGTTGCAGTTTTATATACAGGAAATTTACGTTGAGGAATTGGATTGAAAGGTTATTGCAGATTAAAATATGCTAGTCAAATGATGATCTCCTCCACTTTTATGTCCAATTTCTTTTAATAACTAATATATATTTTTAAAAATTCTTCTAAAGTTTTTCGTATTCTGTGTTTTATTTCCGTTGCTGAAAAAAATGTTTGGTCTAACATGAATCCTATTTTTGGTAGATTAAAAATGGATGTTAAAACAAGGAACAACTTTATTTGCAACGTTTTATTTTTGTTTAACTTCCAACAATCTTGGATTGCCTTCTTTAAAAGTTGTAAATTTTAAGTGGATTAATTTTGTAACCCTTTTTGCACTTTTAATGTTTTTTATAGATGTCGTATCGGATTCTTGTGCAAAATTTTAATATGTTTTTCGATGTTGTTTTGCAAATTTGAAAGAATACCTTTGTCTGCTTTTTTTTCATTGCTTAAAGCCATTTTATGGGTTCAAAAAATTAACTTTTTTTAAGGGATCATTCTTGTTTAATATTAAAAAATGCTGACGTTTCTTAAGCTTTTTTTTAATTTATTTTTTTACATCATTTTATAAATACATATTATTAATGAGAACAGCAGAAGAAAAAGAGAAAAAAAGGAGAGAGAAAAATCTTTGAACATTTAGCTACAAACTTTTAGCTTAAATATTAAAATTTATGCGTTTAAAAGCATAGCTTTAAAAACCCCGTACAGATATTTTTGAAAATAAGAAGAAGCATTTTTATGCTTCAGAATCAGTGTCATGCCAAAATTCTTGTTGAAAACTTGCACGTTGTCTTGAATTTCTTAATGAAATATTCTCGAGTAATTGAATGCTATCATCTGGTTCGCCCCGAATTATCGCAGGAACATCATCTTGTGATATTCCTCTTGGGCGTGTTTCAAATGCTGTACTTGAACTTCTTAATGCACTTTTTGGAAGTGGCCTTGGACACATTGAAGTTCTTCGTGGCTTACAAATTTTATCTGAAGTTGTTCGATGAACACTTTTATGTTGTTGAAGGGTTTGTTGAGTATCAGATTTTTCATTCTTTTCATTTACAGATGAATATAATCCATTATTTGTTGTTAAATTAGTCATGCTATTTGCTTTTAAATGTCTAAAGCAGCAAAAGCATGTTATTCTTAAGCATGCCAGCACACTTTTACGTATATGTTTCATACGTAACGCGTAAATTAATGGGTTAAGAAGTAATTTAACCATAACCTTAAAAAAAGATATTTTTTAAAACATTAAATATTATATTCTTTTTCTCTCTTTTCTAATGTATACTTACTAAGAAATTAACGGTTGAATTAAGTAAGAATCCAACTTGAAAGCTCACGGAATAACGATAAACAAAAATGCAGCCGTCAATGCATACCAGAACAAAATATAAAACGCATAAACCCCATGATAACGTAAATGTTGATAGAATGAGTAAAGTTGTCCAAACTAATTTGAGCTTTGATTTAACTCGTCGGCGATAATTATCATGCATAGATCGACTAAAAAAAGTTAATTAATCAGAAAAAAATTTCTTTTATTAAATTTTTTTATTTACGACATACCGTAAATCTGCATTGCACTTTGCCTTTGCTTTTATAAGCGTAAATAAAATATTGGCATATAAGGCAAATGTTGCCATTAATGGCACGATAAAGCTTATAAAAACACTTAAACGAAAAGGTAGTCGGCCATAAAAAGTAAGCTTGCAAGTTGGATGTCGAAAGCCATCATTTGGGCTTGCAATAAACCAAGTAAAAATAAATGCTAATGGCACTGTCCAAAGAATGAAGATTAATAATCGTTGGCGACGTGTTGTTAAAATCATTTTATATCGAAGCGGATAAACAATTCCAACAAATTGATGAACCGCTAATGCGCAAATATGCAAATTAGATGTTAACATTCCGGAAATTCGAAAAATTTCAAGAAATGCTGCCAGACATTCTGTTTTTTTGTTTACCCCAATAACCACTGGCAAATAACTATTTACAATTAAACCTAAAAGGAATAAGAAAAACGTTATTTTCTTTTAATTATTTGTTTTGCATTAAAATTTAAGTGTTGCATTTCTTATTCTTTCTTTAATATTTTTCTTCCGCATAAAATAATAGACTAACCCGTAACAAGAAGTGATGCAGCCCATGTGTCTGCAGCTGCGAGACTCACACATAAACGATGATATGGATTTATGGGACGAGATAACCAAGGAGCAGAAATAACAATTAGGCCATTGCCAATGACAGCAATCTATAAAAAATTTATTATACCTTCAAAATTAAGGATTCCATAAAAGTGCAATTTATTTTTTAAATATCTTACCGTCAAAACAGAAACCATAACAGGAACAAGCCAAATATAAATCCCTCTTGCATATGCAATATATGGATGTACGGTAGGAATTGTGGTAACTGGTGATATCGTAGATGTAAAATTTGATGCAAAGGATGAAATCGATGCCATTTCATTCGGGAATAATGATGCCAAAGGAATGGGAGTTGTTGAAAGTGTATCAAAGGATGACATGAATGACGTTGATGATGTTATCAATGATGGCAACACTGTACTACTTAACATCTTTTATTCTTTTTTATATTGTTTACCTTTGGTTTCTGTCTAGTCTATTCATTACAAAACAAACATAGTTTTCTACAATAAATTTTGCCTAAAATTTGAAAAAAATGGTCAAAAATTTGCTTATAGAAGACTTGAAAAGGCACACGTGATAATATCAAATATAGAGGGAAAAAGGGAAAATTGAAAAAAAAGTATAAACATCTGCTTATAATCAAAAAAGTAAATTTTATGAAGTAACAACAAAACTTTTTGACACTTGAAAAAAGAATTGCCAAAATCATAGCCTATGGTGAAAAAAACATAAAGTGTTGTAACATGGGCACAGGCAATTACATGCTTTGAAAAAAAGACAAAATTTAATAGAAAAATAGAAAGCAAAGATTTTCATAAAACGCAACTTTTTTTTTATATAAAAAAACCTATCCGTCATCGGACAACATATAAAAAAAAGAAATTTTGCTAATTATTACAAAAGTGCAAAAACGCTTGTCAAAAGAAGAATGAAAAAAATTGGTTAAATTAGTAGGAACGAAGAAGAAGCCGCCCCAAGGATACATTTTAATTCACAAAAATGCCACCAGACAGAGAGACAATCGGGTTGTCGTTGCTTTCGCCCGATATTATTAACAACTGTAAAAAGTAATACTTTTTAAAAATTCAATGAACCTTAGTTAGGGAATATTGCCCCTTTTTACGACTTTTAAGCTTTATTTCAAAAACGTCTTGTTTTAAGAATAAATGAAAAAAGTAAGTAAGTAGTAGTCGCAAAAGAAGAAAAAAAAGTTGACTCTCTGTAAAAATGACCGCCTTACGGTGGTTCTAAATTACTAGGTGTCTTGAAGAAGATGAAGAAGAGAAAAATAGAAAAAGCAGTTATTTGCTACTTTTTAAGATAACAAAAGTTTTAAATATTATTATTTAAGAAATCACACCAATGTCAAAATAAAAAAAAGTTACATTTCACACAAGTTTAAAAAAAATTAAAAGAAATTGTAACTATGAAAATGAAGAAAAGAAAAAGCAAGGTAGAAGCCTAAGATTTTTTCAAAAAATTTTCTGCGTTTTTTCATTTCCAAGTAAAGTAAAAGTCATAAAATAAAAGAGTAAGAAAAAAACATTATGTTTTCATGATCGCACATATGAATGCACCTGTTAAAAATTTTATTATTTAACAATCAAAGCTTTTTTATATCACTTTTTTTCTCAAAATTAAGCAAAATAGCAATTTAAATATGGGAATGCAAAAAAGCAAGAGTTTAAAAAATTGAAGTTGCAGAAAAAAGGTTGTTACATATTTATAATAAATCATGCATAAAAATAAACTTAAATTATGGGAAAACCCATCTAAAATAGATGATATTTAAAAGTTAAAAGTGTGAATGAATCCACGCAAAAAGACAAAAAAATTAATTAATCTCTTCTTTTTTTCTAATTTTACATAATTTTATTAAAGAATAAAGCTAGAAACACTCAGACATGAAATCAAGGGCATCCATTTTAGGCTAATGTCTTCTTTAATATTATTAAAAATTAATTAAACAATAAACAAGATTTTTCAAACTACACTTATGATTTTTAATACAAGCAGTGAAGCGAAAAATTAAAAATTAATCTTTTTAATAAAATAAAGATTTTTTAAAATTCTATGATAATAAAAAAGTGAGTTCCACCCTCTTTTATAAATATTATAAACATAAAAAATTATTAAAAGCAAAGGGCCATATTTTATAATATTATATAATAATAAAAAAATACCGCAACCCCAGAAACAAAGGTAGAAAGAAAAGATCACATAGACGAATGCCTAAATCTATCAAAAAGTGAAATGAAACAGAAGAAACGAAACTATAGATAAAAAAATAAAAATAGAAAACTGAAGCAAACAATTTGAAATGAATATTTTATTCTCCCTTTTTTTAAACTCTTTAAAATTTTGATGAACACAGAAAAGTCTCAGATTTTTCTTCTTTTATTTGTTTTTGTTTTTTAAAGTAATAAAAATATATGAATAAGAAGAATATGGAATGCATCATAATTAAAGAAAAAATGGCAAATTTTGCATTTTCCTTCTGTTTAGCTTGCTTTCCAATGTTTTTATATTCCTCGTTTTTTTCAGTTATATATTTTCAGAAGGCATCCATCGTCGAACAAAATAGATATATATTTTACCCGAACAAAAGATATTCTTTAAGAAAAAAAAAGCAAAAAAAACATCTTTCAATTTGTTCGGCAAAAAAGAATATCGTCCTTTGGGATGAATATTTTTTAGTTAAAAAAATTAAAATAAAAGAGCAAAAAAGATAAAAAAATATATACCAAGAAAGTTTTAAAAGGAAGTAAGTTGCAATTTCATTCTTTTCGGTTGCAACTTTTTAAAAGTAATATCTTCGTTAAAACAGAATAAAGAAGAAAAGAAGAAGAAGAAGACCAACGATGAGAGGAACATGAACTAATTACGAACATCCCATATGTTATGGGGACGACAAAAAATTCGAAGAAAAGTTGAAACAAAAAAGCTTATATATTTTTTAGAATTAAAATTTTTAAAACAAGGTTATGGCTTCTTTAAAAAGGAATGTTTTAAAGGCAAAAAGAAATTTTTTATAAATTTTAACATGATTTTAATCTTTCAAATTTGACTATAAGAATTACAAGTTTAAAAATTTTTCAGGAAAGATCCACTTAAAGCGTAAAGAGGAATTAAGCTAATATATAGATAGGAGGGAGTTAATTAACCCCTGTTTATGTATCCTATTTTTTTCCTGTCTCAACATTTCTTCTTCTTTTTGGGCAAAACCCTTGTATTATAAAAATGAATGAAAAGAGAGAGGAGAGGAATGTTAAATCAAAAGGATTAATACATATAACTGACTTTCTGAAAAAATCGAGGAAAATGAATGCGAGACGATCGAACAAAAATTTCAAAATTGTTTTTTTGAGCTGAAATTTGGCGTGTAGTATCCTTAGGGGTCAGGGAGGTGTGATCAAAAAAAATTTTTTTGATTCGTCGTGCCACGGCATTTTTATGCCGTTTGGTCGCCCTGGCTTTAGTTTTGATCCGTTTTTTACAAATGAGGTAAATTCTGGTAGCCCTTAATCAAGGCTATCAGATGCACGCATTGGAATTTTTATTGGTGGTCCCGCCGCGAAAATTTAGCATATTAAAATTTCAAAGGGGGATAAGTACCCCAAGAATTCGACACCGCAAAAATTTTTTTCTCTTAAAATGTTCCTTTTCTCATGACTCATTTATCGGCAGAAAAAAATTTTCGATTTCGAAAAATTTTTACGAGACTTTTTCAAAAAAACCGAATTTGACCTCAAAAACGATAGTTTAAACGAAATCGGAGTTCACCATCGAATTCCCCGTGGTCGATTTGCTATATGGGTATAAAATCAGAGCGATTGGACAAAAAAAATTTTTTCGTAGGGGGGGTCGTCGGCAAAAATTTTTTTTGGTCCAATCGCTCTGATTTTAAACCCATATAGCAAATCGACCACGGGGAATTCGATGGTGAACTCCGATTTCGTTTAAACTATCGTTTTTGAGGTCAAATTCGGTTTTTTTGAAAAAGTCTCGTAAAAATTTTTCGAAATCGAAAATTTTTTTCTGCCGATAAATGAGTCATGAGAAAAGGAACATTTTAAGAGAAAAAAATTTTTGCGGTGTCGAATTCTTGGGGTACTTATCCCCCTTTGAAATTTTAATATGCTAAATTTTCGCGGCGGGACCACCAATAAAAATTCCAATGCGTGCATCTGATAGCCTTGATTAAGGGCTACCAGAATTTACCTCATTTGTAAAAAACGGATCAAAACTAAAGCCAGGGCGACCAAACGGCATAAAAATGCCGTGGCACGACGAATCAAAAAAATTTTTTTTGATCACACCTCCCTGACCCCTAAGGATACTACACGCCAAATTTCAGCTCAAAAAAACAATTTTGAAATTTTTGTTCGATCGTCTCGCATTCATTTTCCTCGATTTTTTCAGAAAGTCAGTTATATATTAGGATGAGTAAGAATATAATAGAAACACTGCAGATAAAAAGAAAAACATTATCTTGTAAAAAAATGACTTTTAAAATTTGAACATTTAAAATCCAAACAATTGTTGAATAGAAAATAAAATGTTCGATGAGCAAAAAGCATGAAAAGTATTTCATTTCTAAATTGAAATTGAAACATTCAAAAGCAAATAAACATTTTTCTTTTATATTTTTTATTGTTTTGAAAAAAGCAGAGCTGTGAGAAAGTAATCTCTTTGTAACAAAAAAAAGTCCAGTTTATTTTTCATAAAAAAACAGCAATAAAATGAACAGTCAAAAATCATTGTTTAGAAAAAAAAGTTGTAACAAATTAATCTTAATATTTAAAAAACTTTTATTCGAAATACATACATAGTAGATAAATCCGTTAGGGAAGTAAAATGTGCATAAACTATAAAATCTTAAACGAACATTCATAAAAATAGGGGAAAATTTTTTTACATCATTACTGGAAGAAGAAAAAAATGAGAGAGATTTAAAAAATTCATGAGATTCTTTCAGAGAACAACTATTTTTTGTACAGTGGGTTATAAACATATATTTTATACGAAAAAAATATACTAACTAAGAAGATGAGGTGATAATAAGATTGTGGAGACAAAAAAAAGGAACAAGAAGGGATATATCAGGACAAAGCTGTTTAGTGAAAAAGTGAGGTGGTGGTTGAGAGAGAGAAAGAGGGATAACCAAAAACAATTTGAATTAAAGGATGATGTTTACTGGTGAAGGGTTTATTTTTTGTTAATTCTTTGTAAAGTTGTCTCAAATGTGTTCCACAGTAGTGTAAAAAGAAGAAACCCTATGTTTCTTTTAATACATGAAGGTTCTCCTTTTTAACTGCTGATGTTTTCGTTTTATGTTCGGAAACAGCTTTGATTTGAAAGAGAGAGAGAGAGAAACATTCCTTTGCTTTCATTAAAGTGTTGTCAAATGGTTCAAAAACAAATGACATAGGATTTGTGACATCGTGAAAAAAAAGCAACAACAAATATGTTTGATAACTTGAACACTTGAAACAAGCTGCTACCAAAACCAAAAGATAAATTATCTTTTTTTACTTTGATGGCTTTGGTTTACGACGACGAGGAGAGTTTGTTGCTTTTGTTTTTGTGGACTCCACCCTCTTTTTTCTCTTTTTTTGCAATGTATCATTTTTGGCTTGAGATTTTTGAGATAAAATGGATGTTTTTGTCACTTTTCTATTTGTTGCCTTTCTTTTTTGTGGCTTTTTATCATCATTGACATTCATTTCAACCTTTTTCACTTTTTCATTACTTTGATCAGCAGTCAAATCAACCTCTTCAACACTTGCTTTTGATGACGTTTTGGGTGGAAGGGTTTTCAAGATCTTTGAATAATTATAAAATGCACTAAAAACATGTTCAATTCTTCCAAGTGAATGTAATGCCATTTTGTTTGGTTGTGAAAGTGACGAAGTCGATGCTGATGTCGACGGCTTATTTTGGGATGCGCCGGTGAAATCCACAATTACTGCAGTCTAAAAAAAGAGATGGGTTTCTTCGTGCTAGCAATCCCAAGAAAACTTTCAAAACAAATTAAAAAACACTTTAATTTCCTATTTTGTAATCTTTTTTTTCGAACCATTTTTTGAATGTTCAAAATTTAGTCAACTTTTTTTAATTTCCGCTTATGCAGTAAAAAATTAAAAAAATAAATATTTTTTACAATTTATTAGAAAATTTTTTTTAGCAAAAACAATTTTTATGTGTTTTACGGTAATAAATTTTTTTGACGTTGTTTTACAACTTCCATTACTCTTTTTTTAATAAACCGTAATAATGGGATCCTATAAATTTATATTTATATTTTTTCTATTTTTGGCTTTAAAACATAAAAAGGTGAAATAAGCGAAAAAAAGGAAGCAAAAAAATTTAAGAGTTGATTTTCAAAAACATTATTAAATTTAAAAACTGTATGTAGTAACGAACAATGGAACATACCTGATGATCATGATCTGGTGACGTTGAAACGACGTCAAACCTTCGTGTACCAACTTGAAGAACAATTTTTCCACTTTTTAACAACAAAAGCTTTCCAAAAGGCTGGGAACTTGAAAAGCCTGCAAGTGCCAAAGGTTTTTGAAAATTTCTTTGTTTTTGTTGCATAAAAATGTCAGCGTCATTCTGAAATTTTATGATTTTTAATTAATGAAAATATGTACACGTTCAGAGCTAAAAATTTTATAATTCTAGAATCATAATGTACATTCATAATTAAAATACAATTACTTTTTCGAACAATAAAAATACAAAAAAAAATTTTGTATCTTTTTTTGTATTTTTAGCAAAATGACATTTACAATTAATTTAACCAAATACAAATAAATTTATGCAAACTTACAACAAAATGTGAAGAATTCTGCTTTTCTAAATGAATATCTTTATTTTCAACTTCTTGAACATTTTGATGATTAAAAATACGCAATGAATTTGGAATTTGCATCGAAAAAAGTCCATCAAAATTTTTTTCTGCAAAGGGTTACAGTAAAGCTTTTAAAAAACTACAGTATCTTACTTTGCCTAATAATATCGCCGAGGATATTTCCTGCAACCTTTGAACAGGCATTAGTTCCATTAAAATGCTTATTCATTGGAAAACTTGAAAACATCATTGGTCTAAAAAAATTATTGCAATAGAGTAATTATGATTGGATAAAGATTTTTTAAGTTACCCTCCAATACTAACTGGTCTGAAGGAAGGTTCGCTGAGTAAGCATTTATTAGCAACAAATTTATTCAAATAATGCATCGGTTGTGCTCGAGGAAATGGCACGATAGAATATGGCTTCTTTTCTGGAACATCAAATTCGTCTCTTGTATTTGATCGCTTATCTTTCAATGCAACTTCCCAAATATTCTGGTATCCAGATATATCATTTGATTCTTCATCAGAAGACACAATTTGACGAACTAAGGGAGGCTTTGGTTTTCGATGCACGGGTAGACTTTCCGTATCACTTAAAACTTCGAGGGATGGTGATCGACGCTTTCGAGCTTTTTTCTTTGACGGTATTGGTTCTGCAGTTTGATCATCTTTTTGAACATCTTCAATTCCAACAACTTCACCCAATATTTCTTCCGTACCTATAGAATTTACAAAAATCTTAATCCAACATTTGCATATCAAAAATGTGTTTACCAGTTAATATTTTTCGTCTTTTTGTTTCAATAGGTTGTGACAAAACTCCTGATAAATTTGTCTCATCCACAGTTATAATTTCACCATATTGATGAGATTTTATTGGCCTTCGGAATTTGCTCTTTAAATTTTTTGACGGGAAAACTCTGCAAAATGAATTAAACATTTTTAAATTGAAAAACAACAAAATTTTGGCAAAGATCCAAACCTCTCAGCTGATTTTTCTGGATGATTCAAAACAGTACTCTTTTTTATTCGTGAGCTTTGACGTTTTGATTTTTCCATTTTTCTTATATTTAATAATTTTTAACAAACAAATATAATCTAAGAATCTTTACATTCCTGATATTTGGAAATTCATTTTTTTTTCAAGATTAAAAGAAAAATCTTTGAAATCGGTTTAAGAGTATCGCTCAAACATGCAGCACATTTATGTTATAAATAAACAATGCCGAGTTTGAGCAATTATCAAAACTTGTAAGAAATATTAAAAAATTTTAAATAATTTGACTGTTTTGTGAAAAAAATTTAAAGCTGTAAAACCAAAATGTCCCACATGGGGTTGACAATAAACAGACAAGTTCAAAAGAAAAAAACCGGCATTTTAAGCTCTGTGGACTCATAATTCAATGTCGATGCATCTTCTTCGAACTTGTAAATTCTCAATGTGACGATTTCTAGTATTTTCAAAAGACTATATTGAAATCTAATCCCTTTCCTGAGTTTGAATTTGCAAATTGGACAGTGTTTAAATAATATGCTATTATTGTCTATAAAAAACCTAAAAAATCAACAATAAATTTAACAACAGGGAATATTAACAACTAATCAATCTATCAGAATTTTCAACACAATCAAAAAATTCAACTTTACAGTCAAAGACTGTTTCTAAGCGAGAACAAATATACGGTAATACAGTTGGCACAGATACATTCTTTGATAATTCTTTTGAAATTGAAGTTGATTCTTTTCCTTCAATGCCACATGGAACAATGTTATCAAACCAGCGTAAATCAGTGTTACAATTTAATGCAAATCCATGACTTGTAATACCATGACGAACTTGAATGCCGATAGCAGCAATTTTACGTTGTGCATCTATCCAAACTCCTAAGACTTAAAATTAATGAAGTCAAATTTAAGTAGCCTCACTCACCAGTATCTTGTGTTCTTCCAACGGATGAAATATTGAAATCATTAGTTAAAAGTTGAATAATTACTTCTTCAACACAATTTACAAATGTTTTAACTCCAACAGACGAATTGGTTACACCCTTTGTTAAATGAAGCTTTAAATGATTCAAATTACATAATGGATATGCAACAAGCTGACCAGGCCCATGAAAAGTTATCATACCGCCTCGTTTGATTCGAACAAAATCTGCTCCTAATCCCCGCAACATATCTTCTTCATCCTTCGAATATAAATGCCCTCGTAAGCCAACAGTATAGACAGGATCGTGTTCAAATAAACAGATGTAATGACTAAAATAAGAAAAAAATGGAACTATTTATTTAAATCAACAAAAAACAAACTTAGTAAAAATTCCTTGATGTTTATTATTGTTAAGTTTTTCGAATAATTTTTCTTGAATTGAAAGGCCGCTTAAATATGGTATTCGTCCAAACCATAAAGCTTTGATAATGGACGACATTTCTTAAAACACTTGTATTATTTACGTTTGGGAATTGGAGCAGCAGTTTCATGTAAGCGATCTTCACGAGTTCTGAAAAATTTGCATGATTAAGATATCATTAAATAAAAGATATGAAAATACCTAGACTTGAATTCTAACGAACCAACAGTGAAGATATTTTGCAATGTATGATTATCAGGTCCTTCCTCCTTGTATGGACTTGAAAGACGACGATCAAACGTATCAGCAGCTTGCAATTCTTGGATAGCCTTAAAAATACAACTTTATCACAGTTTAATGTAAATTATTGCTCACCTTCTTTTCTTTATTAACAGCTTCTAAGTCAACAGCTTGAGTAAATTGATACGAAAATTCTTTTTGAGGATGCCAAGCTGCAATAGTACCGTCCTTCAAAGTAACAATATGACAATCACTGAAAAATGTTTTTAAAAGCTTGATAAATTTAAAGCTTGCCTTACCTAGCGTTAAATTTAGTGGATAAAGCTCGAATAGCAGGTTTAGATAATAATGAAAATGAGGAAAGTAATTTCATCGCATTAAAACTTAAAATTTTTAAAATATTTTAGTTCACAGAAATGTAAAAGTTTGAAAGAAAACTTCGAAAAACGAGTTGGCATTCAAAGTGTCTTCGCCAAAGAATACAGTATGTTTGAAGATGATCACCTCGAGTTCGAGCTAATATTCTGTTTATGGTAAAAATAATTCGATTATTTTTATTTTGTTTTTTCATGACATTGGCTAATTGTCATATAAATATGATAATATTTCTTTATTTTCAAGATATGTTTAAACATAAATTTACAAGCATGTACAAATTAACAAAGTAACAGAACATTTAACAAAAAAGAGCATTATAAACATCGAAATTTGAAATCGTCGAATCGAGCAGGAAGTTCTTCGTCATCCTTCAAAAAATTTAAACCAATTGGACGAGAAAATCCCATTAAAAGGCAAAATTGAGCATAAACATAGTTTAAGAGAATATCCAAGATTTTAATACTTCTAACAGATAACAACCGAAAAACTTTATATGATACTTTCACCTTCTCATAATCAAGATCATCATCATAGCAATAAAATTTTTCTAAAATTAAATATAATGATTACGAATTTCGTAGACTCAGTTTAAATCATCGTTTTGTGAAAATTTGTGTCACAAAAAAATGAAAACCATACCAGCATTTTCAGGAAATGAAAGTGAATAATGATAATCGAGAACTGTTTCGTGTATATCAGCAGATAAAAAAGAGCAATTTGAACTTTTTGTATATTTTATTGTATTTCTTTCAATGACATTTTTGAATTCATCATGAGTTGAAAATGTATCATTTGAAATTATCACTGCACCATATTCATCCGCCATTGAAAGCATAAATACATCATGAGATTTACAATAAACATCATGTGAAAATATTAAAACATTTATTCTTGCAAGTTCCTGAAGAAAAAAGCGTTTTTGAAAAATGATTATAAAAAAATCAAACAAACTCTAATAATATAACGATTATCTACTTCTTCTTCGGATGGCATTTTCTTCATTACAATTCGTAATCGAAAACCATTTTGATGAAGACCATGAACAAGAGGCACAAGAACCATTGGATTCATTCGTCTAAAAAACAATTATAACCATTAATTAATAAAATAAAAACAAACTGTTCAGCTTTATTTTGGTTAACATCAATACATTCTTTAAATTCTTGCATAATATTAGTTGCATCAATTATGATTAATCGTGGATGAAATTTTCTATCCATTTTGATTAGGGTTAGTAAATAAATATGTTAGTGTAAAAGATAATAAATAAAGTAATTAATTACATGCAGAATATTATATACAAAGAGGGAGTTAAAAACCCATTTATTGTTCTCCAAAAAAGTGCAAAAACGCTTTTTTGACTCAACACTTTGACATTCACTTTCACATTTTTTTGCTGCATGCTGCGTGACATATAAGTTGTTACTACTGTAATATATAAAAACTTGGTGAATTTGATTGCAACAAGTTTTACGGTATTTCACAGTATTCGCAGAAACTACTGCAGGTTAGGCAGCGTTCAAGACCTTTTGATCTTTTGTCGACAGCGGCTAAAGGTCAAAGACAAGCCGCCTCCAAAATATCTGCGTTCCCACCCAAAATAAACCTTGGTTGCGGTCATGAGTTTTCAAGGAGATAATGAGTTGCAAATGTATTATTAAAAAATTTCCTTTTACAAAAGAATTTAATTTTTCACCTTTGGAATTTCAGGGGGTGGAAATGTATTTATTCTCCACCCCTTCATGCTATGGTTCATTCCAAAATGTGGTTAAAAATAGCATGGGTTACTGTAATTAAAAATTTTTTTTCCGATGTGTATAAATTTACAACCAACGTATGATAAAATATATGAAGAAATGTTACCAATAATTGTGAACTGGATTGGTCAACTTTATCAGTATCAAAAAATAATTGTTCCAGATATAATTTTTTGTAATTCTGTATTGTAAAATACTTTGTAGTTTCTGTGTTTAACTTTTTACAGTACCCAGATCCATATTTGAAAACTTGGGATAATTTCAAAACTCTGTTGCCTTTTTAAAAAACTTTTCACTTTTTTTAGCAAACTTTTTTAACCTTTACAAAGTTTTTTCATCTTTTAGTTTATGTAAAATTCAAGCACTTTTCTTTCACAGAATTTTGTGTTTTCAACAATAGGTTGTAGTTGTTATTATCATTTATGTCCTTGTTTGATGAGTAATTTTCAGGTAATGTGACACACATTTTTCAATAATTAATAATATAATTTGTTTAAATATAATGAGAAAATGAGTTTTTTTTTTCTTGTGAATTTTAAGTGTTGTTGAGTTTTATTTCCTTCCCTTTGAACACTTTTTTTTAAACAAAGCTGGCAATAAGAAGAAAAAGAAAGAATTGAAAGCAGCTGGCATGTTTGGCCTCTTTTTTTCGTGGTTAAAAAGCTTGCCTCTTTGCATGCACTAGTGGTGGTAAATTTAAAAAATTTTTTTATTGATTAGAGGACAAGCTAAACATGCCATAGGCTTTGACAAAAAAGAAGAGGAAAGCTATGTGTGACTATGGAAGGCAGAGAAAAAGTATGGCATTGCGCGTGCGCACCCTTTTTCTTGTTGAACATTTATTTTTTTTGTTCTGTTAGCTTTGAAAAATGTCTCTTTTTTTGTTAGCCTCATAATAAAAAAAAAGAGTTTTTCGTTTTGTCAATGGCATTTAAGTATTGAAGTGTTTATGTATGCCTAAAAATGATATACATTGTATTATGTTAAACGTTTTTAGTTTTGAAACAGTTTTGCGTTAAGTGTTTTGACATGCTGAATATTTTGTCGTTTTCATGGTAGAAAATTTTTTTCTTGGTATTTAAAATGTTTTTGGTTTACGTTAATGGATAGGGCTATAAAAGGTCATGAGATACGTGCTTTTTATTGTTTTTTTAAAACTTTTTTCTTATTGCTTTTCATTGTGACTTACCGTAATAACATCGTAAATAAAATGCTTATTTCATATATATAATACATTTGTTAGAAAAGCGCTAACAAAAAATCTTCGGAACCTGCAGATTCCTAATGATATTTAATAAAATTTGAAAAAGATATTAACAAAAATCTTGGCAATCTAATGTTATTTTTGAAAATTTCAGGTTCCGGGTTATCTATTCTGGTTTTCTAACTAACTGGTTTGCTTCCTCGCGAAAAAAACTTGGCATAATTAAAAATTTTTTGAAAAAATTATTCTATGCTTCATATTCTTCCCCCCGCAAGTTTAAAGCTCATATTTTAAAAATGCGTTTTGACGAAGGTTTGGTACTTGAGAGTTTTGACAGTATGATAATTTCAACAACAACTTTTTTGTTTTTCATGTTTTTTTTCACACATTGCTGAAGTTTGAAATAGTAATGAGCACCTGTGAAAACATTTTTTTAAAACACCTTTTTTCTCAGATGTATAAACAGAATTTTGTCATTTGTATTAAAAAAAATATTAATTAAAATTCTTTAGATTTTTAATTTAACTTTTGAAACATTAACTTTTTTTAGGATTGGTTTACGGTATCTCAAATTACAATTTTGCATCAATTTGCTTATCAGATTTTAGAAGCTAAAAATAACACTAAAATAACTTTTTTTCCCCATTTTCTAAGTTAAAGCTTAAATCTCGTTAGAGTTAACCAAATTTTAATTGGCTTTTTCATCTCAGTTTAAAACGCTATCTTTTTTTTCTAACTTCTATTGAATTGAATGGGATATCTATATACATGTATGCGTGTGCAGTTTTTTTTTCTGAGAAAAATGTCATTTCTATGTACAACTTGCGCAACACAAAAAAAAACAAACTGCTATCAAAAGAATGAGAAAAAAGGACCTTTCAAATATGTTGTAGTAGTGAGTAGAATGTGAGGGGCAAGAAGAAAAAAAGAAACCACAAGCGGAAGCATTTTGTCCTATATGTGTATTTTTTTATTCTTGACGTTATTGCTTTATGCCTTTCGTTAATGCTACTTTTTTAAAGCTCTTTTTCCCCTTTGGCATTTTTTTGACACTTGCGTGTGATTTATATATTTCAAAAAAAATAGAAAATGAAATTAATGAAAAAAATATTATATAAAAAATGAGTGGAAGGGAGGGCATTTTCTTGAAATTAATCTTTTGCTTAAGCTTGATGTTTCTAATTAGCATTTTTTTGTGGATACTTCTTTTGTCTATAATTGCCAACATTTTTTAACTTAAAATTAATGAAAAAAAATATTTTTATAGCTACTAATTTTCATCATTGAACACTAATCTTTTTTTTATGGAAAAGGGGAGGGGATACTGTCAGTATTATGACTTTTGAATAGAAACATTAACGATGTTGTTATATTTTTGGAAAAAACGGAAAAAAGAATGGCAGTAGCTTTCATTTTTATGTTAGCCGCTTTTCATCTGTCCTCTTTTTTATATATAGTCTCAAAACTATGTTTCTCTTTCAATTATTGCCGAACCGAACGTTCCTCTTTCTTTTCATTTTTTTCTTTGAAACTAAAAAAACCGTTGTTGTCATCATCACTACTAACTTACTTTTTTTCTTACTTTTGAAAATTAAATTATTGATGCTATAATTTAATTTTTCTTTATTTATATTTTATGTCTTATGATCTTTCATGTTTTTTTGCTTTAATACGTGTTTCGAAAGTTGAAAGAATTTTCAAGCATCTTTTTTTTAATCTTACCAAATTTATTTATGATTATTATTTTTCAGCATGAATTCTGAATAAAAAAAGGAATAGAATTTAAAATAACAAAATTCTTATTTTTGTCACAAAAAAAAAGTTTTATGCTTGTAAACATACTTTTTTGAAGAATAAAACTGAAAAAGAGTCCAAAAATCTGTAAAATTCTAAGAAAAGATGAAAAAGCAAAGACAATTTTCTTTCCTCTTAATTTGTTTTATAATTTGTTTCTTCTTGGACTTTTGTGTTCAGTGACAGCTATTAATTTTGAAAATTTTCATGTTTCTTAGCCTTTTTTGTTACTTCTCTATTATTATTTCTTTTCCTCCACCAATATCTCAATGGCGAGAAAAGATTAGGTTGCAGCAGTAGCGGGCGTCAATTGAAAAAGTAGCCATTGCAATGCTATTTTCTTATTTGTCATTCAAAGTAAAATAATAAAGAAGGGAGAGAAGAAGAAAAAGAAAAACAAAATTCAAATATGAAACCCCCTTCAGCGGCTCCGACGACTCAATTGCGATGAGTGAGGACCCGATTTCTTTTCTTTTTTTGAGGTTAATCAAGACTTTTGTCGTTTTTCATTGCCCTTCATAATATTACTTTAAGAAGGCCGAATCTTTTAGCGTTTTTCTATACATATTATTATTATTGTTCAAGAGACGGAAATAGATGCATGAAAAAAAACACACTAAAATAGACGACAGGTTGTATTATTTGTAAGAAAAGGGAGAAGGAAAAAAGCGACGGGTGATCAAAGCTATTTTGGCTTCACATTCTTTTCTTTCCTTCCAAAAAGCTTTTTTAAGAATCTCGACTGATGCAGCGGAAACAGCAATTTCGTTTTGGGCTGCTACCCTTTTTTTTCTTCTCAATATAGCAAAAAAATGCCTTCAAAGTATAGGCCAAAAATTATTTTTAAAAAACACGTTGCGTGCTTTCTTACATGAAAAAGAAAGTGAAGGTGCTTTAGCCTCCTGTGAATCCTCTTTTCCTTCATCTGTTTTTTTTTGACGACATAGACAATTCTGCCCCTGCCAACTTCATTTTCTTTCATAAAATATTCATCATTTTTTCTTCCGTCCTTCCTCTCTTTTTTTATCAATATTTGCGTGGTTTTGAACAAAAAGAAGAAGAAGATGAAAAGTCTAAGACAATAATTATAAGCATTTAATAAGTCATTTTTTATTATCATTTTTGTTTTTCAGCAACGACAAAATTAAAGATCTATGTCGCTGTTTGCTCATTTCGCGGTGGTTTATATTGTCGCATGCTTACTCAACTTTAGCTTTGAGGTAAATTTTTCTCTTTCTTTTTCTCTCTGTTTCACTTCCGCATTAAAATTGTTTTTTTTTCCTTCTGAAATTCTAAAAAAGCCTTTTTAACGCATAAATGTGTGAATAAAAATGCTGCAATCTCTCAAACGTGTCAAATACTATTTTTTATAGGAAACACTCTCATGTGGCACAAGTCAATTTACAGTAAACTTTGACGACCGCCCGCGTAGTGCTGAGGGTAGCCAAACAACTCATTATCATTTTCGTACATTGGATAGTATTCTTACTCGTTCAGATATTTGTGATTTTGTTACTAATTACAATGACACTGCTACTGCTACTGCATCATTACCAACTCCACTTCCACATAACGGCATCGAACAGGGCGCCGTTCCTCCGCCAGCATCACATTCATCAACTTCAACACACCATGTTGGAAGTGGTACTGCAACAGAAGAGAATGTTATTACACGATGTGAAGCATGTCAACGATGTCCTGAAAAGATGAAAACTTTTCATGATATTATGTCAAAATGGGCAGAAGAAAAGGAACTTCTTTCATTAATAATTATTGTTCATAAATCATTAGAGAGTATGGCAAATATGGTATCGAATAACAATGTAAAATTTGTATTTCTTGAAACTTCACCAAGTGAAAAATCACCTATTGAAGTTTGTGAATTAGCGGATCAAGAAAGTGGAGATGCATTACGAAGCTTTTCAAAAACTTCCGTGAGTGCAGTGATGTCATAATTCCCTTTTTTGCAATTTCAATTTTTTTAGGTTTTATTTGTCAGCATTTCATTTATTATTCTTATGGTAATTTCATTGGCCTGGCTTGTCTTTTATTACGTTCAACGGTTTCGTTATGCGCATGCAAAAGACAGAATGCAACGGAGACTTTTTAATGCCGCAAAAAAAGCTTTAACAAGAATTCCAACAAAACCTGTTAAAGCAGGTGACAAAGAATTAGATGCAGATTGCCCGGTTTGTATTGATCCATATCGAGCAGGTGATATTGTTCGAATGCTTCCGTGTCGGCATGTCTTTCATAAAACATGTGTTGATCCCTGGCTTTTGGAGCATCGGACATGTCCAATGTGCAAAAGTGATATTCTTAAAGCATTTGGATATCAAGTTAATATCAATAATAGTCGAAGAAGGGCACAATTCTCTGGACAAATTAATGATCATCATGGTGGAATTCATGTTGAAAGTGATCGATTAAGTAGTAATTCAACGGCATCTGAATCAAATGCTTACCCATATCCAGTTGTAAGCGAAATTCATGATCCATTTAGTTTTACTCCATCTACGTCACCTCAACTCATGCAGGTATAATAAAATTTAAAATAATTGTCTCGTATCAAAATTTAATTACATTTCTTTAAAGGTCATGAATGAGATGAATGCTCGCGCATTTTCAATTATTCCTCTTACTGTTCATAGTTCAGGCGGCGGAAATTCACAGGCATCTTCATCAAATAATGCATCCTCTTCTGGCGCAACAATGTCAAATGAGCATTCAAATAGTAATGGAAGAATTTTACGTACAGCACCAAGTGGTTCATCAAGTCGTAAAATGCGTGGACATGTTGTAAATCTTGTGCATGTTCGATCCCGATCCCTAAGTCAATCACAAATTCCAACAAGTGCACAAACTAAAATTCGAGAAAAACCTCAAACAAGAACAGATCGAAGGCCATCAGCATTAATTCGTTCAAATAATATAAATAACAATCAACAAACGGGTACTGTAACGATTGAAGTTTTACCATTTGAACCCAAATCTTCAATATCAAAAGTTGAATCAGTTCGTGACAAAACTGAAACCTTGGTTCAAATTGATCCAACTCCAACATCTTTCATTCGGATGGCTGTTTCAGAAGAAGATATGGCAGCTACAGATCCGCATATTGTTCAACAAACAATAACCCGTGGACATTCTGTTAAAACAATTGGAGCTCGACAACAACCAAATAAAAATTTTAGTCGTCGAGTATCTGGACAACCTTCAATTGGAGTTTTTCAAATGTTACCAAATGTTGATATCCGTTCAACACCTGCTGCAGTTGTAAGTGATTCAAATGCTCAAAATCCTCGAACTGTTCCACTTTCAAGTGCAATCAGCATTGAATCCCTTTAATAGTTTCTTTACATACATTTGTTTATAGCACACTTTTTTTGTTGTGCGCCTTTTTTTGTTACGGTCGTTTTTCTTGGATTTGCGTGTCAGCTATGATCTTTTTCTCCTCTTTCTATTTTTTTGTCAAAAAATACCATTATAATCATTTTTAATGCAAAAACTAGTCACATTGTTGTCTTAAACCCGTTGTTTAAATTTGGTGAACATTTTTCTTACATAAGATCTCAAAAAAAGTATTCAAATTTCTTCGTATTTACAAATGATAGAGTTGTTAAATTTCTAAGTACTACGAATTATTATATAAATAAAAGTATAGATTTATTTCTATGTTTAATAACATGTTGAATCTGAAAATACAGTATGCACTAATGTTAAAAAACATTTGAAGAATAACATAATATATATTTCTCAGCTTGTAAAAGTGTCAAAAAAACGTTGCTGAAAACAGTTGCAAAAATATTACTGTATTTGAATAATTGCTCTAAAGATTTTTTGTCTAAATGATACATTATCTCATAAAATCAAACACAGTTAACCTCATGATTTTATAATCTTAAAATTTCAATAAAAAAATGTGTTGAAATGTAATATGCTAAAAAATAATTTCAAAAAAAGCAACATACAGTATCTTTAGAAAGTGACATCATGCTGCCATTAACATCGTTTTAACGCTAATAGCAATACAGTATATTTTTAATTATTAGTATTTCCAAAAAATACTATACAAAATTTCGGAAAAAATTAGAAAATATATTTGCTTTCAATTTTAAAAGCACGCAAAGAAAAGTAGACAAAATCACATTTCTTTCAAACAAAAAAGTCTCGTGTTTGTTGCACATTATGTAAGAATAATATTTAATTGTTGAAATTCCAATTGTTATTAAAAGGTGAACACATTTTAAAGGAACAGACACGCTAATAAACAAGGAAAATAATAAAAGCTTTATTTTACAAATCTATTAAACATACATAATCACATGAGGAAATACGATACTATCGTCCTTTTAATTGCTTCTTGAATTCATCTTTAAATGTATTGGAAAAAATGCCGATTCGACGAGATATTTTTGAATCTTCTATTGCTGAGCGAGTTCGAAATAAACCAGAGACAAATAATCGAGCAGCTTGTCGCATCAAAGTTGAATCTGCCATCTAAAATTTGAATATTAAAAGAAAAATCGAGTTTTTATAATATATATCATGAACTTACTTGTTGAATCACTTTTTCATTAAAGAAAAATTTAACAAACCGATGAGGCATAATTAAGGAATATGTACAATAATAGAATTGTAATGACTAGTAAAAAATAAGTTGAGAAAGGACTTGAAATAATTAAGCTTGCGTAATAATAAAATTGGTGAACAGTGGCTTTAATTTTAAAAAAAACATTCGTGTCGAGAATTTTGAATAATACTTTTTTACTACAGTATGTCAAATTAAAAACTGTTGGAATCTTCTTGTTTTTTCTTTTGAGTTTCAAAAATCAACTTAATAAAATCTGTGTTAAAATCAAAACATAGTTTTTCGGAAAAAATAGTGCAAAACCAAAAAGCACTGTTGAAAAACAACACCAACCATGATACAGCCTAACAAAAAAGGTTAGCAAATATGATTCATTTGTTCAATTGAATGCTTTTTAATTTTTACCGCTGTTCACATTCATCGCTGTTTTTTGCCTTTTTTGTATGAATTACGCAGCCATTTTTTTCCATTCTTTGGTTACCTGCTCATTCTTTTTACTATTTTTGATTACCTTTTTAAGAAATATTCCATTAATTTTCTACCGTATATTTATATGTATGGCTCAAAAATGTATTGAATGTAAAATAGAAACAACCACAAATTGGTTACGGATTTGTCGCTCTTGTGAAAGTTATCAAAAGGTTTTGAATAGCTTATTCTTTTATTTATTTTTTTATCAGTTTATCAAAATACATTTTTTTATAGGAGGTGATAATATGTTCAAATTGTGCACTTGATAAACATCGTACACATTTTCTTGAAAAAATTTATTTTCAAAACTCAACAAAAACATTCAAAACAAAGCAAAATTGGAAACAACAATTTCGAAATTTTTTATATTGCTCTACAGAAGGCTATCAAAGATTATTTTTTAAACAAAAACAACCTTTGTCGTCTCCAAAACCTAAGCCCATGCAGCAGACTTCATTGTTTAATCAACCGTGCCTTATAAAATCAAAAATGAAAATTCTTTCTCGAAGCTATGTTAATGTTAAAAATTCAAAGTTAAATGTGTCTTCTGGGATTATTTATACTTCAGTATATTGAATAAAAAAGAGATTTATTTTTTGTTTTTTCGGTTAAAGCTTTCATGCAAAAGAATAGATGAAATGGCATATTCTTGTTTTGTGTTTTACAGCTTTTTTTGTTCATTTGCGTGCCAAAATGGAATGTGTCGATAAGAAAAAGGGAAAAAGAAATCCATTAAGGCAAAAAACGAAGAGAAATTTTAACAACTGCAAATCTTTCATTTCTCTTTTTTGCATTTAAAGCTTTTATAAATATGCAAAACTTTAAGTAAAGTCATTTCCTTTTTCAAAAGAAAAAATCAGTGAAAATAGGCATGGAAGAGAAAAACTATTAGGCATTTTTGCAGTCATTTTAGAGAAAAAAACTTTTTCTCTGTTATTACCAAGGTAACAAACAATGCTTCAGTGAATCTAAAAATTGCACTATTTTTTGTGATACATGAAAAATGTCATTGAACATAAAATATAGAGTTCATTATAAAAACTGGATTTTTGCAAAGAAAGAAATATATTTTAACGCCATTGTTATTACCGTAACCCATCCAAAAATTGAAAAGATATTTTAAGGTCAAATGCTTGAAAACTTTATTCCCGAATGCAAAATTAGAAGCTGTTATCAGTTTGCTGCAGTTTACTTTTTCGTATCACTTTCACATTTTTTTTCGCTCACTCACACTAAAATAAAATTTGGAAATTTTAATGGTATTGATTGGTTAGTTTTCAACTATGTCGCGTGCAACATTGACAAGCAGCAACAGCAACAAAGAAAGTTAGAAGACCTTTCGCTCAGCTGTTGTCGTCTTTCTTCTTTTTTCTTTTTTCCATATTTTTGCTGTCGTTTTCCTCATACTACTTCTTCTTCTCTTACTCAGAAGCGGCATCTTCATCTTCTTTTTTCTTTTCTTTCTTTCAGTTTTCTTTCGTTTTATTGATGTTGTTATTGTACAATTGAATATTGGTTACGGCAGAACATTTAAAAAAGTTTTCTTCTTTTTCTCTTTCGCTTTCTGCTCTTTATTTTGTGTCATGTGCGTAAAATTTACTGCACTACTACACTACTACTATATTCTCCCCATCTTTTTTCTCTCATTTTCCTCCTATGTTTGTCCTGTCGCCCCCGGAATAAGGCAACATTTATAATCGAAGCGAAGCCCCGAAACCGACACACTGACAAACACAATTTTGCGTATTCTTCTTCTTTTGAAAATTATTTCCTCGAGCTTTTTGGGTGGAAACACACTTTGATGATAGAAAATCAATGTGTAAAAAAAATAGAAAAGTATTGAAGAAGAACAACACAAAATAAGGCAAAAAAGGCCATGACGGCCATACCAAGGGGTTGCAGCAGCACCACCATAACCACAACAACATTAGCGCATTGCTTCATAGTATCGTAGCAACAAAAAATAAATAAAAAATAAAAATGAATTTTTCACAAGAAAAAGAAGAAGGAACTTGATAGCAATTTCGTAGACATAACAAATTGACAGAAAGTATGATGATTTTAAAAAGCTTTTAAACTGACAACATTCATTCAAACCACAAAGTGTGTAAAAAAAACCGATTTTAAAGTGTTTGCAGCAAAGATATCAATCTTTGTTATTAAAACCTTTGAATGCAAAAAAAACTTGAGCAAGCTGTTTAAAATTTCAAGCAAAGCAAAACAAGCATATTTGCAAAGCAAGCAGGAACAAAATTGTTGTAAATTATTATCGTAAAAATTGAACACTGTATTACGGAAAATTTCATTTCATGCATAAAATCATTTTTTTTTCAAAAACATATTGATAACTGATATTCTACTTTTCTATATGTACTGATATTTATTGTTCGTGTTCAATAAAATTTTAAAAAATGTTGAATGCTTATTAATAATTTTTTTTCCATTATGGTTGTAAAATTTTTTACATATATATCTCCTTACACATTTGACTCAAATAAACACGTGGCTATTTTGAAAAAAAATATAAGAGAAAAAATGGAAAACAGAGGAGCGCGAAGCAACATCATCATCATCACTACTACTGCACGAAAAAGAAAGAGGCAGCAGCAGCAGTAACAGCGAAAAACGCGCTCACAACCATTTTCTATTTCCCCCCATAATAGAATGCAAAAAATAGCCCGCCTTTCTGTCAATACATCGTTGTTCGAGCACTTTGCGGAAATAGCTCCGCCTTCAGTGTCGTAAACATAGAATGCCGAATGAATAGTGTAATGAAAGATGCACATTCATCGCCGCGTCCATATAAATAGGACGAAGACGAGTCAGCCCGTTTCAGTTCCCGACCAGCGGTCCGGTCATTCAGGAACAGCAGTTTAGGAAGGCTTTTGGCGTTAAACTTAACAGAGCGCATAACGATAATCCATAGAATGTATGGCATTTAAAAGTGCCAAAAAATAAATTTTGTAAAAATACTGTATTTGGTAATACAGTAGGTGTATTCTGCACAAGAGTACATAGAAGAAAAGAAAGTACTGTGCTTTGAACACCTTTCATCTTAAAGCTGTTTAAGCCATCAGGTATACGGCACGAAACGGAGAAGCTGTGTAAAGTATCAGGTTTTTTAGAAGCTGTTATTGTAATTTAAAAAAGGATTTCGTAATTGTCTCTGAAAAGTTTAAATCCAAAAGCTGTTTATTCGCTATTTTGTCTAATACTGTAATTGTATAAAAATCCAAAAATGATAGAAGATAAAATTATTCAGGAAACAGCTCCGTTATTCGAAGCAATACCTCAATCATCCGATACCATTCAACACCCAAAAAACCACAGTGAACTGTCGAGTATATCGCAGTCACTGAGGGACACCAAATCAGATAATTTTGAATATTACTATGGGATTACCGATCAACAAGCAATGCAATCAACTTCAAACACGGATTCCAAAGCTTGCAAGAAACGCGATTCAACCTGCAGCATTCGTCACGGCTTCATAGCTAAAAAACATTTGCATAAAAAACAATGGTAAGTTCTTTTTTATATATTTGATCAATAAGGACACTATTATGATCATATGATTTTACGAATGACCGTTTGATGACCTATGGTCACTCATAGACTAGATAATAAAAATCAGTGATTGTCAATAATAATCTAAAGAATTACCTTTTGCGCGTACATTTGCACTCACTTTTCGAATACCCCTTTTTAGTAGGCGTGGCTCTCTTGAAAAGAAGAAAAGGCGAAAGACAGACAGACAAAGAGAAAAAAAAGGGGGCACTCTCGTGCGCCTCTCAACCAACAGCCTAAAAAATTTCGCAATAATAAAGCAGGCGCTATAAAAAAAGAGAACTAAAACTGCAGTCAGTCATTTTCATTTTAATTTTTTCGTTGTCACAACCAGTACGTTTTTTTCTTTCTTTCTTGCTTAATTTCTTTCGAAATCATGCATTTTTCGGTAAAAACTTTTGAATCGGATAATAAACTTTTTGCTAAAAAGAAAATTTCTCACAAAAAGTATTATAGAGTTATTCCAAATTGGCAACGTATTCGAAGCGCTAAAAAGTTTTTTGCCAATTCTATTACAACCTATGACTGTTTTAGTAATGGAACACCATCTCGCGCAACATCTCAACGGATTCTCTGTCCAGATGCTCCAAGAAATACTACCTCATTTTTGATTGATGATATGGAAGAAAGACAATCAAGAGATGTAAGCCCTCCAACACCTTCAGTAAGTCCCACATCACGGGCTCGATGCTGTTCAGCTTCTGCTACTTCTGATCCTTCAACAAGTGAATGTCCTGTTGCAAAAATTCTACCTCATGAAGAAGATAACTCTGATGACTATTATGATATGGTTGATACTCTTAGCTGGGAAAGATTACATGGTTTATCTCGTGATGAAATTAATCGCCAACTTATCCATGTTGAAGAACACAACAGAGATCTCATCTTTCATTTTACCAAATTGCGTGAAGAAAATGACAACCTTCGACAACTCCTCAAAGCTAATGGCATTGATCCTCCTCAAACAGCAACAGCAGCATCTAGTTAAGAATTTTATCAACCTTGCCAATTTGCATCTGCCAAAAATTGAATGATCTGAATTTTTCACTTGATTTCATATATCTAATTTTTAAATTGTTTTTTTTTCTTTAGTTCCTTAATTGTTAGATTTTTATTGTTTGTGTTTTTATTGTACTACAATTTTATCATAAAAAAAGATTTCTATTTTACATAAGTGTGTATTATTATAGATTTTTAAACACAACAAAATATGTAGTATTGTTCGATAAGTTTTGGTTCATGATTAACAAACAAAATATGTAGTATTGTTCGATAAGTTTTGGTTCATGATTATAAATCATCAAAGACAAAAAACAACTTCCGTAATTCATTCGACGAGAATTGACAATTTGTATCTTTGAAAATGGGGTTTTATATTAAATTCATTTAATAGAAACCTATAATTAATTTCTCTTTCTGACAAATCTTTTTAAAGAGGGTTTGTGTTAGGGTTGTTTATTTCCCTTTCCGGTAAATATAACAGTAATATTTTAAGTTTTTACATGACCATGCAAAAAAATGTGTCAGATATGCAACAAAAATTTTTTGTGATTTCACATAATAATAGTCAAAAATGATTAAATATTTCATCATGTTTTTCTAGGTTGCAAAGGTATTTTTGATAAAATATTACTGTAGTTTCATACATTGTAACAGTCAGAAACTTCCCGCTTTTTTAGGGAAATGAACAACCCTAGTTTCAGTTAAATAATAGAATGTCTTTAACAGTTGCAATAATACGTTATACATTTATTCCTTTATTGTATAGCTTTCACAATAAAAATAAAAACCTTATACTACTTTACTTATACAAATGCCTAAAGACGCCACCAACTCATTCCATATCGAACTTGAGCATAATTAGGCCAAGATTCAGTTTGTCCAACGCCAGCAGCAGCAATATCACGATCATAAACATGACGAGAGACAGCTTCGCGAACACTTGAACCATCAAGTTTATGAATAGCGCGTTCAAGTTCTTCTAATTGTGTTGCTTTGCCGGTATTCAAAACATCACGACCAAGACGATCGGCAAATCTTGTTGAATCATCAGCAATTGATAAAAGTTCTGCCTTAAGCTTGTTTTTGGCACGATCAACTTCATGATCGGTAACAGAAGTTGCAAGATATTTCCATTCATGTTGAACGCCGCGAACAATTTCAAGAACATTTTCCATATTGTCACCATCAGCAGCAAATTGGAAACCAAATAGACCTGTGTTATTATAATTGATAGAGAACGATTGATAGCTTTTAAGAGCAGGAAGAATACTAAGTTTTTGAATAATTTTTAATGGAGCATTGGTTGAAACGCTTTGAGTATTTTCCCATCCACTAACAAGGGTTGAAGCAAGTTGAAGAGCAAGAGCATCAGGATTTGAATTTGCAACACCTTCAACAGCGAATGCACCATAAACCAATGGATAAGAATCATCACGATAACGAAATTCAGAACCAGTAAAACGGACATTTTCATTTTGAGCAATTTTACGTTCATAATTGTTGCTAATATCACCAAAATATTTATCACCAAGACTTGAAAGTTGATTATGGCTTACACCACCAACACCAGCAAGAACCATGCGGACTGGCTTGTAATGATCTTCTACATAGTTAAGTAAATCTTGGCGTGTAATATTTCTAAAAAATTTTGAGGTAAAGTGATTGAAAAAACATAAAATACATACTCAAGTGCTCGAATGTTACCAAGAGGTGAAAGGCTGAATGGAGTACCTTGGAATGCTGTTGCATGCAAATTATCAAGAACCACATCATTAACATTGCCTTCAGCTTCTTGAAGTCTACGAATAAGAACTTGACGTTCAGCATCAATTGCAGCTTCATCAAACTTGCTGTTACGGACAGCATTTGCAAGAATATCGACAACTGTAAAAGAATTTTTTATTATTCATAAAACCGCAAAAGAAGCGAACCTTTTTCAACTTCACCATTAGGAACTTGAACGAAGTAAGCTGTATGCTCGCGAGAAGTGTATGAATTAAGACGAGCACCAAGTTTAGCTAAATCGAGTTCAAGTTGAGAACGGTTACGAGAAGATGAGCCCTGTAATAGTTTTGTTTATTAAAAACAAAAGATTTTAATATAACATACATGGTAAAGGAGATGTTCGGTAAAAGAAGAGATACCATTATTTTCCCCATTTTCGTAACGTGAACCTGCATCAATCCAAACACCAATCTATAAAGTAAAAAATTAATTGTAGTTGAATTTCAGCAGTCATTATAAAACTTACAGTTGTTAATGGACGATTATTTTCAACGCTTGCAACGCGGAATCCATTTTTTAATTCAGTTAATGAAGCTTTGTTTGAAGATGCAAGAACATCTTGAGCAGTTGCAGCAATAGCACTCTTTAAACATAAATGTATAAGATATTATCAAACACAAAAAACAACAACTTACAGCATGACGAATTTGGCCCAAAGGTTTTAAACCAGATGCAAATCGAAGAGCCATGGTTTCTCCCTGTAATAAAAGAATTATCTTAATTTTAGAAAAAATTTATTAAAGAATAAAGAAGCTTCCGAGTGATGATCTCTACTGCTTAATGTAAAACTCCGATGGAAAATGCAATTCACTTGTCAACAATGAATTCGCTTTGAGACTCAAATGTTTTTTCAATCAAAAAAATTGTGATAAAAATTTGACAGTAAAAAAGCAATATTTTTCTTTTTCATTTTTTTGTTGTGTTTAAAAATTTTTTACAGCTAACGTTTTATTACACCACTTCATAATTATAGCATACAAATTAATTTATGGCGATGCACTTTTTTGGCAAAATACACTGTTTTTTTATACTAAATTAATACCGACAGAAAAGGACACAAAAAGCAGAGATCTAAGAATTGGAGACAAAGCTCATAAAAACTTGAAAGCATAGAAAAATTTATAATTTAGGCAAAGTTATGGTTGATAGGCATAATCCGCTTTGTTATGGAGCACTAATCTGTTGTCCACAAAATAAAAGCTATCTGAACGTGTTTCAAAAGGTGCATCGATCATTTCTTGAACTAAAAGAGGTGTTTTAAGTTTGTAAAATAATAATTGTTAAGCGTGCTTACTAAGATCTTCTGGTAATTCAGGGATATTGTAAATGTGTTCACAAGTATTATGGGAATTTGGAATACAGAATCCAAAATCAAAGTCAAAACTTTTGAGTAAACGATCTTTAAAAAAATGCCGTTCAATCATTCGAAACTTGTTAATTGGTTGATCTCCAACAGTAAATTCAACGGATGCTCCAATATTTTTAAGTTTAAGAAAATATGATTTAAAAATATATCGAACATATCTAGGATTTTTTCTTTTTCCTTCTGAATGTTCTTCATCTTCAACATCTTCTTCTCCATCTTCTTCTGATTCTTCATTTTCTAAATTATTATTTACGATATAAAGCTTTTATGGGCGAGATAATTATCGAACCTGGCTTGCCCAATTCCAATAATACGGTACCGGAATCCATATCTCGAATTTTATATTTAACAAATTCTATGTCATATGCATTACCGTTATATAAATAATCTATAAATTTAATTTTACAACTTTAAAAATACTCTATAAAATTTTATAACCTTTTGTATAAGTTGTTAAGCGTAATACATCTTCAGGTGTAATAAATTCTTTCTTTTTTAATTCTTCTTCGGTAACAGGTGAAAGCTTTTTAGCATTTTTTTGTTTTGACTGCGGTGGCTTGGTTGTTGTTGGCTCCATTCTTAAAAAAATATAACCCTTATTTATATATCGTAAATAACAGTCTTCAAATTATGAAAAAAAATTAAATTGTATTGTCACGAAATAATAATAAAAAATATGGTGAATGGCACAATCCGATGGTGACATCAAATGTTGCCATAACGACGACTTTCTAAAGATAGTTTTTTTATTCTGGAAGTCTTCATTTTAATGGCAAAAAAAAGACCACAAAATAATATTATTCTTTAACTTTTCTGCAACTAACAAAATTAAAAATTTGTTAAATAAAAAAGCTATTGAATATTAATAAAAAAGAAGGGGGGTTTTAAAATTAATCGAACAAATGTCGTTCAATAAAAGAAAGAAGGCTTTTTCTTTCAAATTCTTTACATTTTATTTATTTTTTTTAAACTAACACAAAAGCGTTTAAAATTGCAAAAAAAGCCTTTGCTTTTTAAAAGACTTAAAAGGATGCAATGTTTTTGGTTTATATTTTAGTTAAATCCATATGTCCAAGATGTCACCACCATCATCTTTTCAATGGCGCAACGCCAACTTTCATTATTATTTCGTTTGGTAAGAAAGGATCCATTTATGGCAGTTTTGTATTCATTTTTTTAAATTAAAAAGTCGCTTTGTTTAAATTGAAAATTTGTTTTTTGTTAAACGTCATAATTAAAAAGTGCAAAATTGTAAAAAAATGCAATAAAATATACGGTAATAACGTATAAGCTAAAAAATCTTCAAAGTACAATTTTCTTAATTAACAAGTATGAATTTTATTAATGAGATCAAAAAACAATTTTACAATTTATACAACAACGATCTTTAACAAAAACAGTAATAAATTAAAGAATAACGTATGAATTGATCATATCTTTGTTAACATCTTGTTCACATTCTGAATCAGTATTTGAAACAGAGCTTCCACTTAGCTCATCTTCAAATGGATCTGGTGCAACATTCATTGATGGCTTCATTGTTATTGGTAAACGTGTATCGGTTATCCGTAAATTACTATCTGGTATTTGTTCCCATATTTGTTCAATTGGAATAATCATAACTTTGAATTTAAGGCACCCAATTTGCATTACAGTATCATTTTGAATATTTATCCGCATTATTCTGTTACCAATAAATTTTGCATTACGGTAATCCTTCACACAAGGGCATATATTTTCGAGTGGTGGAGTGGTTGTGACACCACCATAAAGGTAATTATCTACTACGGTATATCCAAGTGGTTTGATGTAAACACCACACTATAAAGAGCATGTTCAAATTGGATATATCAAATGAAGAAAAAGCTTACATTAGATTTATCAAAAACAATGCTGCAATGCTTTTTCCGAATTAAATTACAATCTGGTGCAAGAACGCTAAGATTAATTGTGTCTTCCATTGTATTCCCAATATTGCAGGTTGGATAATATATTGGAATAGTTGCAAATGAATGATAAGGTCGAATAATAAATAATGAACCAATTATTGGCAATGATGGAATAACAAATCCTAAAAGCCATCATTAATTAAATATTTTTTAATGTTAAAAATATTTGTATTACGTTTGTCTAAAACATATTCTCCAGCATTGACATCATCAATGTTCTTTTTCAGCTCCATTTCATTAGCTTCAATGATTCCAAAATTAGGCTTCCAAAATTTATAACATCTTTTTTGGAGTTCTTCATATGCAGAAACTGCAGACATAACATTGTTGTAATTTATAAGTTGTTCTTCACCAATCATTGGACATTTAAAGCTTGTAGCAATCAATTTTTGTTGTTCTTGATAACTTGAAAAATATGCCAAAACTTGATCATCATGTGTCATCCTTGAAATAATTAAAAATGAGCCATCTGGTTGTGGTGACATTAAATAAATAAAATGTCCAATTTTTCGACATTCTAATTTCATAAGTTTTGTAAAATCAAATGACAATTGTTCTGATTTTTCCCGCGGGGGTCGTAACTTTTCTACAACTGGCTTTGGAGATGGTTTTACTTTCTTTTCTTGAATGCTTTGTACAGGACCAATCAAAGGCGGTGGTAAAGAAAGACTTCGAAAGAATTTTGAGCGAGTACTTGATTTTGTTGTTTTCGCATGAATCTTTATAATTTTACCCGTAGACTTTGATCGCTTTTTAATAACAGATACTAATCTCGGCTCAGATGTTGCAGAAATTCTATCCTTTGCACATCTCCGTTTCTTCTTTTTCATCTTTTTCTCGGCTTTCCTTTTCAACATATTCCCTTTCTTTGATTTACGTTTATACGTCTTCATTGAGCTTTCATTTTCAGCCGTATCTTGCTTTTCATTAATATTTTCAGGAACAAGTATAGGCATATCAAAATCAATTTCATTTATTGCTGATTCTGTTTTTGGAGTTTTTGAATTTTTCAGAGCAGCTTGTTTTTCAAGTTGATCCGTTGGTGGTTCTGATTCTACGATTGTAACATCGTTAAGAATTTCAGAATTTTTGGGCTCAGTTATTCTTCTTAAAGATTCTTTTCGACTTCTGCCTCGTTTACGTCGTCCACCTCGTCTTACTGCAGGTGTTACGGTAGCAGGAATATTTTCACCACGTTTTGCAGCTTCTGCAATAATTTTTTCTTCTTCTTCTTTTCTTGCTTTTGCAGCTTCTTGTTTAGCTTTTCGAAGGGCTCGACGATATGCTGGTGTTTCGATTATTACAACTTCGCTATCACTTTCACTATTTTCATTTTCTTGCTTTGATTTTTCCATCTTTTCAACACTTTGTTTCTTCGGCTTTTCAATTACTGAAATATCAGGAGGTAATTTTTCTTTTGGAACTTTTTTCATTTGCTTTCTTTTAATATTATCCAGTTTTTTCATCAAATCTTCAGCATTTTCTTTTTTGGGTTCTGGTTTTTCTTCTTCTTTTGCCGGAATTTCAGCAATCTTTTCTTTTACTTCTTTTTGTTTCATTTTCTCACTTTTCTTTGTTTTCATCTTTTTGACTTTTCTTTTTTCAATTTTATCAGTCATTGTTCCAGTTGAATAAAAATCACAACCTGCATCAGAATCATATTCGGATTCAATACCAGATGAATTCTGAATAACAATTCCATTTTGAGGTTGAACTGCAGTTTCCTCCGGTTTCGGTTTATCCTCCAATGATAAAACTCTTGTAAAGGTTTCAGGTGCTGTTAATGCTGCAGCAGAAAAATCTTCTTCGGTAAAATCAAGATTAAACGATGGCGATAGTTTTTTAAACAATCCAATTATTTGGTCGCCATCAGTATAATATTCAACAAAGTATCTTGTTTTTCTGGATATTTTAATCGGAAAACAAAATTGTCCATTGAAAAGATCAGCAACTTTTAGCAATTCCATTGTTGGAACTTCTCCCACTTCCATTGCTTCTTCAAGGAATTGTTCCTGTTTTATTTCTTGATTTTCAGCAATAATAGATTGTTCAAAATGATTTTCTAGTGGTGGAGTAACTGCTTTTTCAGAAGGCATTGAAGTAGAAGGTTCTGCCATTTCAATATCCATAACTTCACCGAAATTTTTAGGCTTTAATAAAAATGAATAATTTTGCATAATTTCTCTTGCGGCTTCTTCCGCCAAACTTGTTTGGGTTTCACTATAAATATAAAAATATTAATAATCAAGTTTTTATGCAAATATATTTCTTACTCTTCTGGATAATACAAATCTTCGACAGGTACATGTGTCATATTTTTGCAATCTCTTTCAATACCATCTGATCCAAAATAAGAACCTTTTGCATTCATTAATTCAGGTGGATAACATCCATTTTTTTCTACATATCTTTTTGGATTCAAATATTCGTAAAATGGTTTTGAAGATACTGTAGCTTGATCATTGTAATTTTCTGCGGATTCAATGGTTGTTGATTCAACAGGTATTAACTCCAAAAATTTTGTTTCTGTTATTTCATCATCTGAGCTGTCAGATAATGACAAAGGTGTTGCTTCTCTTTCATTGAATACAGGTTTATGTCTAAAATTTTAGTCTTTAATTGTGACGTTTTTTGAATTTTCACTAACTGTTTAACAAATTTCCAATCAATTATTGCTGGAACATCACCCCCTGATGTGCCATCTTCAGCTTTTTTAAATGGCTCCTTTTTAATTTTTTTAATAAAATCTTTCCAAGTTTTTTGTGGATTAATTTTAGCCCGGCATTTATTCCAATAATGCATCCGTTTTGAAATTCCAGTTGTATTTAATACAAATCGGTCCTAAAAAATAATATGCGAATGAATTTTATTGGTTTCCTTGTCTTGTCTTACAATTCCAATTTCTCCATGAAGAGGACACATCCAAAATTCATTAAACACTTCTGTCATTGGGGATTCTAAGCAATGAAGATGAAATTTTGCTGGACAATAATCACATTCAATTGCAGGAGAATTTTGTGATGGTCGTCTATAAATTGATTGTGTTATAAATATTTTAAATATGTCTAAATTACTGTTTGCATGAATAACAAACTGCATCTTTTGCACAAGCTAATTTACGTGGAATATGTTCCATGTATGGCATATCCACCAAATGATCCAGTACATCCTTTGGCATTACAAAGCTTTTAGGATTTGCTAATCCAGCAAGAACATCAAAAGCTTTGGAAAGTGTCATTTCTTCTTCAGGAATTTTCTTTAAAGTTTCTTCAACTGTGCTAATGTATCTTTCTTCTTCCTATAAATACAAAATTAACAAGTTTTAATGTCTCTGTATTTTTAATCTTACATCAAAAGGCAGAATTTTTGCAACTCTTTTTGGTTTTTTAAGAATATTCTGTTCATATTTACATCTTTTACAATACCACGGCTCATAAGGACGCTTTTTGGATGGCATTGCAGATTCAATACATGAAACATGAAATGATGCAGGACACCTTGCACAGGATAACAATTCTTCTCCCATTTCCTAAAGATTTAAAAAGGCTTTAATCGTCGGATCTCCTAATAATGTATCACTTACATCACAAACAACGCATTCATTTACATTACGACATCGAGGCTTTGCTTTTACATATTCAGCCCGAACAACTTTATAATTATCTTTTTTAAATGTGGGGTCCTTCATCTCTTTAATCTCCTAAATATTTTTTATTTTATGTATTGTTTTAAAAACATTCGACAATTTACTTACATCTTCAATACCAAATTCATCATAATATCGAACTTTATATTTCTTTTTCAAATGCTCTCCATAAATAATATATTGATGATCTTCATCACAATCATCACTAAACTCATCATCAGTAATTTCTTCATCTTCATTATCATTAACTTTTTTCCTTCTTGGCTTCTTTTTAGTTTTCTTTTGTTCATCGCTGGATCCATTAAGTGAATCATTAGAAATTCGTCTTTCTAATAACTTCTTTTTATCTGAACTTTTTGGAGAAGAATGTGATTCTTTCCTTTTTGACCGAGTTTTTGGTCCATGTTCAGCCAATTCAGCTTTGGCTTTCGCTCTGGATACTGGGGCCATTTTTAACAAATAAAAACTAACAAATAAATAAAATTATTATTTTACATTCAATAATTAAAATTACGATATGATTTATTCTTGAGTCTGGTTTTTTTAGCGTTTTCCATTTTTCAACAGAAGAAGAGTGTTCACTTTATGCCAAAACCAAAGCGAAAAATTTTATTCAAATGTGTTGTGCAGAAATTTCAGTCTTGTCGCTCACAAAAAAAGCTGGAACCTTTTTATGTTGAAAATTTTTTTGAATGTTTCTTTTCCGTTAAAAATTGTAAGTAATAACCATAATTAATACCTTTATTTACAATTCAGACAAAGAAAAAACTACAAAAGTTTCTTTTTTTTAAATCATATCTTTAGAAAAACCCCTGCATTTTATTATGAAAAAAAACTAATTCAAAAATTATTTATGGAAACTTAAAAAATCGAGGGAATGTTTTTAAGAAATATTGAAGCAACAAGTGTCAAATTTTTAAAACAATACACCTGAGTAGGGATCAGAGTCCGACAAGTTCAAAAATTAAATGATAACATGCCACTGTACAAAATTGTTGCAAAGTTAATTTAACTAAATTGTAATAAAAAGATCCATAAATGTGATTGCGAAGCATGCTTTCACACAGTACGCAACCGCTTAACTTTACAACAAAAGATAGATAATGTGTTTTGTTCGCCTGCCAAAAAATGTGTACCATTCATCCATCAAAAAAAACTATTTTGTTTTGAAGAAAGCGATAAGCGTTTTCCGTTCGGTTTTTTGTTCCTTTTTTTGAAGCCACTAATAAGTGTTTGATAAAAGAAAACTATTTTCGTTAAACAGATTGGCAGATATTTTTTTAACAATTTAAGTTAAATTATTTAACATGACACGTGTAACATTTCACACGGTATGTTAATATCTCTTGCACTGTTAGGTTTATGTGGTTTATTATTGTGAGACATTTATTTCTTTCTCAAAAATTTCGTTTAATGTGACCATCATCGTCTTGTTCGTTGTCGGTGTGAATTTTATTTCTAGTTTCATGCTACTGGCTATTGGAATAGTGTCTTTATCTTTTTTAAAGTAAAAAATTTCCCATATTGATTTATAAATTAAATAATCAAAAAAATTCCAAATAGATAAAATTCGAAAACCAAAGTTACAACAGTACCAGCGATGTGCGAAATTTCGCATGTTTTTTTAAACTTTTGTCAAAACTCTCGTTTCGTAAAAGTAAAATTTTTGAAAATATTTTTGTTTTGTCATCTTACATTGCAATTTTTTTAATTGACAATATTTTTTATTTTCGGGCCCTCTTTCGCAGCCACAAAATTGAACTTTGAAACTTTTGCGAAAGTTTTTCACTTTCGTTTGTTATCGTGCTCTCAGTCCGCTCCCGTCCATCTGGAGCCATCAGATATTTTTATTTTTTAAACTTTCTTTAGAAATCCATACCTTAATATCTTAAAAAGGCTATGAAAAAGTTTCATTTCGTTTGCACAAGTAGAACAAAAATGCCATCAAAAAAGCATCATCTGATTCCACTTTTTGGGAGCGCTCCTGGTAGCGCTACCGAAAGGCCGAATTTTCGATGCCATTTCGCCGCCGCTTAACAAATCGATCTAATAATTTTAATGAAGGTACCTGTAGGGGTATCGTGCAGGTATGTTCATTAAAATTATTAGATTACTGTTTTTTTCAAAAAAAAACGTAAAATTTTAAAAAATGACTGTTTAATAAAAAAAAGAAAAAAATGCGTTTTTGGGAGCGCGATAACACACACTGCTTTCGACATCCCTGAAATTTATACGAAAAAAACCGAACGTCTCATTCAGATTTCATTTTTTTAGTTTTCGGTTAGTTAAATTTTGATACAAAAAATATCGTCATTTTCAAAATCGTATAAGCTGAAGACCGTTTTTTTCTTTTTATTACTTAAATTTCCCCGGTGTTTTTTGTCGTAGATTTATCTCTGCTCCAATATCCTTTTTTTCCGCATTACACTAAAATATCAATCAATATTTGCACTTAAAAAAATAAATTTTCGCGCTCTTTCGAAATTTTTCGTTTTTAAATTTTTTTTGCAACTTTTTGTAAAAGTTTTTTTAAATGTGTTTCTTTTGTTAATTTAACTCGTGTTTATTAAATAAAAATTTTTTAGGACTAATTTACTAATTCAATAACATCATGGGTCGTCGTCGCGGCGGAAATGCTTCTCGTAATGGATCTTCTAATTATTCTCCATTCAATTATGATCGTAGAATTCACGGAAAACGTAATCCTCCTTACAATGCTAACCATTATCAAACTGTTAAGAAAGTTCAACCTCCATCTGAATGGTTTGCTCCATCTTTTTTTCTTCGATTGAAACATTCTCATGATTTTGAAGTTCCTGTTTTCCCTACAATAACAATTGAAGATGTTTGCAAAAACTTAATTCTTCGAGATGAAGCTATTCTTATTTTAACTTTATCACGTAAGAAAATAAGTATTTACCTAATTTTATTACACTCGTAATACACGTTTTAGAATTGAATGGAATTGCAGCAACTGATCCTCAATTGTTCAAAGATAAATTTGATGATGGTATCATGTCATTGATTGGTGAACTCTTTTCATGGGAAGAGGTAAGCGTTTATTTAATTTAAAACAATACGGTTTATATCTTTTACGTTTAGGATGTCAGTGAGGATTATATCTTTATTCTTAACAAAGTATTTCAAACAATTTACGAATTACCTGTCATGACTGTTTTGGGATTATTTGATAAATTATGTGGATATGTCCTTAAAGGATTAAAAAATAAGCAATATAAAATGAAAATCCTTTCACTTCATATTTTGCGAACTCATATCTTTCCTCGATGCCCTGCAACCATGAACAAGGAATTATTTTATCAATATTTGGATTTTCTTTCTGAAAATTGTGACATTAAAATGGTTAACATTGATGTTTTGCGAGCTGGATTGATTACTTTGCCATGTTTTCTGAATGTAAGTTTTATTCTCATTGCAGTTATCTGAAATTTATATTTCATCAATTGATTAATTTATAGATTTATCTTCGGGATAATGATCCCAATTATGATGAATATATTGAAATCAAAATTCATGATGGGCAATTGAGCATTGACCGTGATCCCGAAATTGATAATGATTACACATTTGGTGGTACTGTATTTTATGATATTCATCAATGGTATCCTACTAACACTAAAAATGGTATTGCTGTATTGGGATTATGCAGTTTTAAATTCCTTGCTAAAATTTTTGAAATTGATAATTTTCCACTAGAAAACCATTATAATTACATTGCTGATATTCTTGCACTTTTTAATCAAATCGTTAAAAGATATGTTACTGATCATTGTCTTCCTTCTGCACGTTATGGAAAAGCTTTCGTATCTTTGATGAATAAATTGGGCTTTATGGTAACTGCTGCTCATAATAAGATGCTTTCCGGTTTTCTTATGGAACTTATGAATATTTAACTCTATTATGTTTTATTATTTAACATTTGTTTGTTATTGTTGTTGTTTCCGGTTATCATCTAAAGTGATATTTGTTTATATACTTTTGTGTAACTTGAAGTAAAAAAAATTGATTTTAATATATAGAGTCTCTCTCACACCTATGTCGAATAATTCTTTTTTTAAAAAAAATGATTAAGTCGGCATTGTTTTCGTGTCGAGAATTTTTTCCCCTATAAAAAATAAATAAGTCGACTGCAATCAACTTTTTCTTTTTTTTTATTTCAGTCGACTTATTTATTTTTTATAGGGGAAAAAAATTCTCGACACGAAAACAATGCCGACTTAATCATTTTTTTAAAAAAAAGAATTATTCGACATAGGTGTGAGAGAGACTCATAGTTTTTGACAAAATTAATTACCTCAAACTAGGAAACTTAGCTTAAATTATTGTGCAAATTATGGTAGAACTTGCTTTTTAATTTACTTAAAGTATAACTAAATTCTTTAAGTTAAAACTGTTCGATTTAATTTAAATATTATGTACAACGCCAATTTTTTCCCAAGAAAAGAATTTTAATATTGCATCATTCTAGTTTACTGACGTGTTCGAACAGAACGTTTTTTTGTGTTTTTCTACAAACATTTTCCAAAACAAACTTTTTGAAAACTTTTTTAAAAACATTGAATAATTCAAATAGAATTTGTAAGTTTTTTTTCTTTTTGTTTGCAACAAATTTATACTTGAACGAACAAAAAGTTTTAGATGGCAACAAGAGATGAGAGGGTGCCTCTGAAAAAACAATCCATTCTTCAAAATTTTAGTGAAAAGAATCAATATTCCAGTGTAAACTTTAATCAAAGTCACAAATGTTTCAATGTATCATTTGTTCAATCTAATAACAAATCAATCAGTAATAATAGCAAAGACTTTGGTAAACACGAATGCTGCAGTTCTTTAACAATATAAACTAATAGTTTCCATGAAAACATAATTCAAATTGTAAAAAATACTGTACTTTAGATGGGAATTTTCGGATGGTGACCTTTTAAAATTGTAGGTTATTTCAAAAGTAATCGAATAACTGCAGCAACATTAAAAATAGATTCACAAATTCTTCATGATGAAAAACGTCTATGGAATAAATCATCATCAAATATTTTACAATCAAAAGTGCTTAAATCCTTTATTGCAATTGAGAAAGCTGAAGAGAATGTTAAAACAAAGAGGTGGAAAAATGATTCTTCCACTTTAACCAGAAGCAGCACTTTATCCTTTCATATTGCAGCATATGAGAATTTAATTGAAGGTGGAGATACTGTAACATCGGATGAAAATGGATGCTTGAAAAAGGACTTGTTTAATGAACAAAAACAAATTTTAATTTATTCAGCATTGGTTAGTCGATTCAAGGAAGAAGCAAACTAAAAAAGTTTTTTTTAATTTATTAACTACAGAATCCGTTTGAATTCCCAAGGCAGCAAACAGATGACAAGACAGGTCCAGCTGTTATGCAATTTACAGCATCCCAACAATTACTTAATCCTAATCAATCGAAACTGTCAGATAATAATCAACGAGGAACTCGAAATGTTGCGGGTGTTCGTCCAGCTTTGGTCCATTTTAAACAACGTCCTCCACCTTCTTCTGCACAAAGTTCTATTACAGGTAGTCTTCGTAACATATCTCCAATGGGCCCCTTTCATGGAATAGTATTAAGATTTACTTTAAAAAATTTTATCTCAAATTTTTAAATCACATTTTCTCCCTTTTCTTCGGTTTTTTAAAATCCGGTTTGGGCCTTATTTATAATTATCAGTGAAAGATAATAAAAAATAAATCCCAAAAAATGATTTTTTAATTACGCGGTTAATTCTTTAAAAATGGTCCCGCCACAAAAACGCATAACTCTCCCACAACTGTTCCATAACTTGTTGAAGTTCAAGTTCAGATGGAAGACCCTCTTTTTCTGTAAAAAATAAAATTCAAACCGGCCGCTTAATTTTTTTGCGACACATGGTGTTTTAAACTGTAAATTATATTATGAAGGAAAAAACTATAGATGTTGTTGCACGAAATTGGTTCACTTGGAGTATTAACAAAGAGCCGCTTTACAAGACTGGAAATTCTGATTTGGACAAATATCTTGAAGGAGGTTTACCTCTTGGAAAATTAATTCAT
This sequence comes from Panagrolaimus sp. LJ2414, assembly GCA_024447195.1. NCBI lineage: Eukaryota > Metazoa > Nematoda > Chromadorea > Rhabditida > Panagrolaimidae > Panagrolaimus > Panagrolaimus sp. LJ2414. The sequence continues at coordinate 2,469,583 of JAMRXY010000280.1, read as the reverse complement.
ATTTATGGTCCTTCAGGTGTTGGAAAAAGTCAGTTATGGTAAGGGATATACATTTGTTGTTTTCTTAGCTATCTTTGATAATTTTTCTTTGATTTCTTTATAAGTAAATGATTTTAGTTACAGAAATTAACTTCTATCTTTTTTTAAATTATAGATACTTTTACAGTAAGATTTAATCATAATTTCTATTAATAATTAAGATTGAACAACTCGTAGAAATTTAGCAAACTATTTATTATTTTTAATGTATCGTCATGTTTATTAATCCCATTTGCAAAAATTATATTTTTTTATTTTTAGTATGCAATTGGCAGCAAATATGTGGAAACAAGACAAAGTTTTACCGTGCTATTTTTTATGTTGTAATAAGCTATCATTTGTTCCTTCACGATATTTAGAAATTTGTTCAGAACTCAAAATTGATAAAAGTGCTCAAGAATTGCTTTCTAATGTATTTATTGCAGAATTGACATCTGTTGAAGATCTTGTTGATACTCTAAATGACTTGACTGGTTCTGATAAACAGGTGAATTTCTTACATTTTTTTGCTTAATATTTGATGACTAATAAACCCTGGTTTTAGATTGGTTTAGTATGTATTGAAGGTGTATTTGATTACTCAAATTATGACGAAGAAGGAGAACGTTTTGCATTTTGCGAAGGATTGGGTCAAGCAATGTTAAGTTTAAGTGAACTCAGAAAATGCTTAACAATATTTGTTAATCAAGTTCGAGCTTCATTTCAATCCAGTCTACCTTCAGATGTTGTTCCTGCACTTGGGCAAAGATTTTATTTGCATTCATTATTTCGAATTTTGATGGATTTTCAATCTGAAGAAAGGACCATTAAGAAAATACAACTTGATCGGTGGACAATTCCTCAAAATGATCCTTTCCTTTTTACTCTTACTGTAAGGTGTTAATAACTATTCTCATACTGTAATTGCGAATTAATTATTTTTTGTTCACTTTTAGAAACGTGGTATTACAACTTTTCGTCCAAATTGATCTCATCTATTCCTATTCTTTTAACTTTGTCATATTTTCTATTTTTTTCTAATTTTTATAGGTAAATGTCACTTGAAATAAAAATTTTATAATTAATTTGGTAGTTGTTTGCATTTATCTGATTTATTATTTATTAATGAAATAATTTTTTGTATGTGTTACCGTCAATATTGTGAATGTTTATCCCCTTATATCTGCTTTTTAATGTTAAAAGTTGCCAGAAGGTCGTAATTTAGATATCGCTCTGATCTTATAACAAGGCTACTATAGTAATTGGAAGATGGAAAATTTGGCTATAACGTTTCCGACTTAATTTTCTGTGTTACTTTTTAAGATATTACAATTTATAAAATATTTTTCACAATATTTACTAGTCATTCACAATATTTACGGCCTCACAATATTGACGGTAACATATGCATTACAAAAATGTTGCCTTGCTTGCGGCCTGACTAAGAAGTTTAAACATTCACGGTTGAAAAAAGTTTAACAAGCATTCCTTATTTGTTTTGATAATTTTGATAAGATATCGCGTTTTCGTAATCATAATATTCAACAAATAAAAGTAATTTATTTATAATTTCTTTGTCAATTTCTGTTTTAAAATACCATTTAAGAATTTGTTTTTGTCGTTTAAAAATCTTTTTTGGCGCAATTGACTCATTTTTTTGTTGTTTAATTTTTTTTCACTGCAACTGCCTGTATGATTTTTTTGTATTTTCTTTTATGAGTAATTGTATGTAACAGTTAGTAATATTCTAGTTTATATTCACCAACAATTTGTTGAGTTTTTTTCCAAATATCAGTGCAGCTTCTGCAATTCATTTATTTCAGCATATTCATCTGAGAGAAAATGCGATTCTCTGCTACAATTGATGACCCAAAGTCTTTTGAAGCTCTTATTGGTATGTGCTTTTGATCCTTTCATCTTCCCGTTGTTGTTACTTATTTTCGGGCATCTTTTAAGAAGCTGCAAGCTGTGCCGCATCCTTTTCAAATGATGAAGAGCTTACTTTGAAAATTTTACCAGATGGTCTTGCGTTTGTTTGTGCAACAGGAGCACATCAATGCTTTTTCATGGAAATTAAATTACTTGAAGTAAGAGGTTATTTTCTTGTATAAATGTATTGTACAATGTTTATTTTAGCACCAAGTTTTTTCAACATTTAAAATGGAAGGAATTTCAGATGAAAAAAATTTTATTGTTATGCAACTTATGCGGGCTCAATTTGTTCAAATTTTAAAAATGCAAGACGAACAAATTAAAATAAAACTTGTAAGAAGAGAAAATCAGCCTCAACTCGTAGCCGAATTTAAAGATTCTGGCCTCGTTAAGAGCATCCCAGTCAAATTGGTCAAGAGTCATTTTTTGATTGATTATATTACCCCTGAAATAAATCCAGCAATTGTTGGACTTCATATTAAGCCAATTGATTCTTTTAAAGATATATTTAATACACATATAAACTTTGAAATGGAAGCACCTGTACGTATTTTACTTTAATTAACTCTTTTACAGAATTCTCTTTTTAGCAAATGCGACTTGTTGGTGATGGTAATCTTTATATTAAGAGTAGAAATTTCGATGGAGTCGAACTTGATATGGTTATTGAAGATCTTGAATGTGTTGATGATGTTGAACATCTCGCTGATACTGGTTATTTCTATGTTAAAGTTGAAGTTTTGCTTCGTTATTTTAATTGTCTCCCAGCAGAAGCACGTCGTTGCGAAATTCGTAGGCTTTTGTCTTCATAAAATTACTGTAAAAATCAATCCTATTTCAGGTGTTTCTGATCTCCATCAAATTGTTATTAATGTAAAGCATTCAAATGCAGATCATGTTCTTTATATGAGTGCCTTGCGGAGTGAAGCTTTTGAACACGAAGATTAATAATATAACTTTCATGCCTTCTGATGATTTTACTGTTATTTGATCTCATTTGTTTATGTCGTTCATTTTCTATTTTTTCCTTTTATTTGTTCACATTTTTTCCAGTATAAAACAAAATTTAAAAAGTTTAAAACCAGCGGCAACGCCTGAAAATAAGCTCTTTCTTTCTTCCATTCGGGCTGAGAAAACAGGACAGGACATTGTCACATCGCACTTGCTCATCTAAGTGAAAAACGAAGAAGAATTGTATGAATCAGCTCAACACAACCAAAAAAGGAAGGGACAATTGCGCGCGCAACTTCAAATTTCCTTTTTCTTTTATTTTCTTTAAAAAATCTTTGCCTTTATGTTAATCTCCGCACAAAAATCACGCACTTTTTCTTCGTGAAATCGGTTTTTTCTTATTAGTTTGTTCTTAATCGGAATCCCTTGTCAAGGTCGTAACTTTGATGTTGAAACGTGTACATCTTGTTATAATATATTGGACTACACCTTAAAAATTTAAAGAAAAAAGCTAATAATTTTTTAGTTTATAAAAAAAATGGTATCCGGTACAATTGATGAACACCTTGCAGACTGCAGAGAAATTTTTTGTTATTTTGATTCCAAAGGAGACGAAAAAATTAACGTTGCGCAAGTTGGGGACGTTTTGCGTGCTTTAGGACAAAATCCAACTGAAGCAGAAATTCAAAAATGCTGCGAAACTTGGAATGATCCAGGTATCTTTTTCATAATTTTTTGTCAAAGAAAATTTTTTAAATTTCAGAATCCCGAATTACATTTGAAGAATTTGTTCCCATTTATCAGACAGTTAACAAAAATCGTTCATCTACTAGCCTTGAGGAATTTATAGAAGGTCTTTCACATTTTGATAAAGATGGAAATGGAACAATTAATGTAGCAGAGCTTCGACATTTGCTTACTACTCTTGGTACTAATAAATATTTTCCCCTCCATTTTTCTTCAAAAACTGCTATTTTTAGGTGAACGCTTAACGGATGAAGAAGTTGATCAACTTTTAAGCGGACATGAAGATTCTCATGGAAATGTAAATATCGCTGATTTTGTTCGCACAATTATGCAATCATAAGTTCATACAGTATTATTAAATTTTTATAATTTATTACTATCTCTCTTTTTCATGGCCTTAAACAAAATTTTGATGTTTTTATTTTTTTTGCAAATTGTAAAATCTTCCTTGTTTTTTCTTCCATATCGATGCAATTTTTTTTATTGTTGCAAAAGAATTTTGATTTCGTAAATCAATAAAAGTTTTTGCTTAAATAATATTACACCAAAAGAAGTTTTTTTCTCAAAATTCACAACAAACAATAGTCCTTCAAATTCCATTTCATTTCTGTTGTTTCTCAAAGACTCTTGGCACGAAATTTTTACTAAACAATTTTTCAAACTTGGAAGGTTCTGATTAGCTCTTGATTGATACTCCTTTATTTATTCAATTAATTTTAATATAACTTTTAAATTATTTATTTTTCCATAAATTAGTATGTCGGGTCCCTCAACATCTGCAGCATCGAGTTCTGCAGCAAAACGTACAAAGGTTGCAGCAGAGAAGAAATCAAAAAGTAATAAAAAGTCCGAATCTGAAATATTACCTGGGCCTTCTTCTTCGTCAATGTCCCGTATGATAAGTTGTAAGTGTAATTTGAAGACGTTCGTAAATATAACGGATAAAAGTTTAGCGGGAACAACAGAAGATAAAACTTTTACTGTTGAAGAGCGGGCGGCTCTGGGTGTTCAATATTTATTGAATGAAATGAACATTAAAGCCGATGAATCATCAATGGAAATGTTAGGAGAATTAGCGCGAACCCTTTGTACAAATGTATTAAGTGAAGCACGAACTGTAGCAGTTCATGCTGATCGAACGGATGTTCAGCCGGACGATATAAATTATGCAGCAAAGAAATATAGTAAGTTTTTATAAAATGAATGAAAAGAAAAATTACCGTTAATCAAAAAACAGATGTTAAACAACAAACTCGAATGGAACGATCAGAACTGGCTAAAATTATAAACAGTCAAGAATTGCCAAAGCTACGAGGAAGTGGCTTACATCTTCCTGTTGATCGTTATTGCATAACTCAACCAACATTCCAAACTGCAGTTGCATTTAAAATGCAGGATAATACAGAACCCCAACCTGAAGCTGTCTCATCTGGTCAACAAAAACAAGGCATGGCTAGTACTCAAGTAACATCCATGCTTAAACCTCAAGATGATGCATATGATTAAACTAACCATTTTTTCTTTTTTTTTACTTTCTTTAAAATCAAAATAAATGCATTTTTAAAAATTTTTATGAAAAACAAGGACGGGAATGCGTAGCTAAAAATTTAAATTAATATCGTAGAAAACTGTCTATTAAAATGTTGAAGCTTTTCCATTTCAAACATTAAAATGACTTATTAATTTTACCTTTTTTATGTTGAAGAAAAAAATTTATCAAATGAGTTTAACATTTTATCAAAAAATTATTCATAACTTTGTTGATAAAGCTTCAAAAATTAATAAATTGGTTGATCTCGACAAGAAATTTTGTTCTGCTTTTCATCAACAGCTTTTGCTTCTCTTTTTTCTTGTTAAATTTTTTAAACGATTTATCATAAAATTAAACATGTTGAAAGAAATCTATTTACTATGTTTTGGACCAAGTATTCATGGAAAATTCACCGATGATAACTATCAGATGACACCAATCGAATATGTTGGCTCAAATTTAGTAAAATTCTTTAAAGGTATTCGATGTTGTGCAACTACCTTATTTCCTTTTACGTTTTATTGGTATTATAAACATACAGAAGGTTTTACAAATCTCACATCCATTTTTAACCATTTTTGTTTTGTATGTATATTTTATGGACTTCGAATGCTTGGCCGTGCTTTTAAGTAAGTTGTTGGTGATTATTGTTTCTTAATACATTACCGGCTTTATAGTGGCGATTATTGGAAAATGATTAATCTTCTTCTCAATCATCATAAAAATCCAACAGATGTCAAAATTTTGCATAAACTTCTTGCTTATGATATTGATGTTCGTTTAATTTTGTTGAAAATATTTTATTATTACTTTTTAGATTTCGTCCTTATACGGTATTGACCCTAAACCTAACACAAATCTATGGTTTCCTGAAAGTCCTATGCCTGCAGAACGTTTTTCGCCTCGTGCGATTCTTGCATATATTTGCATTAAAACTTTTGGTCTTAGTATGGTTTATCCAGGTTCTGTTTCACTTTTATATGCTCTATGTGAAGGCCATTTCCATGGATGCCGTCGTGAAATGTTCAGATCTCGAAATGTTTGTACCATTTTTATTGTTAAATATGAAATCAAAATTTTTAGATTGAACGAGTTGAAAGATATCCTGTTGCAACAGTTGATGGCAATATCATTGATGTTGTATTACTTGCTGATCGTAGAAATAGAGGTGAATGTGTTATTGTATGTGATGGAAATGCTGGTCTTTATGAAGGGTTTATGTCAAAAAGTTTTGCTGAAGCAGGATATGATGTTATTATTTGGAATCCTCCAGGTTTTGGGCAAAGTACCGGTGTACCGTATCCTTTGCAAGTAATGAATGCAGTAAATGCCGTTTATGCTCTTGCTAAAAACGTTCTAAAATATGATCCATTGGTTTATGGATGGTCAATTGGCGGATTTCCCGCAACTTGGTTGGCAGCAAATTATAAAATCCGAACACTCTTCATTGATGCTTCATTCGATAGTTTACTACCTCTTGCTAAAGCTGTAATGCCTGATTCAATGGAAAATGTTGTCGAATACGCAGTTGGACGGTACTTTCACATGCCCGTTTCTGAACAAGTATGAGTTTATTCTTTTTCTCGTCGTTTTACCGTATCCATTGTTTCAGTTATCTCGACATAAAGAAAATGTTGTAATTTTTCGACGTCGTTTTGATGAAATGATTGTAACAGATCGTACTTCTCTGGATGCATCTCTTTTATCAAATCGTGGAAATTTTTTACTTCGAGATTTTCTTCATGCAAGATATGCATTTGTTAAATGGACTACAACTGATGACTTAACACTTTTCAAATATCTTCAAGCTACACCGGAAGAACGCGTTTCACGTGATGAATTTCAACTTTCTAATTCTATGCCAAAATCAGTGGAAGAATTTAGAAATTTTAATCAACAAGACCGTGCTAAATTTATTTGTTCTTTAATATCATATCATTTTCGGGATCTCGATTTGGGACATAATGTTCCATTACCAGTTGATGTTACATTCCAACCGACACCCGTTAAACTTCCCTTTGATTTACAAGAAAATCAAACGGAAGAAGATCATCAAATTAAAAACAGCTAGTTTTTTTGTTTATGATTAACATTATGATCTCGTTTTTGATTGAATTGTGGGTTTTTCACTTGTTCTTTTAATTTTAATAAATATTATTGAATATTGTTTTGGTATCTTGTTGTTTTCATTTAGTGGATTACCATTGATTATCTTGATTTTTTGTTGCAGATAATTATCAGATTGTGACATTGGCAGATTCGATTTTTTAATGATTCTTTGTTATTATTTGTTGTGTTTCAACTGATAAACTGTATGCACAACTAAAATTGAAAAAAACATATTTAACACGCGACGAGTGAAACTCTCTCTCGCGCATTTTATTTCATAAATTTTTTATTAATTTAGTGGTTTTATTTGATAGTTATCAAACTGTCTTCAAATATGATCTTTGACTTTTCTGACAATGCCACAGACCTGATTTGCTTTTTTTTGCAATTTTATCATCATTTTTTTCTTAACCTTTCCCCCTTTTTTTAGACACCACCAATACTTTTGACAGGCTTTTTGCTTTGTGTTTCAAATGCGTTTTTTGTTAAAAGGTACAAATCGCTTACCATTTTTTTTACTCCAGAAAAGAATGTCATCACTTCTTATCACTGATTCAAAATATTCTTTTCTTCGTGATTTGGGACTTGATTCAACTAATGAAGGAGTATTCAATGGAGAATGGAAAGCCAGTGGAAAAACTGTTGAATCTATTAATCCCGCTACCAATGAAGTTATTGCAAATGTTCGTGTAGGTACAACAGAAGATTATGAACGTGCCATTGTTGCTGCCCGGCAAGCTTACGAACAATGGAGAGAAGTGCCGCCACCACAACGTGGGGAAATTGTTCGTCAGATTGGTGATCGTCTACGTAAAAATTTGGATAATCTCGGAAAATTGGTAATTTTATCATGGAGTTCTTTCGGGATATAATATCTTAATTTTTAGGTTTCACTTGAAATGGGTAAAATTCTTCCAGAAGGTATTGGCGAAGTTCAAGAATATGTTGATATTTGTGATTTTGCTGTTGGTCTTTCTCGAATGCTAAATGGCAAAGTTATACCATCAGAACGACCTGGTCATGTTCTTCTTGAACAATGGAATCCTCTTGGTGTTGTTGGAGTCATTAGTGCTTTTAATTTCCCTTGTGCAGTATATGGATGGAATAATGCTCTTGCACTTGTTTGTGGAAATTCATTATTATGGAAGCCTGCTCCAAGTACTCCACTTGTTTCAATTGCAGTTACTCGTCTCATTGAAGGAGTTTTAAGAGAAAATAATATTCCTCCAGCTTTATGCAGTTTAATTTGTGGTGAAGGTGATGTTGGACAAAATCTTGCAAAAGATTCTCGCGTTGATTTACTTTCATTTACTGGATCAACTGAAGTCGGGCGAATTGTTGGTCAACAAGTTCAAGCTCGTTTTGGTAAACATTTACTTGAACTTGGAGGAAATAATGCTTTAATTGTAATGGAAGATGCTGATCTTGATATGGTAGTTCCTGCAGTTGTTTTTGCTTGCGTTGGTACTGCTGGTCAACGATGTACTACAACTCGACGTGTAATTGTTCATGAAGCTGTTTATGATGAACTTGTTACCCGTATGAAGAATGCATATAAACAAATTGAAAATCGTATTGGTGATCCATTAGATAAAGGAACACTTATTGGACCTCTTCATAATCCAACCGCAGTAATGAATTATAAAGCAGCTGTAGCTGAATCAATTGCATCTGTAAGTTTTTTTCCTTTAATTTTTTTACTAATATTTAATTTTAGGGTGGAAAGATTGAAGTTGGTGGTAAAGTATATGATGATCGTAAAGGAAATTATGTCTCTCCAACAATTGTTACCGGTTTAAAACATGATACCCCTGTTGTTGTTCGTGAAACTTTTGCTCCTGTTGCCTATGTTATTAAAGTAAAGAATTTGGAAGAAGCAATTGCAGTTAACAATGAAACAAAGCAAGGACTTTCAAGCAGTCTTTTTACTCAAAATATTGGTAGCATTTTCAAATGGCTTGGCCCAAAAGGCAGCGATTGCGGAATTGTCAATGTTAATATCCCAACAAATGGAGCTGAAATTGGTGGTGCTTTTGGTGGTGAAAAAGAAACTGGTGGTGGACGTGAATCTGGTTCTGATTCATGGAAACAATATATGCGTCGTTCAACCTGTACCATTAATTACAGTAAAGAACTTCCTCTTGCACAAGGTATCAAATTTGAATAAAAATTATTAGTTGCATTTTATTACTTGTATTTGTCAAAAATTATTATATCATATTTATGCTTTGAAAGCTTAGGTTGTTTTTATTTATAGTAAAATAATAAAGATAGATGTCTAAATCTTTTCGTTGAATGACAATATTTAATAAAAGAATGCATACTGTAATAGGGTCTAACAACTATTTATTCCTTATAAACATTTAAAACAAGCGATGCGTAGTTTGAAGAGAGAATTCGTAGGCAAAAAAGAAAACATAGCCACCAATACCCATCCATAATGTACGTGGAACAATACCAGAAAAAAATGTAGGAATTCCTTCATTTCGATAAATTTTGGAAAATGTTAAAATAACAGAGGGATGTTTCACACCTTCATACAGCATCACTCTTGTCTTTACAACATCTAATGGTGTTGTCGCTGCAGCAGCAAATGAACCAGCAATACTACCACAAGCAGCAGATTCAAAAGGTTGACATTTATCTCTTTCCTAAAAAGTTCAAGAAGTTAAAAAACTTTTGTAAAACAAAGATAATAAAATACCATATAAGCTGCCAATTTTTTTTTCAAAAATTCCCATAAAGGAAATTCGATAAAAGAAAATGGGATTTCTCTAGTAATTGTTGTAGCATACCCGCGATAAAAACCCGAAATTCCATTTGTTTTATAAATATTTCTTGCAATCATTGATATTGAATGTGATGAACCAGCTTGAGCACGTTGTTTAATAATTTCTGTTGGAACTCGAATTAAACATGCAGCCATTTCAGCAAAACTTGCTCGGAATGCATCTCCCCATGGCGCTGAAGAATATACAAAATCAAAAAAATATACTGTACCATAAATAAACCATTACATTCAGTTGTTATTACTTGCTTTCCAGCATAATAAGTTGTAAAAAATAATGCAGCACCTGGAGCAGATCCAACTGCAACTGAACCCATTCCACGATAAACATTCTTGAATCCACCTGATTTGATAAATCCTTGAGAGCTTTGTAAACGAGTTTTTATCGTATCAATGGGATATAAACTGAGATCAACAGAGAGGCCAGCAACTGCACCAGAAATTAACCATCGAATTATGTCACCATAACTATCCATCTGAAATATATAAGGTTTTTTAAAATATATGGAAAAAGAAGAACAAGTATTAAACAAAGTTGTATGAGCGTTTATTTTTACAAAGTTTTAAACTTTATAGTTTTTCAAACAGAAAAATCTCATACAGAAAAACATAAAAATTGAAAATTCGTCAAAAAATTATAATATAATGGAATGAATGCTGACACATGGAAAACGTCTGTTTCATTACAGTAATTATTAGTACTACTTAAAATTAGTAGGGCATTGCCTTCTTTGAGGAACAACTGATATATTATATTATGTTGGCCTTGGAACAAAAACCGGCAGTAACAGGCATTTATTGTCTAACTGCTGGTCTTAGTGCAGGTTGCATAACATATCCGGGACGAAAAGAAATATCCAACGGAGGTCTTTTTGGCTAAAGTTTTATAAATCCCCCCACCTTACTGTATTTTTAATAAAAGAAAAAACTACTGCTCCAAGAGTTTGGACAACATCTGGCTGTGTGACAACTGGAGGCCCAAATGGTTGTTGAAATGGTGTAAATAATTTCTGGGATGCTGAAAACTGTTGAACTTCCGGTGTAGAGGGCTCATCTTCTTGTTGTCTTGGAAATTCCCACTGATCCTATAAAAATGTAAAATCTTAGTTTTGCAATAGTAAAACACTTTTTTACAATAAATATTGAAGCAACTGATTGCTGTTTGGAATTTTTTGATACTGTAATTGTTTTATCTTTCTTTTGCAATTCATCATTCATTATCTTATCAGAATTCTGAGTTTCGACATAATTTTCATAAGCTGCGATATGAAGTGAAAGGGTGCTACTGCTTTTATTAGAACTTGAAAAATTTCCTCTTTCTTCTTTAGCTTCATCAAATTCTGTATTAAAATAATCCTTTGGCAAATTTTTGTGAGATCTTTTCAAGGAAATGGTATCTTTTTGTGAAGTTGTTTTTGCAGTAACATCTAACGTTTTTGTTAAGACTGCAGTCCTTTCTAATTAGTTTTGCATGTTTCAGTCAAGTAATAAAACAAAAATATTGTAGGTAATCATCTCAAACAAAATTTAGAATTTCAATATGCAAAAAATGATTAACATTAAAGGACTGCAGCAGCTTTTTTTTGCTTTTTACCGTAATTTGAACTTTTTAATTTTTTAATTTCAACATTGTTTGAGCGACCATGATCTAATGTTGTTGTACATTTATGATTTTTGTCAAAAGTAAAATTGCTGTAAGCATCAATAGAATCATTTGAAGTCAAATCATGTTTATCTTTGAAATTCTTCCAATGATCCTTTGAGGTCATCTAAATTTATTTTTGAAATTTTATATATGATTCAGATAACAAATACGCAAAAATAGTAAGACATTATTAATTAGTAGGAGTTAAAAACTTTAGTCAACTTTTAAACTTTTTCAAACACTGACAAACAGCGTTGCAATGTTCTCACGAAAGCACCAGTTTTTACTTCATTGTCATCTTCCAAATGAAAAATTTTACTTTAGCATACACACTTCCTTTTCCTTAAAATGTATATGTTATATATGTCTTAAAATAAATAAAAGGAAAACATATATAACATATACATTTTATAAATTATATAAAATCATAATGATGCAATGCATAAACGATGCATTAACAGTCTCGCTGTGAAAAAAACTTTAGCAATTTTTTGCCACCTTTTTTAAAATCAAGATGTATTTGTCCATCTGTGTTTTTCGCGAAACATTAATTCTTACCCCTAATGTTTGCTTTACCTCAAATATTTTTACGGCATCAAAATCCCTTAATTTTAACAAAAACAAAACTTTTGAACTGACGTCAAGAAAAACTTAAAAATTAAATCTTTTTAAATGTTTGTTTTTATTTGTTTTAAGGCATAATTTCAATTAAAATAAATCTTGGACAAATTCTATTGAAAATCCAGATTGATGAAAGACAAGTGTCAAACACAATTGTATGAGTTTTTGTTAAAGAAAGTTTAAAAACTTTATCATCTTTCAAACAAAAAATTCGCACAGAGAAAAAACTGAAAATTGGCAATTCGTCATAAACATATAATAACGTGGAATAAATAAATGCTGAAGGGTATCTCTCTTTATCGTTCAAAATTTTAATAAAAATCCAACTCATGATGGACGTTGTTGAAGAGGTTAGTATAAATATTTTAAATTAATTTGACAATATTTTTATCATTTTAGGAAGTCAATTCTCTACTTATCCAACCTCATTTCGATGCTGTTAAAAGTTTCAATGCTTCAAAAGTGATACAAAATGATCCTGTTAAAGCTCTTCAAATTGTTGATAGAAGATTAATTCAAGTTCAAACTGAACTTTTAAATCGAAGTACTGCAATTTCACCGAATGCTCTGTAAGATTTGAAAATTTGAAACATGGATATTCACTAATCCACTGTTTTTTACAGATCTGAAAGTGTAAATGAACTTGCACGCACTTCGGAAAGACTTGAAGTAAAGTTACAATCGAACTTGCGTATTTTAAAGTTGAATGAAGGCTTGATGTCTTGTACAAATTCAATTCTTGAATTCGATACTTGTAAATCGCGCACAGATACTTTGGTACAAGTTTTAAAAGTAAGAATACTTACCGTATTTTTTAAGCTGTCATTGATGCTTTAGGCTAAAATATTATGGTCGCAAACATTCAAAGAACTTCAAATGATTGAAAAAACTGAACGAAAAGAAAAATATCAAAGTTTAGTAACTCTTCAACAATGCTACGATATCTTGTCACAGGTTTGTTGTAATGTTACTTTTTTCTCTTTTATATATTTTTTACAGTATTCGGTTGATGAAGAAAGAACAATAGCATTTGAAAAAGCTAAGGATGAATTTTTATCATGGGATGGTTCTGCAACATTATTTGCTATTAAAGATAAAGATTTCAATAAGCTTAATGAACTGGAAGAAAGATATCGTTCACTGAATAGAATTGAAGAGTTTCAAAAAACTTTTGGTTATTTTGTACGCAATGAACTTAAAGCCTATTTTGAAAAACGCGGAGAAGAAGATTCTCATCTTGTTTGGCAAATATTTGATAATATTTTTGATATTTGGAAGCATGTTGCAATTATGGAACAATATTTACGCGGTGAAACTAGTAAACCCTTTGAAGTTGTCACCAATAATCTCTATGAAGTTGCAAAACAAGAATGGCCGGAAGTGAAGAAGCATGCATTTTTGTATTTAGTTTCTGCGGATGATCCATTAAAGACTGCAAGAGAAATTGCCAAAGAGAAACAAGCCATTTCAGCCGAAATTGAAAATTGTTCTGATGAATATTTTGTTAAATTGTTATTGAATTTATTTGAAGACTTGAATCAGTCATTTGTTGAAGCGTATATTCAAGTTGTTAAAACGTCTTTGATTCGTGTGATCAATGCTATTGAAATGGTTCGTTCTTATCTTCCTGGTAAAACCCTTCGTATTTTTTAATTTTTAGCCATCAAAAGGGTCAAAAAGGAAATGTACATGGTTAGCCATTCAACTGGAACCTTTACAAAATGCAATGCTCGATATCGTACATAACGCTTATGAATCTTTTGATGAAAATGTTTCCTGGCTTTCAACTCCATTTGAATATGTTTTTCAAGAACTGCATGCAAAAATGAATAATAATGATTTCTTCCGGTTAAAGAAAATTGAAAGTGAACAACAGAAACCAATCTCTAAAAATCCTCATGAAGATGCAGAAAATAATTTATCATTTATTATTGCAATTGGAACAGTTATGCAATTGTACGATACTGTCAATAACACTATTCAAAATGCTACAAAGAAAAAGCAAAAGAATGCTGACAGTGAAAGAATGTCCAATCGTAATCTTCTTGAAAAATTGAATAAAAAAATTGTCCAAGCAAAAGCTGCTAACCTTGCTCAACTTGTTATTGATCCAATGATTCAAGGCTTGAACGAAATGGTATTTTTTGCATTTTTTTGAAAATATTTTCTTACGCTAATAACTTTTAGAAAACTTCAAGTAATCCTGTACATTCAAGTGCCGCAAACCTTCCAAGCTTTAGTCGTGCACCTCATAATTATATTTTGAATGTTGGTCATGGTCTTCTGAGTCAAATGAATATTATCAGTTCGATCAGTGGCGAAGCAGCATTTTTAATTTCAATAACAAGTGCCGCAGGAGGAAATCTTAGTGCCGATAAAGCCGATATTTGGCTTTTGAATTGTGTTGCTGAAATTGTTATGCGATCATACTGTAATGCTGTTGGTGATGTTCAAAAATTACCTAAACATGTTCGAGAACAATTAAAAGCTGATCTTGGTAAGATATATAGTAGCAGTATTGAACTAAACAAATCTTTTTTAGGCTATTTCATTGATGCTTCAAAAGATTTACGCTTACAACCAACACCAGAATTAATAAGCCTCAGAGAAACACTTTAATTGTAAATTCCTAAAGCTGTAATTTCTTCAATTAATTTATTGTTTTATTGGGGGTATAAATTTTTAAATTAATAAAAGAGGGTGATTTTTGTTATAAAAAAAAGTAGCCTGGCATCTACATAAAAGATATCACTGATAACTTATCAGCTGTTTGATAATTGTTGACGATGTTACTGTACTTCACAAATTCCTGTATACGACAATTCAATTAATATTATTTTGCAAATGAAGTTTTGTTTTTTATTTTTGCGAATACAGTAATATTCAGCAAAACAATTTTATTTTTGATTGATAAAGAAAATTTTTTAGACAAAACTTTGCCTGTTGTTTTAAATTTAATAATTACAGTAGTTTAGTTTGACAGAAGGAACAAACGGTGACGAAATTGAAATAAAAATCAAATTTCAATTTTTTTCTGTAATAATACCATTAAAAATAAAAAAACTTTTTTTTGTTTAAAAAAACGAATCATTTCTTGAACTTTCACATTTAACTAAAAACACAACATCGCAATACAACTTCAGTTTTTAAAACAATGAAAAGTTTTTTTGGCACCATTGGATTCTCCCAATGAAAGTGAACAACAAAAACCAATATCCGTAACCCTTAATTAGTAGACGTTTCCGTGAACGACATTTCTTTAAAAAAAGTCATTTCCTTGAATAATGAATTGTTGAAAAAAATCACAATGTATAGAAGTTCAAGTAAATTTGACGGTACTTCTGGACTTTGAAAGCAGTGACAAATCGCCTAATCATTGCTGTGAAGACGTGGTATTGCAAAATGTTACGCAAATTTAAAATAAAAAATTTATGAGCAAATTCACCAGAATCATTATTATCTTTACAAAGTGAATACAAAATAAAATTTTACAAAAATTAATAAAAAAAAACTAAGCATAATTATTCTTCAATAATTTAGGAATGACTGTGAAAGGCATAATTGGGGTACTAGATTCTAGTTCCCCTGCAGTTTCAAAACATTCTTGAGCTTCATCGTATCGTTTTTGTCCAGCAAGAACACATCCAAGTTCATGCCATTGTTTAAAATGTAAAGGATCAACGGTTACCATATCTCTAAAAAATAAAAACATAAATTTAACTCATAAAATTTTTACGAAATCTTACCGTAACATTTTTTCTGCAAGAATTAAATTTCCTTCAGTATGATAAATGGTGGCAAGACATTGCAGAGATGGTAAATGTGTTGGAAAAACAGAAAGTGCAGCAAGAAGGCAAGATTTAGCTTCGGAACGATATCGCTTGCTCAAAGAAGCATTTGGAGCTTTGTTACTACGAATAAGAAAGAGGCGAGATTTCAAATAAAGAGCTTCATGAGAATTTGGAAAAATATTACATGCTTCTTCAACACAAGCTTGGACTTCGGTAGCACGATCAAGTTCAATAAAAAATTCAGCAAGTTCCACCCATATATTTGCCTTAAAGAGATGATTACTATTAAAACAAAAGAGATAAATAATACCTGAATTCTAAAAGCAGATGCAATAGAACAAACATTACTACCAGATGACATAATTCCAATTGATCCCGAAACAGTTGATGCAGCTCCACCATATTCAGATAAATTTGCAGCCGTTGATGCAAGAACAGAACCATTTTCAGCGATATCTAAATTGCTGTTTGTAAGAGAGACATGTGAAGCTGCAGTAATTCCTAATGGAGCAGTAAAAAGTGGAGTAACTGGAGCTAAAGCATCTTTACTGCTCAACTGAACAACACTTCCCGCTTTCAATGCAACAGCCGATTCAGCCTTTTCCATCGTACCATTTTGGCCATCATTCTCTTCTTCAGTAATGATATGATTGTAAGTAATTGGTAATCGACGCCAAAAACTAAATAAATTTTTTGAAGTATGCAATACTTCATCCAATCTTCCATATTTTGCTTCAAGTTTAAGTCGAAGCACTAATAATCCATAATGATTAGGATAATCGATCAGAGCATTTAAAACAAGTGTAAGTGCACTTTTGAAATCACGGCGGGCAGTAAATAAAAGTGCCATAAGCATAATCGCAGATGGCTGTTCATCATTGATTTCCAAAGATCGTTGACAGTGTTCAATAGCTTTTTCAAGATCACGACCTGAAATTCAAAAAAATAAATGTTAATATTAAAAAGTGAAAATAACTTACAACTAGCATATTGAAGAGCAGTATAAAGATGTGCAAGTTCATCATGCGGGTCTAAATGAATAGCTTTTTCAAAATGTTTTATTGCTTCTGTCATTAAAACTTTTCTTGTTTCAAAAGATGATACAGTTTGAAGTTTTTGACTAAAAGCTAATGCATAAATAAGTGTGCATCGACTGCTCTGCCAATTATTATCACATAAAATTAAAGCAGTTGAAGCATGTTCCATTGCTAAAAAAAGAGCATTAAACAATTAAACAAGTGATAAAATGGTTTTACCTAAATCAAAATCACCCAAGGATTCCAAATTCACTTTTGCAATCATTAAATGTTCAGCAACATTATTGTGATCAGAAGCTTCAAGTTTAACACAATGTTCAAGAATTTTTGAAGAACGAGCACTTCTCCCGGAATGCATTAATGAAAGACCAAATTGAAACCACATAAATCTATCTTTGTTAGCAAACTTCATTGCACGTTCATAAATTGAAGCAAGTAAATTATATTGACGTAAATTTGACAAAACCTGAAAAACTGATATATAAATATTAAAATAAATTTGTAAACTAAAGTTTATTGAAAACATTTTTAAAAAAGAATTATTATTTCAAATTCCGCGATGTTTTCAAATCATGCATGGGAAAAATACACTGTGTGCTGAGTTTGTCCTTTTGTTTTTTTGGTGTGCTCCTTACATTTTAAAACGTTTAGAAATCGAAAAATCCCGAATAATGAAAGACTGTAGCAATTAAACAGAATTCTTTAAAACATAAAAAAGGTTTTCATGACTTAAATATGAAAATCATTTAAATATAATTTTTACCTAAAATCCAATAAAAGTTTTTCCTTTAAATTCCACAAAACGTGTATACTGTATTCGCGTTCATGATTAAATTACAATGACAGAGCAATTTTTACTTTTTGACGTTTCCCAAGTCAGAACAATGGCCGTAAAAATGCAGTCTCCAATTTTGTTTTAATATTGAAGACTTCTGAAATGTAGCAAAGTAACAATGTCTTAATATATTCGTAGAGACAAAACTAACGAGATACACATTTTCGGGAATATGAAGGAAAAAAGTTTTTCGAAACATACATATTGATACTTTTGTTATCTAAATTTGTTTTATGTGATCGTTATAGTAAAAAAAACTACGTTATCTGTCAAATATTTAAGGTATATGTAAAAAAATTATGGTCGTACTGGTTGTCGGGAATCGTTATTGATTAATAGTGTTTTGATTTGTTTTTCTACAAAAAATTCAGTTTTCAAACTTAGACAGAAACCAGCTTCCATAAGAATGATGCAATAAAATTCTCAGTATGGCTTTTTACTTTAAACACATTTTTTTAATCAACGCCATAAAAATCTGTTGACAAACTATTTTTTTTAGTAAAGCGTCTTTTTAATAAATGCTTAACTTACAATAGATAATAAATTATGAACTTTCTTCAAATTTCGAATTAATTGAACACGATCCAATAGCTCGTCGTCGGCAGTGTTTGAAGCTCGAATATTTTTTGATGCCAATAATTCACTAATAAGAAGTAATAAAATCGTTTCTTCTGATCGAGAAGCAGGAGCAAAAAAATTTTTAGAACCCGTATAAAATCTGAAAAGCGAATATTACAGAAACTTATCTTTATTATTCGATAAATTCTTACTTTAAACTTTCAGATTTTGAGCTTATTGCAGCGGAATCATACCCAACATCTATCATTCCTCGTATTAAAACCTCGGCAAGTTGTCGACATAATCTTTGATGCAGTTTCATAACAACTAATTTATCACTAAGTCCAATAGCTATTTTTCGATACCATTCAAGTCCTTCTAAATCCCATCTCTTATCATTCACATTTCGCCGAAGAGATAAATATGAGACTCTTTCAAGTGCAATTTCTAATAAGCCTCCAATGCGAATGTTGGGAGATGAAACAATTGATGAATAGTCTAAAAACAAAAGAGTACATAGAGAACAAAAAATTACGATGACAAACTTGAAGATGAATTAACACTTTTCTCAAGTTCAGAAATATACGATAGTGCAAGTTCTGCAGATTTTTCGAAAGAGCTCACCACTCTTTTGTAAAGCATATCATTTTCCTTGCGATCTCGAGGCAATGTATGTTCAATTGCTAAGCCTAAGAATATTTAAATATTTAAACATTTATAATTAAGGATAAATATTACCTTTAACAGCATATCCTTCTGCAGCAAGCTTTAAAGATCTTAAAGTTGTAAATTGTGTTGTAGCTTTGTCCATTTGACTTTTTTCAATACTTGATAAAGCTTCATTGAAACTTGCGCAAAAATAATATAGCTTTGCAAGCAATAAATATGCTTCCATGACGATTGTAGCTTCACCAGGATTATTTGTAATTGCATTTCGAAGTTGACCTTCTGCTCTTCTTAAAAAATCTTTATGTTGTGCTCGAGGTTCTATTCTATCTAAAAAATATAATCGCATTAACAAACATTTTCGAAATATTTTCTTGCCTTGTGATCCAGCATGTTTTTGTAAAAATCCTTCCAAGCTTAATTCCCCATCCACAAGATGTATTAATTTTTCAGCTCCAGAATTCCTTGTTCGAATATTTGTTGTTAAATAAGTAAGTTTCTCCCAATTACATTCTCCACGGCATTTATCAACTTCCGCTTCTAATTTGCTTCCTTTTAATTTAGTGGTGGCCATTTGATTATGAAAAATACATTAGTAATCACTATAACTTTAAAAACATTAATCAAACAGAATAATTAACGTCAATAAAAAAGTGATAAAATTTAAGTAAGTAAAGTTTTTAGAACAAAATTATAATCTTACGAAAAAACGATCCCAACACGAAAAAAAATTAGTTTGAAGTTAAAAAATCGTCGATTCTTCTGTCAAATTTTTTTTTGTAAATTATCTTTTATCTGCCACGTGCAAAAATTATATTTCCAATTATACTGTAATAATTTTGTATTAATTATAAATACTAAATGATCAAGTGAAGTTCAATTAAAGTCAAACTTTTGCTGTTTGCTGTTTTGGATGTAAGTGGTCGGTTTATTCTTTTTATTTTCAAAATAATAGCTTTGAAGTCTACCTTAGAAAAGTACAACAATTATTAATTCTTTTTTTTTTAACTTTTATTTTTTGTTCCAATTCTTTACAGTATTATGTCCTCTTCTAAATTAGAAATGGTTTTAAACATTCTGACACTATATAGTCTTGTTGTTTTTATCTTTATTTCACAACTCTTCTTCAACCTTTCCGGTTAAGTATTGCCTTAAAACATTTCACATAAGAATTACTATAAGTGTTTGTTTCAAGGTCCCAAATTTGTCAAAAGTAAGGGGGTGGAATTTCCTCATGAAAAGTCGAAAAAATCTTATTTTACCTAATACGGAATCAATTTTACACCTAAAATTTTTCTGCGAGGGGTTTTAATTTAAGGTTAATTTTGACTAAACGGTTTGTACGTACGTGCACTTTTATCATAAGAATAAGAAAGCGTAGCGCATTTCATTTTTTGCTTGCTTTTCTAGAAATTTAAGAATCTGTAACACCTTTTTTAAAAATCCAAATGCCTTGAAATGAAACACCTTGTTTTAAAATATACAAGCTTTATTAGAAGTTAAACACGTTTATTTAAAAAGTACAAAATCAACAAAAAATGAGTATCTTCATCACACAAAAAATGATTCCCGTATAACAGCCTTATTTGCGCAAAATCCCGTTAATAAGTGAGGTCAAAAACAAAAAGTTAAAAAATTCATCGCTTTGTCTACAAAATTTCTAATCAATAAATTTTTGCTCGAAGAAGAGGATACAATTTCATTTCTTCATCATCAATATCTCTAATTTCTTCTTTTATTTCTTCCTTGATATATCGAGTGATTTCCTGCTTGACTCCCAATCGGTCTTCAACATTTCGGAATTTGTTGGGTACTTTTTGTAACTTGTCAACTAGCTAAAATCATAATTACTTAGAAAAATGTTTGAAATGAAGTCAAAACTTACATATTCTTCCCAATGAAAGTCTTCTTTTGTACTGTATTTTTTATGAGAGTTTTTGACGTATTGCTCATATTCTTCATAGATTTCATCATAGTTATTGCACGGATCAATATTTATAGGAGGTGCAGACGGAAGTGGAGGCAAATCTTCAGGAGTAGGAATATGAGCATAAACACACTGAGCTGCTCTATCTTGCATAAAAGAACCTCGCCGCTTTCTTTTGGCTCCATTAAAAATTGGTTCTGCGTCATCAAAGGTAATTGGATAATCACGAATATTATGGAGCAATTGTTTGCGAAACCATGTCTGAAATATTAAGACATTAAAAAAGAAAACATGAACTTTCAAATATTTACCGCTTCACAGAAAATACCGAAATCTGATTTTGGTTTACGTCGAGCAGTTTTAACATTCAATTTCCGAACTTTCAAATATTCGATATCTCGAGCAGTTGTTCTTTCTCCATAAAGTTCACCCTAAAATTTATATTAGTTGTAATGAAGAAATTGCAAAGCTACATACAGATACTCGAATTGAATTATCATTTTTGTATAACTCAGCTTCAGCAATTTTATGAATAATACGCTTATTTCGATAATTCATATCACTATTTCGCTTTTTGCTAAAAATTTTTATTCTCCCATTTCTTCTTATTTCATTTTTGGACCTCTTCTTATGCTTGTCAAAACCATCTTTTCGTTTAATTTTCGTTGGCACATTTTCTTTATCATCTTTCGATTCACGCCTCCTCTTTCTGTTAACTTTTTCAGGTTTCACAGCTTCAGCTAATTCTTCTTCCATTTCTTCCGTCTTCTCTTCTTCTGGAATTTCAAAAGGTGGTGTCGGGTTTGCTGGTTTCTTTGCAGATATTGGGTTAGAGCTGTATGCGTCAAGCACTGATGCACATATGAATGCTCTGTAAAAAGAAGCGAAATAAGTACAGTGAAAATTAAAATATATTACATATTGTTTTCAGGATGATCTTAGAACGGTAATATTAAAATAAAATGTAAAAATTTACCTTTGATCTGCATAAAAAGCACCGCTTAAAGAAATTCTCGTCATCATTTGATGCAATGCATTTGTTTTGAAATTTCCTGGTTTCCTTATTTGTAATCCTTTGGTTAATGCTGCAGTTGGAACAAAATTTGGAGAATTAGCAACTTCTGCTTCTGCAACTTTTTGAATATATCCATTTAATGATTTGACAGTTGAGACAAATTGACATGAACTTAAAAAATACTTTTAGAATTAAAAAAATAAATTAAAACCAACCTTCCATAGCTTTCTTCCATTTGTTCAGTAATGTTTTTTATTGAGCCATTGTAACAACTTGCGGGATCAGTAATTTTTCTATCATAAGTATTCATAGGAAATGTTCGAGCTGTAAAACTGGCGGGAATACCATTATTAAACACTTGATTTTTCCAATATTTTGGAGCAAATTGAGCAGCTTTAAATGCAGTTGGTTTTCCAGTCTAAAAAAAATTTAATAATATTTAAAAATCAATTACGCAATAACACAAACCATTTTATAAAAAGCATCTTGAGTTGGTTTTAATGCATTATTCAAGGATGTTCTTGTTGCTTTTGCATAAACGCTTTGAACTTTTTTATTTAATCGAGCATATAAAGTAGCAGGTCGTCTGTCAGCAGCTTTTTCATCAAATGAAAGTCCAAGAGGAGGCGTACTTGTTATACTTGATTTATCATCTTCAGTGATTCCAAAATCGATTGCATCAGAAGTTGACGGCATACAGTCTGCCGTATCAGCAACCATTGCAGTATCATCATTTAATGTATTTAATTCTGGAGTAGTAGCATGAGTATAAACGTGCATTAAAATATGAATAAAAAGCTGTGAAAAAAATATACAGCGCCGGCTTAACGTAGCAGCACAATTGTGTTGAGCATTGATCTGTTGTTTTTCGAAATGCAATATTAAGATTCTTCTTGTAGAGAGGGGTTAGATGCTAAAAATGGTTTTTGGTTAAATAAATCAATATTTTAACATCATATCATAACAATTATCTTATATATAACAGGCTCGACAAAGTATTTCATCAACACGCACATACATTTCTATTGAAAAAAGGCGCGCTAGCAGTTTAGGTTGTGATCGTGTGAAGGGAAAAGAAAAAAAAAACCGAAAGTTGCACAAGCAAAAAGAGAGAAAACCAAGAAAAGCTTTTCTTCTCTGTCTCTGTTTGTCTGTCATTCGAGAGGCACCCGTCGAAGGCTGGTGAAGGAAAAAAATAAATAGGAAGAAAGCAAGCAATCGTTATAGGAACACTTTGGCCTCAATTTTTTTTGTTATTTTTCAAAGAGCTGTCAAATTTTTGTTATTGTTATTTTCCTCAAATTTTCCGTTCTGTAAAAAATTATGACTCATTTTAAAGGGACACTGAAACTTTCAGTACGAAAACTTTAGCCAGTTCAGTTGCGAAAAGCATGCAACAAAAAATTAGAGCGTTTTAAATGCTGCAGATGAGTGTAATAGATAAAACTAACAATACCGTATCTGAAAAACATATCCGCAACATTTATAACGCTCTAGTTTTTTGTTGCATGCTTTTCGCAACTGAACTGGCTAAAGTTTTCGTACTGAAAGTTTCAGTGTCCCTTTAATGAAACAAATAAAAAATCAATAGCTGAAAAAATCACTTTCGTAGAGTCAAAAAAATAATTTACATAAATTTTATGGGATAACTTTAAATTTGCATATAAAAATATCCGTAATTGTCCGTCTTTTTTGCAATGTTATTGTGTCTTTTTATTTTAATTTTTTGCGTAAAAAATAACAGAATTATTGATATTTATTACATATTTTTCTTTGAAACAAGAATGAAAATGTCGTCATGAATGATTAGTTTAAAGCAGCTTTCTTTTTCATCAACGGACATGTTGTTTTGCTAAAAATTTTGCATGTTTAATCGTTTTTAGAAGGCTTATTACTTTAAGGCATTTAAGAAGCTGCTCTTTTGTAAGATGATGACAACGAAACCTTCTGCCACCAAAGCTGTATTCATCCGCGTTTAGAACTCCACCTTGGATCTAAATGTCATCCTTTTTTTTATCATTTTAAAAGGAATTATTCTTACTAAATATCCGCCATTTCTTATTAAATTTGTTGCATTTTTAACAGCATTTTGATATTCTTCAAGTGTTTCACTAGCATATTCTAAACAGAATACTGTAGTTACAACATCAAATTGCTTTGGGATTTCTTTTGTATAATCTGGTTGTTTATAGTATAATTCTTGAATGATGTCATCTTTATGAACATTAACGGAAAAAATGCCTCTCATTTTACTTCTGGCTAATTCTTGCATCATTTTTGGGGATTCATTTGTTGCTTCAATATTTGATAGCCAAGTACAAACATTTGTCCAATCAAATTCACTTTTGTTTTCAATCCAACTTTTTAAAGTTTGTCGATTTACCTAAAAATATCTTTGTACCCAAGGCCGTAGAGAGGGGGGGGGGCTTTTGGGGCACGTGCCCCCCCGAAACTGAGAAATTCCTTTGATCTTTTGCCGCCGCCGTGTTAAGGCGGCAAAAGATCAAAGGCGTGCCCCCCCCCTGAAATGAAAATGCCCACCCCGAAATTTTTTTCTCCCTACGGCCTTGTTTGTACCAATAATATTTTTTTATTAATCGTAATCTTAACATACTTCAGCATAATCCGATGTAAAAATATTTTCAGCACGTTTTCTGACAGCAATTGGGATATAAACTGTTGGACCTTAACTTTTTAAAAAAAACATTGAAAAATCAAACGCTGATCAAAAAGTTACAGTACCTGCTCCGAGATCTAATAAATTTTCAACTTTTTCTGGTAATCGATACAAGACACCAGGAAGAAAAAATAGCACAACTTGCATTGCAGTATCTTCTTTAGCTGTTTTATAAAATCCTTCCAAATATTGTTTTGGATCAAACTAAATTATAAAGTATTTTTATAGCATAAAAATTACAAAATAATTACCTTGCTATCATGATCTTTGGCAGCATAAATAGGATCCTTTGATACATCATGGTCGGCATTCTCATCGATAGTAATTTTATCGAGTTTCTTATTAAGTTCTTCCATAGCTGCAATATTGTTTACACTGATCTTGTCTGCGGTGCTGTCGTCTTTTCTTCCTAAGGTCTTTAAAAAATCTGGCTTGTTGAGAGCTTTTTCTCTTTTCGATTGCAGTGAATGACAGCAGCTTTTATTCATTTTTACCGCAATGAAGTTTTTTAAAATTGACTTTTTTAGTGATTCTTTTTCTTGAAAGAAAAGATTTTGATTTTTGTGTAATACATAATTATTGAACATTTTTGAAGCTAATGCATTATTTGTATTGTAAGTTTTTCAAATTTTATGAGAAAATTTATATTTGCATTATGAATAAAAAAGCACAAAAATAGTGACTATTGTATTAAATTTTGGTAAAAAAGTGAAAATATCAGGTGCACAAACACAATAAATGATTCAATTAGAAATCGAAAAGGCACACTTAAACATCATTCAAAAAGGCCAAAAGTTGAAATAAATTACTGGTTTTTTTAATTGAAAGAATGAAACGTATTTGAAGAACTGTCGGTTACAGTATTTTAAATAAATGCTCAAGTTTAAAAAAAGTAGGAAGAAAAACTTTGCTTATTATTTATGCAAATAAAAAGCGCAAATGCTCTTTTCCTTCCTATATCTAGTTCAGCAGCATTTTCTTGTCTCATCATGTTTTTTAATGAAGAAACAAAAAACTTGAAAAAGAAGCCTTTCGGTCATACACTGTCTGTTATAGAGTAACACAGAAAACTGTCAATGAGGTAACTCGACACTGCCCAACTTCTTTTTTTTAGTTTTGTCGTTTTCTTCTAAGCCCATCTTTTTCTTAACATTCCTACGCATCATTAAATCACGATCATCAGTCAAGCTCAAACTTCATTTCTAAAAAACGTTTGCAAAAAAACCTTTTATAAATGAGTAATTGCTTTGTAACTTTTATTTTCGCATGAATGAAAAATTTACCTTTTGAAAACCGCTTTTTAAGTGATCTCACATTTTTGCACGTTACGATACTTTTTGTCTTTGTTTTGAAACTGTCATCAATTATTCAGTCACTAAAAATCTTGAGTGTTGAAGTGCGCAAAAGATTTTTCTTCGAAATGAAAATTGTTTTATTTTTCGACCTGTATTTATGAAATCCTTTATCTCATCAAAGTGAGAAATAACGTGTGTTCTCCCCCAAAATTATGGTCTTTGAAATTTATGACGATTATGAATCAATAAAAAAAACACATTCATTAATTTATTTTAAATGGCGCTTTGTTAAAACAAAAAAATATTTTTGGGTTTGTGCTTTTTTGTATTTCCGCTTTTTCTCTTCTACACAGTTCATCAATAGACAAAATATTTCTCAACAATGGAATTTCAATTCCCTATTATTCTTGCCCTTTTTGTTTGAAATAATATTTTTTTATTATTGTTTTTATGGTGTGTTTAAAAGAGAACACTAAAAAAATGAATAAGCTTTTTAGTCATACCAACATCCTTTGCCTTACGCTCGGATCCGGGCTCTTGTTCAGTTTTTTAGATTGCTTTAAAGTTTTTTTTGCAACATCAAAACACGTGCAGTTGCTTTTCAATCAAAAAAAACCAAATTTTTGTTCTTTTTGAGGAAAAAATGTGCAAAAAGCGTTGTTTTTTCTCTCTTTTAAATTTTAATGTTAAGCGTTGATACTAAAAAGTTGTTTTTGATTATTTTTGTGATAGCGCGATCAATTTTTACATGAGAGAAATCATTGTACCAGCTAATTGCGAAAGAGAACGAGAGATAACCCATTATTGTTTCCCACCTTGCTTCTTTCTTCTCTTCTTTTCCTTTGCATTTCATCAATTAAAATGCAAAATAAAATGGTTCATCATTTTGTTCTTTGTATATACCAATTTTTAAAAAAATGAGATAGGTATTTATTCAAATTTTTGTTCTATTTGTCCCGACACGAACCATTTATCTGAATTTTGAATTTGCCAAGCTCGTGCTTCAATTGTAGAAGATGTCGACTTTTTTTTAAGGGTGGACAAGGGCCCAAATTTTAGGGCCCGGGCCCGGCCCTGGCCCTCAGTTTGTGCTTAGGCCCGGCCCTGGCCCTAGGGCCGGGCCCGGGCCGACTAGTTTTTTCTTAATTTTGACGTGGTCCCCCCTTTGCGTTTTTTTTGAACTGTAAGAAAATCAAGGCCCGGCCCGGGCCCGGCCCTAGGGCCGGGCCGGGCTTTACCAGGGCCTTAAAAAGCCCTGGGCCCTCGTCCACCCTTACTTTTTTTCCGTTTGTAAAACACATGTTTCTTATTTGTTTTTTTATCTCCTTCTTTGTATTCTTTTTTATTATACCTTTAAAGCACTATATAGCTGTTTTAACTCTGTTATTTTCCTCCTTCCATGTCTTTTGCATTACTTCGAGTTTCTCTTATTCGTTGAGTTAGTTGAAATATATCTAATTATCATCCTTTTTCAGCTCGATTCTTCGGCTGTTGCCGTTAACTTCCTCTTTTTGCAATTTATTTTTTGTACTAATTTTGTAAATTTGATTCCGGTGTTATTTGTTACGGGTGCTGTTTTTATTATACAATGATTACGTCCTTAGTATACCGTCTTCTTGTGTTAACTCTTGGTACACTTTTCCCTGCTTATCAATCATATAAAGCTGTCAAAAATAAGAATGTTAAAGAATATGTTCGATGGATGATGTATTGGATTGTATTCGCTGTATATATTGCTTCTGAAACGATATGTGATATGTTCTTTTCATGGTTTCCACTTTATTATGAAGCTAAATGTGCTATGATATTCTGGCTTGTTAGCCCTTGGACAAGAGGAAGTTCTGCAATATATAGAAATGTAAGTTTTTACCTGCATATTCCTTTATTCTTTTGTAATTTGTTATTTTTCAGTGGGTTCATCCATGGCTTATCAATCATGAACGAGAAATTGATCGCTTGCTAGATTCATCTAAATCAAAATTCTATAACCAATTTACCCAATTATTTTCTCGTGGATTACTTTTTGCAAGAGATGTTGTTGCTACTGCTGCAATACGCAGTAGTGAACTTAATTCGTCTCCCAGAATTGACTAATGTAAAATATTGTATCGATAAATGTTCTTATTTCCATTGATTTTAAACCTCATTTTTGTACATTGTTTTATATTTGGTTGATTTCCGATTATATATTTACTTTTTTTTTGAAAAGGAAAATTTGTTTTATACATTTTGTTTATTAAAGGGAATGTCTTCGCCAGACGGCGCAACATTAAAATCAAATCGAAAAGTCTGTCATCAAGCCCGTGATATCTTTTTTGAATGCTTTGATAAAAACAACGGTAATCAAAATAAGTGCCGACTTGAATTGAAAGAATTTGAAAAGCATTGCCCAGCTTCTTGGGTTCAACATTTTATGCGTAAACATAAATTTGAAAAATACAAAGAAGAACTTACAAAAGAAGGACTTTTATCTGATAAAGATGCTCCTTCGCGTGCTTAAATATTCGTGTAGGCCACTCAAAAACGTTATTAATGCTCAATCTTCATCTCATTTATTTAATCAATTTAATACAAGTAATTTTAATTTTAACAGGTTTTATGCAGTTTATGGTAACAGTAGTGTAAGCTTTTTAATTGTTTTGTGATACTTTAACCTAAAAATGATGTTTAGCTCAAAGAACATCGCCATGCTCGGATTATTAATAATATTGGTGTCGTCGATGATGAAGAACCGGATTGCTTTATTGATATCAAAAAATTCCAAGAAATCGAAGCTCAACAAGAAAAACCTTACCATTCTCGTGACTTCAATCGAGCTTTAAATTCATCTTTACAATTAAAACGGTTTAAACTTGGTATTTCAATTGTTGATTTTTTATTAACTAAAAATATAAGTGCTCATCGGGAAGTTGTTAATATTTTCAAGCTTATTTCGGAAGCATATACTCATCAAGCTATTTCATATGAAAAGGGACAAGAATTGGTCGAAAAGTTGATGCCTTTTCTTCAAGATCTTCCATCTCATATCTTTGCTCAATTAAATGAAACGGCTATGCTATTTTCAAAGAAGGAGAATGGTCATGGTACTGTAACTCCTGAAGATAGTGTTTCGTTAATTCCAGAAGAACATTTATTTGTTACTCTTCTAACTCATGCTATTCGGCGTCGTGATATTGATGAAATGCGAAAGCTAGCTGTTCGATTTCCTTCTCTGTCTGCGTATGGCACACCTATGCTTAATGAATGGTTTCAATGGGTAGATGAATCACCATCACAAGCTGCACAACTCGTTCAAATATTTTTTGATTCCATGAAAAATAGTGATCAAGAGCATTCTTCAGAATTTTTTGAAAACTTTATCGACCGCTATAACAAGTTTGTTTTTAATTATCAGTATTATTTTTTATATTTTACTATTTTATAGAATAAGCCATTTACCGTCTTTCGTGAAAGTTGAACTAGAAGCCAATCGTCGATGTTCTAATTGTTTATCAAAATTTGATTCAAAGCCTACATTTACCGATGAAGAATTTGCCGAATTTTCAAAATCTGTTTCGAATTATGCAAAATATCGACTTATCCCTTCAAAAGAACTTGACCGAATTGAACTTACGTGTAAACGATTATTAAATTGGAAGAAAAATGATCCATTTGCATTTCCCATTTGTCTTGCGGATGTTCCAAACATGATTTATGGTGAAAAACTTCTTGGAAATATTAAGTTGTTAAAGATTTTCGTTGAACAAATGCTTGGAAATTTTTCTGCTGTTGGATTAATTTCAAAATTTTCATTGCCGTCAAAGATTGCCAGGGAAATTTCACAGTTGAATAAAGTTTTTTATTTTATGACACATAAAACTAGGTAAGAAATTTTATTTATTTTTGCTTCTTTCATAATTTTAAAAACTATTTTCAGCATTGATGATGATACAGTAATGTTCTTAATGTATGCTAAATGTGGTAAAGATACATACTTTGTCACAAATGATCAATTTCGTGATCATTTAAAGCATCTCGAAAATTCTTCAATTCCGGAAGCTCGATTGCAGAAAATCCTTGGAATCCGAAGTCTTAGAATGAATAAAACAGCTGGATTTTTAGAAGTTTGTTATGCAAATTTAAAGCATTTAATTTTTTTTATTATTATAGAGGCCAACTGAAATTTCTCCATTTGTTCAAAAAACCTTAACCGGATATCATATTCCTCTTCGGCGCACTTTTGTTACTGCTAAAGAAAATTACGAGTATTACTGTTGCCATAAACTGTTTTAAAAAACTTATTTGTTTTATTTGTTGATTTTTATTTTTATTATTATTTACTGATTGAACTTGTGATAATAAATTGAGCATTAATAATTACTTTTTTTACATTTATTTAAAACATATTTTGCGAATTGATAAAAAGAAAAAAAGACTATTACTAAACGTTTTAGGTAAAAATAGATATACGATAATACAAAAGAGAAAATATTATTCTTGCACGAAATTGAAAAAAAAAGTTTATAAAATAACTCTAAAAAATGAAAAATTGCGCAGTGTTTTTTTAAATCATAGTAATAGTGAACACAAAAAAATAAAAAAATGGCTCAAAATTCTAAACGATTTTGACTATTGGATCACAGAGCCAGTTGGCAGTGATAAACATGGTCCAAATTGAAAAAAAGAGGGCAGAACAGTAGTAGAATTATAAAACAGAAGACAAAGAAAAATTCAAACTTATATGGATAGAAACATTGATAGAGAAAAAAGAAAGAGAGCAAAATAAAACAAACAAACTACCGGAACTAATACATATTAATTTATTGAGAGAAACGAGAGTTATATTTACTTAAAAAAGGAATAGAGGAAATAATTTACTGTAAAAAAGAAAAGAAGAAAAAAAAGTTAAAATTAACCGGCGAATTGTTTTTTTGAGAAGTTTCAGAATTTCTTCAAAAATGCTGGGGCAATTTTTGGGGTGAATTTTACTTTTTTTAAAAAGTTCAAAACTCGTCAAGTGATTTTTTATAGATAGCTATTAATAATAAAAAAAGAAAGAAAAATTTAAAAGAAAGAAAGAAATAAGAGAATTGTTTTAGGTGGTTTTTCTCTTTAAAAAAATAATTCTCTTATTTCTTTCTCTTTTTTAAATTTTTAATAAACATATATTTTTTAACGAGCAAAAAGTGAAGAAAGTAAAAGAATAACCATGGAAGGCAAAAGTGAAGTGCTACTGCTTAATGGACCTGTTTCTGGTTGAGCCTCTTCCTGAGAATAATGATCTGCTTCAGATGACATATCTTCTTCAGATGCGGCTGCGGCAGTTGTGGGACGTAAGCATGTAAATTGGCAATTATGAAGTTTATCAGTATGTAAACCTTTGAACATATTTGTCAAAGATCGGCACATAATTTGTGAAGCTCCATCATCACAAAGTCCAGCCAATGCATCCATATATTCTTGAAGCTTTTTATTTACTTCTGTACAAACTTGATCATCAGGATGTTCAAGGAATTTTTCACTTAAATATGTACCTAAAAATGCAAGAGAAGGAATGAATAACGTGGGTTACGGTAGGCGATAATTACAAACCAGCAGAAAGTGTCATTTCTCCAATTTGTTCTTTTGAAAGGCAAGTTCGATGATCATTTAAAAGTTCTTGG
The DNA here is from genome assembly GCA_024447195.1 of Panagrolaimus sp. LJ2414. Classification (NCBI taxonomy): domain Eukaryota; kingdom Metazoa; phylum Nematoda; class Chromadorea; order Rhabditida; family Panagrolaimidae; genus Panagrolaimus; species Panagrolaimus sp. LJ2414. The sequence continues at coordinate 2,437,798 of JAMRXY010000280.1, read as the reverse complement.
CCTTCTGGAGAACAAGCATAAGTGAGAAGATAATAACTTTTCAAGAAACTTCCAGAATTCTTCCGATGTGTAAGAAGATCACTGACAGTATTTGATGCGGCAACAATTTCATTATGATTACATTCATGTTGTTCTGGTCCATCATCCTATAACAAAAAAAAAGTAATGCTTAATTTTGTGCTTTTTTAAAATTTGAATTGAATAAAATTTTAATCCCTGTTGAATGAAAATTGGCTTAAATAAAGAAATTGTTTTGCAAGAATTCAAAAGCATCCATTATTTTTGGACTTTTTCATCCAAAAAAAATAGTTTGCTAATTATCTTCTAGTGGCGCCATGGCGGTCATTTTCATCTATGACCACGGCACCATTGAATCGGCATTCATTTAAAAGATAATTACATTTTATGGTATTTATATGTATGTTCCTTGTTATATGTAGTTGTTGGTGGCGGTGGTAGCAATAGAAAAATTGGGTAAAACTATAGCAATTTGCTAAACGCTCATTCTCCTCTCGGATGAGCATCATCTTTTTTTTGTTGTTCTGCAAGTTCACATCAAATTGGAAATTCCAATTGCTTTGGTTGTAAACCTTTTTCTCATTTTTTACTTTAAAACACTTCTATCGATGATGCTTTTTTAAAAACACATTAACAAATAACTCTTTAAACATGCCGCTAAGAAAAAATCGCTTCGCCTTTTTTATTTAAATTTATTCTTTTTTTTGTTACATTCAAAGGTTTTTTGTTCCCCCTCTCCTTTTTTTACCGTTTATGGCATTTTTGAAAAAAAGGAAATGCAAATATTATGAGAACATAAAACATTTGTGTAAACAATTCTCATAAGTGTTAAATTTCAAAAAATAAAATGTAAAATTTGCATATAAAAAGAAAAGCAAAAAAAAAATTTTCTCACCTGAATACATTTGTCTAATTGTCTTAAATGTTCACATTGTTCTGAATTGATTGTAACAACATTGTCACGAAGTTCATATAAAGTCCAAGTCCAATCATCCAAAATATTAATAAAACATTTTACAAGTGTAACATAGTTGCAATTCTGTAACAATAAAATGATAAATAAAGTTAGTCAATTATTTGTTGCTTTTTTTAAAGAACTTTAAAGCCCCTTTTTCTCCCTTTTTAAGGCATTTTTTTACAGCTGTTTCCTTTTTGGAGCAACAGCAGCTGTAAAAGAAGAAGCAAAAAATTTTTAGAGTATGTTTTTTTGTGCCTTCGATTCACTTTAACACAATTTAAAATAAAAAAGCAACAAAAAGTTTTAAATGTTAGTTTGGAAGCAGGAGAGATAAAAAAGTGTTCTTTCAATGTCCCCTTTGGGAATGCATTTATGATAAAACTTGTTTTGGGCTTTTATGTTATGGTTAAAATTTTGATTTATATGGTGGATGTGGTGGTGGAATTGCCAAAAAAATAAGATGAGATTATTTTGATGAAATTTTGAAGGGATATCAAAATGATAAGAAATGGAAGATAGAGAAAACAAAAAACAAACCTGAGCATAAACTCCACTGGAAAAGAGAAAAGTAGCCAATATGAGCAATTTCATATTTTTTAGTATTTATATTTTTATCTATCTGCAGAAAATACGATGAAGATGAATTTAAAAAAGCACACAAGGCAACAGTATGAAAATAAAAAACGCGCAATTGGCGCTTCGAAAGACTTTGGTGGAGTCGGAAGTCTTTTTCCGGATAACTTCGATTTAACTAAAAAAAAGCAAAAAATTTAAACTGTTTTGTTTCCCAAAATTTGTATATATTTTTGTTATCATCACGTCTTCAAGGAAAGAATATAAAAAAATAAAGTTTTTTTTTTCAAAAGGGATAAAAAAGGGAAAGTAAAAAGCTCTTCATTGAGTCATCGATTTATAAAAGCGCTAAAAACGACAACAAGCTTTGATGGCGACGATGAAAAGCCATAGAAAGTAAACGTATGGAAGCATGCAGATGCAAAAAAAATATATAAAGCATTTAAGAATCTTTTTTCCTTTCTCAAGGATTCTTTTGAAGTATACAACTATGTTTATGAATAAATTTGATCACTTCCATTTTAAGACAAAAAAGACTGTTTAAAAAATATCCGGGAATACTGTAGAAAAAGAGAAATCTATTTAGATAGATCATTCAAAAAGATAGAATTCTTTTTAACAAACAAATATGCTAATAACGGCACCAAAAAAGAGAGAATAAACGACTTAATGATTGTAAACATAAGACAATTTAAGAAAGGCACTAAAATAAAACAACAACAATCTCGTAAGCCCTCCGTCTATTTTTTTTCACTCTCTAAAAACAAGCTTGGCTCATTTGCGCGCTTTTAGTGAAGTGTCAACGCTTTCATATGAGAAAAAAAAGCAGAAAAAAAAGAAGAATTTTTTAAAGCAGTAACCGCGTGTCTTCTTCTTCTTCTCTTTCCTCCCAGAAAAATACATCCTTTTCATCATCATCATCAACAACTAAATTCAATGCTTTAAACAATTGAAGGTTTTTTTGTGTGTTCGAAAAATCAAGGTAGGTTTCATGGAATGAGAATATTGAAACAGCTGAAATTTTGCGCATTTTTACGCAAAAACAGAAAGAACAAAAAAGGCTTTAAAACGCATGCCTAAAAAAGTAGAAAGAGAAAAAAACACATTTTACAAGCATCAAAAGACACAAAAAGCTCTCCCAAAAACCAAAAAGACCGTTCATCATAAAAAAAGAGTATGAGAAAAAAATGCAAACGGAACAAAGAAAGAAAAGCTAAAGTAATTTGAAACTGTTAACCTGTACTTGAGAAAGTTGACATATGTTTTTGTCAACTCACATAACATTTTAACTAAATACCCATCATTATATTGCAATGTTAAAGTGAGAGAGGTCAAAAAAGCAGACGATGCAAAAATAAATACAAATAACTTATATTTAAAAATTGCCGATTGATAGTCACTAAAAAGGCTTTTAAAAATATGCCAAAAGAAATTTTGAATGTTTTCTTTTTCAAGGACAGAACCAAAGAGTCTTGCTTGTGCCAAAAAGAATTTGAACGTTCTCCCCCCTTTTCTATTTCTATGTTTTTTTCACGTCTAAACTGCCAACGGGAATTTCTTTTAACGCTTTCCACACGCGCGTGTGTGGCAAATATGGTAGTAAGCAGCAGCAGCCGAGTGTGTGAAAATTCCTGGATGCGCTCCTCTATCTCGGGGGCCTTGGCATCCGTTTTTTGGGGCGTTGCCAATCCAAAAAAAGCTTACTTGCAACCACTTATAAATGTATGTAGACACGTAGGAAAAAAATATAATGCGCATTTAGTAAAAAAATCTCAAAAGAAAATAATAAAAATAAAGAAGCAAAATAAGATCTAATTTGTTGCTAAGCGTGTATATGCCACAAGTAGAAACTGAAATTTTTGGAAAGAAAAAAAAACAGGTGTAAGTTTAACCCTTTCTTTTTCTCCATTTAAAAAGTAAACATAAAAAACAAAACAAAATATATTTTTAGGCTTTTTTCATTTCTTTTTAACGCTTTAAATGTTTTTATTATTTTTTTGTAGAAAAAAATTGAAGGGTATACTATATTTGCGAAATCAAAACCACAAACATTTTACATTTGTGTCCGGCTTCCATTTTTCAAGCAATTGAATAGAAATAAAATGCGAGCCTAATTTGCTCCAAGTCATGCCCCCCCCCCCCCAATATTTACCAGAAAAAAAGAAGCCTCCCGGAACGCTGCTTTAAAGTTTGCCATCGTTGACTTTTTTCCGCTTTTGTCAAAATAAAAAAAATTTGGATGACAATGGAAGAAATAAGAAAGAAAGAAGAAGGAGAAGAAGACCAAGAAAAGAACGCGTGAATGCTTTAAACTATTTTTTTTCTTAAATGACATCCTTCCCCAAAAGTCAATCATAATAAAATTTAGAAGAAGCAACCCATTTGGAATAACAGATGATGATGATACGGCGGTTTTCTTGAATTCTTTGCTTCTTTAATGAAAAATATTGATAAAAGTGCCAAAAAATCTTTTTTTTTCAAAAGTTCATAAATAACGGCACTTCTTTTTTTGCCGTCAAGAAAAATTTGTCGTTTGACTAACTCAACTAAGTAAGAATATTTTCCCAAAACAAAATAATGATGGCGCTCTCAGTTGTAATGTCAAAGCAGAAAGTTTTTGGAAGAGGGAAAAAGGAAGAAGATGCGCGTAGATTTTGGCTTTTTTCAGAGATAATCATAAAAACATTTTTATAAAAAATTTATATTATAAAATGCTTATTTCTTTTTTACATCAATGGGAAAAAACATGAGGTCCTGCCGAAACTTCTTTTCTTGCCTACCTCTCATGGGAGATGTTATTGAATGGAATTAAGTGTAAATTACGCGAAGTTCTTAGTCGCCTTTTTTTACGATGCGTTACTAGCTTCTTCTTATTCTTATGCCCTCTTTCTCTTTTTAAAAAGATGATAAAAAAATAATATAACGAAAAAGCAGAAGCTTCATCAACACTCAACTTTTGCATTTTAGTTTGAGAATAAGTTTTTTTTTCATGTTAAAATTGGATTTATCGCAAAAATTTTGACACAAAAAATATATGCAAAAAAATAAAGAAGACGAAGAAGAAGCAAAGAGATAGTAAGTAAAAATAAATAATAATATAAAAAGAAGAAGAAGAAGAAGTAGAAGCAAAAACAGATGACAACCAAGCAACCACTGTTGTTCTCGTTCTTGTTGTCTCCTATTTAAGTCATAACTATCCATTTCCATAAAAAAACGGATGATGATTGTCGGCATACGTCAAAAGAAAGCTTTCTACGATTCATTAGCTAAATTTTTGGATCGGATGGTTCTTCATCTTCTTTTCCCGCAATACATTATTGAGTCTCTATATTTCTCTCTTAAAAACAATAATATAGACAAAACCAAACAAGAAGAAAAAAAGTAAAAAAAACCCTTTTTTTTGTAAATAGGTTCTTCCTCGAGACTGTTCTTCTCCACAAAATGCTTGACTTTTGACGTTTACCAATCAAAGCTTCCTGGCTAAAGCGCGCAAAAAAAGAGAGTGAAAGAGAGCAAATGTTCGGTAGACCTCTTCTGTAAATTGATACAATGAATGAAAAAGAGATAGAGAGAACTCAACTAAAACAGCTTTGCAAACGTCGGCAGTTGCTTCTTACTTTTGCTTTAAAAAAATTGCAACAATATTTTATTTAGAGTTTTTGTGGAGACAAAAAAAATATTGAAATAAATCGGCAAAAAATGACTAAAGCATAAAAACTGTCGATTTCTTCTTTTCAATGAGATAGAAAAATAAAATCAACGCGCTCTATTTTCTTCATCATCATCACTTTTTTTGCCAGTGAAAGTGCGCAAATTTTAGAAGAATGTTTTGTTTTTTCTTTTCTTTTGTGTACAACACTTCTTGCATCTACGAAAACGCTTCCGACTGTTTGCCATTAGAATTTTTCTCAAGCATTTTGCAGTGAAAAAAAGAGAAATTTGAAGCTCAAAATCCCTGAGTTTTGTTTAAAGAGAAAATCAAAAAGTAAAGTTAAAAAAGAAAGCTGCAGCGATGAAAGAAGAAGAAAGCAAAAAATATATATCTTAACTTATCACAGATATAAAAAGTAAGTCAAACGTGAAAAAACAAAGAAAAGAAGAAGAAGAATTTTTTTCGAGAAGCAATGGGTCATCAAGCAACAAAGCTTCAAATGCCCCGTAACACTCTTGAAAAATCATTCTAGTGGAAAACAAAAAAAAGAAAGAAAAAATGCCAAAGGGAATGGAAACTGTTCTTAGCATAGTTACCCCCCAAAAATAAACTCTTGTCCTCCTCCTTCATTGAAAAATTCATTATTATTTTTGCCACCCACATTTGATGGTCAAGTGGGTGCGATATTGGATTGCACAATTGTAGTGTAGACTTTTTTGCGCAGTGACAGCAAAAAATATAGAAAGAATAAAAAGAAAAACGGTTTATAGAGAACCCGAGGTTCTGTATTACAGTTAGGATCCCTTCCTTTCCCTTTCTTTTTTCTTTCTTTTCCAGCAGCAGCAGCAGTTTACTTTGCTCAAACGCCATGGGTGCCGCCTTCATCGAAGCAAGCGAAACTCATTTATGCTTCAATGGCCCTAATTAATAAAGAAATCACTTTTTTTTGAATCCAACCCATCGCATTATTTTTTAGCTTCTTTATATGAACTGAGGACTGCCGTAGTTGACAGTCATCACTGTGTTTTTTCTTTCTTTCTCTTTCAAAACCGCAATAATCGTAAATATGGTAATAAACAGCTTGCAATTTTGGGAAGCAATAAAAGGAATCAAGTAATAATATCCGTATTTTCAATGAAAAAGGAAGGGATAAAATTCAACAAAATTGGACGTATTAAAAAACGGTAATTCGTATGTTTTGCCTCAGTAGGAAGCCATTTTCAATCAGAAAATTAAGCCCAGCATGGCCTCTCCCAATTTTTTTCTTATTTATTTATTTTTAAAAGAAAATAAGTAAGCAATGTGAGGGAATGAATTCAAAATACAATCATCTAGTAGTGGTAGTGGTGATGTTGCCTTTTATGCCGATGGGGGCCTTTCCTTTTCTTTCCACCCGTGTTCTCATGAGAAATGCGCAAAATTATTTTGCCTTAAACCAAGAACGGAAATTGCATTCAATGGCAAAGAAAATGTTGCAAACGAACATCGAATGGGTCAAAATAAAAAAAGAAGAAGAAGAAAGAAAATAATTTCGCGCATTTTTGTGAAGTTGTAAATAAGCCAAGAATAACAAGCAAGCATGCAAAGAAATGAACGATGTTGATAAACAGGGAAAAAACTAAAAAAACACAAAATAAAAAAGAACAAGAAATTTTGTTAAAGTAGCCGTTCACAAAAGTCTTTAATTAGAGATTAGCCAAAAAATGAACACGAAAAAAACAATGGGGACAAAAAATTTTCAACTATGCCTTTTTCGGCATTAAAAAAAGAGAAAAAACGGTTTAACGATGGAAGAGTGATTATTGAAGCGTAAAATGACAAACACTAAAACAACTCCCTTTCTTCACACAAGCATTCATGGAGTAAAAAAAATATAATTCTGAAAACAACAATATATGATACCTTCAAGGAAAAAAATAGTACTTTAAAAATAACAAGAAGAAGAAGAAAAGAAAATGACATACTTTTGCAGGCCAACAAAAAAAAGAATCTACTCTGTTAAAATAATACATCATCAAATTTCATGGAAACTCGATCTAATTTCTGCCACCAAAAATATTTATATATCTAAAATTCCAAAACAAAAGCCACCATTTAACAATAAAGAAAATTTCCTTATTCTTTTTTTGAATAAAAAATTGCCAAAAAACAAACATATATCATCTACATTACCAATTAAAAACAAAAATATTCAAGAAAACCAAAACTTTTTTGTTTACTTTTAATTTGAGTTAAAAAAATTTTTTTTGAAAAGAAAACTTTGTCCTTGATTTTTTTTACTTTTGAAATCCCGGTAATTGATCTCTTGAAGAAAGCAGACTTGTCATGCACAAGGAAAAAAAGCCAAGGTAAATGAAAGAATAGGAAGAAACATGTCTTTGATAAGATAAGCGCGAAGTTGACAACATATGTCAAAAGCTGATGAGATCGAACGAGTTCGTTTCCCACACCTTGGGTTAGAGAAGAAAAAGAATACGAATCAGGAAAGAATGGCATGGAAAAAAATGAGGCAATGAAAGATAAAAAAATATTTGAGCTAAAAATACTACTTTTGTTTCTGCTGTCGAAGAAAAATAATATATTAAAAAACGTTTTTTTTTGAAGAATAGTGAAATATGAGATATCGTGCAGAGCGTAATCAGACTTTTAACAAACAGTTAGAAGTAGAAGAATAAAAAAAAGTGAGTAGCGTTTTTTTCTGAAGCCATTAAAAAACGAAAAAATATAACGTGAATTTGACTCCATTTTCGTTTTTCGATAAAAAAACACTCCAATTCACTCTTTTTTGCCTGACACTGTAGAATTTTTTAACTGGTAATTATTAGTTGTTAAAAATTGAAGGAACGGCATCATCAACATCATCATCATTGTTGTTCATTGAAGAGGATTGAAATTTGCATCCAATTGTCAAAGAAAAAGTGGGACAAACGATTGGCTTTTATTCTTTTCTTTTCTTCTCTTTCTTGTCTCATTTTTTAAACTTAGGGGCGCGAGACATCTGCTGACATTAAAGGTTTTTAAATACCAAATTGGCAAAAATATATTAAAAAAAGATGAACAAAGAAAAGAAAGAAAGAAAGAGACAACAAAAAAGAACTGTTGACTTAAGTTTAAGAAGATTTATATAAACTTGAAAATTGATGTTTAAAAAAAATAAAGATACTCAAGTATGAGGCTGAACAAAAGATTGATGTAAGCACTTATCAACTAATCTGTACTTAAAAAAATCGAATAACAAAAAGTTGCATTTAAATTTTTTTGGATGTTTGCACAAACGAGTCGGCTACTACTACTCAATTTCTTCTAGTTTGGGTAGCCAAAAAAAGTTTAATCTTTTTTATTCACGCAAACGGCGATTTCCCACAGTGAATATTCCAAAGATTTTTTCGAAATATATTTTCATTCATAGGTCAAAAAGCTTTAAAAAACTTTAATCCGGACTTTTAAAATTAAAAATGCAATTTAGACATTTTATTTTGGAAGAAGGAAGATAATGATGGGAAAATATGACAAGCAACTGTGAGTCAACTAGCTTGTTTCTTTCTTCTTTCTTTTATTCTCTCTTTACCTTTTTATTGCTTCAAAAAAACCGCAACATAATGTCTTTTTTGCCCAGGTTGGCAAAAAAATTAGAACAATAAAAGAGAGAGAATAGGGCGAAGGAGGGGGGAACAGAAGAAAAAGCATCATCATTCCTGCAAGGGGGGAGAAATCTGAAGCGGAAAACTAAAGAAATGTTGTTCAAACTTTAACTTTACACACTTTTTTCCCGGATGATGACCTCTATCGCGCAACAGTTGGCCGGCAAAAAATGCTAAAAGGGGCAAACGAGAGGGGAAAAAAGAATGTCTATCAATGTTAGACTTCTTCCATTTAAAAAAATTGCAAAAAAAGCTGAATCATTTTTAAGAAAGCATTTTTACAATAACCAAAAACTGTTCATAAATCGAGTTTGTATCATCTATTTCTTCCGGCGGAGGTCACAAAAAGAAGCCCCGCAAAAGGGGGGTCGTCACACTCATCATTCTTCTTTCTCTTCTCTTAGACTCGCGCGAACCGCTTAAGGAAGCGCTTAAAAAGACGCCATAGTCACAAAATAATAATAATAATAATTTATTTGTTTTAGGGTGTTTATGAGAAACAGAAATAGATAGAGCATACCAAAAATGGAAAGGAATAAACTTGAAAAACGGATATTAGCTTTTTCTCTTCTTCTCTGGAAAATGCCCAGTTACTGATCCGTAACCGTTTTTTATTTCATTTCACTTTTTTTGATATTTTTAAACTCATGGGCAGTTTTTTTCACACACAAATAAATATTTCAAAAAATAAATAATCGCTGACAGAAGAAGATGACTACTTTTTAATGGCTATTTGGATAGATGTGAAAAGTAAAATAAAAAGAGGATGAAGAAGAATTTTGATAGAGATGAGATATATGTGTCTCATTGGATTATGTCATTGAAGGTGTTCCGCGCATTCATCGACCCATGTGAAATCTATGGAGAAGCTGCTCTTTTCTGAGAGCCTCCTCCTGCATTCGACAGAAAACGTCAAAGTTATTTTTACAATTGCCATAGGCGGCTAATGGCTTTTTCTTTCTTCCATTCCTATTTTTGCCTTAGGTGGCTCAACTAATTCATAAAAACAGTCACAATTTGTTGTTGTTCATTGCTTAAGGGCAAAAACTCTTAAGAAAGCAATTATCAAAATCTTCCAAGCGGCAACGAAAATTCCTATTTCTTTTTCCACTCTTCCTTCTTTTTTTGCCATTGCTTAAAGGTCAGTAAAAATGAAAGCCATTTTTGCGCACGCTAGCTTTTGAACAGTTCCGACCGCAAAAATAATGCAAGCTTTAAGTAGAGTAGTAAATTTATATTTTTTTTTGCAATAAGCATAAAATGGACAATTACTTTTTTACTCAAAGAAAAAAATGCAGAATAAAAAATAAAAGCAAAGAAGACCGGAAAATGAAATAAAGAGTTTATCAACTGTGGTGGAGGAGTTGAATCAAGCTCAATTAATTGCAATCTCGGCAAAAAATAACAAGAAAAAATAAAGAATTGATGAAGTCAAGCATACTTAACAGTGCGCGCATAATTAAGAATCCTTCCTTCTTGCTTTTTGAGCTCTTTTTTTCCCGCACTTAAGTACAAGAAAAAAACCACAGATGTGACACTTCTTATTACTACAACACATAAATTTCACAATTTCCAAGTGTTTTGGATAAACCATATCTCTCATATATATATATATATTTGTATGTTGTATATACTTGAGTGTTATGTTTCACAACAGGAGTCTTCCCAAAGTAAATTGAAGGATTAGTTATTTTTCAAAAAAATATTCAAATTTTTTAAATTAATTATGCAAAAGCATAACTACTTTTCTTCAAAAATTCTTTTTTTGTCTTACAGAAAAATATTCATTTTTTTCGGAAACAAAAACCAAGGAATAGTCAAAAACTTGGAATAATTAAATATTTTTTTCCGGTCATTCAAAGACAAAGTTCTGCATCGGTGAATCTTTATAGTTGATTATGCAAATCATCTCACCCTCATCACCCAAAGACGACGGCATACTTTAAAGAGTCATAAGAAGAAAAATTGAAAGAAAAACAAAGCCGCATTTATACTTACTTTTTTTTCTGACCGATCCGAACAAAATGACATGAAAAAGAGAAGGAGAAAAAGAAAGAAAAAGCAATCGGTTTCAATGCCACTCCACTGTCATGAAACCTTGTCCTTCTTCTTTTTATTTATTTTTTCGGAAAAAAAGGTGGCAATTTGTATATAGGGATCTGTTAGGTATGATTTCCGGATAATGTTATTTTTTTTAAAAAAAAAGACCTCAAAAAACAGTATCCTTGGAAACTATATGATTTTTGGAATAATTATAGGCATTGTTAAGGTTGAAGCACTTTTTTGCAGGATTATGTATTACCTAAAAAGAATCTACAATTTTTCAAATTTCCGTTTCTTTTTTGTTATCTAACACTCCGAAATGCATTATGAAAATAAATATGAATCAAAAATGTGATTCATTGAAGTTCGTGAATAATAAAACAATGAAAGAAGAAGCAAAACAGTTTTCAATGTTGTAAAAATGGTTTTTCTTATTTTTGTCAAAAATTTTTTACCAAGAAATTTCCTGAAAAAATGGCTGTATTTTACTCTTGTTTTTTTATTCTACTTTTATTTGTAAATATAAATGCAAAATTTGTTGAATCATGTTATGAAGGAACAGATTATTGGTCAGGAAAAAAGACTGGAAATAAAAGGAATTGTGATCCTGAAACTAAATATTGTTACATTTTAATGGGATCTTCTGCAACGTCACGAACAAGCGGAAGAGGTTGTTCACCTGATTATATTGATACATATTGTGAAGTAGGAATTTAAAAAGATTTATTCAATTTGGGCTTGATTAATGTTTTTTAGAAATATCGAGCAAATCCATCTTCTGCAACTGAATTCTGTTTTTCAATTCATACTTTTGATATGAATGGTAAATTATGTTGCTGTAATTCACATAGCAATTGCAATTCTGTCTCGGCTATTACTGTATCCCAATTAATAATGCCATTATTTCTTTCAATCATTTTTTATGTGTTGATGTTTTTTAAAAGTTACTGCTGAATTAAGTTTTAATAAATAAAGCAATCAAAAAAATTAAAAGGGCAAAATGAAAGCAGTTGTGCTGTTGCTGCTGCCTGCTGCAGTTTTCTTTTAAGCAACATGTGTTATCCCTTTTTCTTCGATCCGCTGGCTTTTAAAATCGTTTTCAATTTTTATATCTGTTTTTTTTTGCATTTGAGTGTAAATCTTTTCTTCGTTTTTCTTAATGTAATTGCGCTGTTTTTGTGTTGTTTTCAATCAAAATCTGTCAGACGAGATTATGAATGTTAAATTAGCATATTTTTATATTCTTTTTACATATTTTTTGGGTTTTTGTCATTCAAAAAATTTTGACCCTGAATCAATTGCAAGAAAATCAGTTTATAATGCAGTTGAAAGGGTTCGAAATAAAATTACTACAACACCAAGTACCTCAACATCTGATTCAAGAAATGATAGAACAATTATAAGAACGATGTCAGTGATCGAAGCAAAAAGTGCTGAAGGAAGAGTAATTATCCTTTTTTGTGATATTGATTGTGAAAAGGAAAGACTAAAGGTAAATCGGTCTTTAAGGATGTAAAATTTGCATAAATACAAAGCTTTTTCTTTTTTAGATTCCAATATGGATTCGTGAATTTAATGCAAATAATGATGTTCCATTAAATGATGCAATTGGATATCATTTTCATCGAAGAAGAACTCGATTTGGATATCATAATGTTGACGCACTATTGGATAAAAATCCAATTGTTCTTATATATTTTATTGCAGATAAAACATTTATTTACGAAGGAGATGTCAAAAGTCAAGTTCGTTACACTTTTTTTCTTCCCTCCATTTTTTGGAGATGTCAAAAAAAGAGATGCTCTATTTCAGACAGAATTTAATGATTTTCTAATGAGCTTAGAAAAGCAGCCCATTCAAAAGCCACAAAGTTCAGAAGATCTTGATGAATTTATTAGTGCCGCAGCGGAATGTGATCCCACACAAAAATATGTTTTAAAAATTCATAGCTTTAAAGATTGCTATGATGAACTTTGGAATAATCTTGTTCGAAGCTTTCACACTTCTAAAAATATTACATTTGTTGAGCTTCGCCGTCCTTTAACCCCTGAAGAAACAGTTATAGTCCAGCAAAGATTTCCAATGCTTCGTCGAGAATGTCAAATCTTGGCAATTCTTCACAATGGAGCATACCAAGAAATTGTTGACAGCATGTTTTTAAAAGAAGTAAGTAAGGAGGGGCTCCAATTTTTCAACGAAATAAATGATGAATTACAAAAAATTTTTATGACATTTTTTTAAGCTCAATAAAAAAATTTCAAAATGGTCAAATGAAAATTGTTCCAATCCACAACCGCATGCAATTAAAATGCCATTAACTGAGATTCAACTTGATTACCTTCGTGAAGAATTATATATTAATGGCATTGTAACAAATCCAACATATATTATTGTAGGACTTATTGGTGGGATTGCTGTAATTGCTCTTGCAATAAGTATATTTTGGGGCCTTAATGGCTCTTCTTTTGTAACTAAATAAATGGAATTCCTTTTTTCTTTGCTATTTTTTGACTTTTACAATAAAATGGAACAGGAGAGAGAAAAAAATAAAAAAAGAGTTAACTGTCGACACAGGGTATAATAAAATAGAAGGAAAGCCAAAAAGATTTATGTTACTTACAAAATTGGTTTTGCATCAAAAAATCCTTTAATAAAAAAGAGACAGTTTTGTAAAAAATTGCAAAAGCAATTTTAATACTGAAGCAATAAATAAACAAAAAGAAAGGCGGCATAAATGCAAAAACTACTGCTGCAATAGAGTGAAACACGTTCATTCGTTTTTTTATCTATCTATCTTCTCTTCAGTTTCCCCCTCATTTTGGAGTATATGGGTACCAATTTTAGTAACTCATTATTGTCTTTTTTTGCCTTCATTTTTTTCTTCTTTTCTTCTCTTTATCTTGGAACCACGACAAAAAGTAATGCATTCATTTTGAAGCAGCTTTTATGGGGATATATCTTTCAGACATTTTTCCGGTAACGATTACCGAAATACATGTATATGCAAGTCGTTAAGTTACATGCAAAATTTCATTCCTCTTCTACTCCTCCTTCTTCTTGTTCTTCTCGCTTTAACTCCTAACTTTCTCTTTTTTTTTGTTAAAAAAACTAAAACAATAACTTTCTAAAAGTAAAAAAACGTTTCCTTAAAAAATTTTTAGTCTATAAAAGCTTGCGCATAAAAATTATTATTTTTGTTCAGCTATTTGCCACTTAGTATCAAAATTCAAAGAGGGACTATTATTTCGATTGAGCAAGATCGGAAAAAATAATACATATATGTTGCAATTTGAGCCGATCAAACTTCCTTCAAAGTCGACAAACGTTTCTCTATTTTGATACAAATGCTTCCTTTTTTTGATGATGTCGTTTTTGAATGTAATGTTTTACCAACTTTCTAATTCACTTGGAGAATTAAAAATACCATTCGAAAGAAGAAGGGGTGAAAAAGGTTGATTACATGAATCATTAAGTTTAAGTTTTATTCATCTGTAATGAATGGTCATTTTCCTGTTGTTTTATTTGAAAATCAAAACTTGTTTTCATTGTTGGCATGTGCTTCCTTGCCTTGCCGTAAATGTTATTGTTTAAAGTTTTTTTCCTTGACATTCAACCTTGTGATTTTCAGTACCAATGCTTTTTCTTATTGTATTTTTCCATCCTCCCATTGTATGGTAATTTTTTTTGACAATTTTTATTCAAAATATTTTTTATAAAAAACATAGCCTTTTTTAAAAAAATGTACAAAAAAAGTTTTCATTCTTTTTTTTCATGACCTCTTCTTCCGCAAAGAAGAGAAAAAAAATCATTTTTGTAAGTGTCAAAAATATCTTAACGAATAACAATTTGTTTACTAATTTTTTTAAAGAGAGATGTTTTGTTAAGAGCAAACAAGTAAGTATGGAAAAAAAAGTTAACAAAATTTTCCCTAGGGTTATCGCTTCAAAGAGCACTTCATTGTTGCGGCGACAACTTCGACATTTTTTTGTGCTACAATTTTTTTTCCTATAGTCCATTTTTGGGGTCTAGAAGGAGGGTGAAAAGAGACAAATACCATCATGTTCTGACTCAAAAAAAATTTTTTTTGACAGTTTTTTTCTTTTTTTTATTTATGGTCATTTTTTTCTCAAGAGAAAGAAAAAAATAAATAAATTTGTAAGGAAGGATTAAAACGTGTGATCCAATAGCTTTCTTCTACTTAACTGCAAAAACGATCCGTAAGAATGTTTCCCTCTTTCTCTTTCCTCCATTCATTCCCCCCTTTTTTTGTGTTGCTTCTTTCTTTTTTCCTTTTTTGGAGATTTTTTGCTGAGATTTTTTTGTGACTTGAAACCTACTTCTTTACCTTCTCATCTTCCCATTTTTCACTCTTTTGTATTCTTTCTTAAAAACGTCAAACATAAGTGTCAAAAAAAGGCCATAAGCTTTCTTCTTATGTAATTTTTTTACGGGCATGTTTCTGTTATGTTTATGTAATATGCGATTGAGAAAATATATCATTTTTTTGTACGAAAAAAGCGGCTTGCTTTTTGTGAATTTGAAACGGGAAACCGCTTCTGGCTAAATTTTCTTTTAAAATAGTCATGTCAATTTTTTTTTCTTGTCTAGCTCTTGCAATCCTTTTTACTGCCATTGTCCGTTTTGTACAAAAAAAATTATTTTTCAATACTAAAATTTTTGGTTTTTTAAGCGAAACATTTAATGAACGATGCATGAAGATGAAACCTTGACTGTTCAAAATGATGGATAGTAGTATTTTTCTGAAATTATTATTATTAGGAACTTTAGTGGTTCTTCTTTATAGTGAAGAAGACAATGGTTTTTTAAATGTAACAAAAAAGCAAAATTCTATTTGTGATGTAAGTCAGAGATTTTAAATATCTCCCATTTCTACGTTACCGTAATTTTTAGCTCCCTTTAGCATTAGGTGACTGTCAGTTTAATATTACTCGGTTTTATTATGATAAAAATACAAATCAATGCTATAAATTTTTATACAGGTTATATTTTCTTTTGTTTCTGTGGAAATCTTTTGAACGAAATTAATTTTTAGCGGGTGTAAAGGTAACGGTAATAGATTTATCTCGGATAAACAGTGCCGTCAACGATGCCATCAGGAAAGAAAAAAGAATTACAATGCCATTTTAAATGGTAACTAATTTTTTAAAGAAATTACTGTATCCATGTTTTAAACCTCTTTTTTTCAGATCTTATAGAGCCTTATCAATCACGTTTTAATTTAACTTGTGAAAACTGCCACACAATCAATGGAATTTGTGTCGATAATAAGTGCCAATGTCGTATGGGTTATCAATTAATTGATTATAAATGTGTTGATGTAATTCAATTAAAAAGGACGTTTTTTGTAAAAACCATCACTCTTTAGGTAAATGAATGCATTTTTACAACATGTGGTAAAAATGCTGTTTGTGTTAATAGTTTGGGGTCATTCCGGTGTGAGTGTTCCTTTGGTTATGGCGGCTCAGGTTTAAATTGCTCAAGATCTCAAGATATTTGTGGACAAAAATTTGATCAAAGATATGAAGAAAATTGTAATAATACTGATCCGCCTTGGCAATTACGATATTATTATAATTATACCGCAAATCAATGCCAACAATTTCGTTATGGTGGATGCCAATTTGAAGGTGCACAAAATATCTTTCGTGATTTACAAGCTTGCCAAACTCATTGCCATGGATTTCATTATTTATATGAAACAAAAAATATTGAAAAACCAATTTATGATTATTCATATACCACTGAAAGTACAATACCTGGTAATTACAGTATTTACTTAATAAGATATATTTTTATTTCTTTAGATTTATGTTTTGATACTTTTGATCAATCAAAAAGATTTCCCTGTACAGAAGGAATTTGGAAGAAAAGATACTTTTTTGATAAATCTTCAATGAAATGTACAATGTTTTGGTACGATGAATCATGTGATCGAAGGCCTCGAACTACAACATCTCGAAACATTTTTGTGCATGAACGAACATGTGTTGAAGTTTGTGAATTAACAGCAGGTCGGATGTTGGAATCTCGAAAGCACGGAATATCTGGTGTAATTCATGCAATATTTGATCATGATTGGGATGGAGCTAAAGCTATCAGAGATCGATTGCTGACAACTCCATCACCACGGCTATCACCTACATCAACAATTCCTTCAACAACAACTTCAATACCTTCAACATCTACATCTACGTCTATGATGCCTTATCATACAACTAAATTATTTGAAAATGTGATCACTCCATTACCACTTCCTGATACCCCTACACCATTTACGGTTGAAGTTAAATTAGAAGAAGTCGAAAGTATGCTTGTTGGTCAAAATGTTACTGGTGAAGATAAAAGAAATGAAATATTGATTATCAAAAGTTTGAATGAAACGTTCGATGAAAAAACAAATTACAGTTTAGCGGTTCATTTACCAGTTACTATTGCTGGTAATTGTTTTAACTCATGTCGAACTAAATATAACCAAAAAATTGAAATTTTTAGAAGAATGCTTGGAAAAGTTTGATCAAAATCTTGCACATTCCTGCCAACAAACACCTGATTGGAAGACTCGATACTATTTTGACAGTGCAACAAGGACATGTAAAGCATACTGGTTTGGTGGATGTTGGAGTCATTCAAGGAACAATTTTGAAAGCTTAGAAACATGTAAATGGAAGTGTATTGGAGAACATTATGAACCAATATCACGTTTGTTCATTAATGACCAAAATGTTTAAAAATTATGTTTTTTAAGATAGCTGTTTGGATAAATTTGATAAAAAGTATCTTGAAGATTGCCAAAATGGAGTTTATGAAATACGGTACTTTTTTAATCATAATACAAAAAGATGTGAATCCCTTTACTTTGGTGGCTGTCAATCACAATCAAGAAACTTTTTTGTTGATCGGCATCAATGTCAACAATATTGTGAATCTGTTCCAAAAGATTTATCAAGTAAGTTTTGTAATGGAAAAGATGCTTTTAAAAATAGCTTATCAGATTTTTGCCTTCAACCTTTTGATCCGGTTTACCGTAATTCTTGTTCATCTGATGGCTCATGGTCACAATATTATTATTATGATTCAGCTGCAGATTCATGTAAAATGTTTTGGTATGGAAATTGCAAATCAGGCTCACAAAATATTTTTGCCACTCTTGAAAGCTGTGAATGGCTTTGTGAACGAAATCGTGAAAGTAAAGTGCCGCGTATGTTTTTGAAACAAGAAAAATATAAAGACTCAGTTAATATTTAAATTTTAGAGCATTGTTTAGACAAATTTGATCATAGATATCGAAATCCATGTAATGGCGGAAAATGGCAGGAACGGTATTATTTTGATCATACAAATGGAAGATGCCGTGCATTTTGGTATGATGGATGTATTGCTGAATCACAAAATATTTTCAAAACTCGTGAATTGTGCATTGGTCTTTGTGAAGCTCCATGTTTGTTAAAAAATCAGATTGTATATTAAAAATAATGTTTTGTTTAGCAATAACAGCTGCAACAACACAATCCCCAAAAGCTACAACTCCATCAATGAAAGAAATTTGTGACCCTAATAGATGTCTGAAGCCATTAATGATTGGAGATTGCAAAGAAACGTAAGGATATATTTTATTTGTTTAATAGTAATTCAACCTAATTCAGATTACCTGCATATTATTACAACATTGAAAAACGAATTTGTGAACCATTCAGTTATTCAGGTTGTGGCGGAAATGAAAACCGGTTTCTTACTTTATCCCAATGTGATCAAACGTGTGGTAATTTTAAAACCTTGGACGGTAAATCATTTCATTTTTTACCCATAAAATATTATTGCCCGAAATTACAGCTATCGAAACAAATTGCTTCCTTCCTTTAAGCATTGGATATGGTCGTAAACGGAAATCATGCATTAAAAATGCAGGATTTGCTTTTTATTACAACTCAAAAGAAAAAAGATGTGGTCGTTTTTGGTATCTCGGTTGCGGGGGAAACGGTAATCGCTTTAGTCATGCAAGTGAATGTGCACGTGTCTGCCGAAGAAGTCATAATATTCCGGTTAAAGTTGAACCACCTAAACCTGTTTCGGCATGTTTCTTAGGAATTGACAACGGAAAATGTGAAAATTCAAAAATCTCAAATAATCTTACTCGTTGGGGATATGTTTCTATAACAGGAAAATGTGAAAAATTTGAATATTCTGGTTGTGAGGGTAATGATAATCGTTTTACAACTCACCATGAATGCCTTAAATTATGTCAAAATCTTATTGCACCAAATTCAAGTAATTTTTATTAAAATTGTTTCACGATTTTCAAATAAATTTCAGTGCAATGTGCTCATTATCCTGATTGGGGGCCATGTAATCGTTTGAGATATATGTGGTTTTATAATTTGACATCAGGAACTTGCCAGCAATTTTTATATGGTGGATGTAACGGTAATGAAAATAAATTCCCAACCTTTGAGTTATGCCAAATTACATGTGAAAAAGCAGGTGAAGGTAAAATTTCCATTAGAAGCAATGATGCTAAAAATTACAATATATATTTTAGCACCTTCTGATCCATGTTCGGAAAAACTTGATCGAGGAAAATGGTGTGAAAGCATGTCAAATCGGTATTATTATCATGCAAAATCGAAAACTTGTAAAGGTTTTCATTATACGGGTTGTGGTCAAAGCAAAAATAATTTTTTGCAATTAGATGAATGCGAAAATGTGTGCGTATAAAATATTGAGAAAATTCCTGAATATCATTTAATAAATTTTTAGATGTGTACATCGATCAAAAAGTGCTCCTGTTGCGCCAGCTATAATATCTGAAAGTTCAAGTTTGAACAGCACAGGAACAAAATGTAAGTTCTAACAACTCTTTTTTAACCGTTGGCACCTTAAGACAGAATTTGCGCGTTCACGATATATTTCTTTATGATTGTAGATGCTTCCAAAAAACCATTTGAACAAAAACCAATGCAACGACATCAAATTTTAACAGAAAGTGAAAAGCATTATTTGAAAACTGAAGGACAATGGGTTGAATATGGGCATTGTCTTGGCTTCCGATATAACATTTCTGGACCACATACAAAATTGAACAGTTTTATTTGTTTAATGGAGGAAGGTGGCACCTGCCAAATTCAAACATTAACAGATACAGGGGGCGAAGAACGATGTCGAGTTATTCGTCCATGGTTAAGAGGATCTCATCTTTATTCATGGTTTTTTACGATTGAAAGACGAAAAGCGCCATGGCATAAAACTCCTGAAGAACTTGATGAAGAGAAAAAGTCAAAGCGAAATGCTGTAAAATTGAAACCACCCCAAAAAGCATCAGATACTGTAGCCTCGTTAATTATTTTGCCGCTTAATGATTGTTATAACATTTGTTAAATCTTTTTTTGCTTATCTTGCTTCCTTTTTTAAAGAACATAAATGCTGAAATTATTATATTTACAAATTTTTTAAAACATGTTTGATTTTTTTACGTTTTTGAAAATTCTATAGTATTTTCAACAACCTAAAATCCATTTAATAATAATATTTAAATTTTTTTATTATTTATTCATAATATCTTTTATCATCGGCACATAAAAAAGAATATTAAACGTTAAAAAAATCACTGAGGATGTTGGAAATTTTGTTGTTGTTGATAATAATTTGATGGAGCCCAATTTGTCCATTCTCCGTCTTTGTCACGTTGAGTGTACTGTGCTTTCATTGGATATTCCCAATGTCCCCCTGTGGCATCTGTTCGGACTTGGAATTTTGTCCATTCAGGAACGTATAAACGGAAACAATTTAGTCTTCGAATATTTACAGTTACATGATCATCATATTTTTGGCGCCTTTGAACAGCGTAATCAGGCAAACAAAAATCATAACATTCTGAGCAATATTCATCTAAAAGAACATTTTGGAATTGTGCATGTCTTAAATTAGCATAATAATTACCTTTGGTGTAGACAGTATGTTTTAAGAAATACCATTTAACATTTTCACAATCACGAATTCTGTCACGGAATTTGCTTTGAGCTTGATTTGCATCAATTGTTTCAGGCACAAACTGCCATTCTTCGTGCCATCCGAATTGTGTTCGAACTTCTTCATAACTCGAAGCTAATCCATCTTGAAGAACATCCATATTTGGTAAAGCAGTACGATCAAGCTCCATTAAGAAACAAGTTGTATGTTTTCCATTTTGATCTGTTAAAGCATGATCTGCGATTGCGACATAACCCTAAATAATTCAAATTGTGCATCTTTCTCTTTTTTGTATAATAAATACCGTATCAAAGTCAACAGCAGTAAATGAATTACTCTTTAATGGCGGATTTCCAATCATTTCAAAATGTGCTTGCGCAGGACTGTAATAATGAATATAAACTTTACTCGGATCACGATATGTTACAGCTGATGGATTCTTTTTGAAGCATTCTTCACAAACCGGTGGATACATGTATAATGAGCGAACAGAATATGGTGCAAAAATTGAATTTAAAATAAGATACAATATAAAAATCAATAAAAGTAAACACAAAAGAAGTAATATAAATGATCGGACAGCTTTTGATGTCCATTTAATATTTCTATAAAAAATCAATAATTTATATGAAATTTTAAAATAATGCCGATACCTGATGGCATCATAAAGATTTGAAAAAAAATCTTTAATTCTTTGCCCAAAACTTTTTTCATCTCTTCCACTTTCATTGTATGCCCATTTTTCTTTTGAGCCTTTTGTTATCATTGTTGCATTTGATGATGGCTAAAATGTAACAAGTTTAAAGACATTCTTCAAGCTAATAAACATACAGCATAAACGGAAGCATTTTCCACTTGATCCTGCATCTTTTTATAACTGTCTTTTCTCGTAAGTGAGCTAAAATTCATTGATTAACCTTTAGCATTAAATATTTAAAACTTAAAACAAAACCTCATTTCGCTCATTTTGGTAATTCCTTCTTTTCACCTTTACTTACAAGTAACAAAAAAAACTTTAAACGAATGAACGATTCAACTTTTTTTACATCGTTTCTTCTTTTTTTTGCACAAAAAACTCAAATAATCAATTTGCTTTTGTAAACCATTATATAAAAAGTATTATTTGTTTAAGGAAGCGTCAAAATGCGCGAAATACATGACCAAAAAATATATTCAACAATAAAACCCCCTTTTCATCTGCGGCAAATCTTCTCCAACCTTCATCCGAGCTTTTAAGAATTGAATGTAGATGCTCGGAATTACTTCCGCTAACATTTGCAGATCCAGATTTAAATCCAACTTCTTTACTTTTAGCACCTGATTGGTTGTGAATTGTTGTGTCTAAACTTCTGTCATGCATGTAAAGTGGTGAAACTTCAGCAATTCCACTTCCATGTGATTGAACAATTCGGGCACCACCTTCTACAAAAAACACTTTCGTCTTTCAAATTTTCTAAAATGGATCGCCTAAATGAACATACCAGAAGTATGTACTTCATGAACATCATAGCCGTAATTATTAATTCCACCTGGATTTCTTTCTGGTGTAGAATGTAAAACTGGAGGAGGTAGAGGTAAATCACGTAATCCAGCTGCGGAATGATGTAAAAATGATGGTTCACGACTGAAATCTCTTTCACCAGTTAAATGAAAACGTCTGTCTGTTTCATTAAATGGTGCACCACTTGCTGCAGTAGTTGTAACGAAATTTTCTGAAGTTGTTCGATATTCTGTTGATTGAGGTATATAGGCACTTATTGCTTCTAAAAATTTTCAAAAAGGTTGTCACGAAAGAGAGGGGCTATCATAAAAATTTAAGAATACCTGCTGAGATCGGTCTTCTTCCTTCCGTCACGCTGTGCTCAATTATTTCTATCTGTTCTACATGTCTAGCTGGTTCCATCACTGTAAAAATAATGTAAAAACTTTATAAAATAAAACGTAAAAATTAGCTAAATCGATAAAAAACGATAAAAATCTTTCAATTTAATTTAGAAAACCTTTTTTCGTCTTCAATTCTTCTTTTTTTCACATTGTAAGAATGATTCTTAAAAAATGAACAAAAAAAACAACAACAACCGGTTTCAGGAAGACCCGATCAAGTTTAATAGCAAAAATCGTAGCGGTGAAAAGAAAATGAATCTGACCTCCAAAAAACGTTGCTACCTATGGCGCTGCTCATAGAAAAAGAAGAAGAAAAAACAGATCATTGCCTATCGGTGTCGGAATGGCTTTTTTAGGCGTTGGCAAGGTTACTCCATCAGGAAAAAAAGAAAGAAAATAGGCTTCAAACGAAAATGAATAAAATGTTTTCATCAGAGCCTTTCCCTCTAAAATTTGAATAAAAGGGCGCGAAATGGCATTTTTTGATTTATGGCATTTCATTCAAAAGCTGGCAATAATAATAATTTGGGTTTTGTTTTTATCGAATGTTGAAGGGCTTTTGTTTTTGAGAAGCAAATTTTCCAGAAGAGGCAATCTTCAAATAAGATAAACAAGAAAAAAATAATAAGAAAAAAAATTAAAAAGCGACATTAAAAAAGTTAAAAATATTCTTGTTTCTGATGCGTCAGTCTCAGTCACTTTGCTTGGAAGAAGGCACAAAAAACTTTCAAGGTCGTAAAACGGAATGCGCTTGATTTCTTCAGATGTTGGAGGGAAAGGAAAAAAAATACATTCTGTTGTCCGAAAAAAAATAGAAAAAAATAAAAATAATGGATATGAGAAGTTTCAGCAGATTCTTTTTCTTTTTTTCTTTTTTTGTGCGATTTTAGGTGGACAGTTCAAAAGGAGGCAAAAAAAGATCTCTACAGACAAAGAGAAGATAGGGGGGCTGCCAGGCATGCAGCGGAAACTAATCATTTGATGACAGCGATCACGCCAAATTACTGGTTTACACAACACAACAAAAAAAGTGACTGTCACATAGAGACAGACCGGTCATGGCATTTGATGGTAGCATGTCACTATTATTGTAAAATATTAAAAAAAGATGGATAAGGTATTTTTAAACAAAAACATTAACAACAAAAATGGTTAGATTTTTTGATTGACCAATGAAAGAAAAAAAATGAAAATCCATACTTTTGTCCAAAAAAAGAGAGATCATGGGAACAACAACAACAAATAAACTTCAAAATAATAAAAAAAGAATTATTTGCTGCGCAAAGGCCATATATTTCAAATGTGTTCAAAAAACGTGGAAATTGAATGTTTCTGTGAAAACTGACCACTTCATAAAAAAATTTTGTTTTTATTTCATGCATCGGCCATTCTTGTCTTCTTCTTCCTTCCTTCCCTCCCGGTATCGTTAGAGTGGACAACAATTGACCCATATTTGCGTGATTCTCAAAATAATAATAAAAAAAAAGAATTTTTTTACGGCGAAGTTTATTTCATTCACAGAGAGAGAATGCCGACCTTTTAGTGAAATCGGCGAAAATTTTAAAAATCTATCCCGATATCTCACAAATCTTTTCCAAAATTCGTCAAAATATGACGAAAGCAACGTTTTAATATTCAGGAAAAAGACGGAAGGAAGGAAAATGATGCGACGAGATTATTATGATTGATCAACAACAATGAGAAATTTTATGTTTTTCTTCAGCATTTTTCAACCCTTTCAACACGTTTTAAATATTTATATGTGAAAATGAATCGGGTTTGAATGGATTCTTTTCTGTCTTTATCGAAATTATCATCCAAATCATTTTAATGATAATTTGGAATCAAATGTTTTAGAAAAATATTTAAAAGTTTAAAAGATTTATTAACAAAAAATTTAAAACAAAAAAATCTGGGAGATACTTCTATTCACTAGCGGGTTTGAGCAATTAAGTGTGACTATGTGTAAAGAAAAAAAGAGATACAGAATAAAATTTTTTAATGACTGGGTTTAAAATTTTATTAGCTTTGATTCGTTGTCGTTACTGTCGCTGCATTTTGTTCATTTTTCATTCGAGAAATTTGTGAAAAAACTTCCGTTAATGGTTGGAATGTTGGGGCTCGGCGTGAATTCTACAAAAAAAGAGAAATAAAATTATCAATTTTGGAGATCTTGTAAAAGTGCATACCTCTTGTTCAACCGAAAATTGGATCAAAGAAGATGCCGATAATAGTGGAATATCATATGTTGCATTATTAACATTTATCCGACTTCCAGGTGCGAGAATATCATCCACTTTTGCATAGATTAATTCACTCAATTCTGGGTCAAGCCTATCATGCGATGATGGTATGGGTCTTCCAAGAATAGATAATTGATGGAGTTGAGTGGGATCAAGTTTGGTTGGAGTAACCCCAATTTGAAGTAAATAATCTGTAACACTGCTACTGATTGAAAGAGCATCGGGATCAATACCGGAATCAGGTTGAGATCGAACACCAAATCCATCTGTATGTGTAGATTTAAATAAATTACTATTTCGATCACTGCTGTTCGAAGAGATCAATGAAAATGTTTTTGTTCTTTCATAAGACATTGATGGAACAAGTTTTCCATATGATGGAGACATTCGATTTATATCTGCCATAACAGCAACATTCCCCTTTGCAACACTGTAAATTTGTTTTTGAGGTTTTTTCTTTCGATTTTTGCTTCTGAAGTAAATACAAAAAACGATGCAGCATAAAAGTGTTAATAAAACAAAGAATAAAAGTGCAACAATTATTATGTATTTATTCAAAGCATTCATTCCAAAAATATTTGTTGCTTTGACAGAGTTTGAAGATGCAACCTAAAATTTAAAAAATATTTATTGTTGTTATGTCCTAAATATTTTACCTCAAGATATACAGTAGCTCGGGAATGTTGTGTCAAACCGCTTGAAGCAATTACAGTAATTTGTTCAATACTTTTATTGACTGGAACAGGCTCTCGTAAAACAAGAACCCCCGTGTCTGGATCAATTCCAATGAATGAAATGTATTGATCATCTGGAATAGAGTAATAAACTTTTCCATCAGGGCCAACATCATCGTCAGTTGCAAAAACATTTCCAATTCTTTGTCCAACTTCGGCATTGATTGGAATTTCAAAAGTATAAGAAGACTTTGAAAAAACTGGTGCAAATTCATCAACTCCAATTATGGTAATTTCAACAGGAACAACAGCAGATCGATACCTTGCATCTTTTACAGTAACCATAAATTCATAATTATGTCGTTTTTCATAATCAAGATCTCCTTTAAGAAAAACTTCACCCGTGTGTGACTCAATTGTAAATATTTCATCATTATCGGAGATTGAATATCTCCAATTATTTCCAAGATAATCCCATTTGTTATGTGCTTGAGCTTTTAATATTACACTTCCAATTGCAGAATTTTCAAAAATATATTTATGATAAACGGGAACAGCAAACATTGGGGCACTTCCAGACCATGTGTCAATATTGAGGACTAATTGAGCAGAATGAACATTCCACAGTGGCGGGGAGCCATTGTCCATTGCCATGAATGTCAAATTAAAAGTATTAACACCTGGATTTTCATATAATTCTTCATCATCCCAATGATCATATATAATTGCACCAGAATTTGAGTCAACTCGAATAATTCCACGTTGATTTCCATCCAAAATAGAAAATTGAATTCGCGCGTTATCGGCCGCGTCAAGATCGGTTGCCGTCAAACGGCCAAGAATTGCACCCTTTTTCATTTGTTCATCAATTTTGATTATCTTTGTTGCATCATCATTAAATATCGGAGCATTATCGTTCACATCTGAGATTTTTACGATTACAGTAGCAGTACTTTTTGGTTTTGAAGTATTTGTTACACCATTTTCATCAATAATTAAACCAATCCGGAATCTGTATTCTTTAACAGCTTCAAAATCAATTTTTTGTAAAAGGAAAAGCTGCCCGTTGCTGTTGAGATGAAAGATATCCGCATAAGATTTATCCAAAATTTGAAAGTTTACACTTTCATAACTTATAGAACTTT
Source organism: Panagrolaimus sp. LJ2414 (assembly GCA_024447195.1). Taxonomy (NCBI): domain Eukaryota; kingdom Metazoa; phylum Nematoda; class Chromadorea; order Rhabditida; family Panagrolaimidae; genus Panagrolaimus; species Panagrolaimus sp. LJ2414. Next base: position 2,410,983 of record JAMRXY010000280.1, on the reverse strand, counting down.
GATTTTTTAAATCAATTTGTCCAAAGGGAAGATAAAGTGGATAATTTTCTGCTACCAAAAATGAATATTTTGGTTTTTTAAATTCTGCAATTTGTTGAACAATATTTTGAACAAATTGAATCTGAACCATAGCAAACGATGAAAGTTTTGGATTTCCACGATCCACGGCCTTGATAGGAGCAAAATACACCATTCCTTCTTTCAAGGGAGCTTTTAGACGTAATTCACCACTTTTACTGTCAATTCGAAGATTATCTGAATCATTTAAGAATTCATATCGAAATTCTCCATTTGAACCTTCATCTGGATCATTCGCAGATACTTTACCAATAATATCATTTTTAGCTGAATTCGTTGAAACTTTGAATTTGTATAAATCTGACGTAAATTTTGGTGGATTATCATTGACATCCACAACGGTAACAGTAAAATTGGTCTTGACAATATGAACTCCATCAAAAACTTGAATTCCAACATTAATTGTTTTAGCCATTTCGTAATCCAAAGGCTCCTTCAAATAAATTGCACCTGTAAATCTTCCGATATAAAAGTTATCATTTGGTGGATTGATCATATATTCTAAATCAACATCTGCATCCACGTCATTAGCCATAACAGTTGTGACATGACTTCCAACGGGCAAATTCTCTGAGATTTGGCGATCTTTGATTGGGGGGAAAGATGGCGCATTATCATTGACATCAAGAACTCGAATTTCGATAATTGTTTCAGCAGATTTTACAAATTTCCCAGTTGCCACAACTTTTAAAGTGTAAAGTGTTTGAATTTCAGCATCAAGTTCTTCAGCAGTTCGAAGATAGTTTTCATCATCAATAGTAAAAGCAGAGTCATAATTTCCTTCCATAATGCTCAAAGTCAGCGGAACATCGGTAAAAATTTTGTTTGAAGTTTCAATTTTCATAACTTTTGTATTCTTTGGAAGACCTTCAGCTACATAAGTAATATATTTTTGCTGTAAGAATTTTGGTTCACCCCGAAGGAATCCTTTTGTACTTCGCTTCCATAAAATTCGTAACTTTTGTTCGGAACGTTTAACAACTCTGTTACCGTAATCCTCTGCTGCAACAATTAAAATGAATTCGGATTTTGGAAACGAATAATCTCTTGCAAATATCAGATCACCATTATCAGGATCAATATCCAAACTGCCACTTGGGTCATCTTTAATATAATATTTTACAACTCCATTGTCACCTTCGTCGGCATCAGTTGCAGAAAACTTTAGCAAAAGAGATGGGGCTTGAATTAAATCACTAATTTCAATAATTTGTAAAATTGTTGAACTAAATATTGGCGCATTATCATTTTCATCAGCGACCATAACCCGAACTGTACAAACATCAGCTCGTTTTGGCATATTATTATCTGATACAGAAATAATAAGAAAATGCTCAGATTTATTTTCTCTATCCAATTCTTTGCAAGAAATAATTCCATTTGTTTCATTTATCGCAAATAATCCATCAGCACCCCCTAATATTGTTTATAATTAAACTTAATCAAAATATGTAATAAGATACAAACCTTCAATGTGATAAAAGAATGGATTATCAGTTTCATTAATTTCATGGTATGCAAAGATTTGCATAACATTTGGAATTGCCATATTTTCTCGGATTGTAATATTTCCACATGAATTTTGATTAATTTTTGGACCTTCATAAACATTACTGCCAATATTTACAACAACACTTGCGTAATCTGTCGCATTTGCAGAAAGAGAAGTTGCAAAAACTAAAATATAAATTTTTGGTTACTGTATCAATACAAAAATTGCATACCAATAAGACGATAAATTCCATTTTTAATTGCTCCACTTATTCTTAAAATGCCATCTGTTTCTCCGATTTGAAAATAGTGTGGCTTTTGTGGTGCAAATAGCCCAAATTTAATGCCACCACGATTATCATTTTGAAGAAAATTATTGACTACACTTCCGGGAATGGGAGAAGAAGGCAGCTTAAAATTAAAAGCAGGTTTTTCGAAAAAGCTCCATTCAATTGAATTATGTTCAACAAAAATGTTAAATTGTTGATCAGCAAATCGCGGCGTTAAACTGTTATCCGATGCTCGAATTGTAAGTTTTGTATTTTCTTCAATATTTTCTCTTAAATAAAGTGCCCCGGTTGTTTGATTAAGGAAGAAGGCATTCGAATTTCCAGAAATAATTTTGTAAACAATCGATTCAGAAGAATCAACATCGGTTGCAACAAAATAATGAATTGGTTGAGAAAAATTAAAAATTGATGCCCATCGAATTGTAATTTCTTGAGCACTTTTAAATACAGGTGAATTATCATTTGTATCAATTACATTGATGAATACAGTACATTGACTTCTACGCCGATCGGAAGCTTGAACTGCTGAGTCTTCTGCTTCAACAACAAAAACGTAATTGCGTTTCTAAAAAAATGTTACGATTTTAATGGTCTCAGAAATATCTAGTGAAATTACCACATGAAAATGTAAAGTTTTTTGTAAAAATATTTCACCAGTTTTAATATCAATTGTAAAATCTTTATTTTCACCCAAAATTCGATATTTTACAATTCCATTGGTTCCTTCATCTTCATCAGAAGCTTCCACGCGACCAATATTAATTCCAATAACTGTATTTTCAAGCACCTCAAATGTGTAATTATTCGTTGAAAATTTTGGTGAATGATTATTCGAATCATCTAATTCAAAAATGAGGGTCATCTCTTTTTTATTGGCAGCATTTAAATTTTGTTTTTGAATTTTCATTTGTACCATTGAAGCATTATTGTAATCCAATCTTCGAGCTAAATACACACTTCCACTTTTTTCATCAATTTCAAATGAAGGGTTCTAAAATTTTTCTTTTCACTAAGCATATTAATATTTTAAAATCATACATTTTTAATTAATGAATAATAAGAATCTGTTAAAGCGCGTTGAGGTTGAGAAAGGGTTAACAATTTTGTTCCAATTGCAGTTGTCTCTTTTACTCTTGTCACGATTGTTTCATTATCAGATGTCGACAAATGATGCAATCGAATAATAAAAGACAAATATTGTTTTCTTCCCTGTGCATCAGCAATTGCAACAGAAAGGGGTTGAGGTTTTTCGAATTTTTGTTCATCTAGATGTTGATTAAGTGTTATTGTGCCATTATTAATTGCAAAATAATCAGAGATACCTAAAAAGTATTTTTGATGTATCAATCTTTAATGATTTTATACATACCACTTTTTTCAATATTCCAATGTTGGGCATTTGAAGTTTTAATATCCACAAGTTTGATTCCCGGTTCATCATTTGTATTAATTTTAATAGTTCGATCAACTGGTTCCAGTAATTCTACATCAGATTTTGTTTCATCTAATTCAATAATTACAATACAAACAGCTGGCCGTGGACGAGGTCCTTGATCTTCTGCAATAACTGCAAGTTGAAACGGAGATTTGAAGATGCCTTGTCGTAAACGCTTTTGTAATATAATTTCGCCGGTTCTTTTAATTTCAAAAAATTCATTTGTTTGTTGAAGTCGATATACAACTGTTCCATTTAATCCCGCATCTGGATCAAAAGCTTCAATTTGTCCAATAATCTCTTTTGGACTTAAATATTCAGAGACTCGAAGCTTTGAAATATTTGTGCAATTTGGGGTATTATCATTTATGTCAAGAATTCGAACATGAATTGAAGCATTTGAACTCAATGGTGGCTAAATCATACTTTGTTTTAAAGGAATCCAAGAAAGTAAAATGAACTCACATTTCCTTTATCCTCCGCCAAAACAATAAAAGAATAATCTTGTTTAAGTTCTCGATCCAATGTTTGTCTTATAAATAATTCACCTGTTTTAGAATTAATACCAAAATCCGCAACTCTTTCATCAACAAATCGATATGTAATCTCTGCATTCAAATCACTATCTTTATCGGTTGCTTTTACAAATCCGATTGATGTCATAAGAGATGCATCTTCTGCAACTTCAAAATCATATAGTTGATTTTCAAATTCTGGTGCATTATCATTGTTATCCAAAACATTCAAATTTACAACTGCCATACTCGCTTTTGGCGGAATTCCCTGATCTTGTGCACGGATAGTAATTTTGTATCGTTTAATTTTTTCATAATCCAATGGAGCAGCCAGAAGAAGTTGACCAGTAAGGGGGCGAACGATAACCGGACAAATTGGTTCACTTTTTATCAATTCATAAGTAACTTTTCCATTTTCATGTTTATCTTTGTCAACAGCTTGAACGGCAAAAAATGGTTCATGAATTGGAAAATTTTCTGCCACATTCGTTTCAACTTCAGGCATATCAAATTCTGGAGCATTATCATTAGTATCATGAATTCGAATTTTTATTTGAGAGAAGCTTGCACAATTATCACTTGCTCTTGCTTCGATATTTAATAACACGACATCACTTTTATCAGCATCTTGTTCTTTTGAGACTATAAGTTTTCCAGATTTTGAATCAAGTTGAAATTTTCCATTATTCCCAGAAATAATTCGGTAGCTCAGTGCTCTGGAAGAAATTGCTTCAACTGTGCCAATAACAATTCCAGGTAGAATGTCTTCACTGATTGTAAATTCATACAAACCCCGAACAAAATGGGGGCAATCGACTTCAGCAGGCAAAATTTGAACTTCAATATTTGCAGGTGTTTGACTTGTTAAACCTCCGGAATCTTTTGCAATCACTTTAATATTAATTGTTTGACCAGCAAATGAGAACAAGGGCTTATCAGAATACAATTTTCCATTATGTGAATCTATATGAAAGAAGGTGTTGTCACTTTCAATTTTGTAATGAACCTAAATAATTTGCATATTTTTTTCTATCATTATTTGTATTTATATACCTCTCCAAATTTGCCTTGATCTTCATCAACTGCATGCACACTTAATAATGCAGTTCCAATTGGTAAATCTTCGTATACTGTAATGTTATATGTTTCAGGTACAAAGATTGGAGAATTATCATTGACATCTTCAATCAAAATATTGACCAAAGTTGTTGATGACCGTTCAGCTGTAAAATGTATTTAAAAATTTGTATCCTGTTTTCTCTTTTTCGTATTCCCCCCCTCATTTCCTATTTTTGTAAAATTTGTCTATTTTTTCCCTCTTTTTTCCTGCATAATTTTTAGTTCCTTCGATAATTGAATTTTAAGGCGATGACAATTGCCAGTTGATTTGCATAAATTCATTAGGAAAACAACATGTTGCATGCTTCTTTTTTTCAAAAAAAAAACTTTTCTTTAACGCTTCAATGAATTTCAGTCACATTAAAATTTGAATTTTGTTTTTAATTTAAAAGAATAATAATAATAATTACCTGAATTTGTTGCAAAAATTGTTAATTGATATCTTGAAACATTTTCATAATCGAGAGATTTTTGAAGACAAATTTTTCCAGTTAATGAATCAAGTTTAAAAATTTCATTATCGGATGATTCTTTGAATGAGTAATGCACTTTATTGTTATTTTTATTATTATTGTTGTTTGAATGAGTAGTACCACATGTATTGTCATGGGCTATAACCTGAAAAATGTCGTCTTTTGTTTTCCTCTTTTTGTTAATAATGACAATTGTTTTGTAAAAAGGAAAAAAAAATACATATTTTGCATTCAAGGTTCTTCTTTTTTTCATACAAAATCTGCATAAAAAACTTTTTTCTTTTTTTTTCTCTCAAGAAAGGTCGTTGTTGTGGTTGCTGTTGTTCAAAAAGGGCAAGCAATGCTGAATTTCTTATTAAAGAAAAGTCAAAAAAAAGAGAAGAAAAAATTACACCTTTGAGAATATTATTTTTTATGCGCTTAAAAAAAGTTTTCGAAAAAGTTTTTTGAAATCAATGTAAAATTACTTTTTTATAAAAAAAATGAAAAGTTAAAGCAAAGCCGGTTGTCATGGATACTTCTAAAAATTTTGCCGAAAACTTTTTAAATAGTTTTTTTTGTCATTTTTGTTGTTATTAGTCGTTAATAAAAAATATAATCAGATAAAAGAAAGAAAGAAATTGGTTTAAAAACTACAGTTAAAAGGAAGCTGATATTTTCTGTTCATTTTTTAAAGAAAAAAAAGGAAAAAGAATTGGTAAAGATGAGTTCTCTTGCGATGCCGCTATTAATTATCAATCTTGGTGGTGAAATGAGTTATATCTTAGAGCAAAGATTACAAGCTCAAAATGTTATTGAAGATAAAAGTGTTAAAGTTTTGCATGAAATTATTTCGGCAATGCTAAATAAGACTTTCTTAAAAAAACTTTTTTATCCACAACCTTTAACAACTCGAACATCTGTTCGGCAGTTATTTGAAAAAATTGCTCATTCAAGTATAATGCGACTTAATGATGCTAGGTAAGTGGTGTATACTTTACTTTATTTATTAAAGAAAAGGAGGGTAATAAATATTGAAAAGAAATATTACAGCTATTTTTATTAATAATAAAAGTGTAATAATAAAAAAAGCCTTCACTTTTTTTAGTATGGATAAACTCTTTGACTTAATGACGATGGCAGTAAAATATCAAATTGTTATGGTTCGACATCCATATGAACTTTTTAATGTAACCTTAAATCATTTGGATGGAATTCGATCTGTGATGAAAGGGAATGAAAATATGACAGAATGCCTTGACTTTGCATATCAAATGGTATGTTAAGGAAAGAAAGAAAAAGAATTTACTTATTTTTTTTCTAATTTAGAAATAAGTAATAAAAAAGTAATAAATCCGTCTATTTTTCTTTCAGTTAAGACAAATATATTTTACACTCCCTGAATGGAAAATGGCATTGATACGGCACACAATGCTTTCGTTCTTTCAGGTTTGGCGTGACTTTATTTTTATATATTTAGACTTTTTTCAAAAATAAATATTTTTAGGACGCAAAGGTTAAAGTATCGATTCTAATGCGAGAAGATAAACAAAATCGCGAAGGCGATTTTAATATTGTTCAGAATCCTGTGCTACTTGCTCCACATGCAAACATTCCTGGATCTGTTCGATATTATACCAATGGGGAATTCATTAATTCAACAAGTTTTCCTTTACCAAATACTTATGCCACTTGTCCAGTCACAAATGAAGAATATGATAAACGACTTGGATTGGAAGTTACAGATCGTGGAACCGTTTTAGGCCATAATATGTATGCAGCATTGAATGAAGCTGTTCAAGTAAAAATGATACATTTTTCATGATTTTTTTTACCTCAAAAATTACAGGTTAAAGACGGTACTGGCGGACGAGAAGTTTCTTCTGGTGCACCTGCAGGACCCTTAGGGGATGAATTAAGTTTATTAACAAAGCTTCTGACAAGCAGTTCAGATGATACATCATCTGCTTCTCAACATGTAATCTTAAGTCTTTTTGATGATGACGATGATGATGCCGCTCCAAAGAAGAAAGGCTCTAAAGCAAATGGATCATCTTCAACAACGGTTGGAAAAGTTAAAATAAGCAAAACTTCAAGACCACTCGATAGTGCAATGAAAGAAGTTTGTTTTTATTTTTTTTATCAAAAGAGGATTCTTAAAAATGGAACAAAAGATTGTAATTCTTTGCTGCCCTCTTTTTTGATGCTTTTGTTGGCAAAATTTCAACGCTTTTTATTTTCAAAAAAGAGCCACAACTTTTATGTTGAATTTTTGGCGCGTCGACAAATGGCTCTCTTGCGGCCAATTAATCATTTCTATTTTTATTCCATGCTTCAAAAACTCAGCCTAAAGCGCAATGGTCAGTTGAATAACTGAGAGAAAAAAGAGAAAGGAGAGGAGAGGGGAAAAATCATCCCCCAAGTGACCACAAAAACTTGTCAATCCTATTAGCTTATAAGCATAATAAAAGCAATGCAAATATCCTCATCTTTTTCTTTAAAAAAGATGTAATAATGAGTTCAAATTTATGAAAAAAGTTTTTCTTTAAAAATTAATAGTAAATAAAAATATTTAGCTTTCAATTCGTCCTACTTCTAAAAAGGGTAAAGGAGAAAATTTGGCAAGTTTGATGGAAGAAGCCGAAAAAGCAGCAACACCAAAACCTCGATCTGCATCCGTCAAAAAGCGAAGTGACAGTGCAAAACGAGAACGAACACCATCTCGAAATGGTTCAGCAAAGAAAAAATAATGATTTTTTTTTGGGAAAATTGTTTACAGATATTGGTGGGAAAATAATAATTTTTTTGTACAACAATAATATTAATAATAGTAATAAAATTACAAACTTGTAAAAGACATGTCGAAATTTCTGCATCTTCTTTTGTTGTAATTTCATAAAGAGATTTTTCAAATAGTGGTGGTTTTGAATCAGTATCAATAACATTGACAATTACTTTTACCGATGAATTTAATGACGGTTCACCGTTATCTGAGGCAATTACATCAAAACTAATTTCATTTCCAATTTGACAATCAATTTCATTCTTTGCAAAAAGGATTCCAGTTTCAGATTCAATGTCAAAAAAGTCATTTGAATCTAATGAATATCGAATTCGAGCATTTTCCCCTGAATCTGCATCTTCCGCAATAAAACGGTAAACACTTTGTGGCTGTTTTTCACTTTGTCGATTAAAAATCACAGAAAATTCTGTATTATTCCATTTTGGTGGATTATCATTAACATCCAAAATTTCAACAATAATTGGATGATCAAGAATAATATCTTCATTTGAACCGGATAAAGAGAATTGTATATGAAGTTCTGGTGTTAATTCTCGGTCAATTGGTCCACAAACCAGTACCAAATAAACCGATGGAATATCTGTTTGTTTTAGGCATAAAGAGTCAACACCTTTTAAATGCAAGCTAAAAAAATTGTAAATTGTTAATGATTTTAATAAAAAAAACATTTTAAAACCTTTCACTTCCATAATCTCGAACAGATATCCTTGCCAAAATATATCCAAGTGGCAAATTTTCACTTATTCGAGCTGATCCATCTTCAGTCAACCAAACAATATTTAAATCATATTTTGATGCACCTGCTGATGAACTTTCAATATTTATCGTAACAAATACTGTAGATTCAAGAGGTTGAGGAACTCCGTGATCCGAAGCAATAACAATCAGCTCAAAAGTTGTTCCAGGATTAAGGGGAGATGAATCAACGATAATATCACCAGATTCTGAATTAATTTTAAATGGAATAATTCCTTGAGTATTAAATTGATTCTGTAATGATTAATATATTTTGCTTTTAGTAGTCTTATAATTTTACCTCTGCTAATCGATATGTTATTCTTGCATTTTCTCCTGTATCTGCATCCCTTGCCTTTACGGTAATAACTTTTGCTCCGATTGTTGCGTTCGAAGTTATTTGTGCCGAATATCTTGAATGTAAAAATTCCGGGGCATTATCATTCGCGTCCAAAATAATTACATGAACATTTAAGCGCCCGCGCCTAAATAAAAAAGAAACATAAAAAAAGATCAAAAGATAAAAAAAATGAAATGTCATCAAATATCTCACTTTGCAGGTTCTCCGCCATCGATCGCTTCAACCACAAGATCATATCGATCCCGATATTCCCGATCTAATTGTCCATTCACCACAAGATCAACATACATTGCATTATTCAATTTACTTGTGGCAAGTCGAAAAACATTATTTACATTTCCGCCAGCAATAAAATACTTTTTTATTGCATATCTCTCTGAATCCGGGTCAACAGCAGATGGCAAAACAAGTTCAGTATCAATTCTGGCATATTCTGATATTTCAAGCTACAATTTTATGTTTTTCTTATTAAATGAAAATCTCTTTTAAGTATCTTTTGTATGCTCACATTTATATCTTTAACCGGAAATTCTGGTGTATTATCATTTTCATCAAGGATTTCAACCGTAACTTTTATGGTTAATGAGCCATCAGTTGGAACTGCCAAAAAAATTAATTTCGTTTCTTTTTCATAATCAGCTTCGGCTTGCAAAAGTACTTCACCAGTTTTTTCATTAACTGCCAAAATCTATAAAAGAAAAAGATGAAGTTCTCATTAGCCTTTCAGAAGAAGAAAAAATAGAAAATTAATATCGCCTCATTGCCTCTCATCATATTTCGTGATTTATCCTCGTTATGACATATGCTTATGCAAATTACTCTAACATAAGTGTTTACAGATGGGTGGCTGGAATAAAAAGGAAAAAGCAAGAGAAGAGATTCTTGACATTTTAGAAAGTCATTGCTAATTAATAATGCATAATAAAAAATATTTTTGTGCCTTTTAAATTTTCCCAAAAAATAATAATAATAAACCAGATGTCCATTTCATGATGATTTTTGCATGCATCAAAACTTTATATTTTTGCTTTTGTATGAAAAGGAACTTTTTTTCTTGCGGTTTGAAACAAAACGTTGAATGCTGATTGAAGAAAAAAAGAAATGAAATAGGTCACATTTAAAAAGGGAAACTTTCTTTTGAAATAAATAGACTTCAAGAAAATTGAGAGCTATCCTCATTTTTAAAAAATTACAAATAAGTTTTGTGATGAAAAGCAGGCAGCATTTTTTTGTAAGAAAAAAGCCGTTTTTTAGTCTTTTGTCTGTCAACATTAGAAAAAAACGGACCATAAAAATATTTGATTCATTTTTTTTTTCAAGTTAGGCATGTAAAAAATAAGAGAGACTTGATGGACGCCGTTCAAAAGAAGACCTTGGCAGAAATAAGATTTTAATGAAAAAAAGTCGTAGAAAAAGGTTTTTAACCGAAATACAAAAAAACAGATTAAAGTTAGTTAAAAAATGAAATAACAAAAAATACATTTATCTCGTTTTTTTAAATTATAGTTTTTAATTAATAAAATGATTACTGTAAAAGCTCATTTAAAAAAGTGTTTTTTGAAAAAAAATATTTAATTACCTTTTCCGCCATGCTTTCTGACTCCGGAAATACAATAAAAAAGTTTGAACGATCTAACATTTCAGGAAGCTTGTCAGTTACATATCCAATTTGATGTCCTACGGGTGCCATTTCGGATACACGCA